>JAUIMM010000514.1:1757500-2357500 GCA_031769625.1 Taudactylus pleione | reverse complement strand
TTGCGAGACCCGGAGCGACGGAGTGCCCGTCGCTATCCGGGTCTCGCGCATGCGCAGGAAGGAGCCGGCTCCATCGTGTGCATGCGCTCTGGGCCACCATCGACCCAGCTGCGAACGGTCAGCGTTTGCGACAGGGTCTGAATCAGGCCCTCTCTTCGGTGACTCCTAGGGGTAAATTTACTAAGATGGGAGTTCTATTAAGTAGTGATGTTGCCCATAGCAACCAGTAAGATTGCAGGTATTATATTCTAGAAGGTGCTAGATAAATGAGAAGTAGAATCTGATTGGTCGCTATGGGCAACATCACTTCTTAATAGAACTCCCATCTTAGTAAATTTACCCCCTATACTCTGGTTACAGTATTGCCCTATATGAATGATGTACACAGGACATTTTACTAAAGGCACCCAAAGACATCTCCCCTAATGACCTCTGCGGCAGTACCACGCAGAATCATTGTACTAGAAAGTTGTTGAGCTCTTCGCACGTTGACAACACCATTTGCAATAACCGTGAGATGTCCCTGGGAGCACAAGTAAGTGATAATGAGTGATTGACATTAACACGCCATTCCTGTGCCAGGGAAGAGCTGACACCTGATGGTAATTTTTTTCTGACACTGACTGTAAAATCTAAACAAAAATAAAACGCAATATTACTTAATCCTATGATCATTAGTGGATGTATTAACACCTCGATGGCTGCAAAGGCTTACCATGCATTTCTTCATAGTGACACTCATTATCTCTGTTACACTGTACAAGCAAAGGATTAAAGAGAGCAGGTTCATTAGACCCCTGGTTCATGGTATTAGGTGCGGCCCAGTGGAATATATAATAAGACAACCCCCCACCCCCTGCGTTATAATGATGGCCGATAATTACAGATCTGCTGGTGGTAGACTTACATACAACAAGGAGGTCGTATTCTTATATGTTTGAGGTTTAGTACAATTAATAAAATATCAAAAAGAAAAATGCAAAGACGTCTAATGATGTGGTGGGCACGGTGGCACTGGTTTATCCCCCCTGAGCATGCATGAGGACCATTATATGCACAGTTAACACAGTTCCAGAATCAAAAGCCCCAAATACGGCAAACGCCAGCGGGGCCTCTGTATTAGGTTGGCTGACCACATCCCGCTCCCCTTTTCCTCCCCGTCCACCTGCACAATTTTGCTTTGGGGTCCAGTGATTGCACGTTATGGCCTCAGCAAAAGACATTTATAGAAACCAGTAGTAAGTGACTGGATGAAGTTCCTGACTGCAGGACAAATCATACATTAGATATCTTACCTTCCTCTTCCTCTACCCTTTGATGTCTGTCCTGAACCCATACGTGATGGGGTGAATCTCAACTCTTAAAATCGCCCTTTACTCTAATAACGCAACCTCTCCGATACATCTTCCTGCAGCCGAGCCTTTGTTAAAGATTCAAGCCTGACTCTGAGACGTACGCTACTGCAGCCGCAGTTGCAAATTTTTCCGCAATGGCTGTACGAAAATATGAACATTTCGCAGCTGCCGGGACATGTATTGAGATTCCCAACAGGCGGATTTTGCAAATCCAAGCGACTGCGTACAAATGCGCATCTCAGTCGCAGATCAGTCGATTATCGGACTTCTGAATAACCCTATGGTCACACGTAGGGCCTGATTCAGAGCCGCTTGCAAAAAGCGAGCGCTCACTCTGAATCAGGGCGGCTGCTTTGTTTTAAATAAAGGTGATGGCCGCGGCCATCGGGCTTGCGACGAGACCCTTGTGGTAGGGTCCCGTCTGCCGCAAGCCCCAGTGAGCTTCCGGCTCTAATAGAGCAGGAAGCCCACTACTGACATCACTCGTGATGTCAGTAGGGCCGCCCACGACGGCAGGCATGCCTTCAGGAACGCCTCCGTTTGTCCCTGCCACCCCCCCTGCCCGCCTACAAAACGGGGCGAGCTGTCGATCAACATCGACAGCCGCCCCGTTTGTGGCGAGCCCCGGAGCGAGATAATTTCTCTCTCGCTCCGGGGCTTGCTCACGCGCATTGCACGCGCCGCGCATACACAATGCCCCACCATCGACCCGCTTGCGAGCGGGTCTGAATCAAGCCCATAGTATCCGCGGGAACTGAGACACTGGATGCGGGATCACAGTCGCAGATAAACACCCCAAAAACAATCGCAACATGCCTGCATTTGAGTCGCCAAGCCCCCCCCCCCCTGTCACCCACAAACGGTCTCTGCCTGTCAATCACTTTGCAAATAAATCCTCGCTGCGAGCGGCAATGCACATTAAACTTGACAAATGCGCAGTGCATGCGTAGATTATCGATAATCGCTCAAACGGTGTACACATTGTCATTGCGCACATCTCTGAATCAGGCGCTGTGTTAGGTATTCTTGTTATATACTCTTGTTATACTCTCATATTCACCGTTTCTCTGTTTTGCTGATCAGCTGCTTCTAGGAATCGACCAAACAAGAAAAATAATTGAAGAGGCGAGTGGATTATTATTATTATTATCGTTTATTTATATGGCGCCACAAGTGTAACGCAGCGCCTTATAAATAGCTTTAGCGAGCGGCCAGGTGATGGTCGCGGTGGTCTTGATAGAGCGTGATGTCAGTAGGGCCGCCCCCAAACGGCAGGCGTTCCTTCAGGAACGCCTCCGTTTGGCCAGCCGCCCCCCCTTCCCACCTACAAAACAGGGCAAGCTGTCGATCAACATCGACAGCCGCCCCGTTTGTAGCGAGCTCCGGAGCCAGAAAATTTCTCTCTCGCTCCGGGGCTTGCACACGCGGCCCGTGCGCAGTGCCCCACCATCGAACCGCTTGCGAGCGGGTCTAAATGAGGGCCTATGTGTGCTCAGGTATAGATATCCTAAAAATGCGGATAGCTGGAGTTCTAGACTGGAGTTGGGGAACACTGTAAGATGTGGAAAATATATAAATGTGTACAAATAGGGTACACAAAAGAGAATAATTATTTTATCAACAAGTTACAACATTCTCACATCTGTCTGCAACCCTTCAAACATTGTATGGAAACGGTTATTCATGCAGGAGTATGTATGTAAATGACAATTGAGTTAAATGAATACACGGCTGCAAATGAACCTATATATCTAACATAGGCCCGTATTTAATTAGAAGCGAAAAGCCGTTTTCGCGTGGTTTTTAGCGATAATTGTGTTTTTGTTTTTTTTACTCCGTATTCAATTCCGTTTTCGCCTATGCGGGAAATCAATGCACTGAAATAGGTGATACTTTTTCTCCACAGAATAGCAGGAGAAAAAAAAGAGTGTAAAATCTATATTTTGGGGTGCAGGTGTTGGGAAACCACCCAGAACCCTTGGTACACCCCCCAAAAAGGACAATTCACCCCTCCAAAAAAGGAAAAAAATAATAATCTTGAAACACCCCAAAAACCGCCTTTGAAATTTGGGCGAAAATGGCATAAGTGGGGGGACAACTTCAAAAACTAGACAAATAAGTTTTGGGGGGGGGGTATCCTAAGAAGGGGCCAAGTGTTTTTGGGATTGTAGGTGCTTGTATGCAGGAGGAATTTCACTTTTTCTAAAACTTAACTTTACAGACATTACAATATGCTAGGACCCATTTTCAAGCTCCCCCAAATTTGATGGAACTACTTTTTTGCTCCAAAAAACACATTGCCCTATGCCATTCTTCACCACTTTTACCAAGGCGCTAATAACAAGCATTTACCACCACTTAGGTACCCTAACTAGTTCAATTAGGGTTAATACTAAACTACCATAATGATTTCCGAAGTCAGCCCATCTTTTTCTGGGGCACAGAGTGATTCCCCCAATTCTGACAGTACTTTCCGCCTGTTTCACATTCGCCGGGACCCGTTTTCGCCTGCTTTGGAATTGAATACGGAGTAAATCAGGAGCGCGCCCGATAAGTTTCCGTCTCCAAAACACGCGATGTCAGCAAAAAGTCCGGCAGGCAAAACTTTTCCCTGGGTGCGAAACTAATTGAATTCGGGCCATAGCCGTAACACTGATGAATGAAGAACTGGGGAGGTCAGTGTGCAATTAGCCCCTCAAGAGTGTCAAGACGGATACTCTTCTGACAGGAGTATCTTCATATGCATCCTAGCCCGCGAATTCCACCTCTCCAGGCGTGAGGAGCACCCCCCCTCATGAAGGGTAAGATACACGAAAAAAAAAAACAACCCTTGATATGGGCCTTTTAGTGTATACTGTATGCGCAGTGTGAAAAATGTGTATATTACAAGAAAACAAATGCAAATAGCGAAGAAAAGACGTTCGGCTAAGTCTGTACAAGCCCTATATTGTCACTGTACAGTTCTCTAGGCCTTCCCACAATCTGTCCTGGATATTCAGTGCTGTACGATTTGCAGGCATTGAGCCAGATCTCGGTGTACAACAATCACTAAGCTATAAGAGGAAGAAGTTATTTCCAAAGTTATAAAAGCCAGCTGACTTGTGAGCCATCGAATACATAAAAAGTGTTAAGTGCTAATTAATTTGGTAACTGGTTTTAACATTTTCACCTTTTACGTGTTGAGGTCTCAGGAAAATCATTTTGTTACCGCTTATTAAATCTGGCCCAGAGTGATACTGAAATGTATAATTGTGTGTGAGTGATGGACGCCTGATGTCAGAACCTGAAAAGGAAAATGATTAATAGTTCAATTTGGAAAAGAAAAGCTGACTGAGTCGTAGTATATAGTTGTGTCGTGACTGGAGCGATGTGTGATTGGCCCGTGGGACGCGGGGTGCGTCTCGCACGTCTTGTGTTTCAGTCACTTGACATATTTACCTTACAGTCTGCCTGTCAGGATTTTTACGGGGCGGCTGAAGCCGTTTCTTTCACATATTTGGGAGAAATATAATCTCCGGTTCTTGCGTTGGTGTCTGGGTGATGGTGTTCAGTGTCCTGGCATTTTCCAGCTCAATCTGAGAGCCGCGTTCTTGCATCTAAAACTTCAGCCCATGAGATCGGGCCTATAATGAGGAAACGACCAGTAACGAGGAGCTGGGGCAGCAATTATTTTACAAATCACTAAACTAGTGGTTTATAGCTCATTGGTACCCATCCAATTACACCTGCACTACTGTACACTTACTAATTATACCTGCACTAAGCTCCCACCAATCACACCTGCACTACTGTACACTTACTAATTATACCTGCACTACTGTACACTTACTAATTATACTTACACTATGCACCACCAATTACACCTGCATTACTGTACACTGACTTAATTATACCTGCACTAAGCTCCCACCGATTACACCTGCACCACTGTACACTCCGACTAATTATACCTGCACTAAGCTCCCACCGATTACACCTGCACTACTGTACACTTACTAATTATACCTGCACTACTGTACACTTACTAATTATACTTACACTACGCACCACCAATTACACCTGCACTACTGTACACTGACTAATTATACCTGCACTATGCTCCCAATTACACCTGCACTACTGTACAATCCGATTAATTATACCTGCACTATGCTCCCACAAATTACACCTGTACTACTGTACACTGACTAATTATATCTGCACTACTGTACACTGACTAATTATACCTGCACTAAGTTCCTGCCGATTACACCTGCCCTACTGTACAGTGATTAATTATACCTGCACTACGTTCCTGCCGATTACACCTGCATTACTGTACTATGCTCCACTGAATACACCTGCACTACTGTACACTCCTACTAATTATACCTGCACTAAGCTCCCCCCGATTACACCTGCACTACTGTACACTCCTACTAATTATACCTGCACTAAGCTCCCCCCCCGATTACACCTGCAGTACTGTACACTCCAACTAATTATACCTGCACTAAGATCCCACCGATTACACCTGCACTACTGTACACTCCGACTAATTATACCTGCACTAAGATCCCACCGAATACACCTGCACTACTGTACACTCCGACTAATTATACCTGCGCTTCTCTCCTTCGATTACACCTGCACTACTGTACACTCCAACTATTTATACCTGCACTATGCTCCTACCGATTCCACCTGCACTCCTGTACACTCCTACTAATTATACCTGCACTAAGCTCCCCCCGATTACACCTGCACTACTGTACACTCCGACTAATTATACCTGCACTAAGATCCCACCGAATACACCTGCACTACTGTACACTCCTACTAATTACACCTGCACTTCTCTCCACCGATTACACTTAAACTAATGTATACCGACTAATTATACCTGCACTAAGCTCCCACCGATTGCACCTGCACCACTGTACACTGACTAATTATACCTGCACTACTCCATACCGATTGCACCTGCACCACTGTACACTGACTAATTATAACTGCACTACTCCATACCGATTACACCTGCACTACTGTACTCTGCAGGGGCGTATTCTCCCCAGCGGCTGGCTATCAGTCTAAAGGCTGACCACCGGCAGCCGCAGCATCAGTAGACTCTGGGCACTAGTCTGTGCCCAGAGTCTACTGTGCATGCACAGGTCGTCTGGGAGATTTCCTCACTGTGCATGCACAAAACTCTGGAAAAATGGTAGCGGAGGCCTTTTTCTGGCATTTTGTGCAGGGCTAAGACACCCGACGTGGGATCTCGAAGAGGCAAGTAGTAGAAAATATGGGTGCTGGGTGTGCGGTGTGGCCCCCCCCCCTCCTGGACCCAGAAGCCTGTGTGCATTGCACACCCTGCACCCATTATAGATACGTCCCTGTGGCTAATTATGGAGGAATATGTGGTACACATGCGCTCCTAAGGGTGTGTGTGTGAAAAAGGGAAGGCGAAAAAAAAAGGGAGGGGGGAAAAAAAGGGGGGGAGGGTTGTGGGATAGGAAGGGAGTGGAAATGTGGGGCCATTGGGGAAATGGAAGTGTGGGTATGTGGCTGTTGTATAGATAATGTTTGTGGGTGTATGTGGGTGAATACAAATGAGGCAGACAATAAGTTTAGGATCCAACCTATTATTGGGTATGGCACAATGCTTCCCTAGGTAGTTCCGTTATATGGTGTGGGGATTAGCAGATAAATATTGTGATCCTTGGTTGGGGAGTGGGTGTACCCTTTCAGGGGGCTCCTTTCCGTGCGGTCCTTACTCCTGCACGTTCCCCTGCTGGACCTATGGTCTACAGTCTTACTGAACCGGGTGTGAATAAAGTCCAGTACTTAGTGCAGTAGCGGCGTCCCGCTGACTCTGGTCTCCTTGTACCTACCGGTAGGTGTGGATTGTCCTGTGGTTCTTTGCACCTTTGGCTGTGATCCCAGGTGTTAGCCAGATGTTACGTGACACCTCCGCGAGCCCGCGGGGTGTCTGCTAGCCGTGTGCCCGTCAACGTTCTTAGGTGGTGTGTTGCGATGCGGAGAGCCGCGTGGTGGGGTTGATCCACGGTCCCGTGGAGTCAATGGGTGGTATTGGGCACAGTGATGAGGCTGGTGGGGGGGCCCAGGGTCTTCCTTGTGGCGCGGTGCTGGATCCTCTGCAGCCTTTCCTTGTGGTGTGGTAATGAGTGCAAAGGTCAGAGTTCTGGTGGTCGGTGGGGGTGCTGATTCTCCAACACGTTTCGGCAGTGGTGCCTTCTCCAAGGAGGTGTGAGGGGATCAATGCTTCTGAGGTTCTTATGTAGTGCACTTCCGGGGGTGGGGTTGTGGTCAGGTGACTCACGTGGCCAATGGTGTGTTTAAAAGGTAATGCGGTGCAGGGACTTGCTGAATGGTGATGCGGTGCAGGAACTTGCTGAATGGTGATGCGGTGCAGGAACTTGCTGAATGGTGATGCGGTGCAGGAACTTGCTGAATGGTGATGCGGTGCAGGAACTTGCTGGAGTGATAAATGTAATCAGATTGGGCCAATGGTGTGTTTGATAGGTAATGCGGTGGCTAATTATACCTGCACTACGCTCCCGCCGATTACACCTGTACTGCGCTCCCACCAAGTACACTCCCACCAATTATACCTAAACTACTGAACACTGACTAATTATACCTGCACTACATTCCTGCCGATTACACCTGCACTACTGTACACTACAACTAATTATACCTGTACTATGCTGTAAGACGCCTATCTTAAATCCCTTGTCGGGATTTCCTTGTCAGGATTGAGACCGGCGCCATTGCGGCCGCCGGTCTCATAACTACATCGCCTCCCACCAATTACACCTGCACTACTGTACACTCCAACTAATTATACCTGCACTAAGCTCCCCCCGATTACACCTGCACCACTGTACACTCCGACTAATTATACCTGCACTAAGCTCCCCCGATTACACCTGCACCACTGTACACTCCTACTAATTATACCTGCACTAAGCTCCCCCCGATTACACCTGCACCACTGTACACTCCGAGTAATAATACCTGCACTACTCTCCACCTATTACACCTGCACCACTGTACACTCCTACTAATTATACCTGCACTAAGCTCCCCCCGATTACACCTGCACTACTGTACACTCCGACTAATAATACCTGCACTACTCTCCACCTATTACACCTGCACCACTGTACACTTACTAATTATACCTGCACTAAGCTCCCCCCGATTACACCTGCACTACTGTACACTCCGACTAATTATACCTGCACTACTCTCCACCTATTACACCTGCACCACTGTACACTCCTACTAATTATACCTGCACTAAGCTCCCCCCGATTACACCTGCACCACTGTACACTCCTACTAATTATACCTGCACTAAGCTCCCACTGATTACACCTGCACTACTGTACACTCCGACTAATTATATCTGCACTAAGCTCCCACCGATTACACCTGCACTACTGTACACTCCGACTAATTATACCTGCACTAAGCTCCCCCCGATTACACCTGTACCACTGTACACTCCGACTAATTATACCTGCGCTTCTCTCCTTCGATTACACCTGCACTCCTGTACACTCCTACTAATTATACCTGCACTAAGCTCCCCCCGATTACAGCTGCACTACTGTACACTCCGACTAATTATACCCTCACTAAGCTCCACCTATTACACCTGCACTACAGCACCCACTAATTATAACTGCACTACCCTCCACCGATTACACCTGCACTACTGTACACTCCGACTAATTATACCTGCACTACAGCACACTCCCACTAATTATAACTGCACTACCCACCACCGATTACACCTGCACTACTGTACACTCAGACTAATTATACCTGCACTAAGCTCCCACCGATTACACCTGCACTACTGTACGCTCCGACTAATTATACCTGCACTAAGCTCCACCGATTACACCTGCACTACTGTACACTCCGACTAATTATATCTGCACTAAGCTCCCACCGATTACACCTGCACTACTGTACACTCCAACTAATTATACCTGCACTAAGCTCCCCCCGATTGCACCTACACCACTGTACACTCCTACTAATTATACCTGCGCTTCTCTCCTTCGATTACACCTGCACTACTGTACACTCCGACTAATTATACCTGCACTAAGCTCCCCCGATTACACCTGCACCACTATACACTCTGACTAATTATACCTGCACTAAGCTCCCCCGATTACACCTGCACTACTGTACACTCCGACTAATTATACCTGCACTAAGCTCCCCTGATTACACCTGCACTACTGTACACTCCGACTAATTATACCTGCACTACCCTCCACCGATTACACCTGCACTACTGTACACTCCGACTAATTATACCTGCACTACCCTCCACCGATTACACCTGCACTACAGCACACTCCCACTAATTATAACTGCACTACCCTCCACCGATTACACCTGCACTACTGTACACTCCTACTAATTATACCTGCACTACCCTCCACCGATTACACCTGCACTACTGTACACTCCGACTAATTATACCTGCACTAAGCTACCACCGATTACACCTGCACTACTGTACACTCCGACTAATTATACCTGCACTAAGCTCCCCCCGATTACACCTGCACCACTGTACACTCCGACTAATTATACCTGCACTAAGCTCCCCCCGATTACACCTGCACCACTGTACACTCCTACTAATTATACCTGCACTACCCTCCACCGATTACACCTGCACTACTGTACACTCCGACTAATTATACCTGCGCTTCTCTCCTTTGATTACACCTGCACTACCGTACACTCCGACTAATTATACCTGCACTACCCTCCACCGATTACACCTGCACTACTGTACACTCCGACTAATTATACCTGCAATACCCTCCACCGATTACACCTGCACCACTGTACACTCCGATTAATTATATCTGCACTACCCTCCACCGATTACACCTGCACTACTGTACACTCCGACGAATTATATCTGCACTACCCTCCACCGATTACAACTGCACTACTGTACACTCCGACTAATTATACCTGCACTACCCTCCACCGATTACACCTGCACTACTGTACACTCCGACTAATTATACCTGCACTAAGCTCCACCGATTACACCTGCACTACTGTACACTCTTACTAATTATACCTGCGCTTCTCTCCTTCGATTACACCTGCACTACTGTACACTCCGACTAATTATACCTGCACTAAGCTCCCACCGATTACACCTGCACTACTGTACACTCCGACTAATTATACCTGCACTAGCCTCCACCGATTACACCTGCACTACTGTACACTCCGACTAATTATACCTGCACTAAGCTCCCACCGATTACACCTGCACTACTGTACACTCCGACTAATTATACCTGCACTAAGCTCCCACCGATTACACCTGCACTACTGTACACTCCTACTAATTATACCTGCACTATGCTCCCACTGATTACACCTGCACTACTGTACACTCCGACTAATTATACCTGCACTAAGCTCCCACTGATTACACCTGCACCACTGTACACTCCGACTAATTATACCTGCACTAAGCTCCCCCCAATTACAGTTCAGTGGCATTCATCATGCCTCATTAACTAAAGTATCACTTCCGAAAAACTGCTCTTCCTGCGGAGTCAGCTTTTCGGAATTGTGATACTTTTCCCTTTAATCTATGCTGTCTCTGGTTCCTGCCCTCCTCTCCTCTGCCTACAACCTCTCCCCGGTTTCACCCCTCTCCCTACCCACACCTCCTCCCTGTGTCTCCCCTCTCACTTACCCGCACCTCCTCCCCGTGTCTCCCCTCTCACCTGCCTGCACCTCCTCCCCGTGTCTCCCCTCTCCCTACCCGCACCTCCTCCACATGTCTCCCCTCTCACCTGCCTGCACCTCCTCCCCGTGTCTCCCCTCTCCCTGCCCACACCTCCTCCCCGTGTCTCTCCTCTCACCTGTCTGCACCTCCTCCCCGTGTCTCCCCTCTCCCTTCCCACACCTCCTCTCCGTGTCTACCCTCTCCCTCCTCTGCTTGTCAGAATCTAGGTGATGGAATCCCGAAGATAAGTAGCGTTATTGGGGGGAATGTTAGGCTGTAGGGGGAGGGTTAGGTTTAGGGTGTGGGGAGGGAGAGGTACTGGCCAACACGTGTCAGGATTCTATACCTGTCGAGATGCCGTCGCCGGGATTCTGACCGTCAGGATCCCGCACCCATCCCTAATTATCACCATTGATAATTATGTAATGATGAATAGACCCCCTAGTCTACGATAATGCCTTAATTTCTGAGCTGAACATGAGCCACGGATGAATCAGGCATTTTAAATCTGACAGGTGCATGAGTTGGATGGGTACATGACGCAGGTAGTGTCTGCCTCTATGGCCTCTTCCGTAAGGCAAAAATGTACAGATATCCCAGCTACTGGAGCTAAACTTCAATGCTGTCATTCCAAGTAGTATTCCTGGTTAACTAGCAATAAAATATACACTGTCATCCAAAACAGGAGTCACTACACATCTCTAGAAGACACAGTTTAGAGCCTGATGTGCAGATATTTGTGCGAACGAGCCACATAAACTTACAAGATACTTACAAAATAGGGACACATGCCCTGATTCAGAGGCGGACGCTCTGAATCAGGACGGGTTTTTTTTTTTTTTGGGAGCCGGCCTCCTGGCCGCTTGCATAGCTGTGGGTGACCATCCACAGCTTTTGCAAGCGGCCAGGTGATGGTCGCGATGGTCATGACCATCGGGCTTGCGACGAGACCCTTGTGGTAGGGTCTTGTTCCCGCAAGCCCCAGTGAGCTTCCTGCACTAATAGAGCCGGAAGCTCACCCACTGACATCACTGGTGATGTCAGTGGGGCCGCCCCCAAACGGCACGCGTTCCTTCGGGAACGCCTCCGTTTGGTCAGCCACCCCACCTCCCCGCCTACAAAACGGGGCGAGCTGTCGATCAACATCGACAGCCGCGGTAATCCTGGAATTATGTAGCGGAGGCGGTGCCAAAATTATGCCACGTCCCGCTCCGCTCACAAAACTGTCTGGCCACGCCCCCCTGCTATGCCGATTTGGCTACTCCCTCCTGGAAGGGGCAGCCAAAATATCGGCAAACCCTGGACTGGATCAGAAAACACTTAATACCTTTATAACTGAATTAATTAGAATAATCACATTTTCTTATTTATTAATTTAGTACATAATGTTTTCCACTGTCTAGTAGTATTTCTATCATTATTATTAAAGTTTGTATTTATACTTTGTTGTATCTATACTTTTTCCATTTGTCTACTGACACTGTCACTATTTCTCATTAACCCGAGATTTCATGGGGTGCCCCCGCCACCCTGTAAGACTCCTAAATACTGTAAGAAGAGGAGTGAGGTCAGAATCCTTACATAAGTTCCAAGCAAAATGATGCACACTTTAATTTCCATGATTACATATACATTTAGTATCAGAGATCTACAACAATGCCGACAAGAAGGATTATTACTATAAGCAGTGGCGGATTTTACCTAGGTGGCCTGCAGAGCTGAAGCCCCCCGGCCCCAAGTGACAAATCCACAACCTCCAGTGATTCAGTTGCAGTACATGCACTGGGAGTGACTTCCTGCTAATCACACAGCCAGTCCCTGTGGTAGGGGGAGATTTTTACCTTTTCTGCCCCTATCGGTCTGGAACACGATTAACAGAGAAAGCGCTTCCAGTGATTAGCCACTCCCCTGTCTTTCGGTCTGCCCTACTCGGCTTTTAGGGGTTGCAGCTGATGCACAGCCCCCCTCCTTAAAAAGTGTAGGAGCCGCTGCTGGTTATTAGGCAGTATGGGGAAGCCAAAATGTACACATAATATATGTTTTGTTTTGGTTTTTTTTAAACTTTTAACTGCTATATGTAAATAAAAGTTGTTTGTGTACTTGTAACCCTCAAGCGTGGGGCACTCACCTAAAGTTTCTGGGATTCAGGTATCTGAATGTAACAGAAACCTTTTGTTTGTTTGATTTTTTTTGATTTTAAGTTGCTGTGTATAATTAAGTTCTTTCTCTGAAAATTTGACATGTCGCGTGCCTGTTGCCAGGGCCAGGCCTCTACATAAAAATAGGCCCATCATCATGACATGATGACCAGCTGCCCACACTGTCAGTCACAAATCATAAGTAATAAACTGAAATACTGTTTCTGTTTTTCTCACAAAATGATGTAATATTTCTATTTGTATGTGTTTAGAGAGACATTGGGGCTGATAGTGTAGGGGTGTACATGCCCCCACACAGCATTGGCCCCACCCACACAGCACTGGCCCCACCCACACAGCACTGGCCTCAGCTCCACCAATTCTCAGATAAGGGTCCTTGATTATTTTCATCCCAAGGTGCATGTGGACCCTAATCCGGCCCTGCCTGGTGCTAGAGATGTGGTCACCGCTAAGCATGGGGTGCGGTCACTCCCCATGCAGAAAACGTGGCCCTGTGAAGATTGTGCACAGCGATATACACCAGGGGGGGCCCACACTGGTTCGGGCCCCCAAGACAAGACTGGGCCCAGGTAATCTGTACCCATCCCCCTGGTTATTTGTGTGTAATTACTTGTTTTGTGTTTTGTTTTTTTAAATCATTTTATACGTTTAAATTAAAAGCCACTCAGCTTGGCATCTATTCACCTGCTGCTCTACTATGCAGAGCAGCGGTGACAGTGCTGCCCCAACTGCCTCCCGGGTATGGGACAGTCCCTGGAAAGCAGGACTTTTCCTTCTAAAACGGGACAGTTGGGAGGTATGGTTTTATTGATAAAGCCTATGGCGGAATGGTGATCACAACAGGGGCACAGTCAGCAGCTGTGAAAGGGGTAAACAGCAGGTAGAGGGTATGCAACAACATATAGGGGAATTCAATATGGAGCGAAAACGCTGTTTCTGCGAGGTTTTCGCTCGGATGACATCATTTTCGCCGCTTTTACTTTTACACCATATTCAATATGAAAACTTTTCGCCGGTACGAAAAGTATATTGCATTCGACCCTGCGAAAAATGATCACCAAGGAATGGCTGGCGAAAAAAAGTGCAGAATCGGGGTTTTGGGGTGCAACATTTTGGAAACCACCCTGCAACCTTCAGACAGTTCCCCAAAGGTAAACTGTGTCAAAAATAAAAAAAAAAAAACCTCAGAAGACCCCAAAAAATACACTTTGATTTTGGGGGCGAAAAAAAAAAATTGGGGGGTACAAAGTTAAAAACTAGCGAACTACAATCTAGGGGGGTCCCCAAGTATGCCCCAGGTGTTTTTTTCATTGCAAGTGTTTGCGGCAGGTGGATTTTTCACGTTTTTTAAACTTCACTTTAGCAACTTTTAAATATGCTCACCCCCATTTTCAAGTACCCAAAATTTGCTGGGACTACTTATTTTCTGCAAAAAACTTGTAAATACTATTCTTCACCACCTTTCATCCCCAAAATAGCAGCTATTGAGCCCGTTTAAAGACCCCAAAAACCTTCAGCAGGGCTAAACGGCGGTATCCACAGTGATCCCCCATGTCAGGGCATCTTTTTGGGGGTGTTAGGGTAATTTCCCCAAAAATCAGCGAAGTTTTCGTTTCATATTGAATACCCCTGATAGTTGTAATGCAGGGGTTACCAGCAGTAACTAGAGGGAATGCATCAGTGGTCTCAAATACAGACATTCCTCACTTAATGACCGAGTTCCGTTCCTAGGACTAAGGTCGTTAAACGAATTGGGCCCTCATTCAGAGCCGTACGCTCTGAGCAGAGCGCACGCTCTGAATGAGGGCCGGGCTCCATTTTCATGGAGCGTCCTCCTGGACGCTCGTATAGCTGTGGGTCACCACCCACAGGCTATACGAGCGTGCTTTGTGATGGCCGCGATGGTCGAGACCATCGCGACCATCGAAATTGCGAGCCGGAGCCTGCGGTTGAGGTTTTCAACCGCAAGCTCCGGAGTGATTTTGGCTCTATCAGAGCCAAAATCACTCCCACTGACATCACTAGTGATGTCAGTGGGCCGGCTTCTGACGGGAGGCGTTCCCGTGGGAACGCCCCCGTCAGGGAGGCACGCCCCCGGCACGCCCACCAAAGGGGGCGTGCTGTCAATCAACATTGACAGCACGCCCCCTTTGATCGGACACAACGAGCGAAGGACTTTCCTTCGCTCGTCGCGTCTGGCGCATGCGCACGACGGAGCTCCCTCCGTCGTGCGCATGCTCAGTGCATAACATCGACCCACTTGCGAGCGGACAGCCGCTCGCGAGTGGGTCTGAATCAGGCCCTTGGTCACTAAACGAGGAGCTATATATACTTAATAAAAGTAATCATTTTTATTTATTCTGAATAAAGAAAAGGTCTGAAGGAAACTCAAACTTGATACTGTAACTGTTTTACTTTGCAGAACTGTTACATACTGTACAGTACAATTAAAGTTATAAAAAAAAAATAAAAGACATTCAGAATAACATTTTAGTCATTGTACTATGGGTTCCATCTGGTCAGAGTGCTGGTCGTAAGTCCGAACGGTTGTTAAACGAGTAAGTTGTTAAGTGAGGAATGTCTGTAGTGGAAAATGCACGTGTTAGGTGATTCGCCTCAGGTGTCTACACTGAACTGTATCACACTACACACAGTAAAGAAGATGGCTGCAGTAGCACATCAGGTCGGAGTTCGCACCTCCCCAGAGGCGTCACGGAAAGGAATGGCCATTGACCATCGATGATTCAAAACCATCGATGGTTTATGGCTGATGTCGAATATATAAATATGTAGTTTCAGGTGATGGGATCCATGGATCACTAGTTTAAGAAAAAGGTTTTAGTTTAAGTTCAGATTGTGTCTGAGGTAATTATATAGCAGTTTCCCAAATTCTGTCATTACAGTTCAGGTTTTAAGGATATCCATACTTAAGCTGGCCACACATCTAAAGATTATCTGTCCAACCAGCCAACTAGTTGATTGGTTGGAATGAAAATCTGGTAAGGAATACAATCAGCAATTTGCTCCCAAAAGCTGGAAAATGGACCAAAACTGCTGTTTGAACAAATAGTTTAGATCAAACATTTAACAAACTTGTCTAAACGACCATTTTCATCTATTTTCTGGCATTTAGGAGCAAATTGCTGACCATCATTTACTCCTATGTGTTACCAGATTTTCATTCCAACCAATCAACAAGTTGGCTGGTTGGATGTAAGTTGGTCTAGTGTGTGGCCAGCTTTAGGCTGTAAATTACACAGGGCCTGTGGCTGATTAAAACCAGGTGAAATGGAGACTTGAAGTCAGCCGGCCACAGATTCTGTGTAATTCATGTGTGTCCTAATTAAAGGGATGATATGGCAAGCCTATCCATGCTTGAGCACAGGTGACTTAATTAGTACCTCAGTCAATTGATGCAACCATCTGTTCTCAAGCATGGAAACCCTTAAAACCTGGACCACAATGGCTGAGTTTGGTATCTATATAGCACAGGTTCTCAAACTCGGTCCTCAGGACCCCAAACAGTGCATGTTTTGCAGGTCTCCTCACATAATTACTAATCAAATAATTAGCTGCACCTGTTGATCTTTTAAAACACGTCAGTGAGTAATGATTACACCTGTGCACCTGCTGGGTGACCTGGAAAAAGTGAACTGTGTGGGGTCCTGAGGATCGAGTTTGAGAACCACTGCTATATAGGATCTAACAATTGTGTTTAGTTGCCCTGTCTATAGCAAACAGTTGTACTCTAGGAACACATCAGTCAGCCACTAGCGTGCTCCTCAAATCCAGTCCCCGAGACACACTAGCAGTGCATGTTTTCCAGCTTTCCTCACAGAGTCACAAGTGAAATCATTACAATCATCTATGGATCTTTTAAAATGTGTCTGTCAGCAAGGACTACACCTGTGCTCCAGCAAAGAGATGTGGAAAACATGCACTGTTAAGCTGGCCACACATCTAACAGAGGAATTCAATATGGGTGCGAAAACTCTGTTGTTGCGTTAATATCGCAGCTATGACGTCATTATCGCAGGTTTCAGTTTACACCGTATTCAATTTCAAAGACTTTGCGCAGGTTCGAAAAGTCTTTGATAAAAAAACGGGGATAACTTTTCACCATTGAATAGGTGTCGAAAAAAAGTGCAGAATTGGGGTTTAGGGGTGCACCCCTGGGAATGACATTTAAAAAAGAACTGTGTCAAAAAAAGTTTTAAAAAAAATAGGGACACCCCAAAAAATTAATTTAAAAATTGGGGTGAAAAAAAAAAATTGGGAAAAATTGTTTAACAATAGGGAAATAGGTTCAGGGCTATTCTGCAAGTATGCGGCAGATGTTTTCTAGAATAGATTTATAGCGGCAGGTGCACAAATGCAGAATTTTTAAAAACTTACTTTAGGGACATCAAAATATGCTAGTACCCATTTTCATGTACCCCAAATTTGATGGGACCACTTAAAAAAACGAAAAAAATAACCTAAGTGCTCTTCTGCAACACTTCTTCAATGTTGGGAAAAAACACCTGCTGCGGCTATTTAAATCCCTGACTTTCATTTACAGGCTAAAATGGGGGTACCCATAGTGATCTCCCATGTTTTTACAACTTTAGGGGGGTCCTACAATTTTTTTAAGGAAAATTTCGTAACTTTACGCAAATCCCACTTCGCAGGCTCCCGGTTTCGTTAGTTTCATATTGAATACGGGGATAAGCGGGCGCGCGCCCGATACTTTATCCCAGGTAAAAGCTCCGATATGAAACGTAAACTTCGACAGCGAAGTTTACGTTTCATATTGAATTCCCCTCTTAAGATTATCTGTCCAACCAGCCAACTAGTTGATTGGTTGGAATGAAAATCTGGTAACATATGGGAGTAAATGATGATCAGGAATTTGATCCTAAATTCCAGAAAACAGATGAAAATGGACGTCAGACAAGTTTGTTAAATGTTTGATCTAAACAATTTGTTCAAACAACAGTTTTCATCCATTTTCCAGCGTTTTGTTGCAAATTGCTGATTGTCATTTGCTTTCATACCTTACCAGATTTTCATTCCAACCAATCAACTAGTTGGCTTGTTGGACAGAAAATCTTTAGATGTGTGGCCCAATGACTGGATTTGAGAAGCACTGCACTAGAGAGAGCATATGAGCATGGGATAAAATGATTAATAATTCTATACAGTCCCGGGAAGTTGCGGGAAGCTCCTGATTTTGTTTTAGCTGCATTTTATGTATTAGCTGCACTTTTTGCAGTAAAATATTTTGACTACAAAATACTGTTACTGATGGCAGCAATGAATGAAACATGTCTGTAAAATATTCTAAATATTACCTATTACCATACTTGTCTACTTCTGAAAAAGCATTTTGTGAAAGTAACACCTATGAGCGTACATTAAAGTGGGCGTGTACTGCTACATCTGGGAGGCGTGTCATAAAATTGATTTACATTCATATGTTAATGAGCCCCAAAACAGTTAGTAAGATCTATTTGTTGATGAAAACACACTGATACCTCTTTCCACCAAAAACTTTGGTCCGACCTGGGTTTTCAGACATGGTTCCAACCCAGGTCAGACACCGTTTACACAGCAGCATCGATCTGGGTTATTCTCAGTTTAGCCCCGTTCACACTGAACCTGGGTCTGCCCTGCTAAACTTATGAGGTAATATAAGTAGGAGGTGACTGCTCTACAACCACCAATCAGTTCATTTTAGGCATGACCCAGGTCAGATAACACGGGTTGCGCCATTTACAATACACCATTAGCCGGGTCCATCCTGGGTCTGACGCTGGTAGCTACCTTTGTTGGATTGCTGGGTCACTTGACCCGGGTTATTTTTCAGGGACCCTTTTACACTTACCTACGATCCGGGTAGACCCAGCAATAACCCAGGTTTTTGCTCCGGTGTAAAAGGGGTATGATACTATTCAGAAAATGCATGTAGCCATAAGGATCATTGTGCCTTATAACCAATGCAGGGGGTGATGTTTTTCTTAATATAACAGCTACATAATGGGAATAAGATGCAATCAGGGAGATTACTAGACTCTTCAGGGAGTTAGGGAGATTGTTACCTATACCACTTTTACACCGGAGCTAAAACCCGGGTTTTTGAAGGGTTAACCCGGGCAGCTCCCTGGTGTAAAAGGGCAGAGGGTTGGATCGCCGGGTCGAGTGACACGGCAATCCAACCCAGGTAACTAGCAGGGTTTAACACGGGCTTAGCCCGTGAACCGAAACCCTGCTATGGGAACAGCGCACTCCGGGTCACGATGGCCTGGAGTGCGCTGCTAGCCGGCCGATTGGTCCGGCTTCAGTGGCGCTTGGAGATGACGTCATGTCCAAGCGTCCACTTTCACTCCGCAAAAGCCGGGTCTATGCAGACCCGACTGCGGTGTGAGCGGCGCTGACTCGAGAATATCCCGAGTCAGCGCCGGCAAAATTCCGGGTCTGATCCGGATAGGAACTTTGGGCCTGATTCAGAGCTGCTCGTAAGCGGCCGCTCATTCGTTCCGAGCGATGTTAGCCCAACTGCGCATGCGTACGGATCGTTATACGCATGCGCTAACCAGTCAGTGCGGCCGAAATTCATGTGCTCGCAAAATAGCGAATGCCTGCTATTTTGAGTGACAGAAAGAGGCGTATGTGGGTGGTAACAGGGGAAGGTGCTTGAAAATGGGGAGTGGAAATCAGAACGCAGGCGTGCTTAAAGGTCAAAACGGGCGTTTTATGGGTGTGCATATTTAAAACAGCAGCGTCATTGACCACGTCACTGGGTTATTTTATAGTCAGAACTGCTCGCAAAATTGTGGTAGCAAACACCAACCCCAAGAATAGCGAGCAGTTCATACCCTTGTCGATGTACTCGATTAATCTAATAAATAGCGGACATGACGTAGGATGCGAGCGGCCAGGGGGTGTATCTTTCCAAAAAACGAACGCAAGTTTTGTTCGCTCGTTCAGACATAGAGGCGTGAACAGACCGCAAACAGCGAGCGGTTCATTTGAATAGCCACCCCTTGTTTTAGAACGAACGACCGCAAATAGCGAGTGGCTCTGAATGAGGGCCTTTGTTCCAACTCCGGGTCAGACCCGGAATTTAGGTGGAAAAGGGGTATTAATTACTAGACTCTTCAGGGAGTCTCCCTGACAATCAGGGATAGTTGGCAGGTATGATTATTACCATTGTGACCAGACTATTGAAACACAAGACAGAGTGTATAAATGAATGTACAGGATAATTCACAAATAACCATATATAAATCACAAAGTGTAACTGTTCATGGTAGTGGCGATGGCTCTGAGTCACCTCTTACATCTGTGTCCAGAGAGCAGAAATTCAGATATCACTCTACAGTCCCTCACCAGGAATATGTAGTTCCTTGCATACAGGTGACACCTCAGAGCTTGGAGTGAGATGTAGTCATGTGACTGAGGGAACCAGGAGCCGTCACTGATAGCCCCTATTCCCAGTCTCACCTGAGCACATCTTTGTCTGGCTTCTCTCATCCAGAGGTGACTGCTCAGTTACAAGGCACAGAGAATACAAACAGACCACAATGTGGAACCCTAGGTGCTATTGGGGGGATGTAGTCTGGAACCCGATGGTCTAAATGCCGACCGCCTGCTTCCAACTGCTTTATCCCGACTAGGGATATGACAGGCGTCTAAATGTAGACGCCTGAAATGTGCCCAACGTCGGAAGACCGGCGCCCAGCATCCCGATCGAGTGGATGCCGGGCGCCGCAGCGGACAGCCGTGTGTGGGGGGGGGGTTAGGTTTAGGGCTCCCGGGGGGGACTTATGGTTAGGCACCCCCCTGGGAGGTTAGGGTTAGGCCAGGGGGAGAGAGGGTTAGGGTTAGGCACCCCCGGGGGGAGGTTAGGGTTAGGCACCCCCCCCCCCGGGTTTAGGCAGCGGGGAAGGGGGGGTTAGGTTTAGGCACTTAGAGGGGGGGTTAGGGTTAGGCACCCCTAAGGGAGGGTTAGGGTTAGGGGGGTTAGGTTAGTAAATACTTACCTTTAGGACGATCAGGATTTCCTCCGTTATCGGACAGCCGCTGTCGGGAATTGAACCATGCGGCTGGCGGTACTACATATCACACCAGATGTAAGAAGCTCAGAAGCGGTATCAGAGCACAGCTTCTACCCGATGTATGATCAGGGGTTTGGCGGTAAATGAGCGCCCCTGTCATTGTAGGTGCTGCTATATACAAGATAGCAGCGCCGATAGCCTGGGCCATGTATGAGTGGTCATATCGCCTGACCGTTCGGCCCGCTGTAGCTGTCGCTATCGACAGCTACAGCCTGGCGCTGCCCTATTCCCACAGCAGGGACAGCGCTGTCCCTGCTGCGGCGGCTGCCGGCTCCAGACTGCATGCGGGGATCTCGCGATGCTTGCAAGATCCCGCACATGCTCAGTGGAGCCGACCGGCACTGACACATAGCGCATCAGCACCAGGCTGATGCGCTGTGGTCTCTAGCGGGTAGCGCTGGAGGGGGGAGTTAACGCTCCCCCTCTCCGGCCGATGAGATACATCTACCCCATTGTACAGCACAGAGCACACTTTGCTTTTTTTTTTTTTCTTAGCATGTGATGATGATGACTATTATTATTTTTTTAATTTTTGTTGTTTCTTTCAGTTTATATATCGAAGGCAGATTTATATATGTAAACCAGAAGTCCTGAATCCCACAGGAGAGTGCAGCTATGGAAGACCGACACACACACACACACCAATGTTTATTGTGTGTGTATCGAATGAGGCAGATATTAAATAATCATTGTTTACTTCTCACATTAATCAACAAGTGGATTCAGCAGTTATCATCCTGCACTGACCGATCCACGTGTTGTGATACTGTTATTTCACCTGTGAGGAGATCATTGGGTATATTTACTAAAGTGATGGTTTCTAGAAGTGGAGATGTTGTCCATAGCAACCAATCAGATTCTACTTAACTTTTATCTAGCAGCTTCTAGAACACAGGTTCTCAAACTCGGTCTTCAGGACCCCAAACAGAATCAAAAGTTGAATAATTAGCTCCACCTGTGGATCTTTTAAAATGTGTCAGTGAGTAATGAATACACCTGTGCTCCTGCTGGGTGACCTGGAAAACGTTACCTGTTTGGGGTCCTGAGGACCGAGTTTGAGAATCACTGTTCTAGAAGATAATAGCTAGAATCTGATTGGTTGCTATGGGCAACATCTCCATTTCTAAAAACCCGCACCTTAGTAAATATACACCTGAGTTGGGTGTAGGGCAACAAAAAAGTAACTGTGTACCTGGACAAACCATGTTGCAATACAGGGGGTGCAAATACAGTAATAATATTTTTTGCATACAGGGTACATACTGGCTGCTTTTGCATTTAGGGCCTGATTCAGAGCCGGACGCAATTAGCGCTCGCTCGTCCAGAAAATAGGGGTGGCTATTCAAATGAACCGTTCGCTCTTTGCGGTCTGTTCACGCCTCTAGGTCTGAACGAGCGAACAAAACTTGCGGTCATTTTTTAAAAAAATACGCCCCCTGGCCGCTCGCATCCTACGTCATGTCCGCTATTTATTTGATTAATCGAGTACATCGACCAGGGTATGAACTGCTCGCTATTCTTGTGGTTGGTTTTTGCTACCACAATTTTGCGAGCAGTTCTGGCTATAAAATAACCCAGTGACGTGGTCAATGATGCTGCTGTTTTAATTATGCAGACCCTTAAAACGCCCGTTTTGACCTTTAAGCACGCCTGCGTTCGGATCTCCACTCCCCGTTTTCAAGCACCTTCCCCCGTTACCACCCACATACGCCTCCTCCTGTCACTCAAATTATCAGGCATTCGCTATTTTGCGAGCACATGAATTTCGACCGCAATGACTGGTTCGCGCATGCGTATAACGATCCGTACGCATGCGCAGTTGGGCAAACATCGCTCGGAGCGAACGAGCGGCCGCTTACGAGCGGCTCTGAATCAGGCCCTTGGTCCACAAATGCTAGACAGCTTTATGTTTACACAGCAATTTAAACGGAAGTGCCAAAAGTCATGGGATAGATGGCAAGTATCGTGTAGGACCCCTTCCAGTCCGGCAAAGTGCAGCAACTCTATATGGCATCAATTCCACAAGTGGACGAAAGACCTCTGGAGAGATGTTGACCCCATGTCGTCTGGTTAGCTTCCCATAGCTCCCTGATCTTTAATATAGGTGCAGGATCTTGGGTGCAAATGGACCTCTCCACCACGTCCCAAAAATGCTCGATTGGGTTCAGGTCGGGTGAACATCATGGCCACATCATCCACTGGTACTCTCCAGAATGCTCCTCAAACCATTTCTGGACAACTTGGGACCAATGACACGGTGCATTATCCTGCTGGAATATTCCATCGTTGTGGGGATACATGAAGTCCATGAAGGGCTGCAAATGGTCATCAAGCAATGCAACGTTGCTGATAACGGTCAATGACTTGTTCAGGCGGACCAGCGGACCCAACCCATGCCACGTGGACACACCTCACACCATTATGGAACCACCACCAGCCTGCACAGTGCCTTGTTGACAACTAGGGTCTGTGCCACATCCAAACCCTACCATCAGCCCAAAACAACTGCAACCGTGACTCAACGGACCATGCCACATGTTGCCAGTCAGGGGGCCAATTAGTGACGTCACAAGTCCAAGTGAGGGGATGTCCAGTGACGTAGTGTTAACAGGGGCACTATGGTGGGTCTTATGCTCCCATATCCCATGGAAGCTAAAGAACGCTGCACTACCTCCTGCATTGAATGCGGATGTGATTTCAGCCAGTGTCACTTGTCTGTTACCAAGGACAATTCTGGCCAAACACCGCTGGTCACAATCATTAAGCACCCGTGGCTGGCCACTGCGATTTCCACATGGGTGGTAATACCTTCCGTGAGGTATTCCCGGTACACACATGACACCGTAGATCGAGGAATGTCGAATGTCCACACAATTTCGGAAATGGAATGTCCCATCCGTTGGACAGCCACTATCATGCCCCGTTCGAATACTGATCCTTCACGTCGCCTTGCCATGAGCAGCCTAGCCGGGGTTCAAACTGATTCACAAGATGTCATATTACAATTGATGCATGTGCATGCAGGTCTGGGCATTCTCAAGACGTGACTATACAGTGACGCTATACCATGACTTTTGGCACTTTAGTCTAGATATGAGTTTAGACACACCCCACTCAGTTCTAGCTCTTTCTGCACATTTTACATCTGCCCCGCCTGCAGTGCAACATGGTTTTACTAAGATGCAGAGTTACCGGCTCTTTATTTGTTTCCCCAACGTCAGTGGCAAACGCAGGATTTTGAAAGGGGGGTTTCCAAACTGACTGAGATATGTATGTATATATATATATATATATATATATTTATTAGGGATGTGCAGGCTCGGATAGGTTCGAGTTTGCACGTTGAGTTCGGATTTTTCCCTCCAAAAAAACGGAACTCAGAAAGAGGCAAAACGTCATCTTGCATGGACAATCATCATCATTCCTGCACAAAAGTCCAGGAATGATGATGTTTGTCCACCGAAAGTTTTCTATAATAAGGTAATGAGTCCGTAAAGTACACAAGTACCATATATATATATATATATATTGTGACACAGTTAGGTTAGGGGGACCCTCTCCTGGGTAGAGGACTCCTTCCTTTCACACACAGCAGCTGGGAAACAGTACGCCAGACTGGATGCAAGTACAAGCTGGTCGGCGCCAGTCTTTATGGTGCAATGACAGAAATAACACAAAGAAAACATAAACGTAAATCCTAGCCCTGTCGGGGCACTAACTTCACAGGTAGTTCCCTCACTACCAGAACCTGGCAGGGCCTAATGCCCTCACCAGCAACAAAAGCACAGCACAACACTTACAGTTAGGTTTTCAAGTGTCTCTGAGCAAACTCCCTGTCTGCTCTCCCAGGTGAGACAATCAGCCCTAAACAAACTAGGCTTATATTGGCCACTCTCAGGTGGAAAACTAACAAGTCTGTTACCAGGCTGCAAGAACCAAAACCTGGAGTGGCCGTGGGTGGAGCCCTCCCTCTCCTCTCACCCACAACCCCCAGGTCCCAAACCGGCTTTTCAAAAAGCCGAAACTCAAGCCTGCTACACTGCAGACTTTCTCCTGGGGGTTTAAAACACAAAAGACAGGAATCTGGGACAAATGTACCTGCCACAGACCACTTTACCAGTGATCCTATCACATATCCCCCCCCTTTGTTTCGACCTGTGGGGCGGAACAACTGAAGCCCCCAAACAATGAACGCGTGACAACGCATCAGCATTGGCCAGCTGGCTTCCTGGCCTGTGTTCCACTGAAAATTTAAGAGTTTGTAACGCCAAGAACCATCTTGTAATTCTCGCATTACTGTCCTTATTTTCAGACATCCACTTCAGAGGGGCATGGTCAGTGATCAATTTGAACTTTCTTCCACCAAGTAGTACCTGAGAGCCTCTAATGCCCACTTTATGGCCAACGCCTCCTTCTCCACTGTGGCATAGTTTCTCTCATGTACATTCAACTTTCTGCTAAGATAGAAAATAGGGTGTTCCTCACCCTCCTTGTTCTGGGACAGGACCGCTCCTATACCTACTTCTGATGCATCGGTTTGTACTATGAATTCCCTTTCAAAATTAGGAGTCATCAGGACTGGTTGGGAACACAACGCTACTTTCAACTCCTGAAAAGCTTTCTCTGCCTCAGGACTCCATTCTACCATGACTTTTTGTTTGCCTTTGGTCAGGTCAGTCAGTGGGACTGCCATGGTGGCAAAGTTGGGTATAAACCTCCTGTAGTACCCCGTAATTCCCAAGAAGGCTCTCACCTGCTTCTTATTCAGAGGCCGTGGCCAGTTTTGTATGGCATCAACTTTATTGAGCTGAGGCTTTATCAGGCCTCTGCCAATGGTGTATCCCAGATATTTTACTTCCTCCATGCCAAGACAACACTTTTTTGGGTTGGCTGTCAAACCTGCCTTATAGATGGAGTCCAACACTGCTTGTACCCTGGGTAAGTGAGACTGCCAATCAGGACTATGAACGACCACGTCATCCAGATAAGCAGCCGCATACCGTCTATGGGGCCTTAGAATCCTGTCCATCATTCTTTGGAAGGTAACAGGTGCCCCATGTAGCCTGAAGGGCAACATCTTGTATTGAAACAAGCCCTCTGGCGCTGAAAAAGCTGTCTTTTGTTTGGCGCTCTCGGTTAACGGTACTTGCCAATACCCTTTGGTTAGGTCAAGAGTGGTTAAATACCTTGCCGTCCCTAGTCTCTCAATCAGTTCATCCACTCTTGGCATCGGGTAGGCATCGAATTTTGAAACACTGTTCAACTTTCGGAAGTCATTGCAGAAACGCACACTCCCGTCGGGCTTTGGAATCAACACAATGGGACTTGACCATTCACTATGTGATTCTTCAATAACCCCTAACTCTAGCATATTTTTAATTTCTTTCAACACCGATTCTCTTTGTGCTTCTGGTAACCTATAGGGCTTTAGATTAACTTTAACCCCTGGGTCAGTGATGTCGTCATGTTTAATGACCGAGGTTTTCCCAGGTACGTCAGAGAACAGCACCCTATTTCTAATCAGACACTCCTTGACCTCTTGTTGTTGAATTGCCGACAGGGTTTTTGCCACTGTCACTTCGGGAACTAAGGGCCCTGGACTTACTGGAGGGTCTCGGACGGCCGACAGTACCGTTCTATCTTTCCAGGGCTTTAACAGATTTATATGGTATACCTGTTCCGGCTTTCTTTTCCCCGGCTGGTAAACTTTGTAGTTGACCTGCCCCACTCTTTCTAAGATTTCAAAGGGCCCTTGCCATTTAGCCAAAAGTTTATTTTCCACAGTGGGAACCAACACTAACACTCTGTCCCCAGGAGCAAAGCTGCGTAACCGAGCATTGCGGTTGTATACCCTCTGCTGTGCCTGTTGAGCCTGTTCCAGGTGCTCTCTCACTATCGGCACTACCGCAGCAATTCTCTCCTGCATTTGAGAAACATACTCAATCACCGTTTTGTAAGGACTAGACTGCCCCTCACATGTCTCTTTGGCAATGTCTAGTAACCCCCTTGGGTGTCTCCCATACAACAAGTCGAAGGGTGAAAACCCGGTGGAGGACTGGGGAACTTCTCTTATGGTCAACAATAAATACGGCAATAAGTAATCCCAATCCCTACCATCCTTGTCGACCACTTTCCTAAGCATGTGTTTTAACGTCTTGTTAAACCTCTCGACCAGCCCATCAGTTTGGGGGTGATAAACCGAAGTTCTTAACTGTTCGATTTTGAACAGGCGGCATAACTCTTTCATGACTTTGGACATAAACGGTGTACCCTGGTCAGTTAGTATCTCCTTAGGTATACCCAGCCTGCTAAAGACATGAACTAGCTCTCTGGCAATGGTCTTGGTTGATGTATTGCGCAACGGGATCGCTTCCGGGTACCTGGTAGCGTAATCCATTATGACCAGAATATACTGGTGTCCCCTGGCAGACTTCATTAAGGGTCCAACCAAATCCATCGCTATTCTTTCAAATGGCACCTCTATAATAGGCAATGGAACTAGTGGACCCTTAAAATGTGGCCTGGGAGCATGATACTGACACTCAGGGCAGGATGCGCAAAAGTCAGATACCTCTTTATGAAGCCCGGGCCAGAAAAACCTCTGCATTATTCGCTCAGTGGTTTTCTCTACCCCTAGATGGCCTGCCGTTATATGACCATGGGCCAGATCCAACACTGTTCTTCTGTAGGCTTTGGGAACTATTAGTTGTTCCACAATATCTTCCCCTTCTTAGTCACCTGATATAACAAATCCTGACACATTGCCATGTGGGGATAGGACAAAGTACTATCAGGGTCTACGGGTTTACCATCAACTACTTTTACATTCTCCCTGGCTTTTACCAAAGTAGGGTCATTCAACTGCTCCACGGCAAAGACCTCTCTTCTGACCTCTAAATCAGGCAGACGATCACTTGGCCCAACAACACTTCCCACCTCAATGGGAGGCACATCAGTTGGCGGGCCACCATCACGTTCCGCATTCTCTAGTTCACCAACCATAGTAGAAAAAGGGAATAACTCTGACTCAGAAGAAACTCCCTCCTCCACTACATCGACAACCTTCTCAAATGGATCGGGGTTGTTCATCTCTGGAACAAAACGGCTTTCCCACAACTTCCAGAAGTGAGCAAAGTCTCTCCCCAATATTGCATCGTACATCAGACCATGCACCAAACCCACAGAAACTATAGCAGAGCCACATGGTGTCTCGATGTAACATAATATCGAGTATCCCCATGTATGCAGGTCACACCCACAGTTTTCCCTGTATGCCTCAAGGGGTTCACCAGCTCAGCTTTTATAAGTGTCACCAAGCTACCAGAGTCTAACAGTGCCTCTACTCGGTTGCCATCTACAGTGAGTACACACATGTGCTTATCAGTCTCAGCCTGCCGGTCAGCCGTACAGGCTGTCTGTGCAAAGAACGACCCCCTGCGGTAGACATGAGCAGTATCACATTGCATAGGTTCAGTTGTAAGTGAACAATTAGCGGCAATATGGCCGAAGCCACCACATCGGAAACACTGAGTCATCTTAATGTCTAGTCGTTTACGGGGCAAGAACCTTCCCGGCCTGGCAGGCCTGTCTCCAGGTTCTACACCCTCAGTCTTAGGTACATTCCACCGCCCAGCACCCTTCTCCCCTGGAACAGTCTTACCAGTGTCTGTGGGAGTTCGCCGGTGCGCCATCGGGGCTCGGTGGGGCATACTCATCAGCTCCTCAGCCGCCACGTACCTCTCCACCAGCTCGACCAACTGGTCCGCGGACTTAGGGTCTGCATGGCTCACCCACTTGCGCAGAGTCACAGGTAATGATCGCAGGTACCGGTCCATCATGACCCTTTCGACGATCTGTGGTCCCGTCAGCGTCTCGGGCTGTAGCCATTTTGAGGACAGATGGACGAGGTCATGCATCTGTGAACGTGGAGGCTTGTCCTTATGGAACTCCCAGCGGTGGACCCGTTGGGCACGAACAAAGGTGGTAACTCCTAAGCGAGTTAGGATCTCCTGTTTTAGTTTTTTATAGTCCTTGGCATCAGCTAGGCATAAGTCGAAATAGGCCTTTTGTTGCTCCCCAGACAAAAAAGGTGCCACCGGACTTGCCCACTGCTGCTGGGGCCAACTCTCCCTTTCGGCCGTTCTTTCAAATGCGGCGAGATAGGCCTCCACATCATCGCCCAAAGTCATCTTTTGGAGGAAGTGACTGGCTCGTACGGAGTGAGTGGTGGTGGGAGGACCAGTAGTAACATCTCTGGGCCGGGCGACCAGGTGCTGTACCACCTCTCTTATGGCCTGGCTGTTTTCCGCTAAGGCCTGGCGGGTTTCCTCGATGGCGACCTGTTGTTGCCTCTGGGCTGTCTCCAAGGCCAACAGTTGCACTCTGGTGGATTCCTGCTGAGCCCAGGTAGATTCCTGCTGAAGTTTGTTCGTCTCCTGCTGAGCTCTGGTAGATTCCTGCTGAGCTGTTGTAGCTTGGAGCAAGGCCTTAATAATGTCCTCCATTTTGTCCTGGGGTGTAGGTTGGAAGCTGAACCTTGCCTCTCTGAGCATTGGCTGACGCCTCCTCTATGGGACTCCAAGGACACAGTGTTATTTCCACACTCACAAATTGGGTGTCTGTCCCTTTTATTTTTAAATGGAAAGTTTTCCTCTCGCTGCAACTTCAGTGTGTGTGGATGCCCGCATTCTCCACCATATTGTGACACAGTCAGATTAGGAGGTCCCTCTCCTGGGTAGGGGACTCCTTCCTTACACACACACAGCAGCAGGGAAGCAGCACACCAGTCTGGAAGCGAGTACAAGCTGGTCGGCGCCAGTCTTTATTGTGCAAAACAGAAACAACAAAAGAAACCATAAACATAAAACCTAGCCCTGGCCGGGCTCTAACTTTACAGGTGGTTCCCTCACTACCAGAACCTGGCAGGGCCTAATGCCCTCACCAGCAAACAAGGCACAGCACAACACTCACAGTTAGGTTTTCCAGTGTCTCTGAGCAAACTCCCTGTCTACTCTCCCAGGTGAGACACTCAGCCCTAAACACACTAGGCTTATATTGGCCACTCTCAGGTGGAAAACTAACAAGCCTGTTACCAGGCTGCGAGAACCAAAACCTGGAGTGGCCGTGGGTGGAGCCCTCCCTCTTCTCTCACCCACAACCCCCAGGTCCCAAACCGGCTTTTAAAAAAGCCGAAACTCAAGCCTGCTACACTGCAGACTTTCTCCTAGGGGTTTAAAACACAAAAGACAGGAATCTGGGACAAATGTACCTGCCACAGACCACTTTACCAGTGATCCTATCACAATATATATATACATACAGATATATATGTATATTTTATTTTTATAGACAATTCACCATTGCACACACATACTGACACACACACTCTGACACACACAAACTAACAGACTACACAATGTCACACACATATACTGACACACACACTGACAAAGACTACACACTGTCACACACACATCTACTGACACACACACTGACACACACAAACTGACAAAGACTACACACACACATCTTTCACTTAAAAAGTTAATGCGGGCAAATAAATAGAGCATAATGTATTAAAGATTCCCACCTCCCCCACCAACAACCCCCGTCCCCTCACCCGGTAACCACCCCGCGCTGGCATGACACCACAAATACATCCCCGCCGGCACCTCCTTTCCTCTGCCGCGCATCCCCACGTGTAATAAACACACCTGTGGGGCCCTGGGGGAAAGCGCCATGGATACAGTCACTGGGCGCAGCTTATCATTCAGCCTCTCACGATGCACCGTAGGAATAGCCTGGGAGGAGCTACGCACTGCAGCTGCAGCTCCCCCTTCATCAGCTAGCCCAGCCCAGCCAGTGCAAAAGCCGGCTGCTCCTTCTCTGCGCGCTAATAGAGCAGCGTCCAGGGGGGGTTTCTAGGTACTCGGAAACCCCCCCTGCGTGCGCGGGTGAACGTAGGGGTAAATTTACTCAAGTGAGAGCTTTTAGAAGTGGAGATGTTGCCTATAGCAACCGATCAGATTCTGCTTAAGATTTAACTAACACCTTCTAGAACAGTGGTCGGGGAACAGGGGTAAATTACCCCACATGGGGTAAAAATGAAACTCCTGGGGGGTAATGGACGGACAGCCGGGCATGCATATGAATCATTCTATAATAGAATGATTCATATGCATGCATGGCTGTGCCGCAGGGAGGCTCTATGCCGGACGCCCACTGAGATGTCATTACCAGAGGGCACCCGGCTCCTTCCCTGCAGCGCCGCGTTAGCTGGAGGCTGGAGTTCTCTTCTGAACTCCAGCTTCCGCCTCTCTCCATGCGCACTATGGGAGAGAAGTCATGACGTCTCTCCCATAGTTCCGAGGAGCAGCCGGGCTTTTTTTTTTTTGGTACAAGCGGCACTACTATCAGGGGCATTGTATGGGGGCACTACTACAGGGGCATAATATGGGAGCACTACTACAGGGGCACTATATGGGGGCACTACTACATAGGCATTATATGGGGGCACTACTACAGGGGCACTATATAGAGGCACTACTACAGGGGCACTATATGGGGGCACTACTACAGGGGCATTATGTGGGGGCACTAATGCAGGGGAATTATATGGGGGCACTACTATTTGATTTCCTTCCTTTCAAATCAAGGGGGTAACGTCGGCGCATCTAAATATATTTTGGGGTAAAAGGTAAAAAAGTTCCCTGACCCATGTTCTAGAAGATAATGGCTAGAATCTGATTGGTTGCTATGGGCAACATATTCACTTCTAAAAACTCTCACTTTAGTAATACACCCCTTAGAAGGGAAATAAACACATATATAGGGTCTGATTCTATGTCAGGCCTTAACTTGCCATGTCATATCGCCCTCTGGTGTATATGGGGCATATCTGCTTTTAATGCATAGAACTTAATATTACTTACTCTAGTGGGACATGACAGCCCCCAATCAATTGTAGAACCGATATCTTGAAGGCATGATTCCTTCTTGGCGTTCCCAGTAACTAAAGCCATTCCAGGTCTCTCTACCTCCACATGCGGCAGCCATGTAGTAAATAAACGCTGTAACTGGAGAAATCCCAGGTGATCTGCCAGCGACATAGTGAGTTATGTCTGTAATGACTGTAATTACCAGGATTGTTTAATATTTCCCTGACAATATAATATTTTCAGCTGCTTAATTCTCATTTAGAAACATTTAATACATAAATCACCTAATACTGTCTCATTGTCTAAATATTTATCCCATGAAGGGAAACCTGACACTTCAATCATTCCATGAAACGAGTCTTATTTTAGCAGCGAGATAATTCTCTGCATCAAACCAGCAGGCACGGTACGCGAATCCCGGGGCGCTCTATTGTATTGATGAGGGCCTAAGTGGCATGTTTACATTAATGGTGTATATCTGAGGAATATAATGATTTGTTCACTTTACAGTTATGAATACAACGGAGCCTGGAAAGTTCAGTGCATCAAGACAGTCAGTTTAGGAGAAGGAAATGAATAAGTGTTTTTCTTAACAAGAATTCACAGTGAGATTAATGTTCTTTTTACATTGCTAACAGGATTTGATAGATGACAATAGGAGCTCAGTGTATATAATCTGCCGTTTGTCTCATTTCATGTTGTTGGCAAAAGACTGAGTTAGTTGTGTATGTAGCTACTGTATGTATTATGCCAAACTCATCGTATTTACCAATATTCTACTTTCTCAGGCTCCTGGCTGGTAATTACTATTCAAACATCTTAATATAATCTAACAGCGCTGCTAGATATAGCACACAATTTAAATAAAATAATGTTTTTAATTTGATTAAACAGGTTTTATGAGGGATATTTAATAAAGTATATCCCCTAATCCTGGGGAGAGCTGAGAATCAGCCTCAAAGCAAAGATATGGCCTATTTATAAAATAACAGTTATTTCTACTTCTACAGATCTATATAATAAGTGAGAAAGTGTGTGTGTGTGTGTCTGTTTGTCCTTTAAGAACAGCCAGAGTTTTGTACCTACAGTAGCTCCATCAAATGCATGATGGTGTAGTTTGACCAGGATTAGGTTTATGGCTAGGTTTGAAGTCCATCAGAACCATGGAGGTCTACATGGTGCTCACCAAGTAGGCCGTGGAGTCCCTGATTTAAAAATTTAGTTTAAGCAAGTTCGCTCAGGATGTCTTCCAGTGTCTAATACTGCACTGATCTGAAGGCACAGGCTGATATGTACCAGTGAGGGGCAGGCAGAGCTCCAACGGAAGAGCAGTGAGTCGGAGGATCAACTGTCACACTGCACCTGCACTGACAGTTACTTATTTCCTCCAAGCACATTTTCATATGCCATGGTCTTCAATGTTGGTCTGCCATGTAAAAAATAAAGGCTGCAGATGTACTTTAAGGTCCATTCTTCAACACCGGTTATCCCAGCTAGTGTTTTATGAGACAAGCTAGAATAGAGTAGAAGCCACATTGCTGGTTCAGCTGTGTAAACTGGAATGACAGCTACAAATAGCAACAGAACGGCGCCCAGTAGGGGGGGTCCAAATTATCATAACGAATTGTAGAATTTGGTGGCAGGAGATGACGGTATTTGACAATAATGATGACCCGTTTTTCTGGTGGCTCGTGATCAGCAATGTTGCAGTTTCTTCCTTGTAGTCTGTCACGCTTCAGTGGATGCTGTCAGACCAGTACTTACGCTGGCAGCCCTTGGGCACTCACTGCTGAAGGTGTACCTACACTGGGCCCAACACACTGGATTAATTGCTGAGAGGGTACCTACAATGCGGTTAGCACTCTGGGCACTCAACTGGTGAGGGGACACCTATATTGGGGGGCAGCCATAAGCACTCACTGCTGAGAGGGCACCTACACTGGGGCCAGCCCCCCGAACACTCACTGCTGAGGGGGTTACTATACTAGGGTTAGGCCCCTGTACACTCACTACTGAGGGCAAGGGTGGATTGCCAATAGCTTCTCCAGTAATTCCCAGTCTACTGTTCTTTGTTTTTAGTTTGTACTTTTACATTGCCCAGTGGTGTAACTTCCATATGTGCAGCCATTCAATCAGGCTACATAACACAGTCTGCACTTACTGTGTACTGTGCAAATGTCTGTGCCCCCCAGCTGAAATTCCACCACTTGTCCTGCCCCCTTTGAAGAATAAGCAGCCTTGCTTCTCCTAACCATGGCTGACAGGCAGGGTCACATTAAGGGCTACATGGGCCTGGGGCTGTAAATGTACAATGGCTTATATTGAGAAGGGGAGAATCTGTGACCAGTGCTGTGTGGGTGTGACCAGTGCTGTGTGGGTGTGACCAGTACTGTGGGTGTGACCAGTGCTGTGTGGGTGTGATCAGTACTGTGGGTGTGACCAGTGCTGTGTGGGTGTGATCAGTACTGTGGGTGTGACCAGTGCTGTGTGGGTGTGATCAGTACTGTGGGTGTGACCAGTGCTGTGTGGGTGTGACCAGTGATGTGGGTGTGACCAGTGCTGCATGGGTGTGACCAGTGATGTGGGTGAGGCCAGTGTGGTGTGGCCACCCCCTACACTCACAGCCCCACTGTCTCCCTAAATACATAAACAAAGTAAAAGTTGCAGAATTTTGTGGAAAAAAATTGAAATACCATTTTATTAGTTAAGATTTATGGGCGACTATTTGATGCAGCTGATCACCATCGTGCTGCCATGATGATAGGCCTATTTTTATGTGGAGGCCTTAGCTCCATCGGCATTGTTAATCGGGCCCTGCTGACAGGAGGAGAACCAACGCCCCAAGTCCAGCAGCTGGGAAACTCCCTCACAGAGAGGAAAGTCCTGTCTAGTCGGTTACCATTGAGCTTGAGGATTCACTTCTGGGGAGTAACAGAGTGGGTCCCAGCCAACAAGACCTCTCCTCCTCAACATTTAATTTACTCCTCCTCTCTCATAAATGGGGTTAGGGAAATATTACATAATCGCCCAAACACGGAGTGCACATATGAAGATCCCTTTATCAAACTAACAGAAATACACGTTATTTAGATTGCCAGCAATCAAAATACAATGTGATTAAACCAACTCAGGGATACATAATTTGGCATCCTCGTACTCTAGTCTGCAGAATGCTGGCTGTAACTAGTGGCAGGTCATGAGAAAACATATCTCTATATAAAAAATAATTAAACCAAATTACTGGCTAATTTTACTAAACTATAGGAAACAATTACTTAAAATACTGATGCAGACTAGAATAACTATGAGCACCTAAACAGCAGGGCGGATTGGTTGTAGGCTTCACTGGTAGATGTATTAAATTTGTTTTGTTCAACATGCAACAGTAATTGGGCAGCAAGAGTCACTGAAGTATGGTGATCTCCTATGCTGGTCTCCACACAGTATGTTGGACACAGGCTATGGCCAGAGTGCTGTTTCATGAGTTTGTCATCCAGAAGTGATCAAGCTACAAGTCTGGAGTGCTATGTACATTATGATGTACTGTATGGCATCCCCTTGATGCTCAATGTAATGACATTCAATGGAGTGCTGTCTGTACATTATGGCAGTCACTGGGATGCTGTTTGGTGATGATGGGATATAGCCTTTGCTGTATGGTGGTAGCTGTGTGTGCTATATTGTCACTAGGATGCTCATTTTAGTGTGTGCCAGACAGTCCCTGGAATGATCTATGTACTTTACGGTGGTAACCAAGCTGGGGGTGGTGAATGAGATGCTCTTTGTACTGTAAGATGTTTACTGGGATCGCAAGCAACACCTATGGGGGCCCAATAGCAAAATTTCCAAAGCCCCTCACCCCGGGCAAATTTTGATTGTAAATGACCTAATATCTACCTACTTAGCTGACATGCAGGATTAAATCAATTGTAATTAGCATATAGTAAGCATTATAAATGAAAAATATATATATTTAAAAAAATTATATAGTATCCCTAATCCTAAATGTTTCTGAAACAACATGGTATATAAGAAGGCTATGATTCACTAATAAATCAGTTAATGAAGAGAGATGGAGGCAGAGACGAATGGGCCTGTGGCCGCAGATGCCCTGCTCAAAGGCCGCCTGGGCCCCATAGCAGCCCCATTCTCTGTACCTACTGTCTGAGATTTGCTGCAAAATAGGACAGGTGTGTAGGCATATACTGGATGTTGAATCTGTGTCCAGGTCCAGAGGCGGATTTTCCACAAGGCAATATAAGCAGCCGCCTAGGGCCCGGCGGGTCCCAAGGGGCCCGTGGCCGGGCCACACAAAACTAGATGGCAGGAATCCATTCTTCTGTAAACATTTCCCGGAGGAGCACAGCGCAAACCGATGTCACGCGGACCCGCCCCACACTCCCACAGTGTTTGCACTCTAGTCTTCTTCAGTGCTTTGGAGGGAGAGAGGGAGGGGAGTGGCTGCCCAGCTCCAGCTGGCCCCACTGGGGGGCCCTGCACCCGTCTACCGCCAGATTAGTGGGGGGCACAGGGCAGAGTACTCCCGGGCCCCCTCTCTCAGCGGGCCCCCCTGCCCAGAGCTGCACCGACCAAACTCTGTCAGGATCTCTCACTGCCGCAGGACTCTGGGTCAGTTGATGGTCAGTGCTGATGAAGGGGACAAATGCCCCCCTTATACGCAGCTTTCTTGGCTCCCACATCTCAGCCATCCTACTCTTCCCCACAGATTATAGTAGTCATAGCCGCCACATGCGTTGCTGCTGGGGCAGATAAGGAGGAAGTGGGACTAGTCGGGAGACCAGGAGGTCCGAGCTCTGCTGCTGAGGGGAGCCAGTAAGAGGACAGAGACTGTCTGCAAATGGTGACGTGCCCAGCAGCGCGCTGCCAGGCTGAGGAGCAGACAGGTGGGCGCCAATACAAAGTAGACACCCCGCTGGAAGGTGGGGGGAGGGGAGGATGCGCAGGTTGTTTGATGGTTCCAGCACCCACCTGCTATAGTCCGAGGGGGGGGGGGGAGTTGTGTGTCGTTTTGTTCTGTGTGGCTGTATAATAAATGGTGTCTGTTAGTAAGTATGTTTGTGTCAGTAAGATGTACCTATCGGTAAGTATGTATAATAATGTGGCAATAAGTGGTGTCAATAAGGGGAATCTTCCAGTATGTGGTATCTGTGTCAGTAAGTGGTAAAGGTCAGTAAGTGTTGTCTGTGTCACTAAGTGGTGTCTGTGTTAGTAAGCAGTATCTGTGTCAGTAAGAGGTGTCTGTGTAAGTAAGTGTTTGCTAGAAAGTTTCATCTGTGTCAGTAAGTGGTTTGTGTCAGAAATTGGTATCTGTCAGTATGAGCTGTCCGTGTCAGTGAGGCAATGTGTGTGCAGCTACAGTATGGGGGCAGTGTGTGTGTTCACGGTTATGGGGGCAGTGTGTGTGTGTGTGTGTAATATTGCATGCAGTTGAGGAAGTGGGGCCCCAAATTGATATTTTGCTTAGGGCCCCATGAGGTCTAAATCCGGCTCTGTCCAGGTCTCCAGTAGGATTGTGTTAACAGTCTGGCCTGGAGTTGAATCCTCCACTTGGACAAGTGTGTATCCATCTTAAGTCATGCAGCGTCATATCAGATAAATAATTTGCTTTATCCATTGTTTTCTAAATTAAAAACCGCAGGTAAAATGGAGGGAGGGTTAAGGGTGACAAGCCAAAATTTATTATTAAGTCCTTACCTTAAGATGTTATTCAGATTCTTTTTCTAAAAATGTTGCTGTTCAGGACCTTATTGGGAGATATAATCCAAAGTCCATATCAGTAGTCGTTATCCAAAGTCGCCTACATAAAAAAGGAACTACTCCGAGAGTATCAATGTAGGACAAAATGTCACCACAAAATGGCTGCCAGTAGCTGGGCATCATTTATATAGGGCTATGACCTGCATTGTGACATCACAATACATGCAGGCACCAGTTGGAGATGGCTGTAGCCACAAAATGCCTGCCAGTAGCTGGGCATCCTTTATATGGGGCTGTGAAAAGCTGGGGCTCAGGAGATGGCAGTGTAACTCGGTGCAGGGAGAGGATACCTGTAGCAGCTGCACTCTCCACACCTACTAGGATGCTGTTTGTGCTGTATGGCAAACACAAAGCTACTCTGTGTATTGTATTGCTGTCAAGTTGGCTGTTTGCTAGCACAACTTCTGATTGTTTTGGGGCTCCAAATTTGAATGAGGCCACTCTCAGAATTTTTTCCAGGGCCACTTTAAGTTCCCAATCCGTCCCTGGGCACAGGCAAGGTACTGGTACACAGGAGACAATAACAACTTAGTCCCTGAAATGTATTAGGCTTTCCTGGGAAGTGACTGGGAGGTGGGTGTTCAGATGCACGGAGCTGCTTAGCTTATGCTTCCTGTCATGTTTGTAGCTCTCTGGTTCCTGTCCTGACCACTCCCCCAGTGATGACATATAATAGATTGACAGGGGGGCTCTGGGATGAGATAAAGGTATTAGGATTGTGATTGTGACAAAAAGAGTGTCAGTCTGGCTCTCCAGATAGTGTTACGCTATAGTAGCCTATTGCCTACTATTGTGCAAAGGCTCCCTTCTCTATCAGCCCCCGGCTCCAGGCCCGGGTAACAGGGGGCATGTCCTAATCACGGGAGGCGTGGCCATGCCCCCTCCCCCCCCCAAAAGCTTTGCGTGCTGGGGAGGGGGGGGGGGGAGGCGCTTTGAGTCCCCTCAGACCTGCTCAAAGCCAGGGAGGGCGCGATCAGTGTAATGATCTCATGCGCCCTTGCCCGGCGCGCATTGGCTGCCAGGGACCTGAAACAGGGAGCAGTGTGATAATGTTACTACAATAGTTACAAGAGATTAGGGATGTGCGCCGGACCATTTTTGCCGGATTTGAATTTGGTTCTAATTCGCCGTCCGGCTTTGGTTTTGGATTTCAATTTGCCAAACTGCGATGACTGGCTTTGGATTTGGATTTTTTTTTACAAAAATTGTCAAAAAAAAAAGCTAAATTCACATAAATTGGTAATTTTTTTTCTTCTTAGAGTATCATTAACCTCAATAACATTAATTTCCAGTCATTTATAGTCAATTTAGACCACCTCCCAGCTTATAATATTGTTTTCAACATTATTGGCCAAAGGTTGCAGTGAGCTGACTGGTTATTAAGCGACAGAGCAGCGGCACAGACACCACAGTATAAAGCACATCTATGACACATTGCCACACAACAGTGGTAGAAATTAAAAGTAGTGCACCCACCCAGTGGGGTACGGCCAGCAAAATCACAGTACTTGTTTACATAGTGGGCTACGGCCCTAGGAGTCACAGTGCACAATCTTATTCACATTACACCGCACATAGGGCCTGATTCAGAGCCGGACGCTCTGACCAGAGCGCTCGCTCTGAATCAGGGCCCTCCTACCTAATCTTGGAGCGGCCTCTTGGACGCTCGCATAGCTGTGGGTTACCACCCACAGCTTATGTGAGCGTCCATGATGATGGTCGCGATGGTGAAGACCATCGGGCTTGCGACGAGACCCTGCGGTAGGGTCTCGCTGCCGCTAGCCCAGGAGTGATTTTGGCTCTATCAGAGCCAAAATCACTCCCACTGACATCACTAGTGATGTCAGTGGGGCCGTACCCAGACGGTAGGCGTTCCCATGGGAACGCCTCCGTCTGGCAGCCACCCCCCAGGCACACCCACCAAAGGGGGCGTGCTGTCACTCACCATCGACAGCACGCCCCCTTTGGTGCGAGACCCGGAGCGAAAGCTTGGCTGTCGCTGTCCGTGGCCCGCGGCCGTGCACGACGGAGCTCCCTCCGTCGTGCGCATGCGCATTTGGGTACCATCGACCCGCTTGCGAGCGCCCTGCGCTCGCGAGCGGGTCTGAATGAGACCCACAGTGCCCCTGATTCACATTACACCATAAAGTAGTGTCTCTTATTTATGTTACGACATACAGTAGTGCCCATTTTACACAATGCCCACAGTAGTGCCCCTTTTACACAATGCCCGCAGTAGTAATGCCCTTATACACAATGCCCACAGTAGTAGTGCCACTTATACAATGCCCCCAGCAGTGGTGTCCCTTACACAATGGCCCTAGTAGTGGTGCCCCATTATGCAGTCCCCTTAATAGTAGGGCCCCCTATGCAATGCCCCCAGTAGTAGTATGCCCCCCATTAGCATGCCACCCAGTAGTATGCCCCCCCATTAGCAGGCCCCCAGTAGCAGTGCCCCAGTAGTAGTGCCCCCATTAACATGCCCCAAGTAGTAGTGCCCCCATTAACATGCCCCCAGTAGTGGTATGCCCCCCATTAGCAGGCCCCCAGTAGTAGTATGCCCCCTCGTAGCAGGCCCCCAGCAGTAGTATGCCCCCCACTAGCAGACCCCTAGTAGTAGTATGCCCCCCATTAGCAGGCCCCTGTAGTAGTATGCCCCCCATTAGCAGGCCCCCAGTAGTAGTAGCATACCCCCACTAGCAGGCCCCCAGCAGTAGTATGCCCCCCACTAGCAGGCCCCCAGCAGTAGTATGCCCCCCACTAGCAGGCCCCCAGTAGTAGTATGCCTCCCCTTAGCAGGCCCCCAGTAGTAGTATGCCCCCCACTAGCAGGCCCCCAGTAGTAGTATGCCCCCCATTAGCAGGCCCCCAGCAGTAGTATGCACCCCTTAGCAGGCCCCCAGTAGTAGTAGGGCCCCCCCTTAGCAGGCCCCCAGTAATAGTATGCCCCCCCTTAGCAGGCCCCCAGCAGTAGTATGCCCCCCACTAGCAGGCCCCCAGCAGTAGTATGCGCCCCACTAACAGGCCCCTGGCAGTAGTATGCCCCCTATTAGCAGGCCCCCAGTATTAGTATGCCCATTAGCAGGCCCCCAGCAGTAGTATGCCCCCCCTTAGCAGGCCCCCAGTAGTAGTATGGCCCCCCTTAGCAGGCCCCCAGTAGTAGTAGTGCCCCCCCTTAGCAGGCCCCCAGTAATAGTATGCCCCCCATTAGCAGGCCCCCAGTAGTAGTATGCCCCCTCGTAGCAGGCCCCCAGCAGTAGTATGCCCCCCACTAGCAGACCCCTAGCAGTAGTATGCCCCCCATTAGCAGGCCCCTGTAGTAGTATGCCCCCCATTAGCAGGCCCCCAGTAGTAGTAGCATACCCCCACTAGCAGACCCCCAGCAGTAGTATGCCCCCCACTAGCAGGCCCCCAGCAGTAGTATGCCCCCCACTAGCAGGCCCCCAGTAGTAGTATGCCTCCCCTTAGCAGGCCCCCAGTAGTAGTATGCCCCCCACTAGCAGGCCCCCAGTAGTAGTATGCCCCCCATTAGCAGGCCCCCAGCAGTAGTATGCACCCCTTAGCAGGCCCCCAGTAGTAGTAGGGCCCCCCCTTAGCAGGCCCCCAGTAATAGTATGCCCCCCCTTAGCAGGCCCCCAGCAGTAGTATGCCCCCCACTAGCAGGCCCCCAGCAGTAGTATGCGCCCCACTAGCAGGCCCCCGGCAGTAGTATGCCCCCTATTAGCAGGCCCCCAGTATTAGTATGCCCATTAGCAGGCCCCCAGCAGTAGTATGCCCCCCCCTTAGCAGGCATCCAGTAGTAGTATGGCCCCCCTTAGCAGGCCCCCAGTAGTAGTAGTGCCCCCCCTTAGCAGGCCCCCAGTAATAGTATGGCCCCCTTAGCAGGCCCCCAGCAGTAGTATGCCCCCCACTAGCAGGCCCCCAGCAGTAGTATGCGCCCCTCTAGGAGGCCCCCAGCAGTAGTATGCCCCCCACTAGTAGGCCCCCAGCAGTAGTATGCCCCCCACTAGCAGGCCCCCAGTAGTAGTAGTATGCCCCCCACTAGCAGGCCCCCAGTAGTAGTATGCCCCCCCTTAGCAGGCCCCCAGTAGTAGTATGCCCCCCACTAGCAGGCCCCCAGTAGTAGTATGCCCCCCACTAGCAGGCCCCCAGTAGTAGTATGCCCCGCCTTAGCAGGCCCCCAGTAGTAGTATGCGCCCTGCTAGCAGGCGCCCAGCAGTAGTATGCCCCCCACTAGCAGGTCCCCAGCAGTAGTATGCGCCCCACTAGCAGGCCCCCAGCAGTAGTATGCCCCCACTAGCAGACCCCCAGCAGTAGTATGCCCCCACTAGCAGACCCCAGCAGTAGTATGCCCCCCACTAGCAGGCCCCCAGTAGTAGTAGTATGCCCCCCACTAGCAGGCCCCCAGTAGTAGTATGCCCCCAGTAGTAGTATGCCCCCTACTAGCAGGCCCCCAGTAGTAGTATGCCCCCCACTAGCAGGCCCCCAGTAGTAGTATGCCCCCCACTAGCAGGCCCCCAGTAGTAGTATGCCCCCCACTAGCAGGCCCCCAACAGTAGTATGCGCCCCACTAGCAGGCCCCCAGCAGTAGTATGCCCCCCATTAGCAGGCCCCCAGTAGTAGTAGTATGCCCCCCACTAGCAGGCCACGAGCAGTAGTATGCCCCCCACTAGCAGGCCCCCAGTAGTAGTATGCCCCCCACTAGCAGGCCCCCAGTAGTAGTATGCCCCCCCTTAGCAGGCCCCCCAGTAGTAGTATGCCCCCCATTAGCAGGCCCCCAGTAGTAGTATGCCTCCCACTAGCAGGCCCCCAGCAGTAGTATGCCCCCCACTAGCAGGTCCCCAACAGTAGTATGCGCCCCACTAGCAGGCCCCCAGCAGTAGTATGCCCCCCATTAGCAGGCCCCAGTAGTAGTAGTATGCCCCCCACTAGCAGGCCCCGAGCAGTAGTAGTATGCCCCCCACTAGCAGGCCCCCAGTAGTAGTATGCCCCCAGTAGTAGTATGCCCCCCACTAGCAGGCCCCCAGTAGTAGTATGCCCCCCACTAGCAGGCCCCCAGTAGTAGTATGCCCCCCCTTAGCAGGCCCCCAGTAGTAGTATGCCCCCCCTTAGCAGGCCCCAGTAGTAGTATGCCCCCCATTAGCAGGCCCCCAGTAGTAGTATGCCTCCCTTTAGCAGGCCCCCAATAGTATGCCCCGCCTTAGCAGGCCCCGAGTAGTAGTATGCGCCCCACTAGCAGGCCCCCAGCAGTAGTATGCCCCCCACTAACAGGTCCCCAGCAGTAGTATGCGCCCCACTAGCAGGCCCCCAGCAGTAGTATGCCCCCCATTAGCAGGCCCCCAGTAGTAGTAGAAGTATGCCCCCCCCTTAGCTGGCCCCCAGCAGTAGTATGCGCCCCACTAGCAGGCCCCCAGCAGTAGTATGCCCCCTATTAGCAGGCCCCCAGTAGTAGTAGTATGCCCCCCACTAGCAGGTCCCCAGCAGTAGTATGCCCCCCAACTAGCAGGCCCCCAGTAGTAGTATGCCCCCCACTAGCAGGCCCCAAGTAGTAGTATGCCCCCCACTAGCAGGCCCCCAGTAGTAGTATGCCCCCCCCTTAGCAGGCCCCTAGTAGTAGTATGCCCCCCCCTTAGCAGGCCCCCAGCAGTAGTATGCCCCCCACTAGCAGGCCCCCAGCAGTAGTATGCCCCCCACTAGCAGGTCCCCAGCAGTAGTATGCGCCCCACTAGCAGGCCCCCAGCAGTAGTATGCCCCCTATTAGCAGGCCCCCAGTAGTAGTAGTATGCCCCCCACTAGCAGGTCCCCAGCAGTAGTATGCCCCCCACTAGCAGGCCCCCAGTAGTAGTATGCCCCCCACTAGCAGGCCCCAAGTAGTAGTATGCCCCCCACTAGCAGGCCCCCAGTAGTAGTATGCCCCCCCCTTAGCATGCCCCCAGTAGTAGTATGCCCCCCCTTAGCAGGCCCCCAGTAGTAGTATGCCCCCCACTAGCAGGCCCCCAGCAGCAGTATGCCCCCCACTAGCAGGCCCCCAGTAGTATGCCCCCCACTAGCAGGCCCCAAGTAGTAGTATGCCCCCCACTAGCAGGCCCCCAGTAGTAGTATGCCCCCCCTTAGCAGGCCCCCAGTAGTAGTATGCCCCCCCTTAGCAGGCCCCCAGTAGTATTATGCCCCCCACTAGCAGGCCCCCAGTAGTAGTAGTAAGCCCCCCACTAGCAGGCCCCCCAGTAGTAGTATGCTCCCCACTAGCAGGCCCTCAGCAGTAGTATGCCCCCCACTAGCTGTTGTATAACGCGCGGAGGGAGCCGGAAGACGGAGCTCATGAGTGAGCTCCAACCGGCTCCCTCCGTGCAGCAGCCAATTTGAGTCTGTGTGACTCTCATTGGCTGCTATTACAAACACACAGCTGCCGCTGGCGGCTGTGTGTTTGATCTGTCTAGGGCTGACCGCTATCACAGCAGTCTGCCCTACACTAGAGGAGCCCTGACGTCGGATTCTCTCGTGAGAATCCGACATCAGGAGGCTGCAGCTCGGCCTCGAACGGGGATCCGAGTCAGGCAGGGAACACCCGAACAGCTTTCGGGTGGACTCGGATCCCCAATGTTCGGAGCGGTTCGGATTCCACAGGATCCGAACCGCTCATCTCTATTAGAGATGTGCGCCGACCCCCGTGTTTTGGTTTTGGATCTATATCTACCCTGGTTTTGGATCTGGATTGGTTTTGCCAAAACCTCACCTCCATGTTTTGTTTTCATGTTTTGGTTTTGCATCTGGATTTTTTCTTAAAAAAATCATAAAAACAGCTAAAATCACATAAAATGGGCCTGTTTTTATTCCTACAGTATAATTAACCTCAATAACATTTATTTCAAGTAATTTCCAATCAATTTTGACCACCTCACAATATTATTTGCTTCATCTAGTTAAGGCCAAAAGGTTGCATCCAGCTAGCTGGCTGACTAAGCTAAGGGACACAATGGGCAGCACTAACATGTGGCAGTTCAGTTTCTAATTTCCAACACGGATACAGTGTGTTATACAGTGTGGGTTGGATACACCGGAATTGGTATAATTTACCTCCGGACCCATGCCCGTTGGAATCCCGACAGCTGCATCCCGGCAGAGGAGGAAATCCTGATCGTCCCCAGGTAAGTATTCTCTAACCAATTTCTACCCCCTAACCCTCCCTTAGGGGTGCCTAACCCTAATCCCCCCTCTAAGTGCCTAAACCTAACCTCCCTTCCCCGCCGCCTAACCATAACTCCCCCCGGGGAACCCTAAACCTAACCCTCCCCCCCCTGTGGCTATCCGCGCTCTGCGCCCGGCGTCCCTTCGATCGGGATGCCGGGCGTCGGGCTCCCGGTGTATGTCTAATGACCCTTGCCGGGATATGACAGTCGGGAAGCCGGCTGTCGGGATTAGGTCCGCCGGCTTCCCGACTGCATACCGATACACCAATAGTGCACTTACTGTGACAGCAGTGTCGGCAGAGAGGGGTTGCTTACGCTGTCCTCAGTACATGGAATGGCAGTGCTGCGGTGCTGGCAGTGTCCTCAGTGAAGGGTACCGGTGATGTCATCAGTGCGAGGGTGCCAGCGGTGTCTTTCGTGCAGGTTTGCTGGCTGTGTCGGCAGTGCGGGGGTGCCAGCGGTGTCTTTAGTGCAGGTTTGCTGGCTGTGTCGGCAGTGCGGGGGTGCCAGCGGTGTCTTTAGTGTAGGTTTGCTGGCTGTGTCGGCAGTGCAGGGGTGCCAGCGATGTCTTTAGTGCAGGTTTGTTGGCTGTGTCGGCAGTGTGGGGGTGACAGCGGTGTCTTAGTACAGGTTTGCTGGCTGTGTCGGCAGTGCGGGGATGCCAGCAGTGTCTTTAGTGCAGGTTTGCTGGCTGTGTCAGCAGTGCGGGGGTGCCAGCGGTGTCCTCATTACAGGTTCACTGACTGTGTCGGCAGTGCAGGGGTGTTCTCAATGCAGGGAGCCAGCGGTGTCCTCAGTGCAGGTTTGCTGACCGTGGGCCTGATTCAGACCCGCTCGCAAGTGAGTCGATGACCGGGCAGTGCGCACACGCGAGCCCCGGAGCGAGCGAGAAATCACTTGCTCCGGCGCCCGCATCCAAAAGGAGCAGCTGGCAATGTTGATCAACAGCTCGCCCCGTTTGGTAGGCGGATCGGGGAGGGGGGGGGGGTTGCTGGCCAAACGGAGGCGTTTGGGGGCGGCCTCACTGACATCACTAGTAATGTCAGTGGTGAGCTTCCGGCTCTAATAGAGCCGGAAGCTCTCTGGGGCTTGCGGAAACCAGACTCTGCCATAAAGGTCTCGTCGCAAGCCCGATGGTCGCGACCATCGCCTGGCCGCTCACAAAAGCTGTGGGTGGTCACCCACAGCTATGCGAGCGGCCAGGAGGCTGGTTTTAAAAATAAAAGCGGCCGCCCTGATTCAGAGCGAGCACTCGCTTTTTACGAGCGAGTCAAAATCAGGCCCTGTGTCGGCAGTGCAGGGGTGCTGGTGTTGTCCTCAGTGTGGGAGTGTCGGCAGTGTGGTAGTCGCTGACGGTGTCCTCAGTACGTTGGGCAGCAGTCCAGGAGTGTTGGCAGCGGGGGATGCTGCCAGTGGTGGTGCCGGAAGTGTCAGCAGCGGGGGTGCCGGCGGTGTCAGGCGGCAGGGGATGACGGGCACCATCTTCTTCTGCTCTTTTGTACTGTTTTCAATGGGCTTAACGCTGATTGGCTGAAAGCCATGACAGATGGCTTTCTCAGCCAATCAGCGTTAATCCCGCTCAAAACAAAACCTCGCGACTCGACAGAGGGGTCGCAAGGTTTTGCGTCGGGTCAGAGATCCGGGGCAGACAGGGAGATCCCAGCTGAGCTCAGATCACCCCGGATCCCCGAAATTCGAGATCCGAACCCGCTCATTTCTAGTAGCTACACTATCACACTGCTTCCAGCTCTTCGCCAGGACTGACTCTTATCGTAGCCCATCTCCTGACAAGAGCATTTTCGTTTATTTGCGTGAAAATATTAATGTTCACATTGTGAATTTGGGTGAAAAAGTATTTATCACATCCGCATTAAATAAATATGACCCATAGCAACGAGATGTGGTCATAATACTGACATTCGGGATGCCAGCACCAGAATCCCGACACCTCAGAATCCCGGTGCCAGTGTCCTGACCACCAGCATCCCGATGGTAAGTACTTGAGTTATGGGGAGGGTTAGGAGTTAGCCATTAAGAGGGGAGGGTTAGGTTTACGGTGTGGGGGGAGGTTAGTTTTAGACACTAGAAGGGGAGGTTAGGTTTAGGCAGCGAGGAGGGAGGGTTAGGGAGAGTGGGAGGGTTAGGTTTAGGGTGTGGGGGGTGGTGGTTAGGTTTATGCACAAGGGGAGGGGGTTAGGATTAAGTAGCGAGGAGGGAGGGTTAGGTTATGGAGTGGGGAGGGTTAGGTTTAGGCACTAGGGGAGGAGGTTAGGTTTAGGCAGCGAGAAAGGAGGGTTAGGGAGAGTGTGAGGGTTAGGTTTAGGGTGTGGGGGGTGGTGGTTAGGTTTATCCACTAGGGGAGGGGGTTAGGATTAAGTAGCGAGGAGGGAGGGTTAGGGAGAGGGGGAGGGTTAGGTTATGGAGTGGGGAGGGTTAGGTTTAGGCACTAGGGGAGGAGGTTAGGTTTAGGCAGCGAGGAAGGAGGGTTAGGGAGGGGGGGAGGGTTAGCATATTGACCAGGGCTGGCTCCAGGGTTCGAGGCACCCTGTGCCAACTCCTTAAAGTGCGCCCTTACATCGCGAGCCCAAAAATGGGAGTGTGGCCTAATTACAATAGGCCATGCCCCCTATGTGCCGTTGGGGGGAGCCTCACTAGCTGGGCTTCCCCCATCCCTCTCCCGTCACTGAATGGATGCCGCGCGCATGCGCGCAGCATCCATTCAGACTCCGGGGTGCAGCAACCTGCCGATTTCACCATCCATATGGGCCACTTTGGGCGGAGGGTGGAACAGCGGGACAGTACTGTCCCGCTGAAATCGGGATGTTACGGAGGGGTGCGCACCCTCTGTGGGTGGCGCTCCTGTGTGACCGCACTAGTCGAACACCCCTAGAGCCAGCCCTGATACTGACTGACAGGTGTCGGTATTGTAACTCTGTTAGGATGGCAGCGGCGGGATTCTGACAGCCAGGATGCCAAGCGCCAGCATCTCGTACCCAACCCTTAGTAACAGCCTAACATTCTATAGTAAAAATATTTCTGATACATTCATATGTACATATTACTATTATACAGGGGATATAATAAACATTTCAGGCAGATGTGCTGATAATAATCAATGTCTAAGGCCCCTGTCATTCACTAGTGCACATTGCTGTGTATTACGCTGCCCTATTCACGTATTATGACAATAGCTATTTCTTTTATTTGTTCTTGATGTCAGTCCAGCGATATTCCTGTTACTTTTGTTGGATATATCTGAATATCAGCTGTTTTGTGTTACCCCACCGCTCTTTTCCTATTGGTATATGTAGAAATATGTATTTGTTACCGCCTTCTATCTATCGGGAGAAGTAGGGCAGATTATATTGCGTCCCCGCTATCCATGCAATTTGTTTTAGGTGAACAATCCAACGTCTCACTTTGCAATGACATACAACACGCCAACATTAAACAGATATATTCTAAATGAATCAGACACAGAATGAGCACCTCAAGTCAAACACACATAAAAATATAGTAAAAAGAGCACAATCAATTCAGAATTGGCCCTCAGCGCGCGAGGACATCGCTTTTCAATTCGAAGATTGTCCCCTGGGAGTTATTATATTTCTTTCTGTTAGAAAATGCACAGCTATATTTCTTAATTATTACTGACATTTAGCCGTAATATCGCATGCTTCCTCCAAGGAGTGGAATAAACAGTCAATTCATTTCAACAACAAAGTATCAGTAGATGGAATTTAGAAGTGAAGTACGCTAAGCTATGAAAGGTTTGGTTTTCTCTCCATGGAACAAAAATGCATTAACAGTCCCCTCGTAAAACCCAAGGAAGGTACCATGTCTATGGTAAATGCAAGGTACATTTACCATAGAGACTGTGGGCCTGATTCAGACCCGGTCGCAAGCGCTGAGCGCTCGCAACCGGGTCGATGGTGGCCCACAGTGCATGCGCACGATGGAGCCGGCTCCGTCTTGCGCATGCGCAAGACACGGCTAGCTACGGGCAATCCGTCGCTCCGGGTCTCGCACCAAAGAGGACGAGCTGTCGAGTGACAGCTCGCCCCCTTTGGTGGGCGGGCCGGGGGTGTGGCTGCCCAAACAGAGGCGTTCCCATGAGAACACCTGCCGTTTGGGGGCTCTGTTAGAGCCGAAATCTCTCTGGGGCTTGCGGCCACGACACCCTACCACAAGGGTCTCGTCGCAAGCCCGATGGTCGCGATGGTCACCCACAGCTCCAAAAAAAAAAAAGCCCGGCCCTGATTCAGAGTGAGCGCTCTGTCAGAGCGACCAGGTCTGAATCAGGCCCTGTGGCTTTTGCTGCAACCATCACTAAAATGCTATTGTTTTATGTTTTCATGGTTACCAATTATACAATCACAGCCAATTATACCCATGCTTGATGATAGACTACTACTCTGCATCATAAAGGATAACTAGCCTGTGCAGGACGGGAGGACACACACACATGACCGGGGACCCAGACTCACTGAAAGGACAGAAACACAAACAGGCCTAAAGGACAGACATACTGACAGTGCTAGAAGACAGGCTCCCGGGACAGACAGAAAGTGCTCACCCTCTTTCCCATGCAGACCAGGTATCTGCAGACGCCCCTCCTGAACTATAAATGTCCATTGTCCATCAATGGTTAGCGACCATCGATGGTTTGACACTGATGGATGATGGTTTTGCCATCGATAGTGGAGATCCAATGGGTGTCTGCCATTGATAGCAGACAGTGCAGCAATTTTTATTTTTATTTTCCATGGTGCAGTGCACACGACACATAGCTTAGCTGTTCGCCAAGTGATGGTCATCCATGATGCAGACCATTGATGGTTTCCCTTTGATTGCTTCTTGCCATCCATGTAAATCACTGGTCAATGGTCACCCTCGATGGTGCACCATTCAATGGCCATCCTTACCCTGAACTGTGTGCTGGGAGCCTCCTAATGACACTGAGGAGATATTGAGCACATGATTGGTCTGTTCTGCCGCTCCCTAAACTACAGATGTGCTTTCTTGTACTGTTGCCTCAGCCGCGCCAAATAGCCGATCTTGGTGCACCAAGTCCTGTGTTACTCTGCCCCCCCCAGGGGGACAGGTAAGGTGCACTTCTGTTTTCAACACCCTGGGGGGAAGGGGGGGTATATGCTGCTGGGTAATAGGAAATCCCCCCTCAGGGCACCCCTGGTGTACCTGGCAAGAGTGTGGTCGTCTCCCAACTTCTTAACGTTGACACCACAACTATGACAACAATGATGTCACCAGTGTTAAAATGACAACAAGCAACGTGTCGACATCCTCAGAATGTCGACAGGTGAAATTGTGACATTGTCAGAATGTCGACATTATGGTTAGGCTGCTGACAGAAGGGTTAGGATTAGGAGTAGAGATTAGGGTTAGGAATAGGGGAGAAATACTCACCCAAATGCCAGAGGATCAGATGTCTGACCTGGAAGTCAGAGTCACATGACCTCCTGGACTCAGAAGACGCCGCTGGAGCTGCTGCAACCATCGGGAGCAAGTAAGTCACCGCTAGGCCACAAGAGTCATAGTATCGACATTCTAAGATGCTGATATTTCATTACGGTCTACATGATAAATGTTGAAATGGGCTCCCGACATAATTCAACAATCCTATTTTAGAATCCATTGTCCTGTGGTTTGATCCTATCATTTGGAAACACAGAACTCAGGCACCCAGGTAATCAGTATATGAATGCCGTCCCACTTTTTCATTTTCGGGACCAAATGCAGTAAAAAGATTTCAAAATGTACTTTCCATTATTATGTTACACCAGGTGGCATTGACCAGGACTGTATAGCATACGCTGGTAATGCTGAAACCAGACATGAGAATTGAGGTAGTTAAACTATATTTCAACTGTGAAGTGCTCCATATTGTATACAAGTGGGAACTAGGTTGGTATTGGGGGCAGTAACGTGTGGTGAGGTCAATGGTTGGGGAGGCACACATGGAGATGGGTCTGAGTGCTGGAAGCCTCTCACCCCCTACTCACTGTAACTCTCCCCTCACTACACTAAGTTTCAGTGTCTATTGCTTCTCCCACCTGCATCACAAACAGTGTCTCTCCTCTTCCTCCCCCTGCTGCTGCTGACTGAGCTCCAGTGGGTCTCTGAGCAGTGCACTTCCTGGTCAAATGACACATCCAAGGTACCCATGAGCGCTCAAGGCACACCGCACCTCCCCCCCTGACAGTGAGGCATGCCTCTTTTGGCTCTCTTTCTGTGCAGCATTATTGGCCGTGGTGTGGTGAGGCTGAGCTCTTGTTGCCTCACCTCTCGTCTCTCCTTACAATTCCAGGGAGCTCCACACATTTGAACAGTTTCAACTAAAAAATTATTACAAAATATCTCTTTGTATTATTCTAATAACTCTGGAGCATGACAGGTAGTATGATAGGGGAGGGAGTGTGAAAGGGGAGGCTCTGCCTACCCTGACTGCACGTCCTGATTAGGGGGTAAAAGGGATTACCCCCTAAAAATATTAATTCTGGATGCTAGTTACATGTCCTGTTCTGCGAGGACTTTGAATTACTCTAAATAGCAGAATATTTATTAAAAAAAAAATATCCAGGTAAATATATCCCCCCTAGTATTATACGTGTTGTATTTTCCTGGATATAACAGAAATGATTATATGTACAATAAAAGTTGTAAATGGAATATTGTAAGTTTTGTCCTGAGATGTTGTTTTTCTTTTTTTGTCTTTTTTTTTTTTAAATTAACAATAATGTACAATTGATCAGCATCTCGGTGTGTTCATGGCACAACATATTATATTATATCAAGCAGTTAAGATTAGTCTGGAATTGGAAAATTTGGAAGTTGTTCTTCTGGTAGGTAATGTTCAGTTTAGACAAATGTGTAATTGAAGAAGTCATTTGCATAGTCACTGTAAATTGTAAAACCTTAATGGAGCAGTAAAAATATAAATAGATAATCAAACTGTAAGCAAGGCTAAGCTGTGATTAGGATATAGGGGCTGGTGTATAGTTGGACGCATTTTGTGCCAAAAAAGGGATAAAATGAGCCAGAGTAAAGGCATGTCCAGCTCTGCAAGGGCAGTGTATGTGCCAGCTTATGCCAAGGAGAGAACATTAGTTTATGTGCCTGGTTTACACCAGGAATTGTGGGTGACAGTTGGGGACACCCCACTGTAGATTCAGAGTCTGAAGAGATAGAGGGGTCTACTTACTAAGCCTTGGATGGAGATAAAGTCGACGGATATAAAGTAACAGCCAACCAGCTCCTAACTGTTGTTTTTCAAACACAGCCTGTGAGATGGCAGTTAGGAGCTGGTTGGCTGGTACCTTATCACCATTCACTTTATCTCCAACCAAGCCTTAGTAGATAGACCCCAGTGAGTCAGCTGACCACAAAGTTAATGGACAGCACTACAGGGAGGATGACTGAGCTGCAGAGGCGGTACTTCCTGCTGCTCTACTTGGATTCGTTTATTGATGTCATGTGGCAGGAGTACATCACGCAGAGGTTCTGCTCAGGAACCCCCTGGCTGCAGACAGGTGGTTTCTGAGCAGAAATGGTGGGATTCAGGTAAGTAGAAGAGATACATGGGGTACACAGATGGGCAGAGGGTGGCATGTTAGGGAAAGATGGTAGGCATGGGGGCATGTTAAGGGAAAAGGGTGGCAAGGGAGCATAATAGGGAAAACACTGGTGGCAGGGGGGCATGTTAAGGAAAACTGGAAGCAGAGAGGCATGTTAGGAAAAAACTGGTGGCAAAGGGGCATATGAGAGAAACATTTAAATTAAAAGCTGGCATGCAGCCCCCGTGAGACTCCAAAAAATGTTTCCCTCCTCGTCACCTGACTGTTGGCGGAGCTGCGGCCATAGGGGCACTATGCTACACATCTGGTGGACATGTCCAAATATTATCCCCTTCTGGGACTTTGTTCACGATCTTTTGAACTCCCTTTTGGAATCTTCGGTAGCAAAGGACCCCTGGGTATTTATGTTATGCTGCCCACCCCCAAATCTTGATAAATTTTTAAAGAAATTACTTATGCATATTCTGTCGGCGGCCAAATCCCTGGTAGCCCTTAACTGGAAAACTATTTTTCCACCGTCTCTCTATGCGCTTATATGCCAGATCTGGCATGTGGCCGCCATGGAGGAGATAACTTACTATCTTCATGGTAGAGGTCATATCTTTGCCCAAGTATGGGCTCCCTGGCTCTCTGCCGAACACAAACCTCCATCTTCCTCTTCCTCTGAGCGCTGAACACCTGCGGAGACCCATGGGTGGTATGTGCTTCCTCACCTCAAACTATTCCTTCCATCTGTCACGACTCTAGGAAAGTTGGCTTCCTGTGATGAATCAGACTCTGCGGGCTGAGACCGTGGTAGCAAGAACTGAGAAGGTTTCAGAGAGTTTTTCTTCACAGAAGAAATAAGATTAGAATCCAAGTAGATTTTAAGAATACAAAGGTTTATTGAACACTGTTGGGAACGATGGGTAGAATCAGAACTAAAAGTCCAGAATGAAGGGAAATGATAAGAACGTGAGTCTTGAGGTATTAGTGTATGAACTCCACGTTAAGCAGAACACTAGTCAGATGACGCTGAATTATCCTCAATAGGCGGATGCAGGAATCCTGAGTCCGAGTCGCCGGGGTTCACCCAGTAAGACGAGACAGGGATCCTAGGTCAATGGTATAGAGGTATATCCAGCTAGACTGTGATGACTTTGGCTTGCGATGAATGTGGGTCTTGAGTACACAAAGGTGCGTTGAACTCCAAGTGTAGTACACTGAGATGCGTCACGGAGATATGGACGGAATGCGCAGGTGTGCGTCTATAGATGCTCCGGGTTTGTACCCCGAGTAGCGTCTTTAGGTGCTTTGGGTTTATACCCAAAGTAGCGTCTTTTGGTGCTTCGGGTTTGTACCCAAAGTAGCGTCTTCGACAATAAAGCAGGACACGGAGGTATACAGGAAGTCAAAGACTTGACGGTATCAGGAGCCAAGTACTAGGACTTGAGAAGACATTGTACAGGCACTGAATGAACATCCATGAAGAGTTTATATAGGGAGTGCCTGTCGCTGATTGGTGGCCTATTCCCAGCAGACCTGAGAGCTAGGTCTGATTGGGCAATCCAACATCACATGGCAGAAGCAAGATGGCCGCGCCTATGAAATGGCGGCCTCTATGATGGAATTGGAGGATGAGGCTTTACTGCATGAGAGGTATCAGTCAGCATGGGAGCGAGAGTTTGAAAATGATGGGAGCCACGCTCGGCGCCAGTGAACCAAAGGTCGGAGGTACGTAATGCCGCTGAGCGGACTTTGCATTGGGACCAGCTGATCACATTCTTGACACCATTGCTATCAACCTCCCTACAGATTGGTCTGTAACTTCTTATTCCATTTCTTGCTGTGGTAATTTTCCCATTCCTTTCCCTTCCATAACTTCTGTTTTACGATTGTGGTTTATCTTTTAAGTTTTTATTTGTATTAATAATTTGGTCACCTATATGTGTCCGATGCTACTATTTAATTGTTATTTTATTTTCTGGAATTTTTATTCAATTGCGTTGTGATATTTGTGTCATTTATTGCTCTGCTGTCTGTGACATAGTTTCGATGTTTATTTTTCTATTTTTTTTTGTTATGACTGACTAAAATAAAAAAAATAAAAAAAAGCTGGTGTGCAGGAGGCGTGTGAGGTAAAATCTAGTAGACATAGGGATATGTGATGGTAAAGCTTGTGGGCTAAGAAGTGCATAAGGGAAAAGCTGGTTCGCAGCAAGGGGAATGTGAAAAAAATACTGGTGGGCAAATGTGCATGTAAGACAGTTAGTTGGCAAAGGGCATGTGAGGAAATATATGGACAGAGGGCATATGAGGAAAAAGATTATGGGCAGAGGGACATTTGAGGAAAAAGTTGGCGGGTTGAGGGATATCTGATAGGAGAGGGACATACAAGTGAAACTGGGCAGGCAGGGGCTATGTGAGAGAAAAGCTGGTGGGTAAAATGGTATGTGAGGAAAAAGATGTCAGAAGGTTGTGAGAAAAATCTGATTGGTAGATAAATGCTTGCCACAAGATTATATTCCCTCTCTATACCCACGTGGATGGTAGGGACTGACACTGGACAGTGACTGATGACGTCATGGTACAGAAACGGAAGGGTATCTATTCACTACCCAGTAATTCCTAGATATCCCTGCTCTCTGCTGCTATTACAGATGCTGTGTGGCTGTGCTACAGGTAGTATTACTGTACTGTTATGTGTGTGACTAGCACAATGGGTGTTGGGGGTGCATGGTGGTACTGTGTGGGTATGGACGCTGTATACTGTGCACTGTGAATTTGTGGGTATAGGGGGTTGTGCATCTTCTGGGAACTGTGTGTGTATGCTGGGCACTGTATGGGTAAGGGGCATACTTGTCTATCCTCCCGCATCCTGAGGGAGACTCCTGGTTCAGTGCAGGACACACCCAATAACCCAATAGATACGCCCACAGGTGGAGTTAGACACACCCTGAGTGGCAATAGATACGCCCACAGGTGGTTAGACATGCCCTGAGTGGCAATAGATACGCCCACAGGTGGAGTTAGACATGCCCTGAGTGGCAATAGATACGCCCACAGGTGGAATTAGACATGCCCTGAGTGGCAATAGATACACCCACAGGTGGAGTTAGACACACCCTGAGTAGCAATAGATATGCCCACAGGTGGAGTTAGACACACCCTCAGTGGCAATAGATACGCCCACAGGTGGAGTTAGACATGCCCTGAGTGGCAATAGATACGCCCACAGGTGGAGTTAGACATGCCCTGAGTAGCAATAGATACGCCCACAGGTGGAGTTAGACACACCCTTTGAGCAGAGCATGACATGTCCCATTAACAGCGCCACGTTTCGCATTCTACTACCAACTATAATCTCCCTGAAACTAGTTTTCAAAAGTAGGCAACTATGGAGTGAGGTCTGACCTGCCTTAACTGTGCGTATGGGTCAGACGTTACTCAATGTTACCGATTGTTTCGCTATGTTGGCCAAGTATATGGATGTGAGTAAGGGGAAGTGGGCATCCTTATGTCAGGCTGCGATCGCAATGCGAATGCAAACATTTACATATTACCGCTGATATTAGCAACTGCGTTGCGTGCGTATAAGCAGAATAGCATACAATTAGTCAGGCCCATTGTACGGTGCACAGTACGGGCTGCAACAAATGCATCAGCAAGATCTGTATGTATCAAAAAACAGTCTCAGATAATTGTGTTAATCATCTTTATAACGATTACCTAGTAGATCGCAAGTTACTGCTACTTAATTAAAGTAACTTTACATTAATAACTATTTTTTTTACAACGCATTTATATAAGGCGATGACTAGAATCCAACACAAACTTTACAGCGTTAGACTCATTTAAATGTCTATTTTGTTGACCGTCCAAACATGTGTAGATTAGAGGAAAACAATGTGACGGCAATAAAACAAATTACTCCTCGCTGGAGGATTTAGTTATTTTATTTTTTTTTACAGGGGAAAATGATGCCAAAAAGTTTCTGTGTGCGATTTTCATCTCCCGCTTTATACTACGCGTGCGGCTGGCCACTGTTATTTGAATTGTCATTTTATTTGTTCTGCTAGCACTCAAAATCAATTCGGCTCTTTCCTCTTGTTTCAGGGTAATTTATGCGATCTCGAGCAGTGATCCAACAGCTGGAAAGCCTAAGGCTTATCTGGAAGCAACGTTAGTCATGGAACATAAGAATTGCTACACATCCAAGGACTTTAAAAAGCAGTTAGCACAAAATCTTTCTCCTGGGAATCGATTTCACAGAGACATTGTCACTTCCACTCGCTGTTCCTTTGACTTGATCAAATATCACCAGGCAGTTCAGTCTGTAAATCGTCAATGAGATTATTGCCTGAGTCTTGGGACGGGCTTTTATGTCATTGGTACCGTGAAGCATAGGGCAACATGTCAATAAAATGACTTTATCTGCGATAAGCGCCTGTCGCACGTTACAAGGGAGTGCGGCTTATTTCATCACAAAGGTTTCCATGTTACTGTAGCAAGTTGACATTTTCCAGGTGAAAATTTTAGTATGAAAGTCAATGAATAAACAGTTATTATATCTACATTGACCCATTGCTGGGTACACACTAGACGATGTGGGTACCCAGCGACGGAAGATGCGACTGGACGATATATCGGGCAGTCTGTACACACTGCGCGATCTGGAGTGTAACCACCTGATATATCGTTCCCCCGCTGCATCCAGAAGCATTGGTGTCGGCCGTCAGATCTTCAGATTGGCCGATCTGAAGATGTGAAGCATGGGGCACAGACTGGAAGATGTGGACGATTTGGTCCAAAAACGGCAATTCGTCCAATACATCGTCTGGTGTGTACCCAGCTTAATTACACTGGAAGTAAATCGGGCATTGATCACAGGAGTCCACTCAGGGGCTAACGGGCAACTTTTAGCCCAAGGGGAAAAGACCATCTAAGTTGTCCGGTGTGTGCTGCCAGAAAGGGATGTGGCCAAGTCACAGAAGGGGTGTGCCTGGTGGTAGGATGCACTCCTACCCATGTCTTCTCCATGCTCCGTAGAAACACGTCCAAATGCAAACTAGAATGAAACCGGATCGATCTACCACCTATCCTTGCATAAGGAAAAATATATGGTTGCGTAGTACATGCGTGCAGTGCTGTAACAGGGAGGTGGTGCGCTATACTTGCCTACTAACCTGGGATGTACCCCCCCACCGGTTTCCACTCCCCCCCCCCTTGCCAACGTCTACTACCCCTTGTTAGAGGGTGGTCCGGGGGGGCTGATGACCCGATTCGCGATGAATCGCGTCATCGTGGCCCCGCCCCCGGCTGCACAATGCCAGTAATCTCTGCACTGTGTAGCGGGGCGTGGCTGCGATGATGCAATCGCACAGTCATGCCTCCGTCCCACCCCAAAATTCGAGTCACGCCCCCGGTGGAGGCAGCCAGATTGTCAGCAAGTCTGCGGTGCTCCCTTCGCCTCTCCCGCCCCCTGAACACCTGACATTCTGATGTCATGCTGAGGGGACAAGATGCTCTGGGCAGCTCTGCAACAGCGATACTGGCTGCATGGTACTGTTCCAGACAAATGTAGGGTCAAGGAGCACCGACAGTGCCTCCACTCTGGGCAATGGCACATGCTCACACACCCCTAGTTAAATAGGCCCATCATTATGACATATATTGAATACAGGTGGTGTCCGAATCATGCTCCTGTACTAAGGGCGTACAGTAAGTGATACTAGGCACAGCCAGTTTCCCGGTGATTTTCTACTGCGCATGCGCAAAACTCCCGAAAAATGGCCATGGCGGCCATTTCCAGGCGTTTTCAGCAGCGCTGCTCCGTGGGACATCGGAGAGGTAAGTATGAAAAAAAAAAAGTATGGGTGCAGGGTGTTCAGTGCGGGCCCCCCTGGACCCAGGGGCCCGTGTGCACTGCACACCCTGCACCCATCATAAATACGCCCCTGGACTGAGAGTTTTTCAATCCTGAATCCTGCGGTTGAAATAAATCAGGCAGGATTGGCTTCCCTAGCTGGGATACATTTATGCCACACTGTCAAAATGAAATCATTTTGATAATTAATGGGCATTTATCTATTCTCAATTTACCCGATCTTCACAAATGAGACAGCTTTTTAAGATGTGAATTAACTCCATTGGGACTGACTATCTCCACATACTAGTGTCAGTCCACACAGTGATCTGCAGTTACTTGGGAGTTGGTCATTTGACCACACAAATAAAAATTAACCCATTACTACAATTATTGATATCGACATTGGTTTAGCCATAGATGCTTTTTTTTTTTTCGTCTGCATATGTTGATTTTTGCATGCCAGCACTATGTGTTTTTTTTACTGTATTAATTATGTGCCTTTTTATGTGCTTCCTAATGTTTTGTATAATATAGTGAGCATTTGAGACTACATATTATTGTGGTAAACAGTTGCACAGTCGCGTTCCAATCCCTTTATATACCATCGTTATGACAGCATGATAATGGCCAGAAGCTTAGCTGGCCACACAGACAGCCATAAATCAAATACTGTAATTCTCTTATACTCAAAAAATTATACAATTTTAATATTTGATATATTTAGGGGCCAGGGGTGTAACTAGGTATTTTAAAAGGCAAAATTTTGCAAGGGCTCCTATGTGCCACCTAATGGTGAAAAATGTAAATAACACATGTAATTTTGACAAGGAAGATGGGTCCCCCTCAGCTCTGGGCCCCTTAGCAGCTGCACCCCTTGCATTTATGGTAGTTACGCCAATGTTAGGGACAATCTGGAGCTGATAGTGTAGGGGGTGTACACGCCCACACGGCACTGGCCACACCCACACAGCACTGGCCACAGCTCCTCCGCTTCCCACAGTAGGCCCTCGTCCGTTTTTAGCCCCAGGCCCATTTGTGCTGTAATTCCCAGTGCTGGTGGCCCTGCCCTCTTGGCGCAACATCATGAAGTCATGCACTCAGGGGGCAAGGGTGGCAGAGGACACACGCACGCAACTTTACATTAAAAATATAGTTCACTAGTGGAGATGGCAAACAGGCACAGTACAAATGCCAGAAGGGCCAATAGCCAGATGGGCTGGTCCGGCGTCAAACCCTGGCCGAGCAGCTCCGTCTATCAGTGCTCTGCTCGGCCGGGATACTGAAAGACGGGGGCGTTCTCCGAGGCCAGGTCCCCCGTGACTTGCGGCACGCCTGCGTTTTGAGGCGAGGTCATGCCCCTTTTGCGGGCGCATAGGGGGACTGCCAGGGCTGCTGAGCAGCCCACTCCGTCCCTGGTACTACGCCATTGTATTTTGCTCTGTGCATGCTCACGAAGCCAACGCATGCATCTGACATGACCCCTTATGACTGGAGAGGCGGTACTGGGGGAGGCAAGAGGAAAACAAGTTCATTAAGGGCATTTTCATGCAAATTAGGCTTGAGCACACCAGCAGGTATGTGCCTATATACGCCTTTTATGAAGCTGTTACAGGACAGGCACTAAGGATGACTTGCCATAAAGGAACCATGCTATTTTTTTAACGCAATGTTTATTTGACAACTTTGGGCCTGATTCAGAGCCGGACGCTATTTGCGCTCGCTCGTTCAGAAAATAGGGGTGGCTATTCAAATGAACCGTTCGCTCTTTGCGGTCTGTTCACGCCTCTATGTCTGAACGAGCGAACAAAACTTGCAGTCGTTTTTTTTTTAAAAAAAGCCCCCTGGCTGCTCGCATCCTACGTCATGTCCGCTATTTATTAGATTAATCGAGTACATTGACCAGCGTATGAACTGCTCGCTATTCTTGTGGTTGGTTTTTGCTACCACAATTTTGCGAGCAGTTCTGGCTATAAAATAACCCAGTGACGTGGTAAATGACGCTGCTGTATTAATTATGCACACCCTTAAAACGCCCGTTTTGACCTTTAAGCACGCCTGCATTCGGATCTCCACTCTTTCAAGCACCTTCCCCAGTTACCACCCACATACGCCTCATTCTGTCACTCAAAATAGCAGGCATTCGCTGTTTAGCGAACAAACGATTTTCGGCCGCACTGACTGGTTCGCGCATGCGTATTACGATCTGTACGCATGCGCAGTTGGGCAAACATCGCTCGGAGCGAACAAGTGGCTGCTTACGAGCGGCTCTGAATCAGGCCCTTTACTCGCATCTTTCTGCCCCCCCCTGGTGTCTAAGCCAAAAGTCTAAAGATTTTGTGAACATCATCTCAAACAAATATAAAATTCAAATCTAACACACTATATGGAAACATTATGAAGAGCATGAAAATCAGAGATAAAAAAAAAAAAAAAATCCTAAGCCTTAAAACAGAGCTTATAAGTTTTTCAGCGAGTCTGAAAAATGTTATTTCAATCTACAGTATAAAGTTTCTTCAAGGCAAAATCCATAGAAAGCCCCAGTATATCTGAACATCTGTCTTATCACAGAGACAGATATTAGGATTAAATTAACTAGAAATGAGTAGAATGATGTATGACAGCGTGCAGATGTCCCAGCCACAGTGTGATAATTTCATTGCAGCGATGAATTCCATACATTGCAAAAAAAAAATACAAATGTGCCACTTTAGGTAATTGTGATGAAAAGGTATAAAATGCGGGCGATAAGCAGACTGCGAGGCTCAGGGCAATTCTCTCTAGTATTGCTCTTCAATCAAATCAGAATGATTTTATTTGGTATAATGTGGGTCTATTATAACGTCTTCTCCTTTTCCTTCAGCATCGCTGGACGGCACATGGAGTATTAAGAGCGAATTGACACGTTCTGTTTTAAATTAGTTCTTGGGAAGCTATAGTGCACGACTCTGGGGAAAACAAACATTTTATGTCTGCAAAACAGATTGGATCCATTTGTCATAACATGGAGTAAAACGGATGTTAGAAATGGAACCCCAGAATACCGGGGTGGGGGGGGGAATAAAGTAAGATCTGCTACTGTATATATTGTATATCCGCCACCGTGTAGATATTATGAGAGACAGGTCTGAGCCTGCTGTGGGTCTATGGCCCTGATTCAGAGCCGGACACTCTGACAGAGCGCTCGCTATGAATCAGGGCCGTCCTTCTTAATTTTAGAGCGGCCTCCTAGCTGTGACCACCCACAGCTATAGCGAGCGGCCAGGAAGATGGTCGCGATGGTCAAGACCATCACGACCATCGGGCTTGCGACGAGACCCTTGTGGTAGGGTCTCGTTGGCGCAAGCCCTGGAGTGCTTTTGGCTCTATCAGAGCCAAAAGCACTCCAACTGACATCACTTGTGATGCCAGTGGGGCCGGCCCCAGACGGTAGGTGTTCCCATGGGAAGGCCTCCGTCTGGGCAGCCACGCCCCTGGCACGCCCACCAAAGGGGGCGTGCTGTCACTCACCATCGACAGCACGCCCCCTTTGTAGCGAGACCCATAGCGACGGCTTGCCTGTTGCTATCTGGGTCTCGCGCATACGCACGACGGAGCCGGGTCCATCATGCGCATGCGCACTGGGCCAACATCGACCCGCTTGCGAGCGCTCAGCGCTCGCGAACGGGTCTGAATTAGGCCCTATGTCCCATCTCTGATCAAAGGCTGTTCATTACGGTAAAGGGATGCTTGTCTTTGGGGGGTGCCGAGAGGTGATCAAATGAGCATTTAGGAAATGAGAGAGAGAGAAAATGGAACAACTTGTTTAATGGGGAGAAACTATAGGGACTTTAATAATAGTAAGAGTGGTGAAAGATATGGCTGAGGTAAAAGTATGGTGAAAAGTATGGCTGAGATGATGGTATGGTGAAAAGTATGGCTGAGATGGTATGGTGAAAAGTATGGCTGAGATGGTATGGTGAAAAGTATGGCTGAGATGATGGTATGGTGAAAAGTATGGCTGAGATGGTATGGTGAAAAGTATGGCTGAGATGATGGTATGGTGAAAAGTATGGCTGAGGATGATGGTATGGTGAAAAGTATGGCTGAGATGATGGTATGGTGAAAAGTATGGCTGAGATGATGGTATGGTGAAAAGTATGGCTGAGGATGATGGTATGGTGAAAAGTATGGCTGAGATGGTATGGTGAAAAGTATGGCTGAGATGATGGTATGGTGAAAAGTATGGCTGAGGATGATGGTATGGTGAAAAGTATGGCTGAGATGGTATGGTGAAAAGTATGGCTGAGATGATGGTATGGTGAAATAAATGGCTAAGATAATGGTATTGTGAAATGTATGGCTAAAATGATGATATGGTGAAGTACATGGCTAAGATAATGGTATGGTGAAGTGTATGGATAAGATGATGGTATGGTGAAGTGTATGGATAAGATGATGGTACAGCAAAGGCCATGTCTAAATTGATGGTATGGCTAAGATTATGGTATGGTAAAAGGTATAGCTAAGATGATGATATGATGAATAATATGGCTAAAATTATGGTAGAGCGAAGGGTATCTATGGATAAGATAAAGGTTTAAAGAAGGGCATGACTGTATGACTAAGGTGATGGAATGATGGCACAGTGACTAAGGTGATGGAATGATGGCACAGTGACTAAGGTGATGGAATGATGACACAGTGACTAAGGTGATGGAATGATGACACAGTGACTGAGGTGATAGAATGATGACACAATGACTAAGGTGATGGAATGATGGCACAGTGACTAAGGTGATGGAATGATGGTACAATGACTAAGGTGATGGAATGATGGCACAGTGACTAAGGTGATGGAATGATGGCACAGTGACTAATGTGATGGAATGATGGTACAGTGACTAAGGTGATGGAATGATGGCACCGTGACTAAGGTGATGGAATGATGGTACAGTGACTAAGGTGATGGAATGATGGCACCGTGACTAAGGTGATGGAATGATGGTACAATGACTAAGGTGATGGAATGATGGCACAGTGACTAAGGTGATGGAATGATGGTACAGTGACTAAGGTGATGGAATGATGGCACCGTGACTAAGGTGATGGAATGATGGTACAATGACTAAGGTGATGGAATGATGGCACAGTGACTAAGGTGATGGAACAATGGCACAGTAACTAAGGTGATGGAATTGTGGTACAATGACTAAGGTGATGGAATGATGGCACAGTGACTAAGGTGATGGAATGATGGCACAGTGACTAAGGTGGTGGAATGATGGCACAGTGACTAAGGTGGTGGAATGATGGCACAGTGACTAAGGTGATGGAATGATGGCACCGTGACTAAGATGATGGAATGATGGCACAGTGACTAAGGTGATGGAATGATGGTACAATGACTAAGGTGATGGAATGATGGCACAGTGACTAAGGTGATGGAATTATGACACAGTGACTAAGGTGATGGAATGATGACACAATGACTAAGGTGATGGAATGATGGCACAGTGACTAAGGTGATGGAATGATGGCACAGTGACTAAGGTGATGGAATGATGACACAGTGACTAAGGTGATGGAATGGTGGCACAGTGACTAAGGTGATGGAATGATGGCACCGTGACTAAGGTGATGGAATGTTGGCACAGTGACTAAGGTGATGGAATGATGGTACAGTGACTAAGGTAATGGAATGATGGCACAGTGACTAAGCTGATGGAATGATGGCACAATGACTAAGGTGATGGAATGATGACACAGTGACTAAGGTGATGGAATGATGGCACCGTGACTAAGGTGATGGAATGATGGCACAGTGACTAAGGTGATGGAATGATGGCACAGTGACTAAGGTGATGGAATGATGGTACAGTGACTAAGGTGATGGAATGATGGCACCGTGACTAAGGTGATGGAATGATGGCACAGTGACTAAGGTGATGGAATGATGGTACAGTGACTAAGGTGATGGAATGATGGCACAGTGACTAAGGTGATGGAATGATGGCACAATGACTAAGGTGATGGAATGATGGTACAGTGACTAAGGTAATGGAATGATGGCACAGTGACTAAGCTGATGGAATGATCGCACAATGACTAAGGTGATGGAATGATGGCACAGTGACTAAGGTGATGGAATGATGGCACCGTGACTAAGGTGATGGAATGATGGCACAGTGACTAAGGTGATGGAATGATGGTACAATGACTAAGGTGATGGAATGATGGCACAGTGACTAAGCTGATGGAATGATGGCACAATGACTAAGGTGATGGAATGATGGCACAGTGACTAAGGTGATGGAATGATGACACAATGACTAAGGAGATGGAATGATGACACAATGACTAAGGTGAGGAAATGATGGCACAGTGACTAAGGTGATGGAATGATGGCACAGTGACTAAGGTGATGGAATGATGACACAGTGACTAAGGTGATGGAATGATGGTACAATGACTAAGGTGATGGACTGATGGCACAGTGGCTAAGGTGATGGAATGATGGCACAGTGACTAAGGTGATGGAATGATGGTACAACAGGGCTTGACAAATTTTTCTAAAACTTAGAAGCCAGGATGAAAGTGTAGGAGCCAGACCCCCCTTTCCCCTGAGAAGCATTATGGAGCACCTATGCCCCTGACAACCAACCCCCATGGCCACACCACTAACTGGGTGCCCCAGTAGTAATCCCCCCTCTGCAGTGTCCCCAGTAGTAATCCCCCCTCTGCAGTGCCCCAGTAGTAATTCCCCCTCTGCAGTGCCCCCACTAGTAATCCCCCTTATGCAGTGCCCCCAGTAGTAATCCCCCCTCTGCAGTGCCCCTAGTAGTAATCCCCCCTCTGCAGTGCCCCCAGTAATAATCCCCTCTGCAGTGCCCCCAGTAGTAATCCACTCTCTGCAGTGCCCCCAGTAATAATCCCCCCTCTGCAGTGCCCCCAGTAGTAATCCCCCCTCTGCAGTGCCCCCAGAAGTGGTTCCCTTATGTAGTGCCCCTTTAATCAGTGCCCCCAGAAGTGCCCCCCTATGCATTGCCCCAGTAGTAGTCCCCCCTATGCAGTGACCCCAGTAGTAGACCCCACTATGCATTTCACCTAGTAGTGGCCCCCCATAGTGTCCCCAGCAGCGGCCACCCCCACCTATGCAGTGTCCCCACAGTAGAGGCCACCCCCACCTATGCAGTGTCCCTACAGTAGCGGCCATCCCCCCTATGCAGTGCCCCTTAAAAAAAACCCTGCAACTTACCTGATCCCCGCTCCTGCCGACGACCGCCGCTGTCCGCTCCTCCTGGCCGCACTGTACTCCGCTCTGTCATGACGTCTCTCCCAACCTGCTGTGGGGTGAGCTGGAAGGTGGAGCTCATGAGTGAGCTCCAGCCGGCTCACTCCGTGAACGACGCAGCAGCCAGTGAGAGTCTGACAGACTCTCATCGGCTGCTATAACAAACATACAGGCGCCGCCGCCGGCTGTATGTTTGTTACTCTGTAGTGTGGACCGCGCTTGCGGTCTGCACTACACGGCCCGGGGGTTGCTGAAAACTTGGTCGCCAGGCAGCCAAATCTGGTCGCCATGGCGACCTGGCCCCCGGGTTTTATCGAGCCATCACAATGACTAAGGTGATGGAATGATGGCACAGTGACTAAGGTGATGGAATGATGGCACAGTGACTAAGGTGATGGAATGATGACACAGTGGCTAAGGTGATGGAATGATGGCACAATGATTAAGGTGATGGAATTATGGCACAATGACTAAGGTGATGGAATGATGGTACAATGACTAAGGGGATGGAATGATGGTACAATGATGGCACAATGACTAAGGTGATGGAATGATGGTACAATGACAAAGGTGATGGAATGATGGTACAATGACTAAGGTGATGGAATAATGGCACAGTGACTAAGGTGATGGAATGATGGTACAATGACTAAGGTGATGGAATGATGGCACAGTGACTAAGGTGATGGAATGATGACACAGTGGCTAAGGTGATGGAATGATGGCACAATGACTAAGGAGATGGAATTATGGCACAATGACTAAGGTGATGGAATGATGGTACAATGACTAAGGTGATGGAATGATGGCACAATGATGGCACAATGACTAAGGTGATGGAATGATGGTACAATGACAAAGGTGATGGAATGATGGTACAATGACTAAGGTGATGGAATAATGGTACAATGACTAAGGTGATGGAATGATGGTACAATGACTAAGGTGATGGAATGATGGTACAATTGAAAATATTGTAAGATGTTCTTATATTCTAATTGGCCATAGTTTAGTCCTGCGAGTGATCTAAAGCTCTGGTTTGCTCTAGCCCTGTCACAATCCTGGCTAGTTTTTACCTTTTGAGACTTACCTCTGCCAGCTGCTCCATGGATCTGTGGTTGTAATTCCCCTGGGAGATCTGCTCTGGCTGAATCATGCTGGCTGTGACAACCCTGTGTGTGCAAACTGCTCTCCCCCTCACACTGATTAATCTGTGAGCATTGATAGTCCTAATTGGAATCACAGGGTTGGTCCTGATTCTCAAGGGCTGCAGAGATGATTACTCCCTCTGCATGTTGTGCCTTGCTCCACTCTGAATGCCACTGCCAGACCACCTGTCTGTATCCAACAATCGCTGCCAGACTCTAGGTATATAGATCCTCCTCTAATAGCACTCTGTGCTTGAACATCTTGTTACGTCCTGTGGTGTACTACTTGTGATATAGCTGTACCTCTGTGTACCAGTATGTCCCAGGCTCCTGCTGGTTCCTAGACCAGTGTTATTCAGAAGCATGCTGCGTTCAGCTATCCACGCTACCATCTCTCACCTACGGCTCCCAGGCGCTCCAAGTAGCTTCCACGCTGCCAGCTTCTCCACACGGCTCCCAGGCCTCACCAAGTAGCTTCCACGCTACCATCTCTCACCTACAGCTCCCAGGCCGCTCCAAGTAGCTTCCACGCTGCCAGCTTCTCCACACGGCTCCCAGGCCGCACCAAGTAGCTTCCACGCTACCATCTCTCACCTACGGCTCCCAGGCCGCTCTAAGTAGCTTCTACGCTGCCAGCTTCTCCACACGGCTCCCAGGCCTCACCAAGTAGCTTCCACGCTACCATCTCTCACCTACGGCTCCCAGGCCGCTCCAAGTAGCTTCCACGCTGCCAGCTTCTCCACACGGCTCCCAGGCCGCACCAGTAGCTTCCACACTACCATATCTCACCTACGGCTCCCAGGCCGCTCCAAGTAGCTTCCACGCTGCCAGCTTCTCCACACGGCTACCCTGCCTCTCCATGTAGCCACCCAGCTACCAGCGTCTACCCACGGCTATCCAGTCGCTCCACCTAGCCACCCAGCTACCAGCGTCTACCCACGGCTATGCAGGCGCTCCACGTAGCCACCCAGCTACCAGCGTCTACCCACGGCTATCCAGCCGCTCCACGTAGCCACCCAGCTACCAGCGTCTACCCACGGCTATCCAGCCGCTCCACGTAGCCACCCAGCTACCATCATCTACCCACGACTATCCAGCCGCTCCGTGTAGCTACCCAGCTACCAGCGTCTACCCACGGCTTCCCAAGCCACAAGAAGTAGCTTCCACGCTAACATCCGTCTGCAAGCTCATCTGCTGGTACCCCGACCAGCTCAGTCAGCCTACCTGCCGGTCCCAGTCCAGTCCCTCCAAGTTCCTTCTGGTCTCATTCCAACGTCTCAAGTTTCCAGTTCCAGTCACTCATCACCAAAGGCAGTTCTCACTGCTACCCACTTCTTACATTAAAAGAGCTATTCATGTTACCCATGGTTCCAGTCCAGCCGGCCTCCAGTGATTCCAGTTCATCACCTGATACAGGTAATTCACTAGCACCAACTGTGACAGTATGTTCAAGCCTAACGATGGTGGCGGATCAAGCACCTACTCCTGGATCAGGTGCTTTCCGTAACCTAATCACTCGTTTGGATTCACAGGAGGCGGTACAGCATCAAGTACTACAGCTTCTGCAAATTCTGACTAACCGGCTAGATGATACCCAAATCTTGCCCGAACCCCTAACTACTTTCCATCAACTGCTGGAACAGTTACAGGCTCTACTCAGCAAAATCTTTCACATCATTCCTGAATTTCTTAGAGCTACCTCTGTCTCAACTAAAAACTCTGTCTTGGAATCTCTAAGAACCAAAGATTCTTCCATGCCAAGTAAAGTGAGACATCGAAGTTACCCGCGCTCCAAGCTCTCTGTGGCTGAACGCCAGTGGCGTAAAGATTTACATCTCTGTCGCTATTGTGGAGCTTCTGACCACTTTATCAAAGGCTGTCCCCTTTGCAATTCCAGCAGTATAACAATGTGTCAACGTCTCAATGCCTGTTCCGGTCCCAGCCCGGATTCTGCCTGTTCCAGTCCCAGCCCGGATTCTGCCTGTTCCGGTCCCGTCCCGGATTCTGCCTGTTCCGGTCCCAGCCTGGATTCTGCCTGCTCTGGTAGGGGACTCCAGTTGGCAACCCCAGGAGGGGTCTCCAGAGTCTCCACCCCAGGAGGGTCCTCAAGTCTCGTAACCCAAGAAGGGATTTTGAGTCACTCACCCCAGGAGGAAGTCTCTGTCCTCGCATCCCAAAAGGGGGGTTCATGTTCCATACCCCAAAAGGAAAAGTCGAGTCAGCTTCCCCAGAAGGGGATTTTGGGTCCCATACTCCAACAGGGAGAGTCAAGTTCTGTACTCCAGGAGGGGACCTTAAGTCTCTCACCCCAGGAGAGGGTTACAAGAATTACGCCCCAGGAGGGGGTCTCAAGTCTCGCACCCCAGGAGGGGGTCTCAAGTTTCGCAGCCCAGGAGGGGGTCTCAAGTCTCACACCCCAGGAGGGGGTCTCGAGTCTCGCACCCCAGGAGGGGGTCTCAAGTCTCGTACCCCAGGAGGGGGTCTCAAGTCTTGCACCCCAGGAGGGGGTCTCAAGTCTCGCACCCCAGGAGGGGGTCTCAAGTCTTGCACCCCAGAAGGGGGTCTCAAGTCTCACACCCCAGGATGGGGTTTCTAGTGCTATTCCCCAGGAGGAGAATTCAAGTGCCTCATTCCAGAAGGGGATCTCAAGTCTCACACCCCAGGAGGGGGTCTCAAGTCTCACACCCCAGGATGGGGTTTCTAGTGCTATTCCCCAGGAGGAGAATTCAAGTGCCTCATTCCAGAAGGGGATCTCAAGTCTCGCACCCCAGGAGGAGGTCTCAAGTATCGCACCCCAGGAGGTGGTCTCAAGTCTCATGCCCCAGGAGTGGGTTCCAGGTTCCAGTTCCCAGGGAAAAGTGTCATGTACTACTAATCCTGATCATGGCTCCTGTTCAGCATCTCCTGAAAATATCGTTCCAGAGGATGACAGTTCCTGTAGTCTGTTCTCAGCCTCGATTGTTGAAGCTGCTGTCTCTGGCTCCTCAGGACTCCTTCCAGTTCCTTTAGTTAGTCCAAGTACCGAACAGCTATCAACTTAACAATCCTTGAACACACAAACTTCATCGGATACTCCAGAATGCATATACTTCGATGGGGACTTATCGCAATACTTTGCATTACTGAAGCATTATGCTGCAATCATGGAAGCAGATCCAGCTTGTGGTATCATTCCTACCAACTTTACTAAATACCTTTCCGCTTCCTTTAGAGGTAAGGCGTTGGACTGGGCCAACCCTTTCATCGAGTCAAAAGATCCTGAGCTTCTAAGTATAAAAACTTTCAGTGAAGCTGTTATTAAAGTTTGCTCCTAAACCTGTCAAACGAAATTCTAGTGAAATTCTCAGTTCTGAAAATCAGTCCAAGCAGTCTGTTGGTTCTACTAAGGAATCATCCCCTGCTGAGTCCTCCACTTCCCTGAAATTCGAACAAGGTCAAGTTTTCAAGGGCCAACGTGCTGAATTCGAAGCATCCAAGGAGAGTGGTGCTATAGAATCGGCATCCCTGAACATGTGCGTCCACCTCCTTGTCCTCTTCATACTGCGGTACCTCCCAGGAAACCATCAAAAATGGTTATATTTCGCTTAGTTCCTCCCAGGAGTCCTATCATTGGTCAAGCCCTACTAAACCTTCCATTTTACCTTTAGATACTGACTCGGAGTCTGAACTCGATCCTGCATATGATAATTCTCCATTCCCTGAAAGCCATCTGTCATTTGACCCTGTCCTTTCCAGTCATATATTTCCACGGGAGTTTCCAGAGGTCCCATGTCCGTTGGCTGGCACAAAACGTTCTCGCAGCAGAAAGAAGAATCGACGAAGGTCTTGAATCATCCCCTTGAAGAATTTCCACTCCTGATATCCCAATAAATATAAGAATTTAGAAGACGTCTAAAGAGATGTTTCAAGAGAGATGGTGTCCCTATGTTTGAAGCTCCTGTAATGTCATGTTTGGAAGAAAGTTCTTCAGTTTCCAGGGTGTCTAATTTTTTCGTGTTCTCCTATGTATTTGTTTGGGTGTTCAGAGTCCACCCATGAAGAGGGGGGTACTGTCACAATCCTGGCTAGTTTTTACCTTTTGAGACTTACCTCTGCCAGCTGCTCCATGGATCTGTGGTTGTAATTCCCCTGGGAGATCTGCTCTGGCTGAATCATGCTGGCTGTGACAACCCTGTGTGTGCAAACTGCTCTCCCCCTCACACTGATTAATCTGTGAGCATTGCTAGTCTTAATTGGAATCACAGGTGTGGTCCTGATTCTCAAAGGCTGCAGAGATGATTACTCCCTCTGCATGTTGTGCCTTGCTCCACTCTGAATGTCACTGCCAGACCACCTGTCTGTATCCAACAATCGCTGCCAGAATCTCTAATAGCACTCTGTGCTTGAACATCTTGTTACGTCCTGTGGTGTACTACTTGTGATATAGCTGTACCTCTGTGTACCAGTATGTCCCAGGCTCCTGCTGGTTCCTAGACCAGTGTTATTCAGAAGCCTGCTGCGTTCAGCTATCCACGCTACCATCTCTCACCTACGGCTCCCAGGCACTCCAAGTAGCTTCCACGCTGCCAGCTTCTCCACACGGCTCCCAGGCCTCACCAAGTAGCTTCCACGCTACCATCTCTCACCTACAGCTCCCAGGCCGCTCTAAGTAGCTTCCACGCTGCCAGCTTCTCCACACGGCTCCCAGGCTGCACCAAGTAGCTTCCACGCTACCATCTCTCACCTACGGCTCCCAGGCCGCTCCAAGTAGCTTCCACACTGCCAGCTTCTCCACACGGCTCCCAGGCCTCACCAAGTAGCTTCCACGCTACTATCTCTCACCTACGGCTCCCAGGCCGCTCCAAGTAGCTTCCACGCTGCCAGCTTCTCCACACGGCTCCCAGGCCGAACCAAGTAGCTTCCATGCTACCATCTCTCACCTACGGCTCCCAGGCCGCTCCAAGTAGCTTCCACGCTGCCAGCTTCTCCACACTGCTATCCTGCCTCTCCATGTAGCCACCCAGCTACCAGCGTCTACCCACGGCTATCCAGTAGCTCCACCTAGCCACCCAGCTACCAGCGTCTACCCACGGCTATCCAGCCGCTCCACGTAGCCACCCAGCTACCAGCGTCTACCCACGGCTATCCAGCCGCTCCACGTAGCCACCCAGCTACCAGCGTCTACCCACGGCTATCCAGCCGCTCCACGTAGCCACCCAGCTACCAGCGTCTACCCACGGCTATCCAGCCGCTCCACGTAGCCACCCAGCTACCAGCGTCTACCCACAGCTATCCAGCCGCTCCACGTAGCCACCCAGCTACCAGCGTCTACCCACGGCTATCCAGCCGCTCCACGTAGCCACCCAGCTACCAGCATCTACCCACGGCTATTCAGCGGCTCCGCGTAGCTACCCAGCTACCAGCGTCTACCCACGGCTTCCCAAGCCACAACAAGTAGCTTCCACGCTACCATCCGTCTGCAAGCTCATCTGCTGGTACCCCGACCAGCTCAGTCAGCCTACCTGCCAGTCCCAGTCCAGTCCCTCCAAGTTCCTTCTGGTCTCATTCCAACATCTCAAGTTTCCAGTTCCAGTCACTCATCACCAAAGGCAGTTATCACTGCTACCCACTTCTTAAAAGAGCTATTCATGTTACCCATGGTTCCAGTACAGCCGGCCTCCAGTGATTCCAGTTCATCACCTGATACAGGTAATTCACTAGCACCAACTGTGACAAGCCCTATAAACATCCTAATGCTCTGATTGGATATAGGTTGTTCTAGACCTGTGACTGTTCAAAAACTGTGATTGACATTATGTTGGTCTAGTCCTGGTAATGTTCTGATACACCTCTAGACTTTCAAGAGTCCAAGATCTGTTTCACTTAGAATTCTTCCTGTTGGTGAGCTTTGAGAGGAGATGGGGAGGAGGCAATAGAAGTAAATCTATTAAGAACAAGAGGGTTAAGTAAAGAAACATGAAAGACTATAGAAACCCATAAAGAAGGAGGAAGGTCAAACCAGAAGAGCTACAGGGCTGATTATTTGTAAAACCTTGAAGAGCCTGATAAAGTGAAAAGCATATTTCATACCTGTTTCTCGTTAACACAAATTCGAAGTAGATAGCAAGACATGATCACCTGCTGGAGTTACGGAAAGACCTTGGTCTTACAACCCGTAAAATGCTTGTATCTATTAGAGGCCTTGATAACATTATACAGCCAGTAAAGTGCATGTATCTAAGGTAATAGAAGCCTTGATAAGATTTTACTTTACTTGACTCCAGATGTTGTGTAAGTACTGGGCTACAATGTGGCAGCAGGTACAGATGAAGAAAAAGGAACATCAGGAAGAATTGGATGAAGACCATATTGTATCAAGCAGTTTATTGTGGGAAAATTCAACCCATGGCAAAATATCTACCCAGTTGTCTCTAGCTGCCAATATGACGACAATTCAAAATAATTTTTCTCCAGACGCTTGTTCACTAGTTCAGTTTGGTCATTTGTTTGAGGGTGGTATGCAAAAGAAATATATACAGTAGCTTAATGTTAAAATATTTGCAAAGTACCCTCCAAACCTTCAGAACAAATGAAACCCCACAATGAGTTTGGAGTATGGGAAGTTGAGGAGCCGAGGAAGTTAATCTGAGGGGAAAAAAGTTATCATATTTGGGAAGATCTATCTACAATGACCCAGATGGTAAAAAAGCCACAACATGATGGAAGATCTTTAATGAAGTCCATTGACATTTGTGACTTTGTAACCAAGAATGACTCATGAAGCAAGTGGCATGTCCTCAGTGTAAGTGTAGGCTGAAGCATGGGAGCGGAGGCATATACATTTTCCCAAGGGTTACATCCTTAGGGAGAAGGTTGGCAGTGGACATACAGTAAGCAGAGTCGGATTTAGACCTTATGGGGCCCTAAGCAAGATATCAATTTGGGACCCCACTCCCTCAACTGAATGCCATTTTAGACACACACATATGGCCCCCATAGCCTCACACATACACTGCCCCCATAGCCTCACACACTGCTCATATAACCGCACACACACAATGCACCTAGAGCCGCACACACACACTGCCCCTATAATCGAAAACACACACTGCCCCCTATAACCACACACACACACACTGCACCCATAGCACCACACACACACTGCCCCTATAATCGAACACACACACTGCACCCATATCCGCACACACACACTGCCCCCTATAACCACACACACACTGCACCCATAGCCGCACACACACTGCACCCATAGCCTCACACAACCACACTGCCCCTATAACCGCATACACACACTGCCCCAATAACCGCACACACACACCCTGCACCCATAGCCTCACACACACACTGCCCCTATAACCACACACACACTGCCCCTATAACCACACACACACTGGACCCACAGCCGCACACACACACTGCACCCATAGCTGCACACACACACTGCCCCTATAACCGCACACGCACCCTTAGACACACACACACACTGCACCCATAGCACCACACACACACACTGCCCCTATAACCACACACACACACACACACTGCACCCATAGCCACACACACACACTGCCCCTATAACCACACACACACACACACACTGCACCCTTAGACACACACACACACTGCACCCTTAGACACATACACACACACTGCACCCTTAGACACACACACACTGCCCCTATAACCACACACACACACACACACTGCACCCTTAGACACACACACACTGCACCCTTAGACACACACACACACACACTGCCCCATAGCCCCACACAAACACTACCGCCATACAGTAGCTGCACACACACACATACTGCCTTATTGACACAGACGCTCTTACTGACAGGGACACCCCTTACTGACAGATACCACTTTTGGACACAGGCCCTGATTCAGCAAGGATCGCAGTTGCAAAGATGCAGAGATGCAAGCAATCGGTCGATTGATTCACATTGCGCATGCATATGCGCGAACTAGAAATTGCGATGGGAAATGCGTTTGCAGAGGCTATACAGACCCCGAGCACAGTGACTGACAGGAAGTGCCATTTGTGGGTGGCAACGGTGGGGTGGTCGGGTGAACGCAGGTGTGCCAGTGCGTTGGGACGGCGTTGCAGGGGCGTGCATAAATTATCCACGGCAATACCATACGCAGCATGGGGGCTCATAGCGTGCGCTGAAGTTAACAATTCCTGAGTGAGGTCTGACCTGTCTTACCTGTGCATATGGGTCTGATGTTACCGATTATGTTGCCCAAGTATACGGATGTGTGTACGGGGAAGTGGGTGTCCTAATGATAAGCTGTAATCTCAATGCAATTGCAAACATTTGCATTTCACCAACTGCGGCGCGTGTGTTCTAGCAGAATAGCGATCCCTGCTGAATCAGGCCCACAGACCCCTTACTGACACTGATACAGACACACTTACTGACACTGATACAGACACACTTACTGACATTGTTACTGACACAACACAGACACCACTTACTAACAGACACGCTTACCTACACAGACACTTCTAACTGACACAAGCACACTGACAGACATAGCTTACTGACACAGACACACTTACCTACACAAACACATCTTACTGACACAAGCACACTGACAGACATAGCTTACTGACACAGACACACTTACCTACACAAACACATCTTACTGACACAAACACACTTACTGACAGACACCGCTTACTGACACAGGTACTGCTGACTGACACAGACACACTTACCTACACAAACACCTCTTACTGACACAAACACACTTACTGACAGACACCGCTTACTGACACAGATACCGCTGACTGACACAAACACCACCTACTGACACACACACTTACCTGCACAGACACGTCTTACTGACACAGTCACCCGTTACTGACACAAACACTTACTGACACACACATTTATTGACACAGATATCATATACTTAAAGATTACCCTTACTGACACTATTTATTAGCACATTATTAATTATAGAGTACATTCATACTGACAGACGCCCCTTACTGACACAGACCTTATGGACACACACACAACTTACTGACACAAACACACTTACTAACACAGATACCACTTACTCACACAGACACCATTTACTTACTAACACCACTTACTGACACGCACACTTACTAACACCCCTTACTGACACACACACTTACTGACACAGACATTCATTTATTATGCATTCACACAGCACAAGAAAACACACAACCCCCCCTTCTGGACTATAGCAGGTGGGTGTTGAAGTATCAACCCCCCCACCCCCTGGCCCCCTCCCCCCCGCGGCCCCCCTCTCCTGGACTACAGCAGGTGGGTTCTGTAACATCAATGATTGAAAGTTTGAAAGAAAAGTCCCAAGAATGGAATTTGCCTCCAGTAGATCTTTGGGACAAGACAGTGCCTACGCTGATGGTTTAAGGACCAACCTTCATCTGGTTAAAGAAGGATAGGAGCTGTTGTAAAGGCTGTTTTAGGTTGGTAGAAGGCTTTAGTTGCTCCTGGTATAGTTGTCATTGCCGGGTCTTGGCAGTGATGGATTCCATTAGAACCCAGTAAAATAATTATTGATAAACAGTCTATAGTAATTTGTAAATCCCAAAAAAACATTGGGTATCTATCCACAAGGATGAAGCCATTTAATAATAGCATCCAGTGTTTCAGAGTTCATTTTCAACCAGGTACCAGAGATTATATATAGCAATTTAAGGTGTTTTTGTTCTAACACACATTTTTCTTGTTTACATAATGTAACAGATGATTAGCCTGTAGGTGAGACAGAAGTTCTTGTACTGTATATGTTTAGGATGCTCCTTGAGGCTGCTGGAGAAAATGAAGATATCATTTTGACAGGGGTGCAATGGATGGTGGTCCAGAAGACAAAAATAGTCTGGTGCTCTTTTATTGGTTTTATTAAGGAGAGACAATTGGCATGACAAAAGGGTCCCTAAATCAAAACTTGACCTGAAAGCCAATCAAGTAATGGGGTATGCAACTGGAGCCATGGTTACCCCCAAATGATGCACTGAATAGCCATAGGAATTAATAATAAGGATATGCAGTCTTTATGGAGTCCTCCAGTGTGAAGTTCTGCTGCAAGAAGTTGTACAGTAGTGTCCAAAATCCTATCCCCATTTACAACCATCATGGAGAGTAGGATCAGCAGAGGCTCAGTAGAAATGAACAATTCTGACACTACTGATAAAACATTGCAAACAACTTCAGAATTGATACAGGCCAAGAAGGAAGCAGTCGTCGAACTTACAAATAGTGAAACTTCAGTAACACTTTGAGATGCTGATACAAACTGAGGAGATTGTCCTAACATGCCCACTCCCCGAAACCAGTTAGACTTTCTCCTTTCTTGGCCGATCAAGATGCTTGGGACATGATGAAAGGATGCAGCCAACTTCTACACAGTGCAAGGATTATTCCTAAATCTCTTCTCCTGTTCTTCGGAAAATATACAAGCCCTCCCCGCAGTCTTGGGTTCATCATGTGGAAAGATGGAAGTAGAAAAACCGGGAGTAAGGGGTCTATTTACTAAGTAGTGTTAGGAGACAGAGTGAAAAGTGATAAGAAAGTGATAAGGTGCCAGCCAATCAGCTCCCAACTGTCATTTTTCAAACACAGCCTGTGAGATGGCAGTTAGGAGCTGATTGGCTGGTACCTTATCACTTTTCACTCTGTCTCCTAACACTGCTTAGTAAATAGACTCCTAAGTCTAAAACTGGTTCTTATAGATGGCTCCTATTCATGAGAGAGTTCCCGAAACCAAAGGTTAAGTTTGATAAATAGAGAGAGAAGATGATGAAGATTGTTGAGAAGTTGATGGGAGGCTAATTCATCTTTTCTAAATTGCTGAGAAGGTTGCAACTAATGTCTTGTTATTCCATTGATGTACAGATGCCTATGTAATGCTCCATTCAGTCAGAGTTTAGTCTTACACGGATTATACCAGCAGCATCAGATGAGGCCATTCCGGGCACATAAGAAGCTTTCCTGCGGGCAGGAAGGAAGCTATTCCTGTCATAAAGTGATATTAAGAGGGGTCATTGTGTTCCTACAAGCGAGAAGACCAAGAAAGTAACACACATCACTTGAGCTCTTCTTGAAGTAAAAGTCAGCAGGCTGAAGTTCAAACTGGATAGAAAACTTGATTTGGAAATAACCTGCAATTCTTTGGATCGCCATCAAACTTTGCCGGTGTTGGAATACTAAATTGTGAGGATACCTCTCCAACTGAAGGAGAAGCATCCTCCATGTGTACAGTACTCTAATCCACCTGTATACGCCCATGATAGTTTGAGATAGAACAGTTCTGTACGATCGTTTGGCCCAGTTGTTACCTGGAAACACCCATTTCACAGAAAGATTGGTCTATCAACAGAGGACCATTCAATCCGCACTTGGTGTATTTTTTATGTTTTACGATCATAGGAATGTAAGTTTCCATTTTTGCAACATTTCTTAAGCTGACCAACTGCACCAAAGTCTTCCCCATCTGTTCAGTCCTACTCGATCGCTCAGAATTATAAACTGCTATCACATTAATGTTAAACTTACAGTACCAGAGCCGTAACTAGACTTTTTGGTGCCCTGTGCCAGAAAGAGCATTGGCGCCCCCTCATTTTTCAAAGGGACATAATGCACCCAAAAAAGGGCCATGGCTTCATGGGGAAGGGCCAGGGAAGAGATAGGAGAGGCCAGGAGATGCTGGGGATGGAATAAGAGGAAGCTACAAGCAAGAATGATAATAAAGATAAATTTGACAGGCCCAAACAGCGCCCCCTGACCTGTGGTGCCCTGTGCGATGGCACCGGCCGCACTACCCTAGCTACGGCCCTGTACAGTACAATAGGCTTCCTGTTGAAGTGAGGTGAGGTCAGCGGCTGATAGAAGTGGTTGCACTGCATCCAAAGGCTGCATAAAGGTCTGCAAGCTCTGCATTACTTGTGCCTGTTTAAATTCTTACCTGAGCTTCCTCAGCACAAACCTTTAATTCAGTAAATATGGGACACAGAGAAATGTGATTTACAGTCAGGACTTCAGGAGGAGAGACAGTTACTAAAGTTAATGTTCCGAAACTTGTTATCTCTGGCTGGACGGATTATTGTAGAACTTAATTGACTGTAAGTAAAAACAAAATAGCAGGATGAAAGAGATCCTGTAACCACGACTCGCTATTTTCCATGGAGGTGTTCAGCTGTTTACAGTTCATTTCTTAACAGAAGGGGTGCGTGCGCCCATCCACCGGAAGTAATTCCCAATAATCTCACTCAATTACATTTCATGAAAGAAAAGCGCACTCCTTTCCCCGATGATAGGGAGCACCTGATGAAGAAGATATACGGGGAACTATGGGCCTGAATAGGAGATGGACGCGATGGCGTTATATATGCAGATCGAGCGATTGTTTGCCAGTTTGCCTTTGTATTAGTCAAAATACGCATGCGCCACGATTGCTTTGCAATTAGTTTCGCACAGTGGCCCTGATTCAGAGCCGGACGCTCTTTCAGAGCGCTCGCTCTGAATCGGCGGCATTTTTTTTTGTGCCGGCCTCCTGCGCTCGCTAAGCTGTGGGTGACCACCCACAGCTTTTGCGAGGGGCCAGGTGATGGTCACGATGCGTAAACGGCATTGTACACGGACCTGTAGGCAGCAGTGGGTGTCCCTATACTTGAGTGATCTTTGCAACCATTAGTATATTTTCGCAAGTGCGTTGCGGACAAAATTGCAGCTGCGATCGTACTAGCGTTCATCTCTGAATCAGGCCCTCTGAGTACAGGTCTGTCAGTGTGTAAGATCAGCGCACATCGTCTCACTTCCACGCAGTATGACACAATATTAAAAAATACGCTCAGACACATCACAATACTGTGTAGCACAACAGAATACACTGAATACAATAGGACATACGCCCTGGAAATTTTAGAACAATGGAGCTGGATCAGAGATGGGCGCAATGTGGATCGTTGCTGAATCTTCGGTGTCAGCGGGTGCATACGCTAATGCTGCAGTTGGCGCCTTTTGTAAAAAGACGTCCACTGCTGGCTACTCAGATCTGCTGGCTGCATCAGATGATGCAGCATCGGACTTACAGCAGCACATCTCCGGCCCATCGGACATGTGAGTAACCCTCATTTGTCCCACAAAACTACGCTGCCGGGGCCAGTGAAACTGCGTCCGAGGACGCAGCCGCTGACTTCGGCACACCCCAGAAAATGGGGCAGACACGCCACCATTTTCTGGAATGCTCCCCATTGCCGCCACCTGTCAACCATGCTGCGGCTTATGGGGTACTGAGACTGATGTCGTAGCTGTATCGAGGCACATGCGCACTGCAGCGCTGTCCTCCAACAATCGGCAAACTGCGAAAATATCGAAACAACATCAACCTCTGAATCAGCCCCAATACAGGGCAGTCTATAAATGTGGAAACATCCTTATAAAATGGAAATGAGTAAGGAAATATTATTCCAGTGTCTACATATATGATATGGGAGTGGGGAAAAACTATTTTATGGTATGTCACCAGTATGGCGGCCATCTTGAAGTCGGACATCTTGGATGCATCTCTAATTTCATAACAAAAACAACGGTGTTCTTTGTTTTAACAAATCGTAATTCATTCTCGAGTTTTAACTGTTTCTTTTGCAGGTAGTGACATTAATGACATTGGCACTAACACAAACAGAATGTGTTGAGATTGTCTTGATATCTGGAGAATGAAGCACCTGTGCTATAGCTAATTATTTCAACTAACGTCACCAAAAATAGGCCACTCGTTGCTCACAGTGCAGTTGCCAAAGTCCTTGCCTAATTTAAAGAAACCGGTTCCGTTGCAGAGAAACCAAAAAGTGGGCAACCAAAAACTGTTACAGATGAAGCAACAACAACTGCTGGACCACCCTGTATATCACATTACAGTAATACAGCAACACACAATACCATGGAAAATCTAGGCGCTTAAAAGAGACATAATTAATATTGTAAAGACATTATTTTATGAACATAAACTACTTTACTTAGGTTGGGGTGAATGCAAGCGATGCAAAATTGTTTCAAGTTTTATGGCAGAACAAGCGGCCTGCAGAGGCGCACAGTTTTCATTGGCCTTTGCCATTCCGTACTGTATTTTTAGATGACAAATTTGCAGACTTTACAGCCTATAACTAAAGCTGGGAGGACAATTCCGCTGTGTGGTCTGGTTAAGGTAGAACCATAAATACTGACGGCCAAATTCCACCCAAAAAAAAAAGTGCAAACTTTAAGGACAAATGAGGCGAAGATCCCACAGAAGATTCCGCTCTTCTCTTGTTGAACGTTCTGGACACGACTCTGCGTCCGGCTGCGGCAGCCTACTTACTAGTCTATGCTAATGTTAGTATCTGCCTGTCTACACGCCCATGATACTCCAAGATAGAAGAGTTCCGTACAATCGCATGGCTGCCATCCAGTTATTACCCAGAAATACCCATTTCACAGAAAGAGTGGTCCATCAACGCATGGATCAATCCGTCCGCACTTGCTGTATTCTTTTTGCTTTATAAACAGGGAATGTATGTTGCAACATTTGTTAAGCCGACCAACTGCGCCAAAGTCTTCCCCATCTGGTCAGTCCTACTCTATCACTCAGAATTGTTAACATGGCAACTGCTATCACATTAATGTTAAACTTATATTATTCTTCCTAGTTTGAGGCTGCACACAGGCTTTTACAGATAAGACCTCAACCAAGCACATCAGCTATTAAACGCCAAGGAAAGCACCTTGCTACAACTGAAACTAATATTGCACGTTTATAAAGTATAAAGAATACAGCTTGGAGTGTTCATAATGTATATGATGCAGAGCTTCTATGATTCTTTCTCTCTCTCTCTCTCTCTCTCTCTCTCTCTCTCTCTATAATGATCTTCGTCGGGTGAAATACACCAATCCTCATGTTCAGAGGGACTGAACAGCACCTCCTAATACAAAAAGTCTCAAAATAAATCAAAATAAATGTGCATATCTGAACCGTGATAATTCTTGAGACATTGGATGGAAATATTTTGCCGTACATTGATTCAGGATGTCAACCCAATGCATTTCTATACATTATATATTGTAATAAGATCGGGGTAGGTGGTCCCTCTCATGGTTCAGATGGACACCTCCAAAAACACACAGCAGCCAGGTAACAGCACACCAGTCCAGAGTTTAAGTGCAAGCTAGCCGCAGCTAGTTTTTATTGTGCAGTATAAAAACAAAAATCATAAAATTAAGTTCTAGGCCGTCTGGGCACTAACTACACAACAGATTCCCTCTCTCAAAATGGTAGGGCCTATTGCCCTTACCACAAACATAGGCATATGCACAGTGCTTACAAGTAGTACATCACAGTGTCTCTGAACAAGCCTGACTGCCTGCTCTCCCAGGTATGAGACCCCGAACCAAACCCTCACACAGCTTATATGAGCCTCTCACAACTGCAGGTACTAATCAGTCTGCTCTCTGGCTGAAAGCCAGAAAAGCCAAACCGGCCTCGTGGATGGAGCCCTCCCTTCACTCTCACGTCCACACCTCCAGGACCCATTATCCGGCTTTTACTTAAATCCCAAGCTCTCATCAAACATAAACAGACATTTCCTGTCCATCTCCTGGGGTAAATGGTTGCACTTGTCATGCAGCAGCCAATTAGTATTGCAGATACAAGTCACTGCAGCTAGTTTTCTTAGCAGAACAAAAATAGGCAAAACATAAAAGTAGATCCTGGTCTGACCGGTTCTAGCTGATCAAAATGATTCCCTCTCTGGGAGTCAAAGGACCTAACGTCCCTTTCACAAAACAGAGTTTTTAGCACACTTCTTACATTCAGGTATCCCAGGGTCCCTCAACAGTGCTCTAACCTGTACCCCAGGCAGTGAGAGACTAACTACAGAGACTGACACACCCTTGAGAGACCTCTCACAGGCGGTCTGGCAATCAAGGCTGCTAATCAGTTTCTGTCTACCAGGCAGAACCTAAAAACCTGGGGCATATAAATCTCCCCTTGACAACCTTTTCAGTGTTTTTGTCACAATATATATACTCATTGGCAGGACAGGAGCTGCGGCCTGGCTTTCTGCAGCGGCATTCCCTTCAGGGACGCTGTCTGTCACTCATATGCACAGCCAGGCCACGTGAAAGTGCAGGGGCGGCTTATATTATCTGTGGCCACCACCACCATTAAATACAATAAGGATGGCTCATTCAGACACATCCTTAGTTTTTAGTGTTAGGCACCATCTCTGTGGCCCTATACCCCTGTACTCCACTAGCTTGTGGCCTTTACACCTCTCTCAGCAGCTCTAAACAAGCTAGCTGCACCTACACTATTGGGTACAGGTTTCGGCCTATGTTAAATACTCCCCATTGTTTCCGCAGCTGTCTTGTGTACTGAGAATTATGATGTTGTTACCTGTTTACTGCTATGTTCTGGTTACTGTACTGTTTTACCCTGTACCGTTCTTATTGCCTGCACTATGTACGGCACTGCAGACCACTTGTGGTGCTGTATTAATAATAAATTAATAATAATAATCTCTGAATCAAGCCCTAAGACACTTTATAACTAGTGCCACTCTTCCCAATAATTTTATATTATACACTATGGACATGGGACCTGAATCAGAGCCGCTCGCAAGCGGCCCGATGGTATGCGCATGCACACGCTTCATTCTGCGCGTGCGTGAACTACTCTGTGCGATTGCAAACTGCTCGCTCGCCCAGCAACGACAGCCCAGTGTAATGAGTGACAGGAGAGGCCGTTTGTGGGTGGTAACAGGGACAGTGCAGTAAAAATGGGGGAGTGGAGGTGCGAACGCAGGCGTGCCTGAATGTTTCAATGCCGTTTCAGAGGCATAATTAACAGCCAGCATCATTGAACACATCATCAGCCTTTTTTTTTCACTGAAATCCTTGCAGTGCTTGCGGTAGGGTAAGGCAACCACAATTACTGCGTTAGCTTCCGATGGTCCTGGATGCACCAATGTTTTAATACACTTCCTGGAGATGACGTGCGCTAGTGGGCGTCTCTACATAGCCTAATGGGTGTCTACATACACAGAGCGATCGCTCGTACAGCCAAAGTGGGCGTGCTTATGCCTTGGCGAGCGATCGCTTCCCATGCCGTCACTTTGTCATATTTGCATACGCTGGATGCGAACGATCGCATATAGCGAGCGGCTCTGAATCAGAACCATGGTCCGTAGTTTATAACCATTGTAGTCCTTCTCAGGGGCAAGGTGCCGTCAGAATTTTACACTGACTTAGCAGAAGATGTTTAACATTTTTAATGAGGACAGGTGGAGAAGTTGCCTATAGCATCCAATTAGCTTATTACTATCATTTTATAGACTGTACTTGATAAATGACAGCTAGAAGCTTATTGGTTGCTTTAGAATGTCTGATATACATATCCCCCCTAAAGATAAATTTACCTCTGCTGGGTTTTGAAAGTTTATGTCATTAGAGGCGAAAAGTCGCGGCCGGCGAAATGTTTTCACCGCTGCAATCTTTTCGCTCATTCGCCTGTTTGGCAGCAAAGTTATTGTGTACTTTCACAATGCGCGTAACCGCTTTTCGCCCTATTCAATTTCGAAACAGGCAAAAACGCAGATGTGTGAATGCCGCGAATGGCGAAACTAGCGAAAACTTTATGGAAATCAGTCTGTACCCCAATTAAAAGCCTAAATGGCCCAGGATATCAATATAGAAGTGTATTAATAGCCCTAAAAAAATTTTTGGTTTTTAAATTGAGTCAAAGGGCTGCTATATGCATATTTGCATAAGTGTGGAAAAATGACCTAAAGCAATGTCTTTTGTGGAAAACAGTTGTTGTAGTTAAATTGGGGGTACATTAAAATGGGTGCTAGTATATTTTTGGGTCTATAAAGTGCATTATAAAAAAGTTTTAAAAATACACCTGCTTCAGTCACCTGCAATCCTAAAAACACCTGTCCCATCCATACAGCCCCCCAAAATACCTGACCCATCCATACAGCCCCCCAAAACACCTGTCCCATCCATACAGCCCCCCAAAATGCCTGAACCATCCATACAGCCCCCCAAAACACCTGTCCCATTCATACAGCACCCCAAAATACCTGACCCATCCATACAGCCCCCCAAAACACCTGTCCCATCCATACAGCCCCCCAAAATACCTGACCCATCCATACAGCCCCCCAAAACACCTGTCCCATTCATACAGCACCCCAAAATACCTGACCCACTACTTACAACCCATTTTTCAAACACTCTTTACATTTGCATCCCAAAAATGACATGCCTTTTTTAGGGGGTATGAAGATTTTAGAATTTTTTGCCAATTATTAATTAGGGAGCATAGCCAAAGGGTTCTGAACCAAATCCCCACATTTGTACTAAAAAAATAGGGGTTTTGCACATCGTTTCTCCTGCCTTTGGGTGGAGAAATGTTTTCACCTGTTCTTGCCTATGGAGTTTTCGCACATGCGAAAACGTCCTGGAATTGAATAGGGTGATACTTTGGACAGTGGTGAAAACATTGCATTGGCGAATGATTTTCGCCGATCGCGGCTTTTCGCCTCTGATTGAATACGGGCCTTAATGTCTTCCATACATAGAAGAATGCCCACTTACTGATTTTGAGGTGCTCTTCCAAGCAGATGCTTTGCACAACTATTTGTGGGGACTATGCATGCTGGAAAATTGAAAAATGTGGCTTCTAGTCCAACCCCACCTGGCTTTTGTAACATTTCCCCCATTGTTCTACTACAACATAGTTCATTAGAGCTATAGGTAGGTGTTAATTAAGGGCCTGATTCATTACGGATCGCTATTGCGATCGCTGCTGCAATTACGCACGCAGTCTCACTGCGAAAATATGCTAATGATTGCAATCGCAATGCCGTTGCAGACCCTCCAACATGAACCCTTCCACCCAGTACAAAATGCTTTGCTCCTGGACTTCCTTCTTAATTGATGATTGCAGCCACCTATGGGGAAACACCTGTCCCATCAATTAACTCGCTCAACACAGGTGACTGCAATCATTAATTAGGTGGAAAGTCCAGGAGCAAAGCATTGTGTACCGGGTGGAAGGGGTCACGTTGGAGGGTAGGCCGTCGCAGACAAACATAAGGACGCCCACTTTACCTTACACACATCCATAATACTTTGCAAGTGGGCACTGTCAGGGCCGGTTCTAGACCAAGTTGAGCCCAAATAGCCTTTGGTGCCCCCCTTCCCATATAAAAAAAAAACATATCCCAGTTTAAGCATAACAATACGTGGTGCAAGGCATGGTACGGGTCATTTGTATCGGACCTCTGACCTTTGCATTTTTTTACCCAGATTGTGTACTTTTTTCTTGCATTTTGTGTCTTCCTTAAATAGTAGTGTACTAAGGCCCTGACTCAGAGCCGGACGCTCTTTCAGAGCGCTCGCTCTGAATCAGGGCGTTTTTTTTGTTTTTTAATGGAGCCGGCCTCCTGGCCGCTCGCTAAGCTTTTGCGAGCGGCCAGGTGATGGTCGCGATCATCGGGGCTTGCGACGAGATCCTTGTGGTAGGGTCTCGTTCCTGCAAGCCCCAGTGAGCTTCCTGCTCTAAATAGAGCAGGAAGCTCACCACTGACATCACTGGTGATGTAATTGGTGCCTCCCACAAATGGCAGGCGTTCCTTCAGGCACGCTTGTGTTTGTAGCCACCCCCCCTGCCCGCCTCCAAAACGGGGCGAGCTGTCAATCACAATCGACAGCCGCCCCGTTTTGGTGCGAGACTGGCCGGGTCTCGCACATGCGCACGCCGGAGATGGCGCATGCGCAGGGGGCAAACATCGACCCGCTTTCGAGCGCATAGCGATTGCGAGCGGGTCTGAATCAGCCCCACAGTACTTGGGATTAGTATTTTTATTGACTCCTCTATACCCTACACTACAGTACATCACTGACTCCTCTATACCCTGCACTACATTACTTACTCCTCTATACCCACCACTGCATTACGGACCTCTCTGTACCCTACACTCAGGGGCGTTTCTAGAGAGGAGGGGGCCCGTGTACAGTGTCCGACACGGGCCCCCTCCTCTCCGCCCGGTGGCCGGCAGTGCACTGAGCTGTGCGCGGCCAGTGCTGGAATTATAGACTCTGGACACAGAGTGTGCCCAGAGTCTATAGTGTATGCACAGGTCACCAGGAAAATGGCCGTGGCGGCCATTTTCCCTGTACTGCGCATGCGGTAATGATGGGAAAATGGCCACAGCTGCCATTTTCCAGTCGTTTTACAACGCCGGACCCCCGCGCTGACGTGGGACTCCGGACAGGTAAGTAATATTATGGGTGCAGGGTGTGTGGTGCGGGGCCCCCTGGACTCAGGGGCCCATGTTCCCCGCACACCCTGCACCCATTATAGATACGCCCCTGCCTACACTTCTGACACCTCCATACCTTACACTACTGATGCCTCTATACCCGTTGCTCAGGTTCCCACATTCAGCAGGGAGCGCCCTGAACCTCAGCTTCTCCAAGGAGAAGGCTATTTCATCTTGGAACCCTGCAACTGCTTTTATCTTGATGCACTAAGCCTCTGCACTTTCCCGTATAAACTGTCGCAAAGGATCAAATAAGCGCATGATGTCACAAAGCCGCATAAATTACCCCAAATGTGAATAATAGAGTGTCATTATTTCTCATTAATGCCTCAGCTGGGGGAACCTGTACATAACGGCCGCTCAGAATGACACTTGTGAAATACCCAGGCTGCTAAAGAGTTAATTAATATACAATATATAGTGAAATACTGAGCAAATTATGTAATCCTAGTAGGAAAATAAAAAAACTCATGAAGGCGCTTCACAAATGATTACCGAACGACGGCACGATCTTTACATTGAACGCAGAACATCGCACACCTGCAGCTTTTCTGAGGCTTAATTAATAATTACACAGTGAACCCAGCATCTATTCAAGTCAAGTTGGGCCCATGCTAATTAGTGTATAGTTACGGTATTGTTTTAACTTAATAGCCCCAAATCTGAGGGAAAAAAGGCGAGGTGCGGGTGGCATTTTGCCATGCTGTTTGTGGAGAATGAGCGCCTGCCAGACGGTGCCTTTTGTGCCAGCAGGTTCCTGTGAACCAGACTAAACCGAGCAGCGATAGGTCTTTACAGCAGAGCTCTGCTAAAAGATGCGATCACACCTCCTAATGTGACTCCGTGGCTCTGTTACTTACAGCTAAATTACATTATTATTACTTCATTGTTGAATCCCAATTCTCCTAATTACAGCCTAGAGATCTATTCTTTGATTTTGTAGCACCAAGTGTTTCTTTGCTAAATCATGTAATCTCTTGTAGTTTATTAATGTCAGGTTTGAGCGCACACAGGGATTTGGTTGTTTGCCAGATGGAATAAAATGTTTAAATGCTCCACTGTGTTATGTGGCGAGCTGCTTGTTACAATGTAATTATAATGGTGCTATGCTAAGGGATGGGGGTCCTCTAACACAATGATCTCAGGCTCATTTACATGTAGATATGCTTGTTTTCTACTGATTTACTCTAATAAGAATGTTTCATAACACAGGGGATAAAGCTACATTTAATAATGTGTGTTACATTGGCGGCTGCTATGTACACACGGCCTGTTACACGGAATATTGGTTTGGGAATAATTAAATGTTCAGAGCAACATCTGGCTAAATAAGTGACAAAACGTATGTGGGAAGGAAGGGGTCCTGCAAAGTTGTGCCATATGTTCGCTATGGGTCTGATTTGGAACCGGACGCAATTGACGGGAAAAATTTTAGTGCAGATTGCACACGATAGAGCTACATAATATATGTATGTGTGAGTAATATACACTGAAAGCAGATGACGCCCTGACAGTGTGTCATGTAGGAGATGACGGTGACCGGGCTAGACTTTTTACAACACAAAAAAGTGTTGCCCCCTAGGCTGGTGTCGTCAATATCAGGGGGGCGAAATGCGTGAAGACCTCCTGAGATCGCAGATGCCAGCACTAGGCTGTGACCTTCAGGCTGGGGCCTCTGCAGTAGGGATCCCTGCAGCTAGAACCGGTCCTTGGCATAGGCCATATAAGCAAATGACCAGGGCATCGTTGCTCTATGGGGAGCACCTAGCAGGCAACACATTGCTTGGTTATAGGATAGGTTTCAATTTTAGGCCCACCAGCTAAAATCTTGTATAGGGCACCAAAATGGATCAGGGCTGGCTTTGCCCACAGCATAGCATCCCTTAATAACAAGCTCAATGTGATTCAGCACAGGGCTGAATTCCCTATGGCAGTGGTTCCCAAAGTGGGTGCAGGGACACCCTTTGGTGCTTCAGGGCATTTGTAAGGGCACAATGGGTTGGTGGTCCAGTACCGAACAAAATGATTTTTGGTCAATGTGTTAGGCAAAACCAGTGCTTCTGGCCACCAATCATAAAATATGTGGGCACAGAGGAGCGCATCCCTATCCACCACCACATAACTGATCCTAAGGATAACAAATAAGCAAAATTAACTTAATTTAACGATTTTTGTCGAGCTTCTTAATGAGAAACTTTTTGCCTAGGGGTGCCTTGCAAAAATACCGATACTCTAGGGCACCATGATTCAAAAAGGTTTGGGAACCACTGCCCTGATCGGGCATGCAGAAATAAACTGTGCCCTTCTTCCTAGAGTAAAACATACTAGCCCTGAAAGCACCAGGGCACATCTTACACTCTAGGGTGGGTACACATGAGAACGACGGGCAATCGGGACGATGCAAATTCCCTTCGTCCTGAACCATCCGTGATTGCCCGTACACACAGCACAATTTAATGAACAACAGATCCATATCTCGTTCCGTCCTTCATTAAACTGCACCACCTCGTGCATGGTATCTTCTGATTGGCCGTGCAGCACGGCCAACCAAAGGATATCATGTTCGACTCACTGGAGCGCGTAATTGTGCATTCGTGGTGCACGATATGCACAAGTTGACGTTCCAATATGCCTGGAAATGACAAATCGTGCAGACATTGTCCTAGTATGTACCCACCCTTAGGTGTGGGGTAATAATTTGTGCAAAGTTCAAAATTGTCACATGGTGTACTACAGATTACAGCAAACTCTGGCTGATTTAAAGCATTTGGGTATGCTGGTGCTTGTAGTAGTGGCGGTCCACCATGTACATGGCTGGTAGAGTATGTCGGCACTTGCAAAACTATTCAAAGACTTGCCTCCGGGGCTAACAATTAGTCAGATGGAATTTAACCCCTCTACATAATATATAGAGATGACACTATGCATCTCTTGTGTTTATAGATTTCATATCACTTTCAGGCAACTGACTCACTTGTTGTAGAATATTTTCTTTATTGCATTGGCCACGCTATTTATATTCTGATTCCTCAATGTGTGTCATGAAATTACATTAGTTATAAATAATTCCTGAAATCTGCTGTCACACTTGATTGGTGAGATGTGGCGAGTGCAGGATTGACAGCTGGCAATAGCTTTGTTGTCGAGTTCACCCACCAGGATAATCTGTCGAATCCCATTCACACCTACGAGACGTGTCAGTGGAACTGCGCCAGGTTTTCTTACAGTAATATTTGATTCCTTATTGACAGCATCATAGCTGCGTTTTATTGCTGTCGATGTGGATCCCGAAAACTGCTGATATTTTCTCTGTCTGAATTAAGGAGGTACGAGTACATTGTCCAATCCGTTTATTTAATATTCTACTTTGCTGATTCTAGTATATAGATATTTTTCGGGGAGATGTACTGTACCAAACCTTGGAGATTTAGAAAGTGGAGAAATTGCCCATAGCAACCAATCAGCTTCTAACCAACATTCTATAGACTGCACTCGATAAGTGACCGTTAGAAGCTGATTAGTTGCTATGGTTAATATCTCTACTTTATCTCTTTCCAGTTTTGATACATCTCCCAATTTTGAAAAAAATAAAAATAAATCATCAACACAAATGGCTCAGACACCCAAATGCTATCGCCTCTGATTTAAAGGGGATGTACAGTATACTACAGTTTTGTTTAAAAATATTTGAGGCTGTTGCAGAGTTGGATGTGTGTCTGTTCGCAGATAATATTTTCTGTGAATTTGCACTGCGCAATTTGCATATTATCAGTTTACCGACCTGCCGCAAATTGCTCTGCTCCAAATGCTTTAGAACATACTGCACAGCTGCCTATTCTCAGGAACGCACTGCCTGTCGCCGACATATATCTACAGCGCCCATCTACCACCCTGTTCCTGTAAATCATTTTGTGCAGGATCTACTCGTACTTCTTGCACAAAACCCTGCTACTAATAATGGGGTCTTAGGGCCTGATTCAGACCCGCTCGCAAGCGGGTAGATGGTGGGCCAGTGCGTATGCGCGGTGTGCACAACGCGCGTGTGCAAGCCCTGTAGCGAGTGAGAAATCACTCACTACGGGGCTCGCAACAAAACGGGGCAGCTGTCGATGTTGATCGACAGCTCGCCCTGTTTTTTAGGCGGGGAGGGGGGGTGGCTGAACAAACGGAGGCGTTCCCAAAGGAACGCCTGCCGTTTGTGGGCGGCCCTACTGACATTACGAGTGATGTCAGTAGTGGACATCCTGCTCTATTAGAGCAGGAAGTCCACCCGGGCTTGCGATACCTGAGACCCTACCCCAGGGTCTCCTCGCAAGCCCAATGGTCGCTATAATCGCGACCATCTCATGCCCGCTCGCACTAGCTGTGGGTGGGCACCCACAGCTTTGCGACCGGACAGGAGAAAAAAATAAATAAATTCCTCCCCGCCCTGATTCAGAGCGTGCGCTCGAAAATAGCGAGCGCCTCTGAATCAGACCCTTAGATAGGAAGTTGAGCAAAGTTTTGTTCCAATTATTCAGACCTATGTCAAGGCAATCCACAATGAGCAATATCAATCACTGTGGATTGTGGAGCGTCTAAACCACAGGTTCTCAAACTCGGTCCTCAGGACCCCCAAACAGTGCATGTTTTCCAGGTCTCCTCACAGAATCACCAGTGAAACAATTACAGTAGCTCCACCTGTGCATCTTTTAAAATGTGTCACTGAGCAATGAATACACCTGTGCACCCGCTGGGTGATCTGGAAAACATGACCTGTGTGGGGTTTTGAGAACCACTGGACTAGACATAGGTCTGAATACATTTTTCTAGATGAAAAAACTCTGGGCCTGTTCCATTACGGATCGCTATGGCGCTTACGCGCGCAGACGGCTGATTGTTGCGTACTGCGCATGCGTATGCATCGCGGTATACGTACACCAAGGTATCACTGCGATCGTATTGCGATTGCAGAGACCATGCAGACCCATCGCAGAGTGATTAACAGGAAGTACATTTTTGGGGGTGTTGACGGGATGGGGGGGGGGGGGTCAGCAAAACGCAGATATGCCTGTCTGTTTGAACCAGGTTACAGGGGCGTGCATAATTACCCACTGCGACGGCATACGCAGCTTAAGTGCTCACTGCGTGCGACGAGGTTAGCAATTTCTGAGAGAGGTCAGACCTGCTGTAATTGTGCGTGAGGGGACGATGTTGCTCGATGTTACCGATGTATACGCAGGATTGCGGATGTGGGAAAGCGGTAGTGCTGGCTTTGGGAGTCTCTATATTAGCTTTGCGATTGCCGCCATTAGCATATTTTCACAGCGGGTCTGCGTGCGTAATCGCAGCTATGATCGCAGTAGCGATCTGTAATGAATCAGGCCCTCTGAGTGCACTCTTCTCTCCTTGGATTACAAATATGACAGCCATTTACATCACATACCCCAACAGCCGCGAATCCGAAATAACTTGTAGACACACATGCATTGGCCTCCACCCCTGAATTAAGAAGAGAAGGATAGGGAACAGATCTTTTAGGGCTCTATTTACTACAATCCGCATTTTGAATGCAGATTGTAGTGCGATATTACCGACTGAATTTTCATTGCAAATTCAGGCAATTTCACAGGGATTTATTAAAAATCCCTTGCAGGGACAGACCTTGCGATAAAACTCTGTCCCTGCGAATCCCCTCCGCAGCCTTATCACGGTATTGTCGCAATAAATACCATGACAAAGTTCCCGAACATGCGGCGACTGGCCACGACTAAATCCTCCCTTCCGCAGACCCCCCCCCTCAATTGTGACGACCCCTCCCTTAATTACACTTACCTCCGGTGATCGGTGCTCCGGAGATGTCCTCCGTGGCTCCGGTCAGCTGACATCCCATCCTGCACTTGGACCTGGTCAGGTGACGACCGGGCCCCAGTGCAGGATTGGAGACCAGCTGACCGGAGGGAGGACATCACTGGAGCCCCGATCACTGGCCCTGGACTTTCGTAAGTTTTTTTTTTGACAATTTTTTTTTTCTTTTTTTCTTACAGTAATCAGCTTGCGGTCTGTTTAGACCACACAGCTGATTACTGGGACCAACTCCTTGCTCTGCTCTCTCTGTTAGAGCAGAGAAGGAGGCCAGTAACCGGGGGAGACCCTGGATAACACCACCTCCAGGTGGCGTTATTATCACAGGGCTTTCCCCGGTATTTTTTCACAATTTATTTTTAGCAACTTTGGCCAGATCACATTTCTCATTACAATTATGGGAAATGCGATCTGCTTACTAAAAATAAGTGATAATTAGGGGTTGGAGTAGAATTTTTTAAAAATTTTACTCCAATTGCCCTTTAGTAACTTTAGGTTAGGGATGGGGAACCTCAGGCCCGGGGGCCGTATAGGGCTAGCCTCATCTGGATAGCAGGGTGCCTAGAATGACACCCTGTAGCCAGTATCTATGCAGCAGTGCCGCCTGGAGTGTCCTTAGGACGCTTCAGATGGTCACACCGCTGCCCTTACAGCTCCCCGGAGCATCCTCAGGATGCTCCAGGCATTGCTGTAATCCCTGGGGCTTGTGGCCCTGCCAAGTGTAATATCACATGGAGGGGGCGTGGCCTGCATCATGCCCGCAAATAATAATATATATTTTAAAATGGCCCTCGGCAGAAAAAAGGTTCCCCACCCCTGCTTTAGGTGATGTTAAAATAATGTGAAAAGGGTGTGAAAACACCCATTTTCACTTTATTTTTAGTAAAAATAATGTTAATAAATAGAGCCCTAAATCATGTCGCAGTGAACTGGTATAAATAGATTTAATGAAAAGTCTTCTGGTACACATAGGTGAGAGCAGACCTTATTCTCAGTATCTCATAAGGACCTCATTCAAAGCCGCTTGCAAAAAGCGAGCGCTCGCTCTGAATGAGGGCGGCCGCTTTTTTTTTTCTTTTTTTAGCTGGCCTCCTGTCCGCTTGCTAAGCTGTGGGTGACCAACCACAGCTTTGCGAGCGGCCAGGTAATAGTCGCGATGGTCACGATCATCGGGCTTGCAACGAGACCCTTGTGGTAGGGTCTCGTCTGCCGCAAGCCCCAGTGAGTTTCCTGCCCTAATAGAGCAGGAAGCTCACTACTGACATCACTGGTGATGTCAGTAGGGCCGCCCACAAATGACAGGTGTTCCTTCAGGAACGCCTCCGTTTGTCCGGCCACCCCCTCTCCCCGCCTACAAAACGGGGCGAGCTGTCAATCAACAGCCGCCCCATTTGTAGCGAACCCCGGAGCGAGTGAATTTCTCACTCGCTCCGGGGCTTGCGCACGCACGCGGCCCGCGCGGCGTGTGCGCAGTGCCCCACCATCAACACGCTTGCGCGCACATAGCGCTTGCGAGCGGGTCTGAATCAGGCCCTAAGTTTACTGATGTGATATAAATGAATCAGTGTCCCTCACGTAGGATTAATCCCAGTGCTTTCCCAGGGCGTTTCTTGGTAAAAACAGGACTGCAGCGGAGACACCAATATATCATTATTCCGCAGAGGGAAGATCAACATAAGGGAAATACAAACTAGAAGCGACATTTTCTTTTCTGAGGGACTGATTCAGATTTGTATACAATACCGATATTTACTCAATTGAGCGATTACTGGCTGACTGTATGCATTACGGTTGTACAGTGCACGCGCCAAAGTACCTTAACGATGCTGCTTGTAGTAAGGATTTCTTTGCAAAGTGATTGACAGTCAGGGACCGTTTGGGGGAGGTGCGGCAAAATCGCAGGCCGTTTCGGGGTCAGTCTCAGCCTGCAACTGCGATCCCGTATGCAGATAAAGTAGTTCCGACGTCTCAGTTCAGGCGGCCATTCTGCGCGACTGTAGGGCTACTCAGATGGACAATTATCGAATGATCTGCGACAGCGGTTGCGTGGCACGGTGGGAAATTTTCGCTCAGCAGTCGGGTGCGGGATCGGAGCTGTGATTGCATTAGCCTACATATCTGAGTCCATAATGTTAAATTCTCTCATTTACAGGTCCTCTCTGAAGCCACTAATAGAACATAGTGATACAACTTATTTACTGTAACAGGAAATCATTTTTCCTTTACAAAAGGCAGAAAGTTTCGGCGACTGACTGATAGAAGAAAAGAGGATTTTAATCAGAGTAACTGTCTGATTGTGGTAATCGGCTATTTATTGTGCTGCGGGTGGATATAAATCATTCTGATCCCACCGCAGTTTGTAGAACAAGTCGTCCAGATTACTTTTTGTTTGGAAGGTTCTGACGCTTATTTGGGTCTGTATCAAAATGTTCAGTAAATGCTGTCTCAGGTTTCAATTACCAGAACTAGTAATGTGTCTCCTGAGCGAACAAACAATATTTCAGACTGAGCGGAAATAAATGGCCTCAGAAACTAACAATGTGATATTCTCGGGTACAGGACACTGAAAGCTGATTACATATAACAATATAAACTCCTCAGAGTTATGAACTGTTCAATATTGAGGTGTAATACTCACATTCGTTGGCACCTCACTGTGAAATAAATTCATACGAGGCCCCATTTTGAATAACCTTTAAATACACTTTGGTAACGCTTTAAAATACATATTTACTTTTGAATGGACCCTGTTTAACTCTTTATAATAAATCAGTCCGTATGTACAAATAGCGTGGGATGTCGGCGATCTAAAAATGATAACAATAGGCACTAATACATTTATGTTTTAATAAGAAGTAATATGTTCCAGATCGATAGCATAGTATTACCGCGCACATAACGGACAGAAACGGCATTGGTGGACAGGAGCTTCATCATGAAACATCGTGCCAGGCCGAACACTGTGGGGTCTATTTACTAAGCAGTGTTAGGAGACAGAGTGAAAAGTGATAAGAAAGTGATAAGGTGCCAGCCAATCAGCTCCCAACTGTCATTTTTCAAACACAGCCTGTGAGATGACAGTTGGGAGCTTATTGGCTGGCACCTTATCACTTTCTTATCACTTTTCACTCTGTCTCCTAACACTGCTTAGTAAATAGAGCCCTATATTTATTCTGTCAGGTTTGTTTGTGCTCTGAAGTGTTCATAGAGGGTCCTAATTCGGAGGCGAATGCAGTGTTGATTTCAGTTACATACACTGTTTTCGGGCTGTGCAAGCGTCAGAGCCTCGCTGTGCATGTGCCGTGATGGTCTTGCGATGGCGGTCGTAGTGTAGTTTAGGACGCCGAATGAGTGACAGAAAGTGACGGTTCGGGGGAGTGGCAACTAAAGCGCAGGCATGTAGCGACCACTTCGGGGGCGTGTCGCAGCCAACGACTGCAAATTTGTACGTAGTGGATAAGGCTCCGGCATCTTAATTGCGAAAGACATTCTGAGCGAACCATAGGGATTGTCATAAGTCCCAAGCGGGCGGACTTGAGACACCGCTGTGTGCATGAGAACGCATCACCTTATCTTTGAGATGCCGATCGCAGGGAGGATTACTTCGCAAAGTGATTGACAGCCAGGGACCATTTGGGGAAGGTAACGGGGAGTGGCGGCCAAAAATTGCGTCCGATTTCCGGGCGTCTTAGGCTGAGTACGCAGATAAAGTGCTTCCGAAGTCTCCGTTCAGTCGGCCATTTTGCGTGACCATAGGTCCGACTATCGAAATTTTCTGCGATGGCGGCTGTGTATTCGTACGCACTTGCTTGGATCTGCGATGCTGCCGGTGAGCGTCTGAAAACATTTCCAGCCGGCTCCAGCGGTAGCGTATTTTTGCGTGCGAGATCGTAGCTGCGAATGTATTAGCGTTCCCACCTGAGTCAGGCCCGGAGTACCTTGGTGAATTGCAGAATCAGGGGTGTTGCATTCTTTAGCTTTATAACAAGTAACAACTGTGTTATATTTATCTTTAATATAAAGGGAATTAAAGACGCAGGGTAGGAATAAATAACATGCTGTATTTGTATAAAAGGTGAGAAAAGTCAGGGTTTTACTGGTGGAAGTTAACTTTGTTTTTAAGATTTATTACATCAACTGTTGCACAATCCCTTTAGGCACATTTCTGCATGACTTTGTGTATTACACTGCTTGACATGATTTATTTTATATAGCTGGAAATAAGCGTCCTACCAATACTAAGGGGGAGGGGGGGATTCATTCACTGCAATGAAAGGAAGTTCGTGACCCATGGGATGTCGCGGCTGCCGGTCTAAATGCCGACGCTGATTTCCCGACAAGGGAGTTAAGATAGGCGTTGAAATACCGACACCTATCTTAATCCCGATGCCGGAAAGCAGACAGACGGATGGCCGAACGAGGTAAGTCTGGGGCGCCCGCCCCCTTAGCCAAAGGAAGGGGGGAGGGTTAGGTATTGGGGGCGGGTTAGGTTTAGGCACTAAGGGTGAGGGTTAGGCACGAAGGAGGGGGACTTAGGTTCAGGAACTAATTGGGAGGGTTAGGGAGCGGGGTGGGGAGGGTTAGGCTACCAGAAGGGTGGGTTAGGGGGGGAGGGAAGTATACTTACCAGACCCCTGTCGGGATACCAATCATCGGGATGCCGCTGTCGGTATTCTGACAGGAGGCATCCCAACAGCCGGCATATCGTACCAATTCTGTGACCCATATCTTTGCTTATTGTCCCTCGCACGTCTATCGGCCAAGATTGTGTGCAGACGGACAGCAGCACGTCACACTGACTTGAATTCACCCACAGTATTATTTTATTGTAGTGCCATGAGTAGAATAAAGCTGGGTACACACTGATAGATATATCACCCATTGAACGGGTGATATATCGCCGGGTGTGTACAGCGGATATGTCAGGGAACGACGTCGTTCACAGACATATCTGATCTGCTGCCCAGCAGATGGATAAGATACTGTGGGGTCTATGGCCCTCATTCAGAGCCACTTGTAAGCGGCAGCTCGTTCGCTCCGAGCGATGCTTGCCAAACTGCGCATGCGTACGGATCGTTATACGCATGCGCGAACCAGTCTGTGCGGCCGAAATTCATGTGCTCGCAAAATAGCGAATGCCTGCTAATTTGAGTGACAGGATGAGGCGTATGTGGGTGGTAACAGGGGAAGGTGCTTGAAAACGGGGAGTGGAAATCAGAACGCAGGCGTGCTTAAAGGTCAAAACGGGCGTTTTATGGGTGTGCATATTTAAAACAGCAGCATCATCGACCACGTCACTGTTTTTTTTTTAGACAGAACTGCTCGCAAAATTGTGGTAGCAAAAACCAACCACAAGAATAGCGAGCAGTTCATACGCTGTTCGATGTACTCGATTAATCTAATAAATAGCGGACATGACGTCGGATGCGAGCGGCCAGGGGGCGTAGTTTCCCAAAAAACGACCACAAGTTTTGTTCGCTCGTTCAGACCTAGAGGCGTGAACAGACCGCAAACAGCGAACGGTTCATTTGAATAGCCACCCCTATTTTCTGGACGAGCGAGCGCAAATAGCGACCGGCTCTGAATCAGGGCCAATGTACTAAGCAGTGATAAGTGACAGAGTGGAAAGTGATGTCTGTGATAAGTGCCAGCCAAGAAGAAAAGGGAGGGGGTTTTAACCCCCTATTGTTCCTCAGCACACTGAATTGCACCTGCAACAATATATGAACACTATATAGTAATAGAATTTCAGAGATATTGGTTGCATGCATTTGCAAATACATGGAAAGCTGCTAGGCCTCGTCACGGCTTCTCTGTCACTAGCAGTCCCTAACATTAACGGGTTCACGTCCGGGGCACAGAGCACCCCAACTGCCATCTCACAGGCTGTGTTTGAAAAATTACATTTGGGAGCTGATTGGCTGGCACCTTATCACTTCCTTATCACTTTTCACTCTGTCACTTATCACAGCTTAGTACATAGGGCCTGATTCAGACCCACTCGCAAGTGGCTGTCCGCTCGCAAGTGGGTCGATGTTGTGCACTGCGCATGCGCACGACGGCGGGAGCTCCGTCGTGCGCATGCGCCAGATGCAACGAGCGAAGGAAAGTCCTTCGCTCGTTGTGTCTGATCAAAGGGGGCGTGCTGTCGATGTTGATTGGCAGCACGCCCCCTTTGGTGGGCGTGCCGGAGGCGTGCCTCCCTGACGGGGGCGTTCCCAAGGGAACGCCTACCGTCAGAAGCCGGCCCACTGACATCACTAGTGATGTCAGTGGGAGTGATTTTGGCTCTGATAGAGCCAAAATCACTCCGGGCCTTGCGGTTGAAAACCTCAACCGCAGGCTCCGGCTCGCAGTTTCGATGGTCGCGATGGTCACGACCATCGCGGCCATCAAACTGCACGCTCGTATAGGCTGTGGGTGGTGACCCACAGCTATACGAGCGTCCAGGAGGACGCTCCAGAATTAAGGAGGGCGGCCCTCATTCAGAGCGTGCGCTCTGCTCAGAGCGTACGGCTCTGAATGAGGGCGATAGACCCCTGTATCTGAAAGATTTATTGGTCATCTGCTGGTGTGTACGGGTGACCCGCCGATCGGCCGTGCACATGCTGCGGGACCCGACGATGATTGACAGCTCAACTGGACAGACGACTGGTATGTGTGTATACACTTACCAATCGACCCATCGACCTAGTGTGTAACCATCTTAAGAAGATATGAGTAGAGCAAGGAGTATAGTAAAAGTAATGTAAGGAGTCCGTAGTGTAAAGCTAGGTACACACTGGGCGATATACAGCCGTTTAATCGATGTATATCGGCCCTAGAACACTAAAATTTACCGGCCTGAGGGCAGATTGCAGCCTGCTCCCCGCCCCTGAGTAACAAGTGGTGTAAGAGTAAGAGTAAGGACTGGTGTGAGGGTATCACCCTTATGGTGTAGCGGACAGAGGTCTAAGGGGCTTATTTATCATTGAGTATTTGTGACATATTTCCAAAAAACACCTGTTTTCAGGGGATACCCTCAAATATAAAGGATACCCGAATGTATGAAGGAGGGGCCGCAGCAGATATCTCCGATTTCTGACAGCAGCCGCAGCCGCCACAGGTTTCTATGAGGGCTGCAAAGCTGTCAGATTTACCAGTTGGCCCCGGCAGCTAACACCACCTGAAGATGGCGCTAGACGTTGTAGCCTAGGTTCCTACAGTACCCTCCCCAGCAATGGCTGCTGTACATACGTGATCAGCAGACCCCACATGTGCAGGAACCCCAAAAGAGGAGTGAAGTGGCCGCTAATGTGGTCACTTCACTCCTGACACATCGCAGGAACTGGCTCGTTTCAGAAGTATCCGGTTTAAAGATCTACAGTAAAAAGGTGGACAAAAGTCTTGATAGACACCAGATGTTAGACAGGCAATAGATTGACACACTAAAGGTCAACATGTAAGAAGGTAGACAGGTACAAATGGTCGACACTGTAAAAAGGTTGATGTGCAAATGGTCTACATGAAAATGGTCGACATTATTTTTTGTATTTTTTAGGGTTACGCACTTACCCGAGGGTTAGGGGTAGGTACTTACCCCAACGGCTAGGGTTAGGTACCAGGAGGCAGGGTTAGGCACCAAGGAGAGGCTTAGGGAAAAGGTTAGGGTACAAAAAAAAAACAACAAAAAAAAACACATGTCGACCATTTTTCATGTCGACCATAAACATGTCGACCGTTTGACCATGTCGACTATTTGTACATGTCAACCTGCTTACATGTCGAAATTTAGTGTGTCGACCTTTTGTCCCTGTCAACCTTTTGTCCTTGTCGACCTATTGCCTGTCTAACATCTGGTGTCTATGTAGACATTGTCTACCTTTTTACTGTAGACCTTTCATTCCATAACCATTTCAGAGCCCCTGTCCCTCCATGTGAATATTAATGCATTCAGGCAGTATATAATTTCTTATTGCCGTGAATAGCGTGTCTAAAACCTGATCAATGATAAATATGCCCCTTATGGACCCATTTATTAATGAAGCATAACCCTTTTAGCGCTCGCTAGAGGGGTTATGTCATCCTTTCTGTATTTAACAAACAGCGGTAATCTAAGATTACTGCTGTATGTCACAGCGTCGCTCTCGCCAGCTTTAGACGGCGAAAGCGATGCGGTCCCCATTGATGGCAATGAGGACCCGGTGCTGCCTTTCTGGCTTCAGCGAAGCCTTCGGGGCACTGCCAGGTCTCTGTGCCACGCACATACACAGACGGACCGCCGCGCATTCGCATTACACAGGAGCCCATCGCCGGCACGTTAGGCTGCCAGCAGCCCTGCAGAGGACCTTGCAGACGAGGAGGATCCAAACTGGACCTCACCGGAGGGGTAAGTATTTATAAATACTAGTGGCATTTTTGTTTGTATCACTGTGATGCTAAACGGAAAACGCAGCTGGTATTTATGTTCATTAATATACGGGGCCCTTAGTGAGAGCACTGGGTTGGCAAAGCAGCAACTCCAGGTATTCCACTCTTGGTCAGCACCTTGCCCCCCTCCCTCAACCCTTATGGTGGGGGACAATAATGACTCCTATTCATTTCAGTGCAGACCTGGTTGCCTGTTGGAGGAGCCAGCGCCCAGAACTTGGTTGCTCCGCAGGTATAATCTATTTGTAATTTTTTTGGCGAATTGCGCAAATGCCGCACTGTGCATGCACAGTGATTGTTATATGTCTACGTTCACACAGAGAAACCATTCGCAAAGTGAGTGACAGGTAGTCAGCGTTTGGGGGTGGTAATTCGGGGGGTGTGGGTCGTTAGAAGAACGCAGGCGTGTATTACCGTTTAAATGCTGTCTCATTGGTTGGGGAAAAATCAGCCATTGCGTTCTCCTGTGCAGCATGTGACCTCTCTGCTTGTCAGGAGAGCTGCAGAGTTTGCTGCTGGTCAGACCCTGCCTTACATGCCGCTGAATGCCCGATGTGCGTCAATGGTACAGATGCTGTACGTTGTCGCTGTTGCACATCAACGGACAGATATGAGAAGCAGGGGCGTTTCTAGAGAGGCGGGGGCCCGTGTGCAGTCTCCGACACGGGCCCCCTCCTCTCCGCCCGGCGGCCGGCAGCGCACTGAGCTGTGCACGGCCAGTACCGGAGTTATAGACTCTGGGCATTAGATTGTACCCAGAGTTTATAATGAATGCACAGGTCACCGGGAAAATGGACGCGATGGCCATTTTCCCTATACTGCGCATGCGCAAACGACGGGAAAATGGTCGCCGAGGCCATTTTCCAGTCGTTTTACAGCGCTGGACCCCCGCACCGACGTGGGACTCCGGAGAGGTAAATATTATGGGTGCAGGGTGTGCGGTGCGGGGCCCCGATGGACCCAGGGGCCCGTGTTCCCCGCTCACCCTGCACCCATTATAGATACGCCCCTGAAGAGAAGGCAGCAGTTGGCGTCCCTATGCTCGGCTGTATTTCGAAGGCATTAGCGTATGTTAGCAACTGTGATCCGTGAGAGAATGCAGCTGCGATTGCATCACCGCCCGTCTCTGCATCAGGCATTGGGACTTATTTCTGAAATTGATTACAGGGCCTAATTCAGCAAGGAACGCACAGGAGAGAACGCACGCACTTGGCCGATGTTCTTGCACTGTGCATGCGTGTGCATTGCACTGCGCGTGCGCGAACTAGCCAGTGCGATCAGGTTATGGAGCGCAGACTACACGCAGTGTGTATGCAGACCCTTCCAATATTGATTGACAGGAAGTGCTGTTTGTGGGTGGTGAACGGGGGGTGGTCATAAGAACGCAGGCGTTATAACGCCGTTATAGGTCAGTGCATAATAAAGGCAGTGCGGCGGCTTACACAGGAAGCGGACAAAATCCAGCTGCAGGTCAGGTCACCCACTATTGTGCATATAGGTCCGATGGTTCTTGATGTTACCGATGTTTGCGCTATCTTGTGTGCTGATCAGGCTGTGAGTAAAGGGAGATGGGCGGCTTAGTATGGGGCTGGGTGTCTGCATCTTGTGCTGCGGACGCCGTGCGTGTGCATTGATTAGCATATTCTCGCAGCAGACGGTGCGTGCGTCTGCTAGCGTGCGTTCCTTGCTGATAAAAGGCCCACAATCAGCAATTATCTAGATATTTTCAAAACTTCAGGATGGCCCAAGTAGATTATCCCACCTCTAATCACCCCAGCAAGGACAAGACACTTTGGGCCTGATTCAGATCTGCTCGCAAGCGCTCTGCGCTCGCAAGCGGGTCGATGGGCAGGCAGTGTGCACACGCGAGAGCCCCGGAGGGAGCGAGAAATCACTCGCTCCGAGGCTCACAGCCAAACGAGGCGGCTGTCAATGTTGATCGACAGCTCGCCCCGTTTTGTAGGCGGGGTGGGGGGGAGTGGCTGGACAGAGGCGTTCCCAAAGAAGTGGCCCTACCACAAGGGTCTCATCGCAAGCCCAATGGTCGAGACCTTTCACGACCATCACCTGGCCGCTCGCTCAGCTTAGCAAGCGATCAGGAGGCCGGCTCCAAAAAAAGAAATGCCCTAATTAAGAGCGAGCGCTCTGAAAGAGCATCCGGCTCTGGATTAGGGCCTTTGGGCCTGATTCAGAGCCGGACGCAATTAGCGCTCGCTCGTCCAGAAAATAGGGGTGGCTATTCAAATGAACCATTCGCTCTTTGTGGTCTGTTCACGCCTCTAGGTCTGAACGAGCGAACAAAACTTGCGGTCGTTTTTTGGGAAACTACGCCCCATGGCCGCTCGCATCCTACGTCATGTCCGCTATTTATTAGATTAATCGAGTACATCGACCAGCGTATGAACTGCTCGCTATTCTTGTGGTTGGTTTTTCCTACCACAATCTTGCGAGCAGTTCTGACTATAAAATAACCCAGTGACGTGCTCAATGACGCTGCTGTTTTAATTATGCACACCCATAAAACGCCCATTTTGACCTTTAAGCACGCCTGCGTTCTGATCTCCACTCCCCATTTTCAAGCACCTTCCCCTGTTACCACCCACATACACCTCCTCCTGTCACTCAAATTATCAGGCATTCGCTATTTTGCGAGCACATGAATTTCGACCGCACTGACTGGTTCGCGCATGCGTATAACGATCCGTATGCATGCGCAGTTGGGCAAACATCGCTCAGAGCGAACGAGCGGCCGCTTACGAGCGGCTCTGAATCAGGCCCTTTGTGCACTTGTGTGCAATATGTATATGTTGTTAACAGTATTTAGTTATCTATGAGTGAAATGATCAAATTATTGCCATGTTGCCGCAAACAATAAATGGAAGAATAGACTGAATAGATGAAGTCGGATTTTAGACACCAAAATCGTCTGAATTCGGCAAGATTTGCATTGGCAAACCCGATATTCGCTAACTCTGCCTCAGTAAGTGGTTAAGGCAGCCCCATGTAAATATTTATAATTTTTTTTTTTTAAATAACGAAATGTCAATTTTTCTGTGCGGCTTTTTAAGTACAGAGCCTCCTTGGGACATCAGGGAAAGCCGTGTGTTGACTTATGCCAATGTGATTCAATTTAAGAGCGGCGCTGGGCTTACTCGTTTAGTGATGTTATGGCGCGATTCACTTAAGCTTCACACATCAAAACAGGCCACGTCTGAAAAATATGATAGTTAAACAAATTGTTAATTTACTGTAATGCTTGAAGGAAGCAGTATCTCTCTTTGACATTTATATGAGAAACCCTAATTAGAGACAAATCCGTGTATATCCTACTGAGACTTCTACCAGGCGCTGAAATGAGAGCCTCATTGTGGTATTTGAAAATGACTTATTTGTTTGAAGATGGTGAAGCTCTGTTGCTGGTGTGAGTGTGTGTGCACACGCACACACATATAATATACATATATACATATGTACATTTAAAGGCATTACAGACAGAATTAATTTTATTCTCCTCTAAATAGCAAATGATCTCCTCCGTGTGTTTTATTAAGCCAACAGTCTGCAAGGAACATTTATAAATATATATATATATATATATATATATATATATATATATATATATTTGCAGGATATTACCCCAAAAACATCTGTTTTTGTGGGGTGCTACCCGCAAAATATTAAGTATCCCCTGAATGTATGCATGGGAACAGCAGCTGATATCTCAGTCGTCTGCTGCGATTCCCGTTTTCGATTGCAAAGCAGGAGAGCTGCCCAAAAAGTAAAATTTACCAAGCTCCGAAATGGTTGACCCCAGAAGCTGACGCCATCTAATGATGTTAAAGGTCACAGATTGAAAAAGTTTCCGGTAGAGGGAAACATGCGCAGTCTGCTGGGCGACAAAGAATGGCTTAAGGGTGACAAGAAGGCAGACAAGAACAATGGAGTGAGGGATAGCATTGCAGAATGGCCAGTGCCAGATTAACGTCCACATGGGCCTGGAGCTGAAATTCATGAGGGGCCTATTGTGTGCCGCTGTTGGGGGTGTGACAAGTGCCGCAGCAGTGTGACTGGTGATGTGGCGTCATGACCAATGTGGTGTAGGTGTGGTTTACATAGGGGTGTGGCCTGTGCTGTGGGTGTGTTTAGTTCCATGGAAGGTATTGCTGGCGCCTACCTTAAAACTAAGCGGCCACTGTTGGAAATCCGCCACTCTGTCCTTCCCTCCAAACACAACTCTCAATTTATATATATATACATTATATATACACATTGGGCTCAATTCTATTAAATGCGAAGTGAATAGCGCCGGGAATCAGCTCCTAAAGCTATAAGGATCTCTTCTCGCATCCCTCCTGGGATATGAGCAGAAATCCGACAAAAGTCCAGACGCGATGCTGTTTTCTGCCCTTAGCACCGGGAAAACAGCATCGCGCTGGGAAGTTTAGTGGAGAGAATGCCCGTTCTCGCGCCTACCCTGTTTAAGGTGCGAGAATGGCCATTCCCCGACCTAACAGCGCGCTGAGTTGAATAGCGCCGGGAGCTCATTCCCAGTGCTATTCACTTCGCATTTAATTGAATCGAGTCGATTGAGCGCAGTGCCGCACTGATAAGACTTTGGGCACTAGAGTGTGTCCAGAGTCTATAGTGCATGCACAGGTCACCAAGAAAATGGCCGTGGTGGCCATTTCCCCTGTACTGAGCATGCGCAAAACAACGGGAAAATGGCCACGGCGGCCTTTTTCCAGTCATTTTTTACAGTGCTGACACCGGTGCCGACGTGGGACTCCTGAGTAGTAGGTATAATATGGGTGCAGTGTGTGCGGTGCGGGCCCCTCCTGGACCCAGGGGCCCATGTGCACCGCACACTCTGTACCCATTATAAATATGCCCCAGTATATATATATATATATATATACACACACTATATATATTTATGTATATATATATATATATATATATATATATTATATACATACACATATATATATATATACACACATTACACTGACCTGTGGGAGATTAATATGGACCTGCTGGGCTGCCTTCCTTCCTGATTCCTAGGTGACAGGATGGTGGGAGGAGGGTCAGTGGGCGGAGCTTCGGATGAGTCAGGGGGCGGAGCTTCGGCGGTGGTCGGGGCTACGGCCGGCCGATCCGTTCACCTGCCGAGGGGAAGGGATGGAACTGGAAGGTGACCAAGGGGATGTGGAAGAGGGATAAACTTAGCTGCAGGGGGCCGGGGGAAGAGTTAGCTGGGCTGGTGGTGACAGGAAAAAAAACTTTTTTTTCCTGTCTCCACCACAGCCAGTGTATGTGGGCCTATTTTCAATGGGAGGCCTGGAGCTGTAGCTCCACCCGCCCCATTGTTGATCCGGCCCTGAGAATGGCCAAAGACAGCAGAGGAGGAGGAGAACAGAGGAGGCCTCCGTTGCCAGATAGAGCAGAACAGATTGTCAGGGATGTACTCTTAGTACCCATAAACCTCCTTGATGGACCGATTTGTTTTTTTGAGATGAGGCCCCTTCGTAATTGCGGGTCTATTGTGAGGGGGCGGGGCTAATATGACACAATAAGGAGAATTACATTTTTTGACCCCGCCAACTCTTCATAGACCCGCGAATTGCGGGATTACTGCTGCGCATCTTCCCTCCGGGCAACAATGTATATATACAGTATATATACAGTATATATATATAGATTGTAAGCTCCTTGGAGCAGGGTCCTCCTCCCTACTGACTCACAGCTCTCTTCTCTAGCACTTCTATGACAGCCTTCAGCTTCCCAGCTGTATTGTGTATGGAGAATTGCGTTGCTATTTGTTACTTGTGCTCTGTTTACATTTTTGGTTACTGTATTGTAAAGTATGTTTCTGTGCACCCTGTACTGTATGTACGGCGCTGCGGGCCACTTGTGGCGCCCTATAAATAATAAAATGTAATAATAATAATATATGTAGCACTAGGGGATGTGCAGCATTATACCTGTTTTCAGATGTATCTTTTTCACAAGGGGTAGGGCTGGCACAAGTGTGCACTGAGAGTGATTATAGCTATAAAAGAGTGTGATAGGTGCGATCTGGCCGTAAGTGCATATGGGCAAATATTTGCATATATACCCATCAGCTATAACAATTTTTAAAACCAGTGACAGGTGAAGCTTACAATGGCTCCTGCCAAGGGGTGGGATATACTAGGCAGCAAGTGAACAGTCAGTTCTTTAAGTTAATGTGTTGGAAGGAGAAAAATGGACAAGTGCAAGGATCTGGGCGACTTCGACAAGGGCCAAATTAGGATGGCTAGACGACTGGGTCAGAGCATCTCCAAAAGGCCGGGTCTTCTGGAGTGTTCACGGTATGCAGTGCTTACTACCTACCAAAGGTGGTCCAAGAAAGGAGAACCGATGAACCGGGGGCAGGCTCATGGGCAGGATTCGGGAGATCTGCCTACACTTCCTGGAGTGCGGGAGGATTACCCGAAAAATCGTGAGCCTCCCGTGACTTCCGGGAGAGTAGCCACCGATGAGGAATAGGCCCTCATGGCAGAATGCATAGGGATATATTCTGCAGATTTTTACTGACCCTCTAGAGATCTGCAGAACATTGCTCTGTCCCATCTACCCCTAACAGATATATATTGCTATATACTGCAGATTATTACTGACCCCTCTAGAGATCTGCAGAATACTATCCCAGCTAACTGCTAATGCACACAGTTTGATACTGACACCTTCAAGATAATGCTAACACGGAACTTTTAGTTGAGTAGTCAGCGGTATTTGTCAGGATAGCAGACAACTTATAGAAGCAAAACAGTCATTCTTGGTGACCCTGAGCACTAACTTAACACAGTCCAAGTTACAGTACTATGAAATTGGCCTGCGCAAAGTAAGCACAACCTTTATAAAGGCTAAGCTCTCTACCCAAGTCTATCCTAACTGGCTGTTTTTAGCCCATGTACTTTCTTCCTTAGTTTGAGAACTCCTTCCCTCCCTATATAAAACTGATTAGATTAGGTACTCTTCTTGTCTTGTTGACTGCAACCCCCAGTGCCGCCATCAGGTGGGGGACTGCCGGGACTCCAGTCTCAGGCCCGGAGAGAGAGGGGGACCGGGTAGCAGCGGTGCTGAATTCACAGGGCGGCACCCGAGGGGAAAGATTGGGTGGCCGCCACGAGCTGTGGTTGGCTTGCGGCGGCCACCCAATCTTTTTCCTCGGCTGCTGCCCAACTGCTGCCACCTGGACCCCCTCTCTCTCTGGGCCCCCTCTTTCTACGGAAACCACACGACATACATATCCCACACACCTAGTGCCCTGGTCAGGACAGAACCCAGGGCACCAGTGCAGTGAGGCAGCAATGCTAACTGTATGTACTTTAAAATGTGTAGTAATATACGTGTGAGTGAAAAAAAAAAGCGTGCACACAAATGCTGCTTCATATTATCTGGATTTATTTTTTATTCCATAGAACAATTACTGATGTTATAAATGTTTGTGATATTATGGTATCCATGTGTTCATGTGCACATCAAAATAATCACTTTCTATACCGGGCCTGCCCCTGCCCTGTGACCCCCCTTTAGTCCAACCAGCCTTCCCTGCACTATCCCCCCCCGTCCATCCAGCCTTCCCTGCACTATCCCCCCCCAATCCATTCAGCCTTCCCTGCACTATCTCCCCCCCCAGTCCATCCAGCCTTCCCTGCACTATCCCACCCCCAGTCCATCCAGCCTTCCCTGCACTATCCCCCCCAGTCCATCCAGCCTTCCCTGCACTATCCCACCCCCAGTCCACCAAGCCTTCCCTGCGCCCCCGCCAAGACAGCTAGCCTGCCTGCCCTGCCCCACCACAGATCAGCGGCCTTCTCTGCCATTTGCCCCCCTAGTCCACCCTTTCCAGCCCATTGCCCCCCCCATAATGCCTAGCCATCCCTGTGTCCCCAATAGGTCTTGCCCTCCCCTCCTGCACTGTCCCTTCCTTCTCGCTTTTTACGTGGGTCTGGTTATTTCGATGTATTTTATATGGATCTGGGGCTATTTCAATGTATTTTATGTAGGTCTGGCTTTTCTTTTATTTGCATAGAGAGAGAGAAAGATATTTCTGTATTTGTATAGTTTCATATATAATATGATACATTGATATGTTATAGTAACAACCGACCCCACAGCCCATACTTTGAGAATTTTTAAACTGGTTTATGCACCAATTGATGCTCCACCCACATTATCCACATCTCTGCCCGCCTCTGCCCCATACCCCTGGGGGAGGGTAGGGCTGCCTATTTTGTCAGTATCGTGCCCCACAATTTCTGATGGTAGCCCTGGCAACCCCACCCTGCTATCAGCATGTAAAGCTAAATTCTATCCAAATGCATGTGGTAAGTCATTCACTTTGTCACAGTAATTAACCTCCAGATGGCCAGTCTTTAATTTTCATTAAATTAGACCTGGTGACTCAGCGAGCCCTGCATTAAGTTGAACTTTTCAAGGAGTGTGGTAGAAAGTTGACAATCAGAATTTTGACATGGACGTTAGATCGACATGTAAAATGTTGACACTCATTTTTGCTTATTTTAGCCTAACCGTAAAAATAACCCTAAAAACACAAAAAATGTACTGCGGCAGAACCCTGTCCCGTTAACTTTTGAGAAGTAAAGCCTATAGGCTACAGCTCCTAACGTCATCTTCAGATGGTGTTAGCTGCCGGGGCCAAACTCTGGAATGCTTCACGTTCTGGAGCTTGGTAAATCTGACAGCTTCACAACCCCCCCATAGGTTTCTGCTGTTGAAAATTGAGGGACCGCTGCAGATATCGGAGATATTTGGTGCAGTCCCTCCATGGTATATTCAAGGGGTACATAATATTTTGCGGGTAACCCCTGTAAACAGGTGTCTTGGAGGAATATGCCGCAAATATTTCTTGATAAATGGGCCCCATAGAAACCATGACCACCTCTTCATATAGGCTTAATATAGTCACTTGAATTCCCAGACTTTTACTGATATCCGCAAACTCTGGGCCTGATTCAGACCCGGTCGCAAGCGCTGTGCGCTCGCAACCGGGTCGATGGTGGGCCAGTGCGCATGCGCATGACGGAGCCAGCTCCGTCGTGTGCATTCGTGAGACCCGGATAGCGACGGGCACTCCGTCGCTCCGGGTCTCGCAACAAAGGGGGTGAGCTGTAGATGTTGAGTGACATCTCGCCCCCTTTGGTGGGCGGGCCGGGGGAGTGGCTGCCCAAACGGAGGCGTTCCCATGTGAACGCCTCTGTTTGGGGCCGGCCCCACTGACATCACTCGTTGTTAGAGCCGAAATCTCTCTGGGGCTTGCGGCAACGAGACCCTACCACAAGGGTCTCGTCGCAAGCCCGATGGTCGCGATGGTCTTGACCATTGTGACCATCTTCCTGGCCGCTCGCTATAGCTGTGGGTGGTCACCCACAGCTATGCGAACGGCCAGGAGGCCGTTAAAAAAAAAAATAGCCCGGCCCTGATTCAGAGCGAGCGCTCTGTCAGAGCGTCCGGCTCTGAATCAGGGCCTCTGTTCCTACTGAAAATTTGTCACAGAATCTGGGTTGCCACTTTCAATAATACACCTAGAACTGATAGCTAGAAACCAATTTTCTGGAGAGGACGATGGATAAAAATAGACGTTGCTAAACTGCGCTGTTAGAGAAATATGTTACTGTAATGTGCACTTTAATGAATGCATGTCAAACCACAATCAGATCTTTTAGCGTTTTCATCTACAATAGAAATTATCACAATATATTTGAGTTTACAATGCCTGCTCGGTTGTTTACTATTCAGTTCTAAGGAAGATATCATTTGAATAAATGACAGTATCTCTGCAGAGTTTTGTGTACTGTGCGCTAATCACTTTCCCTTGCTCCGTCTGTCAGCCGAGAGATAGAACTCATTTTCATACACTGCATGTTCCTCGCAGCACAGTGAAAAACAAACTATTGATGTTTCTTTTTGTATGGTAGGAAGAAAAAGAAAAAAAAACCCTGTAATGCTGGTTATTAATGCAAAGTTCATAGATTTAAAGTTGAAAATGGATGAGCACTTTAAATAAAACATGTAACCTAGATTTAAAAATTTATTACAAGGAACTTTGTTTATGTTTTCACGTTCCCTAGAAATAATTAAATAGCCGAATTCTTAGATCCCAACAGAGCAACGATCATTCAAAAAGCTGATTCCATATATGTAGAAGGCAAAGATTTATCTTCTCGGTGTTACTGTTCTGTGATTATCCTATAGTAAATGATCAGCTGGTTAAACCCTGGTTCCTGGGTACTGACCACTACTAGTCCTAGACAGCTCAGTGCTGGACCCATTGATCTTCTATGGGGGGGGAGTAGGTGCATGGTTCTAGACACTTACAGCTGGAGGTTCTTCCTCCACCCAGATCAGTACTCTTCTGCCATCATGCAGAGGTCAGGTAAAAGCACTGGTGACCCTGCTGCACATGAAGGTTCAGCGGACAATTAGTTGAATGTGATGCAGACACAGGCATAGTAGTGCAGTACAATCTATGGGCGCCAGAACGTTATTCGTAGATCTCCCCTGCAATCACGCTGAAAACCCTCTTCCTTTCTCATCACTGTCACGCAGAGGAGACAGGTTATCACCTAAGCTCCAATTTCTGCCTTTTGTAGGAAGCGCTCTTGGTAGAAAGAGTTAAAATATCAATTTAAAGACCATCAGTATCACTTATCATCTACCCCAGCATCGGACTGGGGCATGAAGGGCCCACCGGGGGAATGCAGTGATAGGGGCCCATATGTAGGGGTGTGGCCAGCATCTATAAGGGGTGTGGCCAGCCTCCACAGAGGCTAACCATTAGAAAGTGCATGGACTGGGCTCCTTAAAAATATATAGTGAATACTGCTAGTGCATGCATGATAACGTACCAGACTAATAACATCAATGCATTGTAGAAATACACCATAGTCCTGTGCCGTATAATGTAACATATGTATAATGTTTAGTTCAAGTGCACAGTCTTGAACCTGATCTCTAGAGGAGGGGATGGGCCCACCGGCAGTGGGGCCCACCGGGGGATTCCCCTGTACCCCCGTGGGCCAGTCCAACCCTGATCTACCCCATCATTCATTTCCACTGTAACGTTTGCCTTTTAAATGCCGCTTCAGTAATGGAGTCGTGTGTTAAATGGTGAGTAAGGGGACATCGCGACTGTCTTTTATTTATTTATTAATGCTTTTATTACACTGATGCTTGTGCACGTTGGCTCTACTGTGTACTGGGGACCTCATGAAGGAATCCCAGTAAGTAAAGGACAGCCCTAGAGCAGCAGTCCATAGCCAGGGGAGGGGCATATTATCTGCTCTGCCTGATCTCCCCATCTAATGATACAAGCCTTTCAACCCCTTGTAAGCAGTGCCATACTGTGGTAAAATAGTTACACGATGTCGGAGAATTCCAACTGTGTAGTGCGACCACTTTAGTAGAATGCGTGACGTCACAAATGTCATTTCTGCTGAAAGCTTAGTTTGCGTACTTTTACTCTGTGACTTCTGTACCTTAGACCCCTACTCTGAGTAAGCATTGAAAGTATGGAAGACTCCTACATTGGAGCTTCCAGTCACATCCGTGCCTTCACTCAATGCAGCCCCAATTTGGGGGAGTCAGGAACGTCTACCAAGAGCCGCGTAAAAGGGAGCGTGGCCTAATCGTGGGTGGGGGGGGCATTTAATTTAAAGTTTTGCAGCGCCGCTGCACGCTGGGGAGTGGGGGTGCTCTGAGACCCCTCAGCCCGGCGCATAACCAGTCGGGGGTGCGATCAGCTTCATCGCTCCCCCCTCAGGGGGAGACTGCTGTGGCTACTTCTTAGCAGCCGCGAGTAGTTTCCCAGTGCAGCCCAGCACACAGCAGCGTGTGCTGGGCTGCTGTGATGTAAGAGGGGGGGGGAAACTGGTGCCGGACACAGGCCCCTCCAGCAAGCCCGGGCCCGGGTAATTAGTACCTGCTCCCCCCCCCTCTCGGCACCCCTGCGGTCTACCTCTGCTCATGCAGCTTAGTTAAGTATTTCTAAGAGAGGTCTAGAGATTTAAGGCCCAGATTTATCAACGAGTGATATGCTTGGTATCACTTGTTACTAATCTTAAATGGTGCTCCAGCCAATCAGCTCCTAACTGTCATGTGTTTGAAAAATGACAGGAGCTGATTGGTTGGCGCACCATTTAAAATTCGTAACGAGTGATAACAAGAATATCACTCGTTGATAAATCTGGTGTATCAAACCTAGGAGAGAGATAAAGTGGAGAGAGATAAAGTACAAACCAATCAGCTTCTAACTGTCATGTTACAGGCTGTGTTTGAAAAATGACAGGAGCTGATTGCTTGGTAGTTTATCTCTCTCCACTTTATCACTATCCAAGCTTTGACACATTTCCACCATAATGATGTACCAATCTTCCCTGAACTGCCCATGATCAATTCATAAGATATGACATCAGGCTATGCCAAGGCAAAATCAAGTTACAAATACCTTACACTTGTGTGGTCATAGAAAGACTAGAGGAGAAATAGTTTTTCATCAAAGTAAGTCTAGTATTGGTGATCTCCCACCCCCCCTTCTCCCTTCCCCCAACCTCTTAGATCTACAGTACCATTGGTGTGCAATCCCTGTTGCAGGGATCATGTGTTATGTGTGTGGTTGTCTTGGGGGTGGACGAGCAGTCATTACCATCGTGTGAAGGAGTAATGACCGGACAGCTATATTCTACATCCCACGCATTTCATCCAAAGTTCAGACAGGAGGTGACACAGACAACAGGGTTGACTAGAGCAGGAGTGATACAGTGCTCGCATCACTAGCACATACGGGCATATTTATTACCATTTGTGGTCTGCCCCCCAATAATAAGGACTCCTTATAGCAATAAAGAATATTTGCCCCTAATTGAATTGACCTTCATGACTTTTAACTTTCTAGAATGGCTAAGATGGGGTCTCTCATACTTTTCCTTCTACGACAGCAGCCTTAGAATAACCATGGCATTCCGTTATTGTCTTAGCTGGAAGATCTGGATAGGATCACTATGGAGGGCTCAGATGTGGTTGGCAACCTTACCCGTGCATCCTGCTGCTGCTCACCAGTCCTCCGGTATGGAGGCATGATGCAAATAAATTGCTTGTCTGATCTCAATCACCAAGAGACACAAAACTCTCATCTTATGTGCCCTGTGCTCACTCTGCGCTATTAAAGACACACAAGACTTCTGTTTACAACATTTTATTCCAAAACACAATATTTACTGCAAAAGGATCTCTATAATTTATAAAGCAAATGTCAACCCAAAAAGAAGAAAAAAAAACCAATTGCCAACAAGAGTTGTTTTTTTCCCGCAGGAAAATTTTTTGACTACTTGAGAAAGCGTAGAAGTTGATTTTAATACATTTAAATGAAGCATCTCATGTAAATTCTAAAAAAAAAAACATACACATAACATCAAGTTCGGGGAAAATCAACCTTGCCCGGCAACAGAGCTCCGAAGCTTTAATGACTAATTATATTACCCTCCATTTTCAGGACTCACATATTTTAATTATTAAAGAATCTTGCAATACTTTCACTACAAAGCTGGGCCATTTATGGCTTCAATTTTACATTATCTTTGAAGTTGAATAAAAGAAGATGAAGAAATCGTTATAATGTAGAAAAAAATATATTTTTTTGTTCCTCTTACTTTTTTCCTTCACTGCATCATTGGTTTCCCCTGTGGGGCCGTGAACGATAGTTTTAGAAGCCGCATTGATAAGAGATGGTAAATATTTAGAATTGTTGAAAGATCAAAGAGGTCTCATCTCCCTAGATGTGTATCGTGTCATGTTATTTCTGCCTCATTCCAAAGACTTAAGATGGTAGAATGCCTGTGGGAGCGGAAGGGGCCAAATGCACAGTTCAGCCATTGTCAGGGGCCACTTGTCTTAACGGAAATAGTTTTACTAATGCCTGACATTGACCTTCACAGTAACTGAGAAAAAGAAACAATAATTCTCTCAGCTAAACATAAAAAAGTAGGAATAGACACAGAGTACAGTTCCTGTCACTGCACAGCCCAAATTCCGCATCTTGTTCTACGGCCCACAGGCCACAGCCTGCCAAGGTTTACCAGCCCTCAAGGCTGCTGCACGGCCCAAAGGCCGCATCTTGTCTCACAGCCCTTGGGCCAAGACTAGCCAAAGACTTTCCGGCCCTCAAGGCTGCATTAACTTCTTCAGCCCCCGGGCCACAACTAGTCAAAATCTCAAGGATGCAATATTACCACTGGGATGACTTAAGTGTTGGTTACAATTGTTTACAGCTACACTCTTAGTTTGCAATACGCTATATTTTAAATATTATTTACACACAGAAAAACATTAGATCTGTTAACCCAACCACAAATTTTGATTGGTTGGAGTATGAATCTTGGTGTATTTTCTATACAAACAAACTTAGCCTCCATGTTTATCCATGTTCCTGCTCTACCGAGTAACTAACCCTTTAATAGTATTACAATGTAGCACTTGTTATGGAGCCTCTGGCGGCAAGGATCCGTTGTAACAGGTCTATGGGGGCTATTCATCATACCTTAAAACTCTCCTGAGGTAATTAGGTTTAGAACTGGCATGGAGTTCTACCTAATTACAGGAGGAATTCATCATTCCTCCTCTCCATAACTATTTATTTAGAAAAGCTGTCATTTTTGCGATGACAGCTTTTCGGGAAATAGATAGTTATCTCTATCTACACTAACTTACCGCAGCTGGAATCCGTTCTGCGCATGCGCTGTTACATTTGTGAAGCCAGCGCTTGCGCAGCACTGCCTACAGCGGCGGTAAGTTTGTGTCCCCCCCACCGCTCACCTCCACCCCGTCCCCACACTTACCTGCCTGCTGCAGCGCCTCCGGCTCCAGTGGCTGTGCTGTCACGTGTTCTCCCAGCAGCCCACAGTACTGTTTAGAAAAAAAAACAAAAACATTTTTTTTTTTTAAACTTTATTGTGTTCTGCTAGGAGAACACGTGACAGTATAGCAGACGGAGCCAGAGGACAGACCAGATCGCTGGAGGAAGACGCCGGGGGACCTCGCCAGCTGGAAGCAGGTGTCACCTGCTATTCGCCACCTCACAGTGGCGGATAGTAAGTCCATCAAATTCCGAAAATACATAATTTTCGGAATTTGATGAATAGCATAATTTCCATATCCCCATACTAATGTACTAATGTATGGGGAGTGTGGAAATTAACGCAGGGGGACTAAGGGCTCTATTTATTAACATTATTTTTACTAAAATAAAGTGAAAAAGGGTGTTTTCACACCCTTTTCACATTATTTTAGTTTCACCTGTAGTTATTACAGGGCAATTGGAGTAGAATAAGTAAAATTCTACTCCAACCCCTACTTATCACTTATTTTTAGTAAAGCAGATCGCATTTCCCATAATTGTAATGGGAAATGTGATCCGACCATAGTTACTAAAAATAAATTGTAAAAAAATACCGGGGGAAGCCCTGTGATAATAACGCCACCTGGAGGTGGCGTTATCCAGGGTCTCCCCCGGTTACCGGGCTCCCACTCTGCTCTAACGGGGAGAGCAGAGGCGGGAGCCGGTACCAGTAATCAGCTATGTGGTCTAAACAGACCGCAAGCTGATTGCTGTAAAAAAAAGAAAAAAAAAATTGAAATATTTTTTTTTTCCTTACCTGAATCCAGGGACCGGTGATCGGGCCTCCGGTGATGGCTCCTCTCCGGTCAGCTGGTCTCCCACAGTGCACTGCTGCCCGGTCATCAGGTGATCGGGCCCCAGTGCAGTTTGGGAGATCACCTGATCGGGAAGCCCGGAGAAGATCACCGGAGGCCAGGAGGATGCAGGTAAGTGTAATGAAGGGAGGGGGGGGTCGCGGGGGTCCGCGATAGCGGGGGGCGGGGCTTAGTGTCGGTGGGGGTAGCAGCGACGGTGGGTCGGCATGCGCGGGCTCTTAGTCGCTGTATTCTTTCCGAAAATACCGCGACTAGAGTGCGGATGGGATCCGCAGGGACAGAGCTTTATCGCAAGCTCTGTCCCTGCGATATTGCCTGAATTCGCAATGCAAATTCACTCGGTAATATCACACTACAATCACACTACAATCCGCATTCAATATGCGGATTGTAGTAAATAGAGCCCTTAGCAAGGAGATATCAGTGATATCTCCTGTTCTAAGTGTGTTCATGAATACTAAAATAACGGTAATTAAGGAAAATGTCCTTAAAAACGTTATTTTAGTGTTGATGAATAGGCCCCTCACTCTGGTACAACTACAGGCCCCTCCGAATATAAAATTGCATTATATGCTGACCATTATTTAATCTCTCTCACTGACCCAGCTCAATCTCTACACTCACCCTTCGAGGAAATAAATTTATATTCTCAACATTCGGGTTATAAAATTTATGTTACCAAGACCAAAGTTCTTGACTTCTATATTCCTTTAAAATGTTAATTAGAAACCCTGCTCCCTTGTACCTGGCACAAAAATCAAATATGTTTTCGGCGTTTTCTTAACCCATCATTATCATCAGCTGTTTCAGGTGAATTTCCCTCGCCTTTTAGATTGTGTTAAGTCTGACCTGCATGTATGCTCTAATTATTTTATCTCATGGATAGGTAGAATACAGTCTAAGATGAGCGTTCTTCCTCGGCTCTTGTATTTATTTCAGACCCTTCCGATATACAGGATATTCCTCCTTATGTTTTTAAATTCCTTCAGCACCAAACTTCATATTTCATATGGAACCGAAAACGCCTGCGGATTAGACTAAAATTGCTTCAGTGTCCCTCTAGGGGGGTGGTTTGGGTATTCCTGATTTAATAAAATATTATTACGCTGCACAGCTCTCCCAATGTGCTCAGTGGTGTAAGTTTAATGTGAGGAAGGTCTGGGTGGATATTGAAGCCGAGGAGCTGGGACTGGCCACTGTATCTTTCTTGTTATGGCTCTCTAGGATTCATCGCCCCCGGATAGTTTCTTCTCACACTGTAATTTCCTGTTCTTTAGCAGTTTGGGACTTAGGCCCTCATTCAGAGCCGTACGCTCTGAGCAGAGCGCACGCTCTGAATGAGGGCCAGGCTCCATTTTCATGGAGCGTCCTCCTGGACGCTCGTATAGCTGTGGGTCACCACCCACAGGCTATACGAGCGTGCATTGTGATGGTCGCGATGGTCGAGACCACCGCGACCATCGAATTTGCGAGCCGGAGCCTGCGGTTGAGGTTTTCAACCGCAAGCTCCGGAGTGATTTTGGCTCTATCAGAGCCAAAATCACTCCCACTGACATCACTAGTGATGTCAGTGGGCCGGCTTCTGACGGGAGGCGTTCCCGTTGGAACGCCCCCGTCAGGGAGGCACGCCCCCGGCACGCCCACAAAAGGGGGCGTGCTGTCAATCAACATTGACAGCACGCCCCCTTTGATCGGACACAACGAGCGAAGGACTTTCCTTCGCTCGTCGCGTCTGGCGCATGCGCACGACGGAGCTCCCTCCGTCGTGCGCATGCTCAGTCCATAACATCGACCCACTTGCGAGCGGACAGCCGCTCGCGAGTGGGTCTGAATCAGGCCCTTAATCAGTAATGTTTTAAGCCTGCTCCAAGCCCCTCTCCTTTGATACCGCTATTTCATAACCTCGCTTTTCCTCCAGGTTTATGTAAATCTTTATTTCCTGGTCATCGGGAGATATTTATTACTTAAACGATATCACCATAGATTCTAATTTTCTCCAATTTTCCAAAAATTCAAGAAAAAGTAGCAATTTCATCAAAAAAAAATTTCCGTTTTTTTTTTTACAAATTAGGCATTTCCATTCTGACTAGCAGATCCTTCTTCTTTTGAGTCTCTATGCTGGAACCGACCCTCTACCAGGGGTCTCATCTCTACTATTTACTCTCTGTTAAGTGAGGAAGTAGATCCTAGTCAGGATTCTCACGAATTAGCACGGAAACGAGATTTGGGACATTCAATAGATGCTGAGGATGGGAAGGATATATGGGATAATGCCGCCTCCAGCTCTATCTGCGTTAAAATTAAGGAAAATATTTATAAATTGCTATTTAGATGGTATTTATGTACCTTCCCGACTAAAAGTAATGATTTCCGATGTTTCAAATAGGTGCTGGAGGGGATGTCGGGGTGAGGGTACCTTTTTACATATCTGGTGGTCCTGTCCGAAGATTACTAAAATATGGCAGGATATTGTCGATCTTCTTTCACGCTTAGTTGAGACAGCTATTCCTTCTGATCCTCAGCATTTTCTTCTTCCCTTGCCCTTACCCATCCTATCCCGACACCAGAATAAGTTGTGCCGACATATTGTATCTGCTATGACCTGCCAGATAGCAGCTGATTGGAAAAGTCCCGCCCCTTCCCCTATGCAGGCTATTATCTCACGTGTCTGGTATGTCTACAAGATGAAATACATGACTGCTATATTACGTAATACCTCAAAGTCTTTCAATAATACATGGTCCCCCTGGTTGACGCACCAAAACATTCCATCTCCATTCAACATTTACATTTTTTCTTTCTTTATTATGTTTAGTTTGAGGGACTCCCCCTTTTTTAACTAAAGCCCACCCTATGCTCTCCCCCTGCCTTTATTTTTATTTTTAATTTTTTTTCTCTTTTTAATATTTCTCCTATTCCTTGACGGTTGGCCACACCGTTGCTGCTAGATACTTTCTGGCTTTCTGTAATTTCTTCTCAATATTTAAAAATGAATCACTGTGTATTGTTGTGTGATTTCATACAGTTTTTTCATTATAAGTATATTTTAAGCTGTTCATGCTTTGGAAATTTGGCTGTATTTTTATATTGTGATTTGTTTAGTTTATAAAAAAAAAAAATAGTATTACAATGTAAAATTTGAGTTCACCTGCTGGAACCTGACATTAGAGGAGGGGGTCCCAATGGGGAGTTATCCTGTATCCCTGTTAGCCAGTTTGACCCTGGGTGGCACTGTTTCATGCAACATCACATACAGTATCTGGATTTTATAAGCTTTTTATTTGTCCCATAGTTTGTATCCCTTACTTTCCTGGCAGTATCCAAGCATAATACACTCCAGAGACATACGTCACTTCTGCTTGGGTATGTGTGTACGTTCTGCACCCAAAGACTCTGAGATGATTGATGTTTGGTTTACGTCCAGACCACGCCTCTAGTGGTGTTTTACCTTTTACAGCTGTTGGTGCACACTCCTTCAGGTACAGTATATTGCAGTAGACACTGTTTCTGCCCAAAACACTTTGTAAACCCATGTCACTCAGCATAGGTTGCGCTCTCTCCACAATTGTGGGGATAGCATGCTCACAGACACCATTGTGCTGTGGCATGTATACGCAATGGTTAGCTGGTGCTCAATGCCATATTTATTTTGGAAGAGGGCTATAGTACATATTTATTTTTATACTCGCCACCAATGTCGGATCTCAAGATTTTCAGCTTTTGACCCGTTTGAGTCTCCACCAATCTCTTGTAGTCTGCAAATTTGTTTACTACTTCACTCTTGCCTTTGATGATGTAAACATGTGTCATTCTCGTGAAGCCATCGATGTAAAGTCAGTATAGATATCCATTCATTGATTTTACCTCCATCAGACCAAACACATCTGTATGCACCAATGCTATCAGTGTCTCAGTTCTGGTTGCTGAAGGGACAGTGAATTTGTTTACTCATTATAAGCTCTCACATGATGGTCTCTCTGGATCATTCACAGCTATTCCCTTCACCATCCCATCAAGGAGCTTCTGGACATTATCCTACCCCAGGCGGCCTAGCATAACACTTCTCCGTGTCTCGGATGTATAGTTGCTGGCATCGGATTGCTGTTGCTATTACAGTTCCTCTTTCATTCTACAGAACACACTTGCCCTCTGAGAACTTGACCTTTAAACCTTTGTATTCTAGGACACTTAGGACAATGAGGTTTTTCCCCAAATCTGGTACAAATAACACCTTATGATGTCTGTGACTATAGTTTCACTTTTAATTCTCAGGCACACAGTGATTGTCCTGACTTTTGTGGATGTAAGAACTTTGGCTCCAATCCCACTGACTGTTATAGGGCCACACATGCTCAATGACTTAAACCATCTTAATTGCAAATGAAATGCATTGAGGCTCCCGAGTCCATGTACCAGCAATCCTTCCTGCGACTGTCTGTGACATTTAAAGCTGACTCATTATTTTTATTATGTTTCTTCTGCGCACTACTTGAATCTCTGAGTCTGCATTCAAGAACTTTATGTCCCACTTTGTGGCATATAAAACACTTATCCTTAGGCCTTTTGGGCTTAGTGTCCTATGCGAGTAACGCAGAACTCTCAGCATTTGTCTCAACTGGTATACGTTCCTGGAACTGCAATCTCCTTTGAGAGCTTAGTTGCACAGGATTCTAAAGCCACCACTAAGATTCTGTAGCGTAGCCATTGCAATCTCCTCCTCGTCCACCTGGACTCCTACAGATGTGAATTGCTGAGATATGGATAACATCTTGCCTATTTACCTGTTCATGTTTCTACATGCACTCTAGAACCATACAGTGTACGCCGCAGGTTTATCCTCCTCATCACACCTTTATTTTCATATGCTATCTGCAGGGTAATCCACATGTGCTGACACTTTACCCTGAATTATGGAATACACATGCTATTCCCCAGCTAAGCCTATGGTACCAATTGCCCTATCCACTTCATCAAGATGTGGATTGTCACCTAGATTATTTGTGATTTTCCACAGCTGCTCCTGCTTCAGCTGCATATCCATAGTGAACTTCCACGTGGCGTTATTCTCCAAACTTCTCAATTTTACGAAGGTCATGCTGGCTGCTGCATTGTGTATTTGCTGCATTGTGTATTTTCTGACAAAGAAAAAGGGCTTCACTGTATTCTACACATGCAGGATACTAGGCCCATAACCTATTGCAATTACCTGTTGGGGTAGAACCTGGGTGATTACAGTAGGTACCAGCAAAATGTGAAATGGAGGTTAGTCCACACAGTTGGTCCTTAACCAGGCTTGCAGGTTTATTGGTAATAGTGATAACAGTGGTAACACACACAGTGGTGATAGCATTACACATAAGTGACAAAAGTGGTGGATATATCAGTGGTAATGCAGATAATATACAGCAGTAATTGGTCTTACCTTTGAGGAGCTAAGTACTGCACAGTCATACACCACCGTGGCACTCAACATAGTGATCACAGTCATGCGCCATGACATCATCACAGCACAGAGAAGGAGACAGTGCACTCCTTTCCAACACAAGAGTCACCAAAATTTCTCAGCCATGCACTCATTTCCTGCCTAGACTATTGTAACCTCCTTTTTTCTGGCCTCTTTCTCTCACATCTCCCAACTTCAATCTATTCTTAATGCTACTCGCTCTCACTTACAATGAATCCCTCTCCTACATCTTTAACCACACTCCCTTCCACCCTCCTCCTCCTCCGACTGCCATCTCACCTTTGCCCTTGTCACTTCCTCTAACACTTGTTTCCACAACTTCCATCAACATGCCCCTTCCTCTCTAACTCACTTCCTCACCTAGCCAGACCAGACCTACTCTTAGCTTAGCACTCTTTTCCTTTATCTCTCCACCATGTATCCTTCATAGTTTACTGTCCATCCCTTCCCTTTCATCAAGTTTTCCTACGATCGCCCTTGTTTTTTTATCCTAAGCAGTCTGTGATGTAATAGCAATGTTCTGCTATTATGGTATGTGCTTAAGCTATGGTTAGCTGTTGTGTATTGCACTTATGCTCTGTAACTGTTATTATGTTTTTATTTTTACCCTTTACGTCTCTGTGAACATTTTGTGGCATGATAATAATAATAAAAAAACTGCAACAAAAGTTTCTAAAGTATTGAAATAAATAAAGTTGCTACTATAAGCATTCTATATAATCCTATGAGACATAGGGGCCTATTCATCAACACCAAACTAACGGTTTTAAGGACATTTTTCCTTTTTTACAGTTTTTTGGTATTAACACACTTAGGCCCTCATTCAGAGGCGGTCGGAGGATACAAGCGGTCGCTCCGAAACTGGGCGGCCACTTGCATCCTGACCGGCCGCCTCTGTTGCGGTCGTTAGGCTGTGGGTTAACACCCACAGCTCTAACGACCGCTCGGGTGATGGTCGCGATGGTCAGAGACCTTCGCGACCATCGGGGCTTACGACGAGACTCTAGGGTAGGGTCTCACTTGTCGTAAGCCCCGGAGAGGTTCTGGCTCTGTCAGAGCCGGAAGCTCTCCACTGACATCACTAGTGATGTCAGTGGGGCCTCCCCCAAACGGCAGGCGTTCCCATGGGAACGCCTCCGTTTGGGCTGCCACCCCCCCGGCCCGCCTTCCAAACGGGGCGAGCTGTCGACAGCTCGCCCCCTTTGGAAAGAGACCCGCTACGACCGGCGCTGTCGGTCGTAGCGGGTCTCACGCATGCGCACGAGGGAGCCGGCTCCCTCGTGCGCATGCGCACTGGCAAAACATCGAGGCGGCCGTGCGGTCGTAGACTGTACGGCCGCCTCTGAATACGGTCCTTAATGCAGGAGATATAACTGATATCTCCTGGTTAAGTTCGTCTGTGTTAATTTCCACACTCCCCATACATTAGTACATTAGTATGGGGATACGGAAATTAGGATATTCATCAAATTCCGAAAAATAAGTATTTTCGGAATCTGATAGTGTTAGTGTTACTTTCCTACATGTACACTATCAGGGGCTATACGCCACCTGACAGTGGCGTATAGCCCCTGATAGTGTACATGTAGGAAAGTGACATACTTACCAGCTTTCACCATCCTCCTCAGCTCCCTCCGGCTCCGGCTGGTCTGTGTGTTATCCCCGCTGCTACATGGTGTTGTTGGCTGGAAGCGTCTCCCCTCTGTGCACCAGTACACTAATGTGCTTCTTCAATTAACTGTTTTTATTTACTCTAAACATTTGATTGAAGAAGCACTTATAAGTGCCACCGGGCAACAGAGGAAAGACTTACCGGCAGCAGCAGCTTGCAGCAGCGGGAGAACATAGAATAGTACTATATATACAAGCAGTCCCCTCCTGCCTGTAGCTTCCATTCCCCGGTTCCCAGCTCCAAACACCACCGGGGAAATAGCACGGAGCCTCAGCCAGTGCAGGAAAGCATCTTCCTGCTGACTGCATTGAGAAAATACCTGCATGTCCAGGTAGACCAGGCGGGGGTCGGGGGACTTGCTACCTTCCGGGAAGGTGGAGGGCGGCAACATTGCATTGGAGTGGTCAGCAGAGAGGAGCCCACCGGGGCACAGTTTCCTGCAAGTGGGGGTCATGGAACCTGCTACCTTCCGGAGGAAAGAAGACCCGGGGGCAGGAGGAGGAGGGTGTCAGCGGAGGCAACGCCAGTGGCAACAGTGGATGGAGCAGGCAGCGGAGGGGAGCCAAATGCCAGGGGACAGTTCCCTGTAGAGTACTGTAGTGCAGAGGTGGGTGATGGAGATGGAGGACGGGGATGTAGGCAGGGAAAAGTATCTATTTTCCGAAAAGCTGTCATCGCATAAATGACAGCTTTTCGGAATAGATAGTTATGGGGAGGAGGAATGATGAATTCCTCCGGTAATTAGGTAGAACTCGTGTGAGTTCTAAACCTAATTACCTCCAGAGAATTTTATGTGTTAATGAATAGGCCCCATATTCTTGATCAAATAATAAGAGGGTGAATAAAAAATTATCCGCACTCCAGTTATATTAACTCTTCTGTTGGCCGCACTGTCTTATCAACACTTTCCGTACTAGGTAACTGTCTCCCCAGTCACTGCTGTGCAGGTTTGAGCGTGTTACGTCAGTTCATTTGTGACTGCAGTGCAAGAAAATATGGCTGCCCCACTTGTGATTTGCGCGAAAGAAGAGCAGTGTGCAGCGATTCATTTTTAGTGATCTGAGGGTGCGTCTGCTGCCGATATTTATTGAAGACTTTGGCCCTGATTCAGAGCCGGTCGCTCTGACAGAGCTCTCGCTCTGAATCAGGGCCGGTCTTTTTTTTTTTTTAGAATGGGCTCCTGGCCGCTCGCATAGCTGTGGGTGACCACCCACAGCTATAGCGAGCGGCCATGATGATGGTCGCGATGGTCAAGACCATCGCGACCATCTGGCTTGCAACGAGACCCTTGTGGTAGGGTCTCATTGCCGCAAGCCCCAGAGCGATTTCGGCTCTAACAGAGCAAGTGATGTCAGTGGGGCCGGCCCCAATCGGTAGGCTTTCTCATGGGAACGCCTCCGTTTGGGCAGCCACCCTCCCGGGCCGCCCACCAAAGGGGGCGTGCTGTCACTCAACATCGACAGCACGCCCCCTTTGGTGCGAGACCCGGAGCAACAGATTGCCCGTCGCTATCCGGGTCTCGCGCATGCGCACGACGGAGCCGGCTCCGTCGTGTGCATGCTCTCTGGGCCACCATCGACCTGGTTGCGGGTGCTCAGCCTTGCGACCGGGTCTGAATCAGGCCCTTTGTGCACAGTATGGAGAAAGTGTTTTGTCACAATAAATGTGTATGAAGTAGAGTAGTTGAAAGAAGGTTGCAGTAGAGTCAGTCATGAAGAAGGAGCCGGACGCCCGTCCACGTCCACGACTGATGAGGACATTGAACTGATTCTATTGGATAGACGAGTGACAGTGGATTATGTTGCAAATCATTTGCAAATCAGAAGCCCTAATGCTGGGCATACACTATACAATTATCTGTCAGATATCTGTCCAATCTGGCTGGTTGGAATGAAAACATGGTAATATATGGGCGCAAATGACAGTCGATGATATGGTTTTAAACACTGGAAAACAATTGTTCAAATTTGTTAAATTCGTGTATTTTAACCAATTTGTCTGAATGACCATTTTTGTCTGTTTTCCAGTGTTAAGGTGCCTACACACTTGGCGATGTGCTCACGATGTACGATTTCCCTTGAACTCTCCCCCAGCAGCTCTCCGGCAGTCCTACACACGATTTGGAGTAAAAAATGTCCAATCTTACTTGGGCTCTATCGTGCATCCAGTGCATTGTGTCGCAGAATGGCAAATCTGCCCTACAGCACGGCAAATCTGAAGGTGCGATGTGCGACCACTGGGGACGCGAATCACATCGTGATCGTGAGTGGGGACTCACGATTTGGGCATTTTTCATATTATCTGTCGTTCCAATGCGTTGGAATCGGCCAGATCGTGTAAAAGATCGCCAAGTGTGTAGGCACCTTAAGTGAGCAAATAGTCGATTGTCATTGGCTCCCATACATTACTAGATTTTCATTTCAACCAGCCAGATTGGACAGATATCTGACAGATAATTGTATAGTGTATGCACAGCATAAGAGGTTGAAGATTCACATCTGATGAAGAGGTGAAGACAGCGGTGCATTCATGGCTCGCAGCTCAGCCTAAAACATTTTTTAATGAGGGAATACGAAAGCTTGTTGACAGATGGACAAAGTGTACTGATAAGCAGGGAGATTATGTCGAAAAAAAAAGTACAGTATTTGTCTTTTCTGAAAGTTTATTCAAATAAATTCTACGGCCAGAGTGGGGATAATTTTTCACCCTCGTACATGACAGGTACTGTACCTGGTCACCATTTACGCCACGCTGAAATCTCCTACACATGCTAAAGTTACTAAAGTGGAAGTTAGTAACTAAACAAATAGCTGCATCACCACTAGACATCAGTTTTAAGACTGCACTAGAACACTATATACTACAGTATATTGTATACACACACATATATATGCGTATATCAATAGTGTATCTATAATGGGTCATACTTGCCGACAATCAACTTCAGCCTTCCGGGAGGGAGCTGATTGTCGGCTAACAGGGGGGGCGGGGCCGGCCATTGACACCACATTGGGGGCGGAGCTGGGGACGGCAATTGACGGCACATTGTGGGCGGAGCCGCACGATCGCATCATCGTGGCCCCGCCCCCTCTTCACAATGCCGTTATTTTTGACATTGTGAAGCAGGGGGCGGGGCCACGATTCAATGCGAATCGTGTCACCGCCCCACCCGCTGTGGGGATTTCTAGTTTTTTCTACGGGGAGGTCGGGAGGGTCGCAGGCTTCCGGGAGGCTTGCCTGCCTTTCCGGGGGGCTGGGAGTGGCATCCGAAAATCGGGAGGCTTCCGGCCAAATCGGGAGGTTAGGCAAGCCTGTAATGGGTGCGTGGTGCACATGGGTCCCTGGGTCCAGAGGGGCCCACACTGCACCCATATATAGATATACTTACCTCTCCGCAGTCTCCGAAGTCCTCCATCTGCCGGTGGCCCGGAACTGCAGAGCAGCAAAATCGCAGAGAAAATGTCGCGGCGGCCATTTTTTGGCTGATTTGCCCATGCCCGCTAGAGATGTCCCGGAAAATAAGGCGCGGGCACCATTTTCCCAGGAGACCTGCACATGTGCAGTAGACTCTGGCACCCAGAATCGACTGCGCCGCCAGAGAGCTGGGAGCCCACACGGAGGCCCCTGGTGTATATATCTCTTCTTTGTGTACATTATATAGGATGTAGCATCCATTAAACTACTATGGCTCAGATATAATATGTGTAACAGTATTCACACGTTATTTACCCAAGTGCTACTACTGTACTGCGCTACACAATACGGTGTCTAATAAATCCATAGATACTAAGTGAGAATGGATATGCAGATCAATCCGAAAGATCAATTTTAATCAATTTGCACATTGTCAGCGTGAATGGCAGATGCAACCTGAGTTTATCACATTTCCTGACAAAACAGTTCACACTTCACATTTAAATAACATTTGTGTGCAGTGTTTTGATATATACGTGATGTATGGTACTATTTTGCCATCACTTTCCATCACAATTGACTCAATACATTGACCTTTATATCGCAGAAGATAAACAACTGACACATCACACTACTGACAGCTATAGGGGAAAAGTTTCATTTATAGTAAACATATAGCAAAAAGTAATTCATGATTAACATGATATAAGGAGTGAAATTTACATATATTACAAAACTGTACTAAAATCTTCAACATTCAGTGGATTGGATAGAATAGCATATTAATCAATAGCAATATATATGATATGTAGTCAAGAAGCCGGCGGTTGGCATTTCGACCACCGGCTTCTTGACTACATATCATATATATATTAGGGTTAGGCACCCCCCAAGGAGGGTTAGGGTAAGGCTAGGGGAAGGGTGGGTTTGGGTTAGGCACAACTGGGGGGAGGTTAGGTTAGGCACCGCCCCCCCCCAGGAGGGTTAGGTTTTGGGTGCGGGAAAGGGGGGTTAAGGTCAGGCACCACCGGGGGGGGGGGGTTAGGGATCACTAAGGGAGGGTTAGGGGGGAGAAGGGAGGGTTAGGGTACTTACTAACCCCAGTCGGGATCTCCTCTATTTGGGATTCGGGCGTCGGCATTACGTCTGCTGGGAACACATCCGGCTGCATTACATACCGATTTCGTACAGAAGATACAACTAAAAATGGCGTTTACTCTGCACACACTCAACTCAGAATAGAATGCAACTCTGTCTACACCCCCACGGTTGTTTCTCTTACGTGGGGACGCCTGTTACTGCCCAGCAGCACCCATTCAGTCATCGCAGGAAAACGACTGAAATGCGCAGGAGTCAGAATATCTCGTAACTACCGTATGTAGGCCGCGGCGCACGTACATCTTCCATCTCAAGGCCAATGTCTAGCGTGTACCGACATTGTTAGCGACGGGACTCGGCGGGGAGCCGGCATCAGCAAGCGACGAAGCGACAGTAGGGGCCATGCTGCATTCGGCAGCATGGCCCTCGCTAACGATGTCACCCGTTGGACCTGCGTGCAAGCGTAGGAGCGCGCATCGTCAGTGACATGGCGGGTACACACTGGCCGGGGTGCCCGATATGCCGCTCCGATCCGCCGGATGGGCGACATGTCGCTTAGTGTGACCCCGGCATAAGTCGTACAGTAGAAACACTGACATAAGGTTAAAAATACCAAGAAAAAAGAAAGCAGATAAATATGGTGAATGCATTAGAATAATGTATAAAATAAATTGCAATTTCAATATATGAGAGGTTTTAATATATCACAGTAAATCACAATGTTATTTCCTGGCGATCCTTATGGTTAACTTATGTCACATTATAGCATTATATCTAAACAGTCCCCAATAGAGGTGTAGTAGGTATTACCGCCGGACGCAGGGCCGGCGGTTCAAATCCAAACAGCGGCAGCCTTGCAAGGGTGAAAATCCCGATCGTCCCTAAGGTAAGTATCGCTAACCTAATTCCACCCCTAACCCTCCCTTAGGGGTGCCTTACCCTAATCTCCCCCCCAAGTGCCTAACCCTAACCTCCCCCGGGGGTGCCTAACCCAAACTCCGCCTTCCCCTAGCCTAAACCTAACCCTCCCGGGGGGGGGGGGGGTGGCCAACTCTAAGTCCCCCCGGGAGCCCTAAACCTAACCCTCGCCCTGTGGCTACCGGCGCCCGGCTTACCTTCATTCGGTATGCCGGGCGTCAGTCTTCCGGGGTCTGGTTAATGACAGGCGTTGAGTTTTCGACGCCTGTCATAAGTACCACACCGGGATTAGAAAGTCTGGAAGCCGGCGGTCGGCATGTAGACCGTCGACTTCCAAACTACATCCCCCCAATAGTGCTCAGCGATAACAAGTTACACCCATGAGAATAAGTTTTTTTTTTACGTTTTATTAACATAACATCGTTTTATTTGTATGTGATTCCCAGACACATCAGGACGTCTGAAGTTTGCGGAGGATCTTTCAAAGGTGCAGATATTAATATAGTAATGTATTTTATGGTCCCTGTAATCTCTGTTTCCCATCACTACACAATAGGCCCTACAAACACAGACTTACATTAGATATTAGATTTATTTGTCTGCAGATTTAATCTTTGATTATAGAACTCCAAATGCTTCTTACATTGTAATATTCACTTATAATAATATTGTCACATCAGCATTCCTGTCAAGTCTGGGTGACTATATAAGATATAAATGTGAGTTATTACTTCAGTGGCCCAGGGGGAGATGTACTGTACTAAGCCTTGGGGAGAGATAAAGTGGAGAGAGATAAAGTACCGACCAATCAGCTCCTAACTGTCATTTTTCAAACACAGCTTGTGACATGACAGTTAGGGAGCTGATTGGTTGGTACTTTATCTCTCTCCACTTTATCACTCTCCAAGGCTTAGTACATCTGCCCCATTCTGAGACATTTCCATTTTACATCCACAGTGTTAAAGCTGATCATTATACACTAATATAAGCACAAAACTGTGTAATACTGTATACATGCGTAGTAACATGGGCAGATAGTTCCATTGTCCTGAGCCCCAGTGCATGCTGAAGCAGCTTTTTCCGCAATTGTAGCACCTGGAATATTCAACCGGTTCATCGTATTAATTGAATATGTCTCAGATGTTACTCCATCCAAGAGGAAGGGTTATACAGACTGGTTTCTGTCTTAAACTTGCTCTCCTTATTCTCCCCATGCTCTTCCCATGCCTCCGCCCTCCTTGTACAGGCCAGCTCCCTCTTCTCCTTCATACATGAAACTATCCTGATTCGTGCACTCTACTCCCAGTTCTCTTCCATATCTATATCCCAGCAGTGGCGTAACTGGGTATTTGGCGCCCAGGGCAAGATGAAAAATTGTGCCCCTCCCCCAACTGTGTGCATGCGCCAAAGACGCACACCAAAACATGGGCGTGGCCACACATGACACAAGGGGCGTGATCACAGAAAATGGGATCATGTCAACATGACACGCCACCGTTTCTCATCACTCTGGGAACATTCCTTTCCATTCCATATGCACATTAATGCCCCCAGTAGTAGTGCCCCTTATGAAATGCCCCTAGTAGTAGTGCCCTTATGCAATGCCCACTGTAGTAGTGCCCTTTATGCAATGACCCCAGTAGCAGTGCCCCTTATACAGTGCCTCCAGTAGTAGTGCCCCTTATGCAGTGCCCCCAGTAGTGCCCCTTATGCAGTACCTCCAGTAGTGCCCCTTATGCAGTGCCACTAATGCAGTGCCCCTAGTAGTGTCCTGTGTGCAGTGCCCCCAATAATGCCTTCTATGCAGTACCCCCAATAGTACCCCTTATACAGTGCCCCTAGTAGTGATCCTTATGCAGTGCCCCCAGTAGTGCCCCTTATGCAGTGCCCCCAGTAATGCCCCTTATACAGTGCCCCCAGTAATGCCCCTTATACAGTGCCCCCAGTAGTGCAAGGGGTGCAGCTGCTTTGCTATTGTCAAAGCTACATGTGTTATATACATTTTCCCCATTGGGTGGTACATAGGGGCCCTTACAAACTTTTGCTACTATGGGGCCTTCAAATAGCTAGTGCTCCAGCCAAATGCATGTTCACCTCTGCTGGGTCAGCAACCACAATAAGAAGATCACCAATGCCTCATTGCACTAACTAATTAGTTATTATGTTTAAGTGACCCCTCATTAAAATGCCCCCAAGTGAATAGTGGTTTCCCTCTGGAGGGATTAGTCAGTTTGTAGAGCTGCTATAGTTGTCCTGTAAATCACTAGTTGTCCATGGTAGCAGACTATGCAAGTTTGGCCTTTGTTTGCTGTTATTCATTTTCAATTTATCCGATCTCTGCCCCCATCCAAGATACTTTGATGATGCCCAGCAAGTATGGGTGAGAGACCAGCAGTGTCATGATGACAGACACTGCTGTGATAGCCCCGCACGGCTGCTGCATGCAATGGGAGATCTCTTTGTGCACATTTTAAACCATGGGGCCAGGGGGGGTGAGAGTTAGTGCTATTCTGTGGAGATGGGGGAGGATGCATTAGAGGTCAAGGAGCAGATCACATGACATGCTGGGTTACAAGTGGGAAATCAATAGTACCTTTCTAAATGTAACTAGCTTATTATGGTAAATAAATTGTGTGATGGAATTAGCTGCAGTTATTTAATTTGTGTCAAGTTTGTTTTATCGAACCAATGTCCAGGTGATGCTATCAGAGGGGGGGGCGCACTTATGTCAGAAATCTTTACATCAGCAAAGAAAGAGACTGCAGAAAGGATATAAAATAAGCCTAAAGCCAACCACGTAGTAAAAGTTGAAGGTGGATATACGTGAAAGCCGTGAATTCAAGTGACCTGGAGGAGGAAGTACCGTATATACTCGAGTATAAGTCGACCCGAATATAAGCCGAGGTACCTACTTTTACCCCCAAAAACTGGGAAAACTTACTGACTCGAGTATAAGCCTAGTGTGGGAAATGGCAGCAGCTGGTAGTGCCCCCAGTAGTAATTCCCCCTGGTTGTGCCCCCAGTAGTAATCCCTCCTGGTAGTGCCCCCAGTGGTAATCCCCCCTTTCAGTGCCTCCAGTAGTAATCCCCCCCTGGTAGTACCCCCAGTAGTAATCCCCCCTTTTAGTGCCCCCTGTAGTAATCCCCCACTGGTAGTGCCCCCTGTAGTAATCCTCCCCTGGTAGTTCCCCCAGTGGTAATCCCCCCTTTTAGTGCCCCCTGTAGTAATCCCCCCTTTTAGTGCCCCCTGTAGTAATCCCCCCCTGTAGTAATCCCCCCCTGGTAGTGCCCCCTGTAGTAATCCCCCCTTGTAGTTCCCCCAGTGGTAATCCCCCCTTTTAGTGCCCCCTGTAGTAATCGGCCCCTAATAATGCCCCTTAGTAGTGCCCCCTGTAGTAATCGCCCCCTGGTAGTGCCCCCTGATAATGCCCCCTGGTAGTGCCCCCTGTAGTCATCGCCCCCTGGTAGTGCCCCCTGTAGTCCCCCCCCCTAGTAGAGAGAGACGTGAAAAGAATAAAAAAAAAAGAAACACTTACCTTAAACTCCCGCTCCTGGTCCCGCCGCTGTCCGCTCCTCCGGCCGCTTTGCATTGGAGAGACGTCGTCATGACGACGTGTCTCCCATCACCCACTGCGGGAGCCGGAAGATGGCTCCCGCAGTGGGAGCAGCAACAGCCGCTGAGAGTCTGACAGACTCTCAGCGGCTGCTGATTACACCAAACACGCAGCTGCCGGCTCCGGCGGCTGTGTGTTTGGCAGTGTGTAGCGCTGACCGAACTCCGTCCGGTCAGCGCTACACTTGACTCGAGTATAAGCCGAGGGGGTACTTTTTCAGCACATTTTTTGTGCTGAAAAACTCGGCTTATACTCGAGTATATACGGTAACTTTTTTCTCCAGCGATTGAGCTCATGAGCTGCACTCACTGGGAGATTGTCCCCACACGGTCAGACCATCAGATGACGATTTGTAGACATCGCTAGCCAGATACTGAGGACCTTCAGGTCCTTCTTTAATGCTGGGAAGTAATTACCGCTGTTACTGACATGAAACCGTAGCTCCATGTGTCTAGCGGCCACCACACAATACAAGCGCAGACTCAGCCGGAATATCTCAGGTTTTAGACTCATTGAACACTGGGCCTGATTCAGAGCCGGACGCTATTTGCGCTCGCTCGTTCAGAAAAAGGGGCCGGATATTTAAATAGAGCGCTCGCTCTTTGCGGTCTGCTGACGCCTCTATGTCTGAACGAGCGAACGAAACATGCGCTCGCTATTTTTAAAATAAACGCCCCCTGGCCGCTCGCATCCTACGCCATCTCCGCTATTTATTAGATTAATCGAGTACATCGAAAGGCGTCTGAACTGCTCACAGTGCTTGTGGTTGGATTTTCCTACCGCAATCATGCGAGCAGTTCAGGCTAAAAGAAAAAACCAAGTGACGTGGTCGATGACGCTGCTTTGTTAAATATGCACACCCTTAAAACTCCCGTTTTGACCGTTAGGCACGCCTGCGTTCGGATCTCCACTCCCCGTTTTCAAGCACCTTCCCCTGTTACCACCCACAAACGCCTCATCCTGTCACTCAAATTAGCAGGCATTCGCTATTTTGCGAGCACACAATTTCCGACCGCAATGACTGGTTCGCGCATGCGTATTACAACCCATACGCATGCGCAGTTGTGCGAACATCGCTCGGAGCGAACGAGCGGCCGCTTACGAGCGGCTCTGAATCAGGCCCATAGTTTTGACAACAAAAATTGTTGAAGTATTTGTAACTGTCACAGAGTTGTTTTACGATGACGATAATTACACTACAGAGGCGACCAGTGAATATAATACAACGGCTCACACAGGCTATTCAGCTGATCTCCTACTTCTGACAGATGCTTTTAAATAGAGATAAAAGGAAGATTGAGGCAATTATTGGATACAACGCACATGCTATCAGATAAATGACATCAAGCTGAAAATATGCCACACATACAATCAGTGATTAATGATAACTATAGAATGCAATCACCTTTTCCACCATGTGTCCTATATAAGGAAATAATACGCCGGAGCCATGTTTACTGCATATGGGATGGCCGACGCTGGATATGACACGCCTACAACTTAGGGCCTTATTCAGCTCGGTTCGCAAAGGCTGCGTTCGCAGGCACCTGCTAGCTGCGAAAATATGCTAATGAATGCAATCGCACGGCAACCGCAGGTCTATACCAAGACGCCCGCCACTGTATAAAGCCGCCCACTGCCCATGACACGCACCCGCAAGTCAGCAAAAACATCGGTAACATCGGAACCCTACACACAGTTGTGGTTGACCTGACCGTACCTCACAAACTGCTAAACTTCCTGATGCCATCTAGACGTCTGCCATCGTATGCTATCGCAGGAGCTTAACTATGCACACCCCTGTCACGGCATCCAAATGCACAGGCGCGCCTGCGTTCCGCTGACCACTACCCCTTCTCCACCCCCAAATGGTCACTTCCTGTCAATCACTATGAGATGGGACTGCGTGCTCGCTGTGATCGTTTCCCGATCGCAGCGGCCTGTTCTCGTACGCGCACTGCGATGCATACGCATGCACAGAGTGCATCGACTGGCTGCGTGCAAACGCAGCCTTGCAAACCAACTTGAATAAGGCCCTAAGCGTTCCTGAACAGACCCATATTTACATTGCTAAACTCATTTGTTTTAAAGATACTCACAGTATATTTTACTATTTTACATACCGTATAATATGGTTTTATTTGGTTCTATAGAACAAAGGTTTGTGAAAGAAGATATTTTAGAGCACTATCAGGTGCATCACTTTCCTCCTGTTTATAAATGTATTTAAAAAAAAAATAACATATTAAATATATTACATATATGGCTGACTATAGGCCTGATTCAGTAGCGTATGCAACTGCAATTAAATACTCACTTGCAGATCGATCGATTGTTAGTCACTGCGCACTCGTATGCTCCACACTGGGTGCGCGCTGTGATCACACTGTAGGTCAGACCTGCTGTAAATGTTGCGTGACTGGCCAATGTGCCTCGATGGTACTCACTATGGAGCTGGGTCACACACTGTGGAGCTGGTTAGCACACTATGGAGCTGGTTAGCACACTATTGAGCTGGTTAGCACACTATTGAGCTGGTTAGCACACTATGGAGCTGGTTAGCACACTATGGAGCTGGTAGCACACTATGGAGCTGGTTAGCACACTATTGAGCTGGATAGCACACTATGGAGCTGGTTAGCATACTATGGAGCTGGTAGCACACTATGGAGCTGGTTAGCACAATATGGAGCTGGTAGCACACTATGGAGCTGGTTAGCACACTATGGAGCTGGTAGCACACTATGGAGCTGGTTAGCACACTATGGAGCTGATTAGCACACTATGGAGCTGGTTAGCACACTATTGAGCTGGTTAGCACACTGTGGAGCTGGTTAGCACACTATGGAGCTGGTTAGCACACTATTGAGCTGGTTAGCACACTATGGAGCTGGTTAGCATACTATGGAGCTGGTAGCACACTATGGAGCTGGTTAGCACACTATTGAGCTGGATAGCACACTATGGAGCTGGTTAGCATACTATGGAGCTGGTAGCACACTACGGAGCTGGTTAGCACAATATGGAGCTGGTAGCACACTATGGAGCTGGTTAGCACACTATGGAGCTGGTAGCACACTATGGAGCTGGTTAGCACACTATGGAGCTGGTTAGCACACTATGGAGCTGGTAGCACACTATGGAGCTGGTAGCACACTATGGAGCTGGTTAGCACACTATGGAGCTGGTAGCACACTGTGGAGCTGGTTAGCACACTATGGAGCTGGTTAGCACACAATTGAGCTGGTTAGCACACTATGGAGCTGGTTAGCATACTATGGAGCTGGTAGCACACTATGGAGCTGGTTAGCACACTATTGAGCTGGATAGCACACTATGGAGCTGGTTAGCATACTATGGAGCTGGTAGCACACTATGGAGCTGGTTAGCACACTATTGAGCTGGATAGCACACTATTGAGCTGGATAGCGTAGTATGGAGCTGGTTAGCACACTATGGAGCTGGTTAGCACACTGTGGAGCTGGTTAGCACACTAGGGAGCTGGTTAGCACACTATGGAGCTGGTTAGCACACTATGGAGCTGGTTAGCACACTGTGGAACTGGTTCGCATACTATGGAGCTGGTTCGCATACTATGGAGCTGGTTAGCACACTATGGAGCTGGTTAGCACACTACGGAGCTGGTTAGCACACTACGGAGCTGGTTAGCACAATATGGAGCTGGTAGCACACTATGGAGCTGGTTAGCACACTATGGAGCTGGTTAGCACACTATGGAGCTGGTAGCACACTATGGAGCTGGTTAGCACACTATGGAGCTGGTAGCACACTATGGAGCTGGTAGCACACTATGGAGCTGGTTAGCACACTATGGAGCTGGTAGCACACTATGGAGCTGGTTAGCACACTATGGAACTTGTTAGCACACTATGGAGCTGGTTAGCACACTATGGAGCTGGTTAGCACAATATGGAGCTGGTAGCACACTATGGAGCTGGTTAGCACACTATGGAGCTGGTAGCACACTATGGAGCTGGTTAGCACACTATGGAGCTGGTTAGCACACTATGGAGCTGGTAGCACACTATGGAGCTGGTAGCACACTATGGAGCTGGTTAGCACACTATGGAGCTGGTAGCACACTATGGAGCTGGTTAGCACACTGTGGAGCTGGTTAGCACACTATGGAGCTGGTTAGCACACAATTGAGCTGGTTAGCACACTATGGAGCTGGTTAGCATACTATGGAGCTGGTAGCACACTATGGAGCTGGTTAGCACACTATTGAGCTGGATAGCACACTATGGAGCTGGTTAGCATACTATGGAGCTGGTAGCACACTATAGAGCTGGATATCATAGTATGGAGCTGGTAGCACACTATAGAGCTGGATATCATAGTATGGAGCTGGTCCCCACACTATGGAATTGGTTCGCACACTGTGGAATTGGTTTGCACACTATGGTATTAGTTCGCACACTGTGGAACTGGTCCGCATACTAATAAGCTGGTCCCCACACTATGGAATTGGTTCGCACACTGTGGAATTGGTTTGCACACTATGGTATTAGTTCGCACACTATGGAACTGGTCCGCATACTAATAAGCTGGTCCCCACACTATGGAATTGGTTCGCACACTATTGAGCTGGTTCGCACACTATGGAGCTGGTTAGCACACTATGGAGCTGGTTAGCACACTATGGAGCTGGTAGCACACTATGGAGCTGGTTAGCACACTATGGAGCTGGTTAGCACACTATGGAGCTGGTTAGCATACTATGGAGCTGGTAGCACACTATGGAGCTGGTTAGCACACTATTGAGCTGGATAGCACACTATTGAGCTGGATAGCATAGTATGGAGCTGGTTAGCACACTATGGAGCTGGTTAGCACACTGTGGAGCTGGTTAGCACACTATGGAGCTGGTTAGCATACTATGGAGCTGGTTAGCACACTATGGAGCTGGTTAGCACACTATGGAGCTGGTTAGCACACTATGGAGCTGGTTAGCACACTACGGAGCTGGTTAGCACAATATGGAGCTGGTAGCACACTATGGAGCTGGTTAGCACACTATGGAGCTGGTAGCACACTATGGAGCTGGTTAGCACACTATGGAGCTGGTAGCACACTATGGAGCTGGTAGCACACTATGGAGCTGGTTAGAACACTATGGAGCTGGTAGCACACTATGGAGCTGGTTAGCACACTATGGAGCTGGTTAGCATACTATGGAGCTGGTTAGCACACTATGGAGCTGGTTAGCACACTATGGAGCTGGTTAGCACACTATGGAGCTGGTAGCACACTATGGAACTTGTTAGCATACTATGGAGCTGGTTAGCACACTATGGAGCTGGTAGCACACTATGGAGCTGGTTAGCACACTATGGAGCTGGTTAGCACACTATGGAGCTGGTTAGCACACTATGGAGCTGGTTAGCATACTATGGAGCTGGTTAGCATACTATGGAGCTGGTTAGCATACTATGGAGCTGGTTAGCATACTATGGAGCTGGTTAGCATACTATAGAGCTGGTTAGCATACTATGGAGCTGGTTAGCATACTATGGAGCTGGTAACACACTATAGAGCTGGATATCATAGTATGGAGCTGGTAGCACACTATAGAGCTGGATATCATAGTATGGAGCTGGTCCCCACACTATGGAATTGGTTCGCACACTGTGGAATTGGTTTGCACACTATGGTATTAGTTCGCACACTGTGGAACTGGTCCGCATACTAATAAGCTGGTCCCCACACTATGGAATTGGTTCGCACACTGTGGAATTGGTTTGCACACTATGGTATTAGTTCGCACACTGTGGAACTGGTCCGCATACTAATAAGCTGGTCCCCACACTATGGAATTGGTTCGCACACTGTGGAGCTGGTTTGCACACTGTGGAGCTGGAGCTGGTTCGCACACTATGGAGCTGGTTAGCACACTATGGAGCTGGTTAGCACACTATGGAGCTGGTAGCACACTATGGAGCTGGTTAGCACACTATGGAGCTGGTTAGCACACTATAGAGCTGGTTAGCACACTATGGAGCTGGTTAGCATACTATGGAGCTGGTTAGCATACTATGGAGCTGGTTAGCATACTATAGAGCTGGTTAGCATACTATGGAGCTGGTTAGCATACTATAGAGCTGGTTAGCATACTATGGAGCTGGTAGCATACTATGGAGCTGGTTAGCATACTATGGAGCTGGTAGCACACTATGGAGCTGGTTAGCACACTATGGAGCTGGTTAGCACACTATGGGGCTGGTTAGCACACTATGGAGCTGGTAGCACACTATAGAGCTGGATATCATAGTATGGAGCTGGTAGCACACTATAGAGCTGGATATCATAGTATGGAGCTGGTTAGCACACAATGGAGCTGGTTCGCACATTGTGGAGCTGGTTTGCACACTGTGGAGTTGGTTCGCACACTGTGGAACTGGTCCGCATGCTAATAAGCTGGTCCCCACACTATGGAATTGGTTCGCACACTGTGGAATTGGTTTGCACACTATGGTATTAGTTCGCACACTATGGAACTGGTTCGCACACTGTGGAGCTGGTTCGCACACTGTGGAGCTGGAGCTGGTTCGCACACTATGGAGCTGGTTAGCACGCTATGGAGCTGGTTAGCACACTAGGGAGCTGGTTAGCACACTATGGAGCTGGTTAGCATACTATAGAGCTGGTTAGCACACTATGGAGCTGGTTAGCATACTGTGGAGTTGGTTCGCACACTGTGGAACTGGTCCGCATACTAATAAGCTGGTCCCCACACTATGGAATTGGTTCGCACACTGTGGAATTGGTTTGCACACTATGGTATTAGTTCGCACACTATGGAACTGGTTCGCACACTGTGGAGCTGGTTCGCACACTGTGGAGCTGGAGCTGGTTCGCACACTATGGAGCTGGTTAGCACACTATGGAGCTGGTTAGCACACTATGGAGCTGGTTAGCACACTATGGAGCTGGTTAGCATACTATAGAGCTGGTTAGCATACTATGGAGCTGGTTAGCATACTATGGAGCTGGTTAGCATACTATAGAGCTGGTTAGCATACTATGGAGCTGGTAGCATACTATGGAGCTGGTTAGCATACTATGGAGCTGGTTAGCACACTATGGAGCTGGTAGCACACTATAGAGCTGGATATCATAGTATGGAGCTGGTTAGCACACTATGGAGCTGGTTCGCACACTGTGGAGCTGGTTCGCACACTGTGGAGTTAGTTCGCACACTGTGGAACTGGTCCGCATACTAATAAGCTGGTCCCCACACTATGGAATTGGTTCGCACACTGTGGAATTGGTTTGCACACTATGGTATTAGTTCGCACACTATGGAACTGGTTCGCACACTGTGGAGCTGGTTCGCACACTGTGGAGCTGGAGCTGGTTTGCACACTATGGAGCTGGTTAGCACACTATGGAGCTGGTTAGCACACTATGGAGCTGGTTAGCATACTATAGAGCTGGTTAGCACACTATAGAGCTGGTTAGCATACTATGGAGCTGGTTAGCATACTAGAGAGCTGGTTAGCATACTATGGAGCTGGTTAGCATACTATAGAGCTGGTTAGCATACTATGGAGCTGGTAGCATACTATGGAGCTGGTTAGCATACTATGGAGCTGGTAGCACACTATGGAGCTGGTTAGCACACTATGGAGCTGGTTAGCACACTATGGAGCTGGTTAGCACACTATGGAGCTGGTTAGCACACTATAGAGCTGGTTAGCACACTATGGAGCTGGTTAGCATACTATGGAGCTGGTTAGCATACTATGGAGCTGGTTAGCATACTATAGAGCTGGTTAGCATACTATGGAGCTGGTAGCACACTATGGAGCTGGTTAGCACACTATGGAGCTGGTAGCACACTATGGAGCTGGTTAGCACACTATGGAGCTGGTTAGCACACTATGGAGCTGGTAGCACACTATGGAGCTGGTTAGCATACTATGGAGCTGGTAGCACACTATGGAGCTGGTAGCACACTATGGAGCTGGTTAGCACACTATGGAGCTGGTTAGCATACTATGGAGCTGGTTAGCATACTATGGAGCTGGTTAGCACACTATGGAGCTGGTAGCACACTATGGAGCTGGTTAGCACACTATGGAGCTGGTTAGCATACTATGGAGCTGGTAGCACACTATGGAGCTGGTTAGCACACTGTGGAACTGTTTTTAAATTAATTTCCTTTGCTAACAATACAACTCACTTGGTGAACCGAACCACTCATTAGTAGATGAGTGGTTCGGATTTATCTTATTGGCTATCCAAAACATGTGACACCTGCATACCAGTTAGATTTGGTTTTCAGATCAGGACATAACTGAGCCAAAACCGAAACGCTCATCTCTAATTACACAGGTCTGCGAAATTTAAGGTATTGAAAGCTTTTTTAATAATACTTGTATATTCTTAATTATACTCCTCTGTACATCAAGAAATAGTATATTAAAAAAAATCACCACATCACATTTAACTATAAGGGGGTTACATACAGTTTTAAGAAAAAACAAGAAGTTTAATTGTTTTTGACATATTTATTGTGAAATACGAAGAAGTGTAGATGATATCACTGTGTTTTTGTCTTAATGACATAATAAAATAACAATAAAATCAAACAATAATAGAAACAAAACCATAATTATTGAATAAATCGTTAATATCTTGTTTTTTTTTGTCTTCAAACTTTGGCCCTCATTCAGAGCCGGACGCTCTGAGCAGAGCGCTCGCTCTGAATGAGGGCCGTCCTCCATAAAAATGGAACGTCCTCCTGGACACTCGTATAGCTGTGGGTCACCACCCACAGCTCATACGAGCGTGCAGGATGATGGTCGCGATGGTCTTGACCATCGCGACCATCGCCAGTGCGACCAGAAGCCTGTGGTCGGGGTTTTCGACCACAAGCCCTGGAGTGATTTTGGCTCTATCAGAGCCAAAATCACTCCCACTGACATCACTAGTGAAGTCAGTGGGGCCGGCTTCTGACGGTAGGCATTCCCCCTTTGATCAGACACAACGAGCAAAGGAAAGTCCTTCGCTCGTCGCATCTGGCGCATGCGCAGTGCACACCATCGACCCACTTGCGAGCGGACAGCCGCTTGCGAGTGGGTCTGAATCAGGCCCCTTGTTTTGTCGCTTTTTGCTTATAAGCTTTTTCTGTGTTGTCTCTGTGTATCATCCAGCAGTAGTCAGCCATCATGCTGACGTGCCAACGACCCTGGTATATTCTTTCTACATCTTTAACGTCTTGGTGGAACCGTACACCCTGTTCTTCACTGTAGTCTCCGAAATTATTTGGGAAATGCTCAATATGGGAATTCAAAAAATGTACCTTTAAACTCATATTGCAGCCAAGGTTTCTGTAACTATTAAGCATTTCCCTGACAATTTCTTTGTAGTTTGGATCCTTGACATTGCCTAAAAATTTTGAAATCACATGTACTGTATGAGTGGTGTGTACTGTATATGTACTGTGTGTGTGTATGTGGTGGTAGGCAGGGGTTAAAATGAGCCGGCACAAGGGCAAAACTGTGTTGCATCTGTCGTATTTGGTTCCACCTTCGCCAGCTCACCTTGTAGTTGCAGTTTTTGTGTGTGTGTGTGTGTGCAATGTTCCTTTAGACAGTATGGGGTTTAGGCCCTTTGAAAATTTCAGCTCCAGGCCCATGTGGACCTTAATCTGGCACTGGGAGGGGGGAAGTTTTATGACGAGAACTGAATTGCAACGTTCTATACTACCGACTGAAATCATTTAAGACAATGTTTTATAATAAATGTAGGCAGAATACATTTATTACTTTAAAGAATATGAAAAAAATGACATATTCATAAATACACGTTTTGCAGAAAAACGTGATGTGATATGCAAAATAGGGAGTCATTTTTCGTGTTCAGAAGCCAAAAATCTATAAGTATCACATAAATTCGATAAAAAAGCTTTTTCATCGCAGACCTGTGTTATTAGTCATTATAATGAGTATGTGCATTCTAAATAAATGTAACTCATCAGGCTCGCTTTATAGAAGCCTCAATTCTTCCTTTTTGTATTTTGCAACCTTTTAGAATGTGGCCCTGATTCAGAGCCGGAAGCTCTGACCAGAGCGCTCGCTCTGAATCAGGGCCCACCTCCATAAATATGGAGCGTCCTCCTGGACACTCGTATAGCTGCGGGTCACCACCCACAGCATATACGAGCGTGCAGGATGATGGTCGCGATGGTCTTGACCATCGCGACCATCGAAAATGCGAGCAAGAGCCTGCGGTTGAGTTTTTCAACCGCAAGGCCAGGAGTGATTTTGGCTCTATCAGAGCCAAAATCACTCCCACTGACATCACTAGTGATGTCAGTGGGGCCGGCTTCAGACGGTAGGCGTTCCCTTGGGAACGCCTCCGTCTGGCAGGCACGCCCTCGGCACGCCCACCAAAGGGGGCGTGCTGTCAGTCAACATCGACAGCACGCCCCCTTTGATGAGACACTCCGAGCGAAGGAAAGTCCTTCGCTCGGCGCGTCTCACGCATGCGCACGACGGAGCTCCTTCCGTCGTGCGCATGCGCAGTGCGGACCATCGACCCACTTGCGAGCGGACAGCCGTTCGCGAGTGGGTCTGAATGAGGGCCTGTGTCCTTTAATGTTACAATGACATTGACTCTTTAAAAGGAAAAAGAAGAATACGGCAGCACCACACAAAACTCGCTTTAAAAGTGTAACCTGTTGCTAGGATAAGGACAATTGCTGGGCCATTCGTTTTAAAACTGCAACAAAGTAAAAGCACTCAGTGCTGGTTATATCATTTCTATGCAAACAGTAATGTATATTTGTTATGCATCAAAATAACGGAGAATTTTATATTAAATTGTTGCATATAGCTGAGAATACACCCTTCTAACCGGTGGTAGTTAGTCTGCAGTAAAAGGGATGTAGTTAATTTGCTGCCGCACGTTGAAATCGGGATCGGTATGATTTACCGCCATCTGCAAGGCAGAGGTGAAGATCCTGACAGCAGCTAAGGTGAGTACAAACTAACCTAACCCACCCCCCTAACCCTCCCTTAGGGGTGCCTAACCCTAACCTCCCCCTAACCCCCCCTTCCCCGCTGCCTAAACCTATATCTCCCGGGGAGGGGGATGGTGCCTAACCCTAACCTCCCCCCAGGGGTGCCTAACCCTATCCTAACCTTCCCCCACCGCCGTGGCTGTCCACGCCCGTCTCACCTTCCATTGGTATGCCAGGCGGCGGGCTCCCGGCGTAGGTAAAATGACTGGCATCAGGACTTCAACGCCTGTCATTAGACCCTTGGGATGCAGACGGTCGGGATTTTCCCGTTGAAATCCCGTTGCTGGCATCCTGAGCCGTGGCCAGAACACCAGTGTCGGAATCCCGACATCAGTTGAGATGCCAACGCCGGAATCCCGACAGCCGGCATCCCAAACGTAAGTATAGCAGGCCAGGTTAGCTTTACATCATGGGGGGGAGGGTTAGGTTTAGCCACCATCGGGGATGAGGAGGGCTAGGGTTAGGCTGCGTGGAGGGGAGGTTAGGATTAGACTGCCTGGAGGGGAGGTTAGGATTAGACTGCCTGGAGGGGAGGTTAGGGTTAGGCTGCGGACAGGGAGGGTTAGGTTTAAGAACCACTGGATGGGTTGGGCACTACGGGGGGAGGGTTAGGTTTACGTACCTAGGGGGGAGGATTAGGTTTAGGCACTAAGGGGGAGGGTTAGACACTAACGGGGAGGGTTAAGGTGCGGTGGGGAGTGTTAGGATGCAGGAAGGGAGGGTTAGGGGGTGAAGGGGGGAGGGTCAGAATACTTGCGGAGCCTCTGTCGGGATTCTAAGCATCGGGATGCCACTGTCTGAGTTTTGACGGCCGGCATCTCAACTGTCGGACTCCCATAAAAAGTCCTTCAATACAGAAACAATGAAGTGTAATTGGTTCTGCCTACAGTATACAGCTGAGAATAGTAAGTCCTGTCCTCCAATTGCCACACACACTGTGTAACTGTCTAGATATACCAGACTTTCCCAAGGCTATTGCAGAAATGAAACGCCATTGTCTTATATGGGCAGAGATGAGGGAACATGTCATGAAACAGTTAGTACCAATTTAATTCATATATATTCAAGTATATAATAAGTAAGAACCTGCATCAATACACATCTCATAATGCAACAGCAGCAGCTCACAAATGTATAATTATGTCATCATCAATGCCAATCCTGGTCGTTATATATTTATTTATAAAATGAAAGCAACATTTCTCTCATATGGGGTTTAATGTGGAGTTGAACGCAAGTTGGCCGTTATTGCTGCCTCATTGCGTGCACGCAACTAGATGCGTATCTCCGCCCGCATGCACGGTTGTACACATCTCCGCGGCTGAGCTGCCTCTATCGCTACGATTGGTTTGGTAACAGTCATTTCCCTTGCACCTATTCTTGGTGTAAAAGAGGCATTTGAAAATGTATGCAGCAGCCCAAAAACTGCATAGCCCGTAATTCCGCCGACGTGACTTCACAGAGCGCCCTGAATCCCCCATAGTTTTGAATGATCGACGTGAGAGAATGCCCATTGCGAAAGCACGCAATATCCATAAAAACGTGAAGCAAAGCAATTATTGACACAAGCTCAGGCACTGAAATGTTTTACAAGTATACAGCAAGCCCATATAACATCTCGTGGGACCCCTGTTTAAAGGGGAAAAAATCTGTCAGAGACTGAAAGGGATTATTGCTTTACAAAGGAGATTAGAAAGGGGTTAAATCCCCATACACCTCCAACAAGGACGTCTTATAATCTATATGATATTCAGTACTGTTGGTAAGATATTGGCCCTCATTCAGACCCGGACGCAAGTGGCCGTTTGTACGTTGGGCGAACGTAAAAAAATATTTAAATTCAGGCACACGCTCGTATTTTCGTTCGCATCAAAACATCCTCCCCAAACTCAGGCGACCCCTCCTCTAACTAACGAGCGTGCCAAATAGCGAGCGCACATCCCCAAAGTGGTTTGAAGGGAACGCACGCACTAGTACTATCCGGAAGTTGGACTGTCACATTTCGATTAACTGCTCGTTTATTCTGCCTACCTCCCTCAATCGTAACATGCCAATCAATATATCAATTAGCTTAATTGTTTTTTTTTTTTTTTTTACACAATGCAATAAACTTTATTTATGTCCGTGTTTGTGTTTACCCGCAGAATACGTACGGCTTAAACATTCGCTTTTAATTGTCAAAATACATGTTAGCCCCTATTAAATAATTGTTCTATTTGTTTTTATACCCGCATATTTCCTGGAGTTCATTTCTTTATGTAAATTTGCTTACGCATGTCACTGCATCAAGCCTATCATAAGTCTCAACAGATTTCTGGCCCTGTCGAACACATGACTCATACACTAACCAATAGAATTGCTCCTGTTAATTTCCTAAATACATTAGCCAATCATAAAATTTGGGAGCACTTTATCAAAAATGATTTTTATGAAAAACTCCATTGCCATCATGAGAGCCTCCGCATTCACCAGGCGCGAGCTGCTGGTGCTTACGGAGGTAATGGATAGGCGGATCACCAGCCAGCCTCCACCCATCACCAACCGCGAGAAGCGATCCGCATATGCGGAGGTTCGGGCCCGCCTGCGCTCCTTCGGCTCACGCCGCCATATCGGGCAGCTGGAGCGCAGGTGGTCGGACCTGCAACGGCGGACGCCCCGCTTGCTGGCATGCTTTCGCATGCAGATCGCTGAAAGTAAGTTTAATGGATTGTGGTTTTCATGTTTGTCTTTGTGGCCCTAACTGCATGGCCCTGTTTTCCCTGTATTTCATATTTATTCATTCTCCTCATATCTGCATGGCCCTGTTTTCCCTGTATTTCATATTTATTCATTCTCCTCATATCTGCATGGCCCTGTTTTCCCTGTATTTCATATTTATTCATTCTCCTCATATCTGCATGGCCCTGTTTTCCCTGTATTTCATATTTATTCATTCTCCTCATATCTGCATGGCCCTGTTTTCCCTGTATTTCATATTTATTCATTCTCCTCATATCTGCATGGCCATGTTTTCCCTGTATTTCATATTTATTCATTCTCCTCATATAATTTTTTGTTTTGTTTTTGGGGGTGCATTTGAAATTGTTTTGCCACTCTCCCCAACCCCCAGCCAACACTCCAACTCCACTCCTTCCACTATTCCCCACTCCTCCCCAGCCTTCCTACACCCTCAGCCAGATTTTTATGGCCGCCTTCCCCTCCGTCCCAATTCCCCCTCTCATCCAACCACCCCTCTTAGAATGACCCCCTCCCCGGAGTCGGTCATTACCCCGCCCCGATCTTTGGGGAATGGACCCACCTCCGAGGAGGACGATGGAGGGCCTTCTGTAGCTGGCGTTGGGTCTTCCGGTATGTTTTTTTTTGCGTTTTTTTATCGTCACAAACTGTTTGTATGTAATCATGGTTTTTTGTTTTTTTGGGGTTTATTTTCCAAAATTTTGTGGTTTTGGGCGATTGCCGTAACCTGTTACTGCTGTTTTCAACATACACATAGCACACCTGTCAGAATTTGGACATAGGCCTCCTTGTATTTTTGCGCTACACCATTTTAGTTTGATGAGTTTTAATGCAGTTTTTTTTAAATGTTTTTTGTGGAGTTTTTTTTTTTTTTTTTTTAATGTGGTTTCACTATTGTTGTATTAATCCCCACACTTGTCTCACCCACAGAGGAACAGAGGCGTCGGGCCGATTTATCCGCCTGTGTGGCCCAGATGCACACCAATATCATCGGGGTGCTGGTGGTCCTTGACCGTATGTCGGTCCTCCTTAGGGAGTAGTTTTTTATTTTTGGCTTATTCTGTAAATAAATTGTTTTTTTTGAAGTTACGTTCTGGCTCATTCGTTTTTTCAAAAGCACATATTGTTTACCCTGACATAAGTAGAGTGTTCCTGCAAGGATTTCAAATTTTTGACAATAAGAGTGTGTGTTGTATTTTTATGTCAAACAGCCACAAGAAACACCTAACAGTACCAATCTGATTTCCCTTTTTTGGTGTAGTCACAATTAGATATTTCTACATTTTACAGGTTCCTAGTTGGTGTGCAAGCAGCTTAGGGCAATATTACGAAGCAAAATGATTGTACAGGCTTCCTTTTGGTGTTGGTTTGGACCCTGAATAAAGAAAACATTTTTGCTCAAATGGCGTCAGTACTGGATTACTCCTTAGACAAATGTAACGTGTGTGAACCTGGTTACACTTGGTGGTAACGTTCCAAAAAAGGGACAGCATTTCACTCTCAAAACATTTATTATCAACATAACTGAAAAATCAAAGCGGTCACTCACAAACAAAACACACAGTGATAATCTCAAATACAACACATACCAAAAAAACCACATCCCAAAAAAAAAAAATCAAGAACTGGTTGACGAAGGACCATGCCAATATGATTCCACATATATGGCGTTGCAATAAGGGTTCCAGAATATATCCCCAAAATGTCCACATACAGGTTTTGTAAGGGTAGCAGGAAGTAGTCATCGTTGGAGTGCCAAAGATTATGTAAAAAAACAGAAGATGTAGAAAAAATTTAGCCAAAAATTAGATGTTCTCAAACAAACCCAACCACATTAGGTATCAGCACTGTTTTTTTTCAAATAATTACCTAAAAAATCTGGCCACCACATCATCGCGTATGGCCCCCCCACATACTGACCTCCGACCAACCTCAGGGGGGCCATCCTCAGGTAAGGCATCCTCTGGCTGCATTGGGACCCCACTCCTTATGGCGATGTTGTGAAATATCCCACACAGGACCACAATTTTCGAAACCATATACGGCAAATACATGAGTTCGCCACCAGAGTGGTGGAGGCATCTGAATCGGCCTTTTAAAAGGCCGATACAGCGCTCCACCACTTGCCTGGTGGCTGTAAGTGCGGAATTATACTCACTTTGTGGCCCTGGTGTGGGATCCAAATAAGGAGTGAGCAGCCACTGTCAAGGGTAGCCACTGTCTCCTGTGAAAACGAATAGTCAACATCAGGCTCACTCTGTATGAAGCTTAACATTGTTATATACTAAAGGTCTCCACTTACCCAGAAGCTACGCATCACCAGCTTGTAGGTTGTTTAATTTGTGCCATATCCCTGATTGCCGGATGACGAAGGAGTCATGTGCACTTCCTGGTAATTTTGCATTCAGGGACAGGATCTGGAGGGAGGCATCACATACCACCATTACATTGAGGGAGTGATAGTGTTTCCGGTTTCTAAATATTGCCTCCAGCCATGCTGGAGGCTGAAGTGGTGAGTACCATCCACAACCCCTATGATGTGTGGTAAGCCAGCTATTTGGTAAAAATTGGCCTTGGCCACACTAAGGGCACCCATATCCAAAGGCATTTGAATAAAATGATGGAGGTGCTTGAAAAGTGCCTCCATCACTGCCCTCAGGATCCGGGAAAAGGAGGATTGTGAGATGCCCGCCACTATTCCCACCGTTGTTTGGAACGATCCTGAGGCACAGAAATGTAACACCGCCATAAATTGCGTAAGTGGTGGAATTGCTGTAGGACTGTCAATTTGCCGCTCAAGATCACTCTCTATTAATGAGAGAGTGTCTATGATGATTTTTGGAGGAAGACGGTATCGTCTTAAAACCTCATCATCTGGCATTCCAAAAAGGGTGACACGTGTTCGAAATATCTGGGGCCTTGCACGCCTACGATGCCTACGCCTGGGACGAGATTGAGGTTGGTTCGCTTCCGGGAGCAGGGCCAGAACAATCCGACCCATATCAACCTGAAATGACAACATTGGAATGTCAGGCTTTTTACCCCACCCATTAAAAATACATGTAACTTTGCTTGAAAATACCATCCATTGATGCTTACATGCCGGGGTATTGTCATGATATGTTGTAACTGCAAATAATCACATCAAAAATATACATCATTTTATGCTGGCCATGTCATTATCACAAATTTAAGCAAGACAAAACATAAAAGGGGACACACACACATTTGGGCAAAGAGCAAAACGACGTTGCGCACACTACGTCAAATTGAGGCCAAATGTAAGCAACCAATGCTCCCGAAAAAAAAAAACAATTTTAAGGGATGAATAAACATTTCACAAAGCGCTAATTTGTTCGCAAATACAAGGCACAATAGGAAGTAGTAAAAATGCGCTAATTAGTTCGCAAATACAAGGCACAATAGGAAGTAGTAAAAATGCGCTAATTAGTTCGCAAATACATGGCACAATAGGAAGTAGTAAAAATGCGCTAATTAGTTCGCAAATACAAGGCACAATAGGAAGTAGTAAAAATGCGCTAATTAGTTCGCAAATACATGGCACAATAGGAAGTAGTAAAAATGCGCTAATTAGTTCGCAAATACAAGGCACAATAGGAAGTAGTAAAAATGCGCTAATTAGTTCGCAAATACATGGCACAATAGGAAGTAGTAAAAATGCGCTAATTAGTTCGCAAATACAAGGCACAATAGGAAGTAGTAAAAATGCACTAATTAGTTCGCAAATACATGGCACAATAGGAAGTAGTAAAAATGCACTAATTAGTTCGCAAATACATGGCACAATAGGAAGTAGTAAAAATGCGCTAATTAGTTCGCAAATACATGGCACAACAACGCCGCATAAATAATGTAAAAAAAAACACAGAGTTCGAATTTGCTAAAAACAACGTTACATGTGGAAGGCCAACCAAAGTTGCGTACAGACAAACAAGAACATTTCCTAAACAGTTTAACAAATGAACTTACCAAGAGATAATATATAAGAAACCGGACCAAAATGTCTTTGGGGCAGAGCCAAAATAAAACCTAAGAGAGATGAAATGACGGGAAAAACTAATTTGAAAAATCGACACCAGAATGAGAGACAAATTGACCCAAAGTTAGACTTCCCCAAACTTACCAAAACTGGAAACGACCAAAAAATTCGAAATGGAAAGAAAACGAACAGAAAACAAATAAAAACAAACAAACAAAAAAACCCCTCAAAAAACGCAATCTCCGACACCAGCCAACAATCAACTCCAACCAACGTAACCTCCAACATTCAATAAACGCCACCTCGAGTCGAGACGCCCCAAGCCATAAATAGTGTTTAGTTTCCCGCACAAATTAAGGAAGGATCAGAGGAACGCACAATCAATGATGCGGCCGCAAAATAAGGACGCATGAATAAATACGTCACGAGACAAAAACACAATTCTGGTGTATTTCTAGTTTGAACATCACACATGGCTACAGACCAGGGAAACAATGGACAACAGTCAGGCGGTAAGTATTTCATGCATTTTGACTCAATGATTAATTTGAAACATAATATTGTGCAAGTTGTGAAGTTGACAATTCTCCAAAATAACACACATAGGTGAGGAGGATGACATGGAAGAGGCTGCTGGGCCCAGTATTCCGGCCAAAGCTTCCAAAAAGAAAAGGCAGCCACAATTCACAAGAAAGGAGATGGAGGTTTTGATTCAGAAATGTGTGGACATCCTGCCACAGGCAGACAGGAATATGAGTGCTAGCCAGAAGTGGAGAATGTGGGAAGAGGTAGCCGTGGATGTCCATAGGGTTGGTGATTATGTCTGTCTAGCCCGGGATGTCAAACGGCGGTAAGTAAACACTTGACCACCATAAAACCAAAAACCAAATCAAATAAAAAGTAATGTTTCCAATTTAACCCACAGATGGGGCGACTTCAAATATCGCCTGAAACAAAAATGGCCGACAGGGCTAGGCATGCAAGGGGGACAGGTGGAGGTCCCACCCTTGTGTCATTGGAGTTGACTGATTTAGAAGAGCTGGCACAGGGGTGTGTGCAGCCTGTGGAGGTGTTTGGCGTGTCCAACATGGATACGGACATGCCAGACTTTGCGGCTCCTCATGTTGTCCCAGGTAAATGTTGTGATGTCACCAACTGTGAAATGTTATTGTGCCAATATGTAGATTCTAATGTGAGTCTTTTCTCATTTTTCCAACAGAGACACAGGCGGATGAGTCTGCTCCAGAGGGGAGCCTTGGCCGCAGAATTTCTGCTGGCTCTGCAGCGGAGGAACCAGTACATCCGGCTGAGGACTCTGCAGAAGCCAGTCCAGGGCAATCCCCCTCGCAGGCAGTGTCCCTCCTCACAGAACTCAATTTTAAATCGGATTTCCATACGGAGATTCTGCAGAGGATGGACGCCAGTCTGGTACGGGTGGCTGAGGCCCTGGAGCAAAATGCTGCGGCCAACGTGACCATTGGTCAGGCCCTGGCGGAAAATACCAGGGCCAACATCCGCATCGCCACTGCCCTGGAGCAGCTCGTTCGCCAGCACGTGGTGGAACCGACCTCCCTTCCTGCCGGAACATCAGGATCCTCCACCTCTGGCACAACATCAGCCAATCCTCCAAATGTGCCTAGCCCTGTGCCTAGTCCAGAGGCCACAACATCTGCCTCTGGTCAGGCCAGCCCGATGACATCCCGGACCCGGTCTGGCGCCCTCCCTCCCCCAGCCAAACGGGCGAAAAAACGGTGACACCATTGGCTACTTTTCCCACACTCCTTCTGTGCTTGCCTCATATTCCTTTCTGGCCAAAACTTCCCTCTCCTTTCTTGTGAATTGTTTTTAATTTTTGCATTTACGTTTACCCAAAAATTATTGTTTTCACAATTAATAAATATTGTGGAACACTGCCAAAAATGTTGGAGTTCAATATGTGTATTTTTTTTGGGGTGGATACCAATAAATTTACCACAAATGTACGACTTTGTATTCTGACATTATTGAAAAAATGGGTTACATTTAATCCGGGCCCACAAGCCAACAACGTTCAAAATAAAAAATGACACATTGAAAAAAAAGTGCTCGTTAAGGAACGTTTAAAACATTACCTAAGGAGTAAAAAACACCTTGCAAACACAAAATGAGGGACCAAACCTAAACATGATGACATTATTGTTACAATAGTCCAAAAACGAACACATTGCGGCCAAAATACACCCCCACAAATGTACGCTAATTGATTAATTGATTGTGTAATCCAGACATTAGCAGCTATGATTTCCACCTGCGTTCGGTTTTGTGCTATCCAAAAAAACTGCTTCCCAAACACATACCAAGCCGTTTTTCAATCCAACACTAATTGAGTTTTTGACAAGCCGTGATTAATCGATGCAACATCGTGGAGTGCTGGGACGGAGGAGAAGGCCATCGCCACTGTGGTCGAGTTATCCAGCCCCTAAGCTGTGCGAGCATTTTGAAGGGAAAGAGGATCATCCAGTGACGTATGAGTTGGTACGAACACATTTGACGTTCGCATTTGTTAATGTATGTACGCCCAAAAAACGCCTCGCCACGCCTGCGTTTTTCCATCTCCACCCCCGTCAACGCCCAAAAACGGCCTGTTCTGTCAATCACATTTGACATGTCACTTCCTGTACGCTATTTGACGAACGAGACCAAAAAAACTCGCAATCTGCCGTACGCACATGCGCAGTGTAACACCGACGCATTTGCGGTTACTCAACATCGGAACGCAATGAGCGTACTGCTGCTAACGAACGGCTCTGAATCAGGGCCATTATACCAGGCAGTACTGCAAACAATAGCATTTATTTGCATGTTGACTACTTTGCTCGCAGGACCCAACCAGGGCTGCCTAAAGGAAGGGAGGGGGTTTGGAAGGGGGGGGAGTAGCTTGAGTGAGCTTTAGAAGTGAGATGCAGAACACGGTATTAACCGATGTACATGGAAAAAGCAGCTCTCATTATACACATAAAATCATTCATTAACCAATCAGGACATTGACGGAAACCAATGAGAAGTCAGTAGTATCACGGCCTCCATCAGGGGAGCACTGCCGGGACTGGAGTTCTGGGCCCAGATACCTGGCAGAAAGGGGGGGGCCGCTCCTGTATTTTATTTTTATTTTTACGGAGAGCAGCAGCGGCGCTGCTGCTGTTTCCGTCAGATTAGATTGAGCCGGCGGGCACTAGGACCCGCCGCGGCTCTAACAGTCTCGGTCCGTCCGGCACCAGCAACACGTGCAGGCGCGTCAATGCCCGAGGGCCGGGACTCAGCAGAGGGGACAGCACAACAGCCGGTAAGTTTAAATGTGCTGTGCCTGTGAAAGAGGGGGAAACGGGGGGCCTGGCTGGGCACACACAGAAGGGGGACTGGCTGGTAACAGGGCTGTAGCTAGGGTAGTGCGGACGGTCAGGGGGCGCCGTTTGGGCCTGTCAAATTTCTGTTTATTATCATTCCTGCTTGTAGCTTCCCCTAATTTCATCCCCAGCATCTCCTGGCCCCTCCTATCTCTTCCCTGGCCCTTCCCCATGAAGCCATGGCCCTTTTTTGGGTGCATTATGTCCCTTTGAAAAATGAGGGGGGGGCAATGCTCTTCCTGGCACAGGGCACCAAAAAGTCTAGTTACGGCTCTGGTTGGACACATAAGGGGGCCTGGCTGCACACACTTAGAAGGGGGTCTGGTTGGATACATAAGGGGAGTCTGGCTGGGCACACACATAAGGGGGGCTGGTTGGACACATAAGGGGGCTGGCTGGACACACATAAGGGGGGCTGGATGGACACACATAAGGGGGGCCTGGCTGGATGCACAGAAGAGGGGCCTGGTTGGATGCACATAAGGGGGTCTGGCTGGATGACCATAAGGGGGTCTGGCTGGATGACCATAAGGGGGGGCCTGGCTGGACACACATAAGGGGGTCTGGCTGTACGCACAGAAGAGGGGCCTGGCTGGACACACATAAGGGGGGCCTGGCTGGACGCACAGAAAGAGGGGCTGGCTGGACACACATAAGGGTGGCCTAGCTGGATGCACAGAAAGAGGGGTTGGCTGGACACACATAAGGGAGTCTGGCTGACACACATAAGGGGGGCCTGGCTGGATGCAGGAATAAGGTAGCTGGGGAAGGGGGGCCCTGACGATTTTGTCAGTCCCGGGCCCCACAATATCTGAGGGCAGCCCTGAGTAGCAGGCACCTGTGTACAGTATTCTCTGCCTTTTTGGGGGGAAATAGTTTGTTGATACATTTAACATTATTTTTCAGGAATCAAAATCATTGATTCCAGTGATCCTCATTCCTTCTATCTAATGCTGGGTCCACACCCTGCTATATATATTGTTGTTGGATGGGCCTGGCGAGGGTCCGGGTCCGACGTCGCCCCTCCCCTCCTTCTTACCTGTCGGCAGCCAAGCACACACTGTTGTGTGCTGGGCTGCAGTGGGAGACTGCTCACTGAGAGCAGCAGCAGCGGTCTCCTCTGCCTGTGAGGGGGGGGGGGAGCAATCACACTGATTGCGCCCCACTCCTGGATTTGCATCGGGCTGAGGGACTCACAGTGCCCCCTCCCCAGCGCACAGCGGGGACATGGCATTATGCCTGCAGTCTGACTGCGATCGAATGCTAATCCGTTGCGATCGCTATGCCATCACAGCACAACATAAGGACGCCCACTTTACTTTACACAAGTCCATAATACTTAGCAAGGCTGCAAAACCATCGGTAACATCGAGTACCATCGCAGCCTAACGCACAATTGCACAAGCTCTGACCTTACTCAGGAATTGCTAACTTCAACACACGAGTCCTCAGGCTGCGTAAGACATCGCAGTGGATAATTTATGCACGCCAGCGTTCAAACGTACTGGCACGCCTGCGTTTCGCCGCCCCCCCTACCCATTCACCACCCCCAAATGGTACTTCCTGTCAATCACTCTGCGATGGATCTGCTTTGTCACTGCGATCGCAGTCCCGAACAGCAGTGGCCGGTTCATGCACCGCGATGCATGAACAGAACGCAACAATCGGCCGATTGCGTGCGTAATTGCAGTTGTGATTGGTAGTGAATCATCCCCTAAATTGTTTTTTTTTTTATACTCTATAGGGGGCAGAAGGTTTTTTTTCAAATACGTATTCCTTTTAAAAAATGATTAGTGGTTCATACCATCCTGCTTTACAATACATAAATTATTTTTATCTCTTTAATATCAACTGTACTGTGGGTTTAATCTTCATTTTATACAATGTGTCTGTCAAAAGAAGACGTACGAAGAAGGTAACTTATCCCTTTTAGAATATCAAGACCATTAAATTACAGGTTCTATTGTGTACCTACAGTACATTACTGTGGTTATTCAGATACTGTAGAGTAAAAACAACATTTTTTTTATTGCTACCTGGAAAATAGATGTTAATTACATGTGCATATCTTATACTAACCATGAGGAAAATCTTTAGAACTATTTACAATGTTCATGTTTCAGGCTCAAACAGATTTCTCTACAATTAATGATATCGCAGAGTATGATAGGACCTAGTTATTATTTTAACGAACGTCAAACAACCACATTTTTTTTTTCTAGCTCAAACACTTAAAAATAGCACCGCAGTAAACTTTTCATTTGCATCTTGAATAAAGTGAATTAATTATAGGTTGTGATATATTATCCAGCGACCTCGCAGAATGGAGGTCTGTGTTATTATTACTGATGTTTTGATGTCCTTACCTTATGCTTAGTTTTGTGTTTTCCAGCCTCTGTAGCTCTGTGTGTTTCTCATATCTCTAGAAGCCCAGATCAGTACAAATTCACCATTGTGGCCTTTTATCTGGCGATTGGTTTATAATGACACGATTAACATTAGTTCTCTGAAAATAAAACAGATAAAAATAAAATAAATAAAAAAAACACATTGTTTTTTTTACCCATTTAATTTCTCCCCAAATCAAATTTATACATATTTTTAGTTTTCTTGAAAGGATGAAATTATTTAAAAAAAAAATTGTGGAATTAGTGCCTGACTCAGAGATGTACGTTCATCCGATGATGAACATACATCACTGATGGTTAGGGGTCTGCGCCTACTCAGGACCTGCAATTCCGTCCATCTCTGAATCGGGCACTTAGAAGTGAGATGCAGAACACGGTATTAAGCGATGTCCACAGAAAAAGCAGCTCTCATTATACACATAAAATCATTCATTAACCAATCGGGACACTGGCAGAAACCAATGGGCAGTCAGTAGCATGCACCTGTGCATAATCTTGCCAAATCTTTAGATCGGTTGGCAGGTTGGCCGATCTAACCACTTGTCATTCAAGTGTGTACCCCATATAAATTCCTTTTTACCTTCTCAAATATATTCAGATTAATGTTACTCATGAAAACAATTAAATGTTTTCTAAACAGACAAAGCACATTCCAACTGAATCGAGGGCAAACCGTGAACCCCCTGAGATGTTGGTGCACTTGACCACAGTGTAAATTATTATTGTTGATGTTGTCTGTTAGTAGGGAGTCATAATGCATATTGCAGCAGCATTTTGAAGGTGGAAGCAACAGGACAGGGAAAGAAAGTCAAGGGAGATTCCAAAGAAATGTCCGAACAGCTGTTCCCCAGGAGCTGTAGTACGTGGATTAGGTTGCCATGGCCGAGAAGCCATAACAAGATTCAGATAACCATGAAGCTATGATAAACGTCGGCTAGACGGGTGTAAATCACACCACCATTGGACTCTGGAACAGGGGAGTCACATACATCTGCCTGTATGAGTTCTGTCTACAATTTGGTAGAGGAGAAATAAATGGTCTGGGGATGTTTTTCATGGTTTAGCCTGGGCTCTTTAGTTCCCGTGATGCTACTGTACAGCAATGATCATTTAGAGAATGTCACTCTTCCAACTTTGTGTCAACTGTTTGGGGAATGCCCATTCCTTTTTCCGTATGACACTGCCCCCATGAACACTGCAAAGTCCACCCAAAAATGTTTTGCAAAGCTTGGCATAGAAGGACTGGACTGGCCTTCGTAGATCCATGGCCTCATCCCAATCAAACATCCTTTGAGATGAATTTGAATGCCGAGTGCGTGCCAGGCTTTAATGCCTATAATCGGTGCCTGAGCTTACTAATGCTCTTCAGGCTGAAGGTATAGGTATTTCCACAGTCGTGGTCCTAACTCTATTTGGTCCCCACTCTTCTGGGAAAGCCTTCCCAGAAGAGTGGGGTTTTGTAGTAAAAAAAGGCTCCAATTCCATTTGAATCCAATTTTTTTCAATAAGTTGATCAATAAGCATAAATGGGTATGATGTTCACATGTCCACATACTTTTGGACATGTAGAGTATGGCTTGGTTTTGTAGTCATGAGAGCAGCAAAAATCACAGGGAAAATGGCGGCGACCATTTTCCAAGGGACTCTGAGCATGTGCAGTGCTGCTGTCCCCAGGAAAACGACATGGGCACCATTTTCCCAGAGACCAGCGCATGTGCAGTAAATTCTGGAACGAAGCCAGAATCTACTGCACCATGGGTGGCTCCGCGGCACCACACGAGAGAGGAGGGGGCCCGCATTGAGTCTGCACACGGGCCCCCTCCTCTCTTAAAATGCCCCTGATACACACAATCCTATTCATGGTATAATATACACAAAATCCTAATATATATATATATATATATATATATATAATTTGCTTACTCCCTTTGTCCGGAATGCTATTTGAATTTGAATATCTCAAAGACTAATTAAGATAGTAATGTGAATCTTTTGCAACAGATTTCAATCAGCAATAAAATACAGAATTTGGAATAAAACTGAAAAAAAAAATAACTACAAAAGCCATGATAAATGATTTGGTATAGCTAACCTTAAAATGTCAAGTAAACTACCAGAACACAGATTCGGCACAGTGACCTGGGGTAAGCGGGATAGGGGTGACCGCCACCGGCTGCTGTTCTCACGCACTACTGGTGGTCTGTGCTCTCACATGAAGCTGGTGCCCTAGCCATGTGCGGACCCTGTCTGAGTTCTGCCCAGTTCAGCTCCTGATTGGCTGCCTGGCTGCATGACGAAGCCATTACATGAAGAGGGAGGGCGTGCGGGCGGTGCAACACGTGAGGCTGCTGCCCTAGGGGGCGCTCTTCCCCTCTCCAACACGTCGATTCCAGGCTCGCAACTCCCAGCCGATCAGCACCGGGTTTGCGCCTTTAAAGCAACGCCTCTTTTCTCTGCTTTCCACCACAGCTGCCGGCAGCCGCTGACTGGTGGGAGGCTGGGAGACGCTGAGGTGGAGTAACAGTTCATTATCATTTGCATCAATCAGTTACAAATTGGCGAAAAGTTACAATAAAAAAAGCCCCCAAAACCATAAAAGGGCATAGCTTAGCCGGTTATGTTTCAAACACATATTTTATTATCCGATTCCATTGTATTAACATATGATCTAGCCATTATCTAGAAGCATTTTTCGTACTTATGTTCTGGGTTCAAATTGGTGAAATGTTCGACACGGGCATACTAGTTCATGGTATAAATATACATACAAATATATTCATGGTATAATATACACATACTTCTATTCATGGTCTGTATACACACAATTCTATTCATGGTATAATAAACACACAATTCTATTCATGGTCTAATAATATACACACAATTCTAAACATGGTCTAATATACAGACAATTCTATTCATGGTCTAATATACACACAATTCTATTCATGGTATAATATACACACAATTCTATTCATAGTATAATATACACACAGTTATATTCATGGTATAATATACACACAATTCTATTCATGGTCTAATATACACACAATTTTATTCATGGTCTAATATACACACAATTATATTCATGGTACAATATACACACAATTGTATTCATGGTATAATATACACACAATTGTATTCATGGTATAATATACACACAATTGTATTCATGGTATAATATACACACAATTATACTCATGGTATAATATACACACAATTATATTCATTGTATAATATATTCACAATCCTTTTCATGGTATAATATACACACAATTATCCTCATAGTATAATATATTCACAATCCCTTTTCATGGTATACTATACACACAATTATATTCATGGTATAATATACACACAATTATATTCATTGTATAATATATATACAATCCTTTTCATTGTATAATATACACACAATTATATTCATAGTATAATATATTCACAATCCCTTTTCATGGTATACTATACACACAATTATCCTCATAGTATAATATATTCACAATCCTTTTCATGGTATACTATACACACAATTATACTCATAGTATAATATATTCACAATCCTTTTCATGGTATACTATACACACAATTATACTCATAGTATAATATATTCACAATCCTTTTCATGGTATACTATACACACAATTATACTCATAGTATAATATATTCACAATCCTTTTCATGGTATACTATACACACAATTATCCTCATAGTATAATATATTCACAATCCTTTTCATGGTATACTATACACACAATTATACTCATAGTATAATATATTCACAATCCTTTTCATGGTATACTATACACACAATTATACTCATAGTATAATATATTCACAATCCTTTTCATGGTATACTATACACACAATTATACTCATAGTATAATATATTCACAATCCTTTTCATGGTATACTATACACACAATTATACTCATAGTATAATATATTCACAATCCTTTTCATGGTATACTATACACACAATTATACTCATAGTATAATATATTCACAATCCTTTTCATGGTATACTATACACACAATTATACTCATAGTATAATATATTCACAATCCTTTTCATGGTATACTATACACACAATTATACTCATAGTATAATATATTCACAATCCTTTTCATGGTATACTATACACACAATTATACTCATAGTATAATATATTCACAATCCTTTTCATGGTATACTATACACACAATTATACTCATAGTATAATATATTCACAATCCTTTTCATGGTATACTATACACACAATTATACTCATAGTATAATATATTCACAATCCTTTTCATGGTATACTATACACACAATTATACTCATAGTATAATATATTCACAATCCTTTTCATGGTATACTATACACACAATTATACTCATAGTATAATATATTCACAATCCTTTTCATGGTATACTATACACACAATTATACTCATAGTATAATATATTCACAATCCTTTTCATGGTATACTATACACACAATTATACTCATAGTATAATATATTCACAATCCTTTTCATTGTATACTATACACACAATTATATTCATTGTATAATATATTCACAATCCTTTTCATGGTATAATATACACACAATTATCCTCATAGTATAATATATTCACAATCCCTTTTCATGGTATACTATACACACAATTATATTCATGGTATAATATACACACAATTATATTCATAGTATAATATATTCACAATCCTTTTCATGGTATACTATACACACAATTATACTCATAGTATAATATATTCACAATCCTTTTCATGGTATACTATACACACAATTATACTCATAGTATAATATATTCACAATCCTTTTCATGGTATACTATACACACAATTATACTCATAGTATAATATATTCACAATCCTTTTCATTGTATAATATACACACAATTATATTCATTGTATAATATATTCACAATCCTTTTCATGGTATAATATACACACAATTATCCTCATAGTATAATATATTCACAATCCCTTTTCATGGTATACTATACACACAATTATATTCATGGTATAATATACACACAATTATATTCATTGTATAATATATATACAATCCTTTTCATTGTATAATATACACACAATTATATTCATAGTATAATATATTCACAATCCTTTTCATGGTATACTATACACACAATTATACTCATAGTATAATATATTCACAATCCTTTTCATGGTATACTATACACACAATTATACTCATAGTATAATATATTCACAATCCTTTTCATGGTATACTATACACACAATTATACTCATAGTATAATATATTCACAATCCTTTTCATGGTATACTATACACACAATTATACTCATAGTATAAAACACACACCTACAATAACCATACCAGATTTTGTCTCAGGTGCTCAGCTTTTCATCACAACAACTACAGTTAATGACCATGACTATAGAATTCATATTTATGGGCAGATAGTAAAGACAAAATATAAGGGTCTTCAATTAAATCATAAAACAAACATGGAATCTTCACTTGTACAAATCAGTAAATCCCGCACGCCGTCTACGCACAGCGCGGGCAGCCACATTGTGGACTGAGCAAAGACTCACGCTGCTGCAACCAATCCATTCACTAGGAGCCGGTGACATCACTGTATTTATTTACATCTATTTTTTTTTTTTTTTTTACAATTTGCCATCTTCTGAGTAATCAGCTTAACATGAAAGCCTGAATAGTCACCACTTTAGTACGTACACTAATTTCAATATGTTCTGAAGTTCTGAATTGACACAATTTGTCCTTAAAAATATAGTTACAAATAACCTTTTCATCTTAATTGGATTACATTTTTATTTCACATGGAAATTTGTAACCTTGTACTTAATTACAACAGATTGACAGGAAGAAAGTAATATCTATTCACTGGTCGTTTCTTGTCGTTAATGAGACGGAGCAGAAAGCGTTAGCGTCTTTCATTTCTCTTTACTCAGATGTTACAATGAATTTTTAAAGCAACTGCTGGGGTAAATAAAACAGGAGCGTGAATGATAAGGATCCCCTTTGAGGACGGCTCTACGAACATTGGAACGTGATATGCAAATCGTGGATCAAACGTGGACTACTTTGTGATCATGTGACACTCTTTTGAAAGAGATCGTTTTTCTGGAGCGTGTGCCAAGTTGAAGTGCTGCACAACTTACTTGAAGCCTCGGTAAAGAACTGTCATTACAAACAGTTAACATAGGGTACAGAGATAGCTATCAATATAATATCAATATATACATCTATACCATGAATACCAACATGTTTTACTGGGATGTAGTCAGAAAGGCAGATTCAATTACCCACCGTGTTTACAGCGTGGGTAAAGCTCCGGGTTTAACGCTGGGAGCTATTCAATTATTAGTCAATTTCTCTGTGCAGTAAACCCGTGGGTAAGGCATGTTAACTCATTAAGTGTCAGAATCTATGGGTAACCCTGTCCCAGAGGCGGCATTTAACACAGATTTTTTTCCTCGCAGATCCTGTGGCTGCAAGGAAGAATTGGCAATAAGTGCACCCTCGGGGGCTTAACGCGCGGGGATGCGGCACCTAGTTGAATCGCTCAGGGCTGACAATTAGTCATGGGGTAAAGCCAGTGGCTAACTGATTCTGACACAAAATGTCAACACCATAATATCAATAAGGTCAGAATGTCGACATGTTTGGAATGTTGACATTTACCATCCGCAATGTTGACACTGACAAAATATCATCCCTTTTTGTTCTGAGATAGAACCGCACCTGTCCCTCCATCCGATGCATCTGTTTGCACCACAAATTCACATATAAAGTCAGGTGTCATCAGGACATGCTACCTTCAATGCCTAAAAGCCTATTCTGCCTCAGGATTTCACTTAACCATAACTTCTGTTTGCCCTTAGTATGGTCAGTCAATGAGACAGCAACAGTGGCAAAATAGGGTATGAACCTCCTATAATACCCGTGATTCCTAAGAAAGCTCTCATTTGCTTCTTATTTAGGGGTCATAGACAATTTTGTATTGCCTAAATTTTATTAAGTTGGGGATTTATCAAGCCTCTGCCTATGATGTATCCAAGATACTTCACATCTTCCATCCTTAAGGAACACTTTTTGGGGTTGGCTATCCATCCTGCCTCACAAATGGATTTCAACACTGCTTGTACCCTGGGTAACTGAGACTGCCAATCAGGACTATAGACAACTACATCTTCAAGATAAGCAGCAGTATTCTGTGTATAGCACCTTAGAAGTTTAGCCATCATTCTCTGAAAGGTGGTGGATGCCTTCATGTAACCAAAATGGTAACATGTTATATTGGAACCGACCATCTGGTGCAGAAAACTTGTCTTTTCTTTTGCCTTGTCTGTCAATGGCACTTGCCAGTATACTTTGCAGAGAGGTTATGTATGTGTCTTTCCCAGCCTTTCAATAAGTTCATCCACAAGAGACATTGGGTAGGCATCAAACTTGGACACATTTTTTCAATTTATGGAAAAAAATGCAGAACTGTAGGCTCCCGTGGGGTTTTGGAATTGGTACAATGGGACCTGACCACTCACTATGTGACTTTTCCATTATATCTAACTCCAACATTATTTAATTTCTTTAGAAACCGATTCTTGTTGGGCTTCTAATATTCTATAAGTCTTTAGGTTAACCTTATCCCCTGGTTCAGTGATTATGTCATGTTTAATTACTTGTTTTATCATGTATGTTAGGAAACAAATCTCTATTTTTTATGATAAATTCTTTAGCCTCATGCTGTTGAATACTTGAGGGGGTTTTGGCTATAGTTACTATGAGAAGTAAAGGTACTGTGGTTACAGTAGGAACCGGGGTGGCTGAAAGAGCTACTCTATCCTACCAGGATTTTAAAAGATGTACTGTACAAGGAAGATCTGTTTAGGCTTTCTTTTTCCTGGGCTGGTACACTTTGTAATAACCTCACCACATTTTCCATGATTTCAAACTGTCCTTGCCATTTCGACAAAAATTTACTTTCTACCATGGGAACCAAAACAAGCACTCTGACCCCTTAGGAAGTCCAAAGCAAATAGAAAGACGAAACGCATTGGGAAGTGTGGACTTATACTTCTCAATCACCTCTAATTCAAATAATGCTTAAAATAAATGCTTTTTTTTTTTGCACATAGTGTATATCACTAATACACTATAGGTTGTTTCTGGTATTTTTTTATTTGAACACGTTTACTTTGAAGTGAGACATGGGCACTGTTGCGCTTTATTTGAAATATATTATATATATATATATATATATATATACAAACGCAATCCATAGATGAGCAGCACTCCCTTGAATCATGTAAAAAAATGGCCGGTGCCCTCCTAGGTATCCCACCAACAAGGATCCAATATGGCAAAAACATGGACAGCGGCACTCAGCACAATAAATACCAGTACACAGCTGGTTGAAAGACTTTCAACCAGCTGTGTACTGGTATTTATTGTGCTGAGTGCCGCGTCCATGTTTTTGATATATATATATATATACATATATGTGTGTGTGTGTGTGCGATTGCTTATAACAGGTAAGCTATGATGTCACCAATTCAGGATATTCATCAGAAAGTTATATCCCATATATTTATTTAGAAGATGTTGATTTATGTATACATTCCTAAATAATAAAAGTGAATTCTGATGTCATCACTTCAGTGCCCAAAAAAATAAATGTTTTTTTAAAGTGCCGCTGTACGCCAGGGAGGGGGGGGTGCCGTGAGCCCCTCAGCCCAGAGCAAATACAGGGGGAAGTAGCGCGATCAGTGTAATCGATCCCCCCCACCAGCAGAGGAGACTGCTGCTGCTCAGCAGCAGTGAGCGGTCTCCCACTGCGGGTAGAAGGTTGTGTGGGGCTGGGCAAGACCCGGGCCCCTCCAGTAAGCCCGGGCCTGGGTAATTAGTACCCGCTCTCCTCTCCTCTTGGTGCCTCTGCTCACATTGTAAATTATACTGATACTAGAGTTCTTATAAGCTGAAGATCATTATAATTTACAACAATTATAATTTACAACAATAGGCCGCACAATATTCCGTATATAGGGTATAAATTATGTGTATATGACTTTAGCACATGCATCATAAACTTTGAGAGAGTTTAATAATTCCATAGAATAAGACAAAAGATCAATTTGGTTGATAAATATCCAATTAGCGTCATTTAAAAATGTTTTTGAAGATTTAGACGACTGAAAAACCCCTAAATGAATATCTCCACAAATGGAACAGCTGAGCTTCATGGTTTTGTTTCTGGGAAAATAACTACTCGACATAACAAACATTTTCTTATCTGAAAACATTGTTTCTTATATTTCCATCAACTGACGGAATCGGGACCGGAGGATATGCTGGGAGGGCTCCACTTCCCTTGACCCCCAAAGAAGTCTGTTTAGTTTCCAGCTGCCTTTCTTCCTGATGCTAAAGTTCCCTGGTCTCCGAGCTCTGGGTATTGTCATCCTTCAGCCGCAGTTATTGTGTCGGGAAGAGATACAAGGACGGTCCTTGCTCACTGCTATTCAGTCTATCTTCCCAGGATCCTATGTGAATAAATGTAACACTTTTGTCATTTGTATTATTGATGTCTACAAAAGACAACTGAGAGACCTTCGGAAAAAACAGCGCTTCACAAAAATCCCAAACTAACAGAACACAGCTGAGCTCCAAATCTATTGTCAATGCAAGAACACATTCGTATAAAAGCTGCACTATTTCATGTCGGGAGCCTGCAGGTGGCATGTTGTAGTTGCTTCATACCATGTCATGAGTGTGACATTCCTTAAGGGGACTGTAATCTAAATTTGTTTCTCATTAAGGGGCCCACTTATCATTGATCGCTTTTGCAACGCAGTCAGGGCATGCCAGCAACGCCCGTGATCGCATTACAAAAAGCGATCCTATCGGCCGGATGTATCATCCGGGCTATGCAGAGACACGGGCTCCGAAAAGAGCTGGTACCTGCAATGTCTACGGAGAGTTGCCGGCCACTACAGGGGGTGGTGCACATGCGCAGTCCTGTGAACTGCACATGCACATCTGCCATAGCCAGGGGAGGGTTCCAGCGGATCCCTCCAATGGCTAATAGTGCGCGCTGTAGCCCGTAGGCTACAGCGGCTAACGTCATCTTCAGATGGCGCTAGCTGCGGGGGCCAATATCTGGAATGCCTATGGGGGAGGAGGCTGCCAGTGGTAATGGAGGGATCACAGCAGGTATTGGAGATACCTGCTGTGGTCCCTCCTCAATACATCCGGGGGATACTTAGTATTTGAGGTAAACCCCCAAAAACTGGTGTTTTGGGGATTTTACCTCAAATACATTTGATAAATGGGCTCCTAACTACGGCACCCACCAGGGACGGACTAGGGCTGTACATCAGCCCTGGCAGTCCACCCTGTGCGTGTGCGTGCTCATGAAGCTGGCATGGTTTAGCTTTGAGGGGGCATTCCGTGAGTCACAGGGGCCTGCCTCGCGGCACGCCCCCCTCTCTTCCTGGCCCACTGCCACCACCCCTTCCCTACTCCTGACCGCTTATCATGTATCCGGTGGCGTGGGGTACAGGGCGGGGGTACTTCTGCTCTCCTCGAACTGCCCCTGACATCATCGGCCCTTCTGGCAAATGCCTTAAAAGCCCGATGGCCAGTCTGGCCCTGGCACCCAACATTGAGCAGGTCTTAGAATCCAACAAAGTTTGAGTAACGAAAAACTTCTTTGTCACCGCCATAAGGTTGCAGCAATACTTTTTTATGCCATCTTACTTTCAGTGACACCTGTTATTGATAATAAAGCTCCAGTAAGATCAATTTAGTGAAAGATGCTGTTGCTCAAAATTCTTGCGAATTTCACCAGTTTGGTGGTCACAAACAGGCATGTAGTAAAGGTGCTACCTGACCCCAACTCGAATTTGTATTCTGAAATTTGCATCTTACTGTATGTTCAGCATTTGCATTCATACTGTAGTTCATGTTCGTGGTTCGCCATTCAACTTTGATGATTTATTTTTGGACCGGCCTGCCCAATTTGTGTTCGAGTTTGCTGTTTGGGATTAAAAGCCATTAACATGGATTATTTCCATATGGGAAGTGCCTCGATCTTGTGCAAACCAGATTGAATACAGACAAACTAGTTTTGTAGACCAAAAAATGTAAATAGTTTTGTACTAGTTAAGCAAACCGGTTTGAGAAACTATATTAATAAAGACACTACTGGTGGAACATCTAATTGCAATAAGTTTCCGGATGCACACAAAGTATTATATTTACAAACACAGTGAACATTACAATTTTTTCAAAGTATTCGCCAGAGAAGTCTTTGAAAAGTTGCATGCGCTCAAACCACTTGGTGAAACAGCTGGACCAGTTCGAAGCAGGTATGTCTCCTACATGCTGGATGAAGGTCTCCACTGCAGGGTCCGGTGACTCAAAATGAATCCCATGCATCTTGTGCTTGATTTGTGAGAACATGAAGAAGTCGCAGGGGGTCAGGTTATGACTATACGGCAGATTACCATGCTCCTGGAAGCTTTCATGGATTAGAAAGTCCACCACTTTCCTGGACTTGTGGGCAGGTGTATTGTCAAGATGGAGAAGGGCACCACAAGTGTGAATTCTCAGACGGCACCTGGAAATGACTTCCAGGTCTTGCAGCAGCTATTGGTTGGCGTTCCAGTCCCCAGGGAATGTGCGCTGCTGCACGAGTGGTACGGTAGCTACATGACCTTGGCCACAAAAACAGCAACCATTTACTTGGCCACGTTGCACTCACGTCGGAACTTCTGTGGTGGCACAACTCCAACTGGGGTCCACTGGGCCGACTGTTGTTTGGTCTCAGGATCCAAACTGTAGATTCATTGCCACTAATGATCTCCCAGAGTTTGAGCGACCACCATCAAACCTGGCCAGCATGTTGTGGCTCCAAGTCACCCGAGCCTTCTTCTGCTCTCGAGTCAGCTGATGGGGCACCCAGCATGCAGAAACCTTGCTCAGGCCAAGCTTTTTGTGAAGTATAAAGCAGATGGAGCCCAATGAGATGCCTATCTCCTTCTCTAACTGGGCCAAAATCACCCGGCATCCACCTCAACTATGGCCCGCAACATTTTTCCTCGGTGATAGAGGACACAGGTCGGCTGCAGCGCTTCTAGTCTTCCAGGGACTGTCTCCCGTGCCAAAATTCTGCAAACCACTCAAACACAGCGGTTTGGGATGATGCTTCTTCCCCAAAAGCAGCTCACAGTTGGTCAGAACTCTCCTGCTGTTGCAGGTCACTCTTGTAGTCATAGAAGTTCATGGCTCTCCAGGGGCCTCTGTTGAGCTCCATAGCAAGTTTCTTGAAAGAAGTGAATGAGCTGACTTCTTCAATGTGAAGTGCTGCTCATATACGGTTCTATGCAATTAAATTTTACAAGAACTTTAGTCAAAGATTACAGTTCACAACCAGTCAGATTGTGTCTACTCTAACTATGCACTGCACATCCAGATACTTATTGCACACCCCCTGTGTAGAAAATCAAATACTACAAATTATTAAATTCAGGTTCCTTGTGGAGGGATGGTGGGAATGAAGAGTAAGTGTGTGGTTGGGGGTAGGCTATTAGGACAAACAACAAAATCAGTCAGATACAGTATCTTAAACTATTATTGTACAGTACAGTAACAGTCTGGGAACAGAAAGGCTTGGAGCTCTCACTTCATTGGATTGCTAGTAATCCAAACCTAATTGTGGATTTCTCTGATCGGAGATCTACCCAACCCAGGGCCTGATACATTACCGATCGCAACTGCAATTACGCACTCAATCGGCCGATTGTAGCGTACTACGCATGCATATGCATTGCAGTGCGCGAGCCAGCCACTGCGATTGCAGTGACCACGCAGACCCATCGCAGAGTGATTGACAGGAAGTGCCGTTTGTGGGTGGTGATGGGGGGGTGGTCGGCGGCGTGCAAGTGCGTTTGAACGTCGTTGCTGGGGCATGCATAAATTAGCTACTGCGATGCCGTACGCAGCCTGAGGCCTCATAGGGTGCAATGAAGTTAGCAATTTCTGAGTAAGGTCAGACCTTGTGCAAGAGTGCGTGAGGCTGCCATGGTACTCGATTGTACTGATTATTGTTTATGTCCTTATTGTTTATGTCTTTGTATTGGGAATTGAGCGCTTAATCTTCTTCTTTCTTCTGGTCTTAAACCAATCAGTTTGCAAGAAAGGGATCACATGATTGCAAATCAAATTGCAGATGAAGATGTCAGCGCTGTCTACGTCATAATACGTGTAAACATATCTTTCATTTGAATATCAACATTCATTTGTACTGCCACGTACCCCTTTATATTCCCCCCCCCCATTGTATATAATACAATGCACATTCACTTCCACTCCTACTTATTATATAGCGATGTAAAGACAAGAAACATTTGGCATGAAAGAAACGGCATTTAGCAACTTGTTGGATGTGATGTGTAGGACTATAACAACATCATTAATACATCTCAGGAAATGACGGTTATCACACTCCGAGGTTAAATAGTTGGTCATTATACTGTGAGTTCCCTTTGTGGGGCTGTAGCTTTGTTCCAGCACCTTTTTTTCGTGAAGGCTGAAGTGCATCGGAAAAACGTTGTGAACAAATTGCTCCCCTCTCCTCTAGATGCCATTATGCGCTCTATAGAGAGACTTGACATCTGCTCTTTAGCACATTGATTCTGTACAAGGCTATGATCGGCATTGTACTCAGCCGTAAGTACTCTAGTGACAGGCGCTGAATGTCACCTGCCTCTTATAGCAATCACACCACTGATGAATGAAATGAGCAGCCCATTTCAGGCTAGAGTTGAGGACCTTTTGTGCTGCTCATACTAAATGCTATATTTTCTGTAATGAAACGCTCCTTATGTGTAGGAGCTCCCTCGGATTGTATTGTCAGTCCAGCTCACTCTGTATCTACAATAAAAATCACCTGTAATGTAAACCTTATTATCGCTAAGAGGTGAGACGGTGGCGGAAATAGAATATGGCTTAGGAGCAGTAATACGGTGGTCCCATTAGGTTTATAGTTTTGGGGGGGAATTTTATGTAAATTGGTGATTGTATTCCATGGAACCAATGGCTGAACTATAATATCTCATCCCATAAATTCTTATAGAAATATTGCCCATTTTACCCAGATCTGCCTTGCAATGCGCCCAGCGTTATCGTCTGATAACACAGTTCCTCACCTAGGAGAACACAGGCCTCCCAAACCCCCTCTCTGAAACCTGCCTATCGAAACAAGCTCCTAACACACCCCCTCTCTGATGACCACCATTCAACACAAGCTTTTCCCATACTCCCTCTCTGATAGAAACCAATATGGACAAGTTCCTCCCACACCCTCTACTTTGATAACACTACTCAACAAAATTTAATAAATTCTCTACATCTGGCATGTTAATATGGGCATCGGAACAAGGAGGGGAGGCAAGGGGGCGGCTCACCCTTGCCCCCCCAAACATTTGAAAGACATGGTGACCGCGGACAGTCAGGGGCTTTACTTTATAGCAATAGGCTGCACATCCTCTGCACTGTACGGAGTAGGTGTTATGGGCAGTATTTAAATTAAAAGACCGCAAATTACACCCCCTCCTCCATACAGTGCAGGGACTGTGCAGCCTCTTGTTATAAGGCAAAGCCCCTTACCGACTGCGGCCACCCAGCAACAGGTAAGAGGAAGGGAGGGAGGGGTGGGGGTGGGTACAGGACGATTTTTTTTGTCCCCTCCTACATAAATCGTTCTGATGCCACTGCATGAAAATATGTGTTTTCACCTACTTTAAGGATGCTGAATTCAGAGGAAAAATCTGATTTTCTCTATCACGTCACATTTATTAAATACACACAAATAACAAAAGTGGTAATAGATATAACTGAAAAAAAGTACGATAAGTGAAGTTATGATACTGTAAGTTGAGATAAGTTAATCTCTTTAGAACTGAAATATTCTCATCTTATTCATTTATAAAATACTAATAAAATTACAGAAACGCTGCAGAAACTAAACTTCAGAAACTCAAGACAATCCAAATGTGATGTAATTATTAATAAAAGATAAAATGTAAAGTTACTTTGCTTTAGGGAAATAGGATGTTGACGCTTTCCGTTTTTCTCATTGGTGTCTCTAATGGTACATACACACGGTCAGATAAAAAGGACGATATAAACGATAACGATATAGTTTATCGTATGATCGTTTATAGCGTCCTTTTTTAAGCCCCCTCCAACGACCATCGATGCGCGGGCACGGATGGTCGACATCGATATTGACCATCGCTCATGCATGCAGGCCAACATGGTCGATATCGACCAGGCTAGCCTGTTTACTAAGTTGTTTAGGGGTTGGTGCATGTTGCTGGATGTTCGATATCGAACATCTAGCACATGCAGGACGATCAGACAACGATATCTGATCGTTGTCTGATCGTCCCGTGTGTACGGGCCATAAAAACAAACCAGCAGTAGCCCCCATCATTTCAGGGTCCCAGCATCCTTGGTAGCTATGCTCCTATGTCAGAATGTGTTGGTGATAATGTTCCCCCTGTTGTCAGGTAAAAAGTCTAGATGGGAATGCAAAAATTTACTTTTAGGTGACATTCTACAACCCATATTCTTGTAGTTGTCCAATAGTTCATTCACGATGGACACTTAGATGGCCGCTTTCATGTTCACTAAGAATCCACGCACACCAGCTTTGAAGGAGGACCAAGCAGATGACTCAATTTTCATCAATTTAGTGTTAAATATTTAATCCGTAAGCAGCTTCCTTATTTGGGGGCCAACAAATATGCCTTCTTTTATCTTTGTTTCGCTGAACTTTGGAAACGTTTCCTTCAGATAACTGAAAGTATGGCCTTCTTTATCTAGAGCTTTCACATAATTCTTCATTAGGCACAATTGAATGTAAAGCGGAGGTAACATGATTTTATGCGGCTCAACAAATGGAGTGCACTTGACGTTTTTCTAACCAGCAATAAAGGATTCTCTCTTCTTCTCTTCATTGTGATACAGTGATTTTTATTGTCCCATAAACACAGAAAACGGAAGTACTGGACTTTGTGAATCTACCTTGCAAAGTCACAACAAAGATTCTATCCATGATCCTTATACTTGATTGCCTCCAACAACACACCATACTTTCATAAGTTTCTGCATAGGCCAGAGGCACTGAACGAAGTTTGTTTCCATCATGGAGTAACCCTGCTTTCAGACTACTCTTCGAGGAATCAATAATCACTAGTATTGTGCTGAACACCAAACTCAATCATTAAACCGTTAACATCAGTACACACACACTCACACATTGCATTTTACTTTTCTAAAAAATGTTTCCAAATAAGTTTCTTGTTCTAAAACTTGAAATTGTTGTACTCTGAGCCAGAAGGTTCCACTGTTGCAGCCTAGAACCCAAAAGTTTGTCTTGTTGTTTTGACAGTTTCTAGACATGAACCAAATAATTTAATTCTTCTTGTTCTATGATGTGAAGTGATTTATCTTGAGTTTTAGGGTGATACTCTCCTGTAATTTCTGTATCTTCTGATGTCCCCATTTCACTGGTACACACACCAGGTACAGAAACAGGCAGCCCTTCTGCATGAGGCACAGGTTTTAGCGCTGAAGACACTTTGGGATATTTGATAGTGTGCTTATTTCTATTGGAATTTCCAGCAATACTAGTTAGACAAAAAATAACAGTCAGTACAGTGGACCTTAGACAAATGCCATACTAATGGGACAGCGAATGGCATCATCTTTGCTCTCCTCCAATCAAATCAACCCCCTTCCACACTCCCTGGCTGATAACCTCCAATCATCACAAGCTCCGCCCACACACCATCTCTGATAACTGCCAATCAGTACAAACTTTTCCCACACCCATCTCTAATAACCACCAATCAGCATAAGCTCTCCCACACCCATCTCTGATAACCACAAGCTCCTCCCGCACACATCTCTCATAACTGCATGGATTTTATATGATAAAATATCAACTTTGGTTGGATTATAACCTTACTCATTGAGCGTGAGTTGGAGAGTAGCAAATTTTCACCTCAATTTCACACAAATAGAAGCTTGCTGGTGCAGACCAACATTCTACCCATTCTACATTGCATGTACAAGTTTATAGAGTTGAGGTGACATTGGCGTCAATGAATTCTGCTCAGTGGTGGGGTTGGGTTTTAAAAAGGGAGGACGGAACAGTCAAGAACAAATTTCACCAGAGAAATTTCTGAAACTTACATACCCAAATGTGGAATGTTGTGAATTTTATGTTGCCCATCTGTAATGTGTGTGGTCCTGACTGGACCTGTGCTGTTTGGTCCTACGTATGCTGGGACATTAACCTGACGGTGCAATTCCTCCAGTGTCCATATGAGGTCGCTGCGTCTACGTGATTGAAAACTAAAGTTTATAACAAAATGATACACAGTATGGATACTTATATACTAGCTGGTGTAAATTCTAATACATTATAACATTGTTCCCCAGTAAAGCGCATTGGTTATTACCCTCATCTACCACCATCCATGACGGTGTCTGTCTGGGCAAAATGCTAAAACAAATTAAATTGCTCAGCAATTGGATCTAGTTGAAGCAAAATCATCTGCAGCACCTGCAGTTTCTTGCGCTTACATTTAATTTGGGTAATATATATGGGGGGTGATGTTACAAAATCCGTCTAAGATTTCTGCAGACCTTGAACATCTCGTACTCCTCACAAAAGATGATAAACTTCTTCCAACAATATCTGGGAAACAGACTCTAATTTAAGTTTCAAAACCACTTGGCGTACCTAGTGCGTTCTGCTGACATGACGCGAAGGAGGATTTGAAGACGCTCAGACAAAGAAGGAGACTATAATGACGCCCTCAGCTAAAAAGATGCTGATGAAAACGCTTCCCCTCCAGCTGGACACAGATCAAGTACTTACTTGTCATATCATTCAATACCCCGTTCAATCACCTCGCCCTCCGCTCAACAAAGGAGAGAAGTTTAAGTGCTGCAAATTACTTTGTCTGCGGGATGTTTTCTTGTCCTTTAAAATCTTGGTGTCAAGATTCTTGTTAGAGACAAACATTAAGAATGGGGGAATTAGATTAGGAATGTAAAGGAACAGGGATTGTTTATTATTTCGACACAGCACGTATCGCATCTTCTGTGCACATTAGAAAATTGTCAAAAATAAAGAAAGCTTCTTCAGAAGTGTTTAGTATTGTAAGATATATATATATAAGATATAAAAGTAAATTCTGCAAAAGCCATTGACGGTCTGGCAAATTGGACAAGAAAATATGAACAGAGAACAGAAGACCGCAACGAGAACAGACCAGGGAGCTCCCACCTCATACAACCGGTCCTGTTTATTGTAGTGGATAATGAGTCATCCACAATAACCGCAGGATAGAAAGCCACAATCGCAAACCCTCCAACGTGGCTGAATTGCACCAGGCACAGAATGCTGTGCACCTCGACTTCCCACTGAGTTTATGACTGCAGTCACCTGTGTTGAACTGATGAATTGGTAAGAATGGTGTTTTTACCACAGGTGGCTGCAATCGTAAAGAAAGTGGAAAGTTCAGGACCAGAGAATGTTGTGACCGCCGTGAGTTCCGATACTCACAGTAACGCAGGAGATATCGCAGCTGAAAACAGTCTCATGCTGCTGTCTGCTTAGTGCTTGGCCTACGTGGCGTGTGCTGAGTGAGGGGTGGTGCTTCTCGACCATAGTCCCTTTTAAATGAATGCAAAACTCGTAGGGGGGGGGCAACTCTGCCGCCTTTTTGAAAGAGATCAGGTGGGAGAGGGGGAATGGAGTACATTTTGGGACAGCTACAAGCATTGCATACCCTGGAACAGGTAATTGCTATAGATTATGAATAAAGGGCAGTGAAGTAGTAATTCCTAAGGGAAGGCTATATTTGTATTTTATACTTATATATTATATTAGTCATAGTGAGTGAGTGCAGAATAAATTAGTAACTGTGGTCCACATATTCGCACACACTGGTGCTTTGCCTGGTTGGATTATAGGGTAAATCCAGCTCTGATCAGTAGGGAAGAACCACAGTCTTATCGGGAAATGTACTAAGAGGGGCCTGTTCATCACGGCAAAAGGGGTTCACATGTTCCGCATGGTTTACACAACAGAGCCATTCACCATTGCTGTCCTGATGTGGCCGCCGTCCAGTCATCAAGCACAGAAAACTGAACGTTTTCAGACCTTGATAGAGGGAACTGCACACTGATCTCCGCTCCTTCGAGGGATTTCAGTGCCCAATTAGGCAATTTTTAAAGAGTGCCCCCCCCCCCAGCGTGCCAGCTGGCCTACCGCCCAACTGTGGACCATGTGCCTAACACCCAACACTCTGGTGGTCTAGGGTGATGAGTAGAGGGTGCCCCACTGAGACCTTACTTACTCTGCTGGCTACCTGACTCTCACTGGACTTCACCTGAACAGCAAGGGCGCCAATATAAGCTTCCCTTGCTGCCAGGGCTTAGGTGTTCTGCTACCTCGTCCTGTCTTCTGTGTTCCGGTGCAGCATCTTCGGCACCTCTTCAGAAGCTCATCTATGCTCACCCTTATCATCATACTGGCTTAGCGCAACTCGCACCCCCTAATAAAAGCCATAATGAGTGGCCAAAGCGATGACGCGGCGAGTCACGGCTACTCCTGATTGGCTACCAGCGCCAAATTTGAAAAGCGGCTCATTCTATGGTGCTGGGATCCGATGTCCATTACCAGCACTGGCCACAGATGTGTCCCCAGCGGGACTTCCATCCCGGATTCCAGACAGTCTGATAGATCTCCAGACCGCATGGGGTAATGTTGGACTGGTGGCAGCGTGGCTCCCCCTTTTGGAGCAAGCTGTCTCCCCTGTGATTCTGTCCACTAGATTGCAGTCTGCGTGGCCCTGTCATAAATCCAGCCGCCCACAACCAATGTAACACTACGTCGTATATCTAGCGATATACAAATAGTTATTGTCATTCTCTAGTGTAGTCAGCAAGAAAATAAAAAACCATGCTAGTCTAAGTGTGGTGCACTAGGGAAATTAGTTAAAATATAACCTTTATTAATATCACATAAAACTTTGAAACCATCAAATTTGTTAAAACAAAGTATGTGAAAGTAGAACAAAAAGTGATTCAAATCTAGAAAGCTGTGTTCCTGACACTTCATAATATTTTTTAGGTTAATTAATCACATACGTGTTGTGGGGTTAGTGTGTATGTCTTTAATCTTGATATTGACAGGAGATTAACGTTGTCATTACTAATTTCCAATATTTCTCAAATTTTTAAATCCCCTAGGGAGTAAAGCTGCGTACACACGGTACAATATCTATGAACGATATGAATGATAACGATATCGTTCAAAGATATATCATTTATATCTTTCATTTTTATGCAATGGACGACCAACGATGCGCATTCCCGCATGAACGATAACAAAATCTATGATCGTCCGTACATGCAGGCCAACTTGCATGATATTGTTAACTTTGCATGTTCAGAGATGTGGTAGGATGATTTCACTGAAAGATATCTTTCAAGTCGTTGGTGGTACAGATCGTGTGTGCATGCACCATTAAGGTGCCCATCCACTAGACGATTAAGTTGAGCGATTGAACGATAACGATCGTTCAATCGTTTGCGAATTGTTTGCAAAAACGTCTAAAATGACCAGCGATGCGCTGGTCGTTTAGACATCTATCATCAGTCAAACATGCTGGTCTACCTGACGATAACGTCAGGTTCAGCATGTTTGCAGATGATGAAGCTGGAGTTTTAATATCCAACGAAACGCGTTAAGCCATTTCTACAGTCTCTCTATGGACATTGGGATTTTTTCAATCTGTGGATCCAGTGAGCTTTGCAGTTTTTCCATTTCACATGGTTCTATCCTCATTGCCTGAGGAGACAGCTATCTAATACCTCATTAACGGATACCACTGCAGTGATCTGCTAATCGAACTATTATCCTGAGGGACCATTCCTGTGGACTGAATATTCAATGCCAGTTACTTACACCACCGTTATCGCGTTTGCAGTTATCTGCTGATTGGACTGCCATCCCAAAGTATTTCTATCCGGTAAATATCTGCTGTACTTGAACCTATATATAATTGTCTATACTGACTTTCCATCTGGACACTAACCCAATCATTTCCACCAAGGATGTCCACAGATAGAGATTACATTATATGACTCACCATCGATGCTCCCAATTAGTGATTTTATTTCTAAATCTAAATTATTGTTTTTATATGTATCAATTGTTTCAATAAATGTGTATATTGTTGTTTTTTAGACATCCGCTTCCTATTCATTTAATCATCAATTTCTGAACTGTATTTGTATAATTATATATTAGTTCCAAGCGCCAGTCTTTTTATCTTTTTATATATATATTTATTTAAAGGCTGACTACCTCTGACTGGCTGCTTAAGTGACAGCGCACCTAAATACTCTCCTATATATTTTGCAGATGATGGATGAGCCTGCACTGAACGACTGCTCGTTCAGTGCAGGCTCATCGCAGACTGACAAACGACTGCACGATTACAATGTCATTATCGTGCAGTCGTTTTCATATCTGCTAGCGGATGGGTTGAAAAGCTCAGTAACAATGTTACATAAGTGTAATCATTTACTGTATATGTTCAAAAACATAAATTATCAGTGGCTGCTACTGTTTTGCTGTTCAAAGGTCCTTTATAGCAATAGGGTGATATTCCTTTATCACATAGTGTTTGAGACATATTAGAGTCTTCAGATAGCTCCAGAATGTTTTATAATGTTTCAGAATTAATAAATATAATTATTTTACTCCAATGTTTAAAAAATAGCTCTTCAATTGGGACTGTTCAGCGGATAACAGAAAAATTCTACAGGACAGCAAATCTATTTACTTAAATAATATCACGAATAGAAATGATACTTATAGTATAAGACTTGTTAGTTTCAGGCATTTATTAGTTAGCCACACAGGTATTGGTTCTTAGGAGTGTAATTATTAGTATAGAATTCAATGTTTAAACTGCTGTCTTATAAGACTTGGAATTACAAAATATATTGTACTGTGTATATTTCACCCTTTTTAAAATAGACCCGTTTGTTTACGAATGCTCTTTCATTTAATTCTTATTTGCCCTTTGTCACAATGTGAATAAAGGTAATCAGTATCCGGTGTGTCTGTCAGGTACACAGCGATAAAAAGTCAACGCATGTTTCGCTGTCACATCAGTTTTCTCAGGGCTGAGGGGTCAAGGCTATATGTCATTATAGGCAGATACTAAGTCCTTGTATACCTGGATACTGATTACCTCTATTACCTTTATTCATATGTTGCATCGGTGCGTCGCGGCAATAGAGGACAATGCAGCTGATCCAGGCTCCTCCAACAAGCTCACCCCACCCCCCCCCCCCCCAACCCCACCCCTGCTTATACCATGGGTGCAGAATCAAATTGTTAAACACATAACGTAAAAGAAAGTGAGATAATAATAAAAAAAGGGAATAAAACACAAAAAGTACCTGTACATAATACAATAATAAAAGAACATTAAATAAAATAGTACTCCAGGCCATGGTCAGTGGTCCCACCAAACACCCCCAAGTATGTCTGACGTCTGACTCCCAGCCCACTCAAGACAGCTTTCTACATAGACACCTGATCGATTTAAAATCGGTGAAAACAGATCAAAATCGATCAACGTCGATGTTGTGTTTCAGGGGCTAAATGACACATTTACTAGCAAATAATTAACATTTTATTTTTTTTAAGTATTAAGGTGCATACACACGGTCAGATATGTCAGATGAACGATTGAACGATTTTTCCAACGATTTGAATGATTTCAGACAGTATTAAAATGAAAGGAATCGTCCAAATCTGACTGCAAACACATCAGATGTCAAAGATCGTTATCTGACAGACGGGAACGTGCATCGTTCATCGTTGCAGGCTCACATGTTCTTTCAGAGATGAACGACTGAACGATTTTTACAATCGTTATCGTTTAGATCTGACAGAAAATCTGACCGTGTGTATGCACAATAAGTAAATCAATTAGAATCGACCTTTAGTAAATATACCCCCAAGTGCTTGTTTAAAAAAGTTTCATATTCTTAGCTTGTGTAGAAGAGTCTAATGCCTCAATATAAGGGCCCCATTTTTTATCCTGACACAATATTAGGTATCATTGCCTGTCTATCAAAATATAACATCTAAAGCATAAAAGATATGACTAATCCCAAAAGTGTGTGTGCAGGTGATGAAACCGTGATTATCACAGTGAGGAGAGGAATATTCGACCGACCATCAGGCCCCAAAAACAGTTGTCAAAATTGGCACAGAGGAGGGTCAATGGGTCTTTCACTAAACAAAGTTTTAGTATAGAGTTAATAAAATTTATAACTTGGGGCCTCATTCAGCAGCGATCACAATTTCAACTACTTAGGCAGATCAAGCAGTTGTTAGCCATTGCGCACTCAGCAAAGCAAAAAGTGTTAAATCACTTGATAAATATATACGTGATATAACGCCATCTCAGAATAGCGTTATATGAAGAAAATACTTAAATATCCCGAAAACTGCAGGAACAGAGGGAAATTTTCCCATAAGTCCCTGCAGCATTTTGTAACCACCCAATCTACGTGCCTGCTTTCCGGTGATCGCCAGCAGGTAAGTCCACCTAGAGCCTGTTAAACCTGCCGAAAGTGATTGACATGTGTATACAGGCTTTATACTAGCCTGTAGTAAACAGGCTAGTATAAAGCCTGTATACACATGTAAATCAATTTCGGGAGGCTGGAGCAATACTTACCCCGTAGGTGGTCACCGCAAGCAGGGACGGAGACTGTTCCCGAACGCAAAACTGAGCATGCGCAGAGGAACAAACAGAAGGGGCTGTTTTCGGAATCCCGTAAACAATGCTTTCTGTGACATCACAGGGACAGCGTGTTACCGCAACCGCTATCCCTGCTCAAAATATGGCTGAATAGCAGCCATATTTTATCATAATTGATAAAAACTCGTGACGATGTTGCCCGATAATATTCCGGGCAACATCGTCACTCTTGCTGTATAGACCCTTTAATCACGTTTCTTTTTCAACTTTCACATACTTTTTTTTTAACATATTCGCTGGTTTAAAAGTTTTATGTGATATTAATAAACAAGCTGGCCGGGCTCCCTGTGCCAGCCCTGTTTCCTGACAACATAAAGTCATGACATCGCTCAGAGGGGCGCGTGGCCGCCAGCACTGGGAAATACAGCACTGCCCCGGAGCATCCTGAGGATGCTCAGGACGACTGCACAGACTGCAGGATGCCTGGACGATACTAGCGGCTCTGCAGCAGTGATCCTGGCTCCAGGATGCCATTCCAGGCACCTTATGAGCCAGTAGCAAGGGCCATGAAGCAGCTACGGTGCCGCCCTCCGCGCTGTGCGACGGCACATGTCACACAGCCCTAGTTACGGCTGTTAATAAAGGCTATAATTTAATTAATTTGCCTTGTACTGTACATCACACTTAGAGAATATCTTGCTTTTTCCTTTTCCTGCTGTCTTCATGAAATATTTCAAGCTATAATTGGTAGCACCCCCTAGTGTTCATTTGAGATTATTATTTAAGCACGATTCAAGGGGCAGTTTTCTTACTCACGGATTTGATATACAAATTAAATAAATTCCGGTGTGATTGAACCGAACCTCCTTTTCATTTTTCTAGTGTATTTTTATTTACTCTTCTGCGGCGCTCTATTCTCTCTAGTACTTAAGCATCTGATACTTTTGTGACAGAACGCAACGTTCATTTTCACAAACATGTTCCAGATTGTTGCCGAGTGGCCTCCAGGTACCTTTCATATCAAAAGCCAAACGTTTGTCAGCGGTAAACAAAATTTCCTAACAATCCCACCTGCTTCTCCTTCCAAAGGGTGTCAAAGAGAATAATACAGAAAGGAAGCGAGCGACTGATATGAATGATGTGAAAAATGTAGAGATACAACATGAAAGACGGCTGGGAGATTGTTGCTCGCTGTGAATAGGCAATTTACCATCCGAGTGCTGGCACTGTAATCTTAGAATAAACCCTGGAATATAGAGATGTCTCACCTTCCACACAATTTGTTCCAGACATATTTTGTAAAGACCTATTTTAACTATTATTTTTTTTGACACTAGAATCATTTAGAAGAGCAAATGATGAGATAACACAGGCAATATCACAGCCAGGCAATACAAAGACACTTGTACCGGGCTGTCAGTATAATGAACACTGTATGCAAGATTCCCTTTCACGTCCTATTTAATTTAAAAAAAAAAAAAAAGTTATTTTATCAAGTTTAAAGAGAAATTCCTGCTATCAATTCTCAATTTAATGGGTTTGTGTTTTCATTATGTGCATTTTGTTTCTGCAATAGCTTACTCCGGAATTTTTAAATTTATGTCCTTATTAAAACATATCCGAATTTCTCTGGGGGGTTGGGTTCACTGTGGGTTCAGCGTCAGTGGACTATAGGTCTGTTTTGCGTAAAAATGAATGAGCCCTCCCCCAAAATCCAGATCGAGTGTCGTGATACTGTAGTACAGGGGGATATTTATGAACCTGACCCAGGTCCACATTGACCTGCAAATGTCATTACCAGTTGTCCTCGAAGATACACTGGAACCGGATCTCTCCGTCAAGATGGCGGTTACTACGAAATGCACCGGGCTGCCATCAGAAATTGTGGGGCCCGGCACTGACAAAATAGGCAGGCCCCCCCCCTTTTTTCTGCTGCCTTTTTCCTAGAAAAAAAAGGTTTTGTCCAAAAATTATAAAGCCTACCACCACGTCAAGGTGGCATCTGCCCTGCCCAGCTTGTTCCATTTTCCCCCTGGTTTATTAGATCACTGGCAGTGACAGTCTGCACCAGACCAGTGCTCTGCCGTCTGCCTGCTCAGCGTTTTCCCTTTTACCCCCTGCCCTGGTTTATTAGATCACTTACAGTCTTCACCAGACCAGTGCTCTGCGGTCGTCTGTCTGCCCTGCCCAGCTTGTTCCCACCTCCTTACCTTAAGTTATCTCCTTCCTTGAAGAGTCCACTCCTTAATTCTAACTTCTCCTCTTCCTTTCCGACAGCTCCACTCCGCGGCCCGGCTCCTAGGCCTCTGCCCTCACCTTCCAGCGGCGCGGCGTGCGCCTTTATCAGAGCATCCTGTAGGTTAGTGGAGCAGCGCCAGCATCCGGGATATAAACTATATATCCCGTATAGACTGTGCTTGACAAATGATAGCTACGGTAGTAGCTGAATGGTTGCTGTGAGCAATTTCTATATTTTAACTCTATTGAAGGTTTGATCCATGTCCCCCTGTGTCTGGTGCTACGGAATGCCGCGGGGCTTTTCAAATCGCAATCAGGCCGGAAAAGAAATGTAATTAAATAAAACCTGATACTAACATCCAGGCAATGATGCAGAGGTGAAAGTATATCTGTCCCCTATGGAGAGCACCATATCTGCATCTGTAACATTCGCCCCTGGTCTGCTGCTGGTCATTAGTTCCATCACTGTGCACCAGGATAAAGGCGTATTTATGTTTATGTCCAGGTCTGCGTAGAAAGCATTTGCATAAGTGCGGCCTCGCTGATATTTGCCTATGTGAGAATTCCCCAACACTCGCCAGTGCCTCTGTAAATGGAAATATTGAGGTGTAACAAACCAAAAAGCGCAACCCAGCAGCCTAGAGTTATAAAAACCAAGGTCACCCTAAGGACCTAATTTAGAGTACATGCAACAACAATTGGCAAAGACAACTCCTGGCGCTAATGACTCTACAAAAATCTATATTATATAAAATAAGTGGCGCTATTTTTGGCTACTCTACACCTGAAGGGCAAGGACTATCCAGCTTTACTACGCAGGGTGACATCCGGAGTCACCTGCTTGCATCGAACGCTTTCCTGGGTGGACATCTGGTACAGTGTGCCATCCTTTGGCTATTTATTAAGCTGTGTTTGCAAATTGCCATTTTTTGCACAGTCATTTAAGCCTATTTGCACTTTACCATATCATTGTTAGATTCCATCCTAATATTTATTGTGCTCTAGCTGGAGCGAAATTTCTTTTATACTTTTTTACATATGTCTATTGTTTTTGAATACATTTCTATTTCTGGGATCACACTATGTTTGCTTATGTTTTTTTCCTTTTTATGGTGGAAAACTGACTCAATATCGAAGAAAAAAAAATAAAAAAAGACATCAGTTTGAAGGGAAGTATCTTCATACCCTTATTTTATATTATATAGATTTTTTTTAGAGTCATTAGTGCCAGGAGTTGTCATTACCAATTGTTGTTGCATGTACTTGCCAGTTCCTCCTCTATGGTCGCAAGTGTAGGTGCGTCCGAAATGCAAATGACGTAGCCCGTATCTCAATTCACTTATTTAAATGCGTGCGCAGTGCCAATTCACACAAATCTCAGTCTTTCTACCACCATTATCAAGAAGACAAACTTCGTCACTAAAGAATATATATTAATATTATTAAGGTTTATGTTTGTCAGCTAGAAAAGCACTATAACGGCCGATGCCTAGGGTACATGTGTAGTACATCTCTGTGCCGCACAGGAGGCGCTAGAGTGCTAGCTCACAGAGGTGACAAGTATTGCCAGTTGCAGTCTGATAGTCTTGTATAGGCCAATAGTAGGTATATTATGATACAGTCACTTGCCTTAACTTCTTACTCTGGAGAATCTCACTTTAAGTAATGGTTTGGAATGGAAATAGGAAAAAAATGCCAAACTGACAAGAGTCAAGTCATAAATCTAATAACAATTTGAATGGATTAGACAAACAGGCAATAAATCATTAATTCCATCATCGGGTCACACAAAACATGTTACAATACCAAAGTTTTGAAGTGGGAGAATGTTTGAGTTATGGGAAATGATATTTATATATAAGAACTATCCTGTCATTGTGATACAGAGAGACGGGTGATTGATGGAGGATGAGACATCACTCTTCTAGAGACGGATCTGGACGCTCCAAGTAAACAGATATAATGTAATGGACAAAATTCTATCTCATGTCTTTATCCTTTATTCAGTTGTTATTAAGTGTAACTAACCACAGCCAAGGCGGCCCTCTTATGGACCGGGCCAATATTCAGCAGAGATCAGCCTATGGATTCCACATTTGGTCACCTAATGAATATAATGCAGGAATTATACCATCCATTTAATGCTGTCTTTATATAAATAAGCAGCTCTATTACCATGTTCCACTTCCATTGATCCACAAAGTACATTTTGTACATACAGGTGACTGCTGTCTATATAGCGCAGTGTGAAACCACATTAGCACTTCCACAGGGAACTACTGGACATAAGTCATTGCCTTTTAAAGTCCATGGCTAGCGTCATTCACACGTTTATCTCTGTCTAGCAGGAAGGCTGCGTTCTGCTGATTTTGGTGTCCTTTGATGACCTTTGTTGACCTGAGCTGAACAAACTTTTGTGGCCCTTGTAACATACTAGTTTGGGCCCCCTTCCCAGCTCCTTGTGCAAAAAAAAAAGCAACATAAAAATGAATAAGAGTAATCTGGGCCCTTCAATGCCCACTGGGCACTCGGTGGGAGGTTGTGTAGATAAATAGATGACCCAGCTATGCCTATACTGTGCTGCCTGTTTCGTGTTGTCTGTACTGTGCTATAAAATGTGTATTGTGCTGCCAGCTCCACGTTACCTTTGGGCTGTCTGATTTGAAGCCTATTTTTTCCCCTATTGTTCAGTGTATAGTTAAGTCAAATGATAATGTACTAAGCCTTGGTGAGAGATACAATGTAGAGTGATACAGGGGTCTATGTACTAAGGGCCTGATTCAGAGCCGGACGCTCTAAACGAGCGCCCGCTCTGAATCAGGGCGTTTTGATTTTTTTGGTGCGTCCTCCTGGACGCTCGCATAGCTGTGGGTTACCACCCACAGCTTATGCGAGCGTCCATGATGATGGTCGCGATGGTCAAGACCATCGCGACCATCGGGCTTGCGACGAGACCCTGCAGTAGGGTCTCGGTGACCGCAAGCCCTGGAGTGATTTTGGCTCTATCAGAGCCAAAATCACTCCCACTGACATCACTAGTGATGTCAGTGGGGCCGGACCCAGACGGTAGGCGTTCCCATGGGAACGCCTACGTCTGGGCAGCCACGCCCCGGCACACCCACCAAAGGGGGCGTGCTGTCAGTCACCATCGACAGCACACCCCCTTTGGTGCGAGACCCCGAGCGACGGCTTCCCCGTCGCTTGCCGGGTCTCGCGCACGCGCACGACGGAGCAGACTCCGTCGTGCGCATGCACATTTGGGTACCATCGACCCGCTTGCGAGCGTCCTGCGCTCGCGAGCGGGTCTGAATGAGACCCACAGTGTTGCAGAGAGATAAAGTGTATGGAGATAAAGTGCCAACCAATCAGCTCCTAACTGTCTTGCTGACATCAGAGTACCAATGAGTGTATCAAGCTCAAAGGGAAAGAGCGTTGCTGAAGGTGGACAAGTGACCTGATCATACTGTGCTCCTTCAGGAAAGGGTTTTGTTATATATGAAATGACACTGACTGAAGATGGAATAGATGGTAGATATAGTGCTTATGGAGAGTAGGAACACTACTGTACCTTATTTAATAAACCCACCTAAGACTCACAAATCAAAGTGGCGGTGACTTATCTCCAAAAGTACTTTGGGACCCTACGATTCCATTATCTGGTGGAGGGGGGTTTATTGCTAAGAAACTTGTATTTTCCACTAAGCAGTGCTTTAGTTTTCTATGAAAAAAAGTAATGGTACAGTACAAGTTGATCTATGATTTCTTGTGGCTTCCACACCCTGGATATTATTTTATTCGATTCACTTCTAAAATAATTTGACTGACTTATTTTTCTTGTTTCTGGAACTAGTTATAAGAATTAAACATCAGAGCCCCCCCCCCCAAAAAAAAATTGCAGTGCAGTGTACCCCCGACTACCACTGCTCTTAAGAAAGCTGACAGATATAAAAGCCAAAATGTACAGTAAATAAAAAATAAAATAAGATTGACCCTTGTTGATAGACCATGGTCTGTACGCAGGAATCTGGAGATCTTGGATTTGTAAAAAAAACATTAACAATTTTTCTGGGCCATTTTCTTGTATTTCTTCTTACAAGACTGACTCAAAAAAATAAAATACAAATATGACATTGATGTGATTAATTGAAGCATATTCGCTCCTCGGTTGATCTTGCCATTGATGTATCTACAATTAAATTGTTGAAACAAAGTCAACAAACTTTCCCCCGGCTTCCTTTTATTATTTGGATTCATGTTGGAGTTATTTTTTTTGCGGTCATATCAAATTTAATATAAATAAACCCAAGGAAAGTCTCCTAATCTCCTTACTCATGAGATATCTTCAAAGGCATTTCAGAACGTAACATAGAGATGTGTCGTATACAAGAAATTGGGATCAAACATAATAATTTATCTTTCTCTCTCTTCCTGAAGATTAAAGGACAATTAAACAACATCAATACAAATGTATGCATTATTGATAAAGTAGAAAGAAATACTATCATCAAATGTATATACAATTCAGAAGCTGTACAATGTAATAATTACATTTAAACATTTGGCACAGCTCCACTCCCATGCCATGACATAAGCACCACTAGAAACCCGACGCAGAAAAACTTTTCGAGAGGTGCAAAGATTTCTTCTGCTCATTCCCTTCAGGGTTATGAATGGAGTCTAACCAAACAATACGGAAGTTCGGAACTTTTCGTCAGGGGGCATTATACAGTATGTGTATAAGTGCAAATATGCATATTTGTTTTTATTAATAATTCTGTAAAAAAAAAAAGTACATGTACATTATAAATTCGACTCCCACTCCCTCTTTTAATTGACTCTTTATTCTGAAGATTTTTTAAAATTGTTTAATTAAAGAAAAAGAAACACAACAAAGAGAACCTATGGGAGATTTGCTTATCTATAATTATGGCAGATATGTTACCCAGTAGTGCTATTAAAGAGAGGCGAGGCGAATTATCCGTTAGAGCTGCCAGCGCGGTGAGAGAATCTACAGCACATTAAACCAGGAGAAACCACGACCAGGCCCTGGTAACAATCACATTAACTCCTGGTCCCCAAGATCTATAATAACTGGTACGAAAGGGAATGAGCCAACATTTTAGGCAGCATATCCCAACTTATTATAATGCTTCAGGAATGGCACTGGGTGCCCACCAATATAATATCCTATATAGAGAATAGCGGCGCTCACGGGATTTTTCAGACACTCTTCAGTGATCTTTAGTCATTCTCTGTATCTTTATTTCTCAACAGTCCTGTGTGCAGTTATTTTGGACTATCTATCTATTAATAACATTAACCCATATATAGGTATTTCTCTGTATATATGGGTTAATGTTATTAAACCTGATAAATAACTGATTGACCACGTCAATGGAACAAAATCCAAATGCGATAATTTATTTCAAATGTATAAACAGAATAACCAAAGTAGTGTTGTAAACTGGAACCAGTTTTCAGATTTGAACAGCTCTAGGTCCAAAGATGAGAGCCGCCAGTTTTACCATTTCTTCAGTAAGGGGAGGATAGGGAGAGTAACATACTGCAGCACTACATTATGAATACGCTATGTTATGCCGTTCCATTGGTTATGGAGCTTGTCTGTCAAATACACGACGTCCCTTAATTGGTGCTTGTTGGCTCAGAACTGCCACACCTTGGGACTTTCACTCAACACATCTATACATCTATAAGGTCCCAGGTAGGCATCTGTCTGTTTGTTCGGGCTAATCTCGGGAACCACTGGATGGATTTTGATGCAGTTGTCACTATTCTACAGAGCATTTGTGGAGGAAGGATTAGGTGTAGGACACAGTAATGTATGACAAAAGGGAGCAGAGCAGTGATGATATTAGTGATGTAGATGTCAGTAGTGTATAGAGCATGTGTGGAGGAAGGATTAGGTGTATGACACAGTAATGTATGACACAAGGGAGCAGAGCAGTGATGATATTAGTGATGTAGATGTCAGTAGTGTATAGAGCATGTGTGGAGGAAGGATTAGGTGTATGACACAGTAATGTATGACACAAGGGAGCCGAGCAGTGATGATATTAGTGATGTAGCTGTCACTAGTGTATAGAGCATGTGTGGACTAAGGATTAGGTGTATGATACATTACTGTATGACAAAAGGGAGCCGAGCAGTGATGATATTAGTGATGCATAGTGATGTAGATGTCACTAGTGTATAGAGCATGTGTGGAGGAAGGATTAGGTGTATGATACAGTAATGTATGACAATAGGGAGCAGAGCAGTGATGATATTAGTGATGTAGCTGTCACTAGTGTATAGAGCATGTGTAGAGGAAGGATTAGGTGTATGACACAGTAATATATGACAATAGGGAGCAGAGCAGTGATGATATTAGTGATGTAGGTGTCACTATTCTATAGAGCATTTGTGGAGGAAGGTTTAGGTGTATGATACATTAATGTATGACAAAAGGGAGCAGAGCAGTGATGATATTAGTGATGTAGTTGTCACTAGTGTATAGAGCATGTGTGGAGGAAGGATTAGGTGTATGACACAGTAATGTATGACAAAAGGAAGCAGAGCAGTGATGATATTAGTGATGTAGCTGTCACTAGTGTATAGAGCATGTGTGGAGGAAGGATTAGGTGTATGATACAGTAATGTATGACAAAAGGGAGCCGAGCAGTGATGATATTAGTGATGTAGCTGTCACTAGTGTATAGAGCATGTGTGGACTAAGGATTAGGTGTATGATACATTACTGTATGACAAAAGGGAGCCGAGCAGTGACGATTTTAGTGAAACGGATGTCCAAGCGCTTTCTTGGCTTACGCTGCCTAAACTGTTAATGATATATCACAACGATGGACTTTATTTTATACCACAGAGATATATGTATTATCTGGTTTCTCCAGAAAAATTGATGTAAGCCCTGTTTACTGATACAAAATTTCAGTTTTTCCTTTTTTTATTTTGCCATTTCTATTTATGTGAAAAACAATTCTTTAATTTCAAATGAGTCCATTTCCCGGTAAAAGGCTGCTTTGGCATGACAATATATAAAGCACAGGGACAGACACGTAACGTGAACAAAAAGTATGGTGGTCGCTCACATCAGCTTAATGACATTGCACAGGTGCTTGTAAAGGGCGGAGTTTACACTGAACCACAGAGAAAAAAAGATTCCCTCCAGCTCACTGCAGCAATATCAACAAAAATACTTGAATCCTACATGATAATAGAAATTCAGAGGTTTTAGTTACATACAGACACGTAACATGGCTGGAGTTGAACTAAGCAGAGACAGTTTTGCTCATGGACAACGTTATCTTTTCGTGTTGAAGTCAGGAGGAAAAACAACTAATGTCGTCTACAAGGCAATCTTAAAAAACCTTGGCTAAAAAAAGACTATCGCCAGGAAATTCAAAATTGCTCCCGTGCGAAGCTGGGGCGGGTCGCTGGTCCATCATAAAAAAGCTCTTTATATATAAGACTATGTGGAGTGGAAACCATAAAATTATTCGCTAGTCATATATAAAAGATATATAAGTGAAGTGCAACAAAATATTCACATTACTGTATATTGATTTTAAAAAAATATATGATTACAGTATTGATTGCACATAAGGAGTTTTTGCATAATTACACTTTATAAAAAGAATAGCCCAGGCCCCTTACAGCCCACCAGGTGAGAGTGTAGGTTGCCTAAAGAATGATCTGGCTATGTACCAAAGGGGTTGATGGAAGATCCTTTTTAATAAAGAAAGAGGGGATGGGGGGGCAACCCAAACAGACTATGGGCCTGATTCCCGACTGCACATGTGCGAGACCCGTACTGCGACGGCAGCTCCGTCGCAACGGGTCTCGCTACAAGACGGGGAGGGGGGGTGGCTGCATAAACACAGGCGTTCCCTTAGGAATGCCTGGCGTTTGTGGGGGCGGCCCTACTGACATCACTCGTGATGTCAGTAGTGGACTTCCTGCTCTTTTAGAGCAGGAAGTCCACTCGGGCTTGCGAGTGCTGAGACCCTACCACAGGGTCTCCTCGCAAGCCCGATGGTCGCGATAATCGCGACCATCGCCAGGCCGCCCGCAAAAGCTGTGGGTGGTCACCCACAGCTTAGCGAGCGGCCTGGAGGCCGGGAAAAAAAAAAAAAACCCGCCCTGATTCAGAGCAGGTGCTCGCAAACAGCGAGCGCCTCTGAATCAGTCCCTATGTGCATATTCCGTTAGGGAGTACAGTATAGAACAATGCTATGGATTAACTCTCTCAGTAACCTGTCACAGGTGATAACGACATGGAAATGGTGCAATCTCCATGTACAGGGATGTTCTGCAACAGCACTGGATGACAAACTTCAGGGCGGGTGACAATCATTTAGCAAGACAGAAGTAAATGGCGTAGGGAAGTGTAAATGTGTTATTGCTAAGAAACGTGTATTTACAGCCCTATAACATTACTCTGTAATTCACTTTTATTTTTCTGACAGACTAATTTATTGCTCTAGCACAATAATGGAAAAGTTGAGAAACTGTTACATTCACTAAAGTTTCTTTCTGTAATTCAACATCGGCTGCAAACTGCACAAAGCCAGACTGGAAACCTTCAAGAGCGCGTATTTTATTTCACATTAATGTGGACTTGAATTAATCATCACTTTAAAAGAGTGTTTATTGCAACAGAATCATCTTTGCATTGAATTCCCTTCGTCTTCTGTGTATAGGAAAATAACACTTGGATTTTGGGACCTGAAAAGAATATCTGATTGTCTTTTTAAAGGCTGTGAATGCCAAGAGAGCAGCAATCACTGAGACCTTCCGCCATTATGGAAATGTCTGTATTTAAATACTTGCATTCATTTTTTTCAGAAAAAATAAATATGAAATATCCAGAACCTTGCCGCTTCTGTAATAATTAAGCTGATGGCCTATTATGTTCGATTGCAAATCAATATAGTGTCTTTGGTGGCACTTGAGTCCTCGAGAGCTGGCGCCGGGCCAGATCCCGTTATACAATTGAGTAAATGCAGCTGCTCAGGAAACTTACTTGCGACGTCTATTCAGAAAGAACAGTCGGTGACAATGGTGTCCAGCCACTTCGCAGTAATTGTCTGCAGGGACATATTTAGACAGCGTGGTTTTTTTTTGTTTAGCAGGTGCTCTTATTTTATTTCCATGTGAATTTTGAAATATGGAGGAAAGGGAAGATCTCATCCAGGATATAACCTCCAGCTGTGCAAAACAGGACGCGCAGGCTTGTATGAGATAATTACCCATTCTCCCTTCTATAGGAACAGACCAATCTTTAGCTTCAAAAATTACGTTGCATTCTCCAAACATTTTACTTTGCATTGTGGTCCACAATGATTCGCGAGAACAATTCTTCTTCTTAATAATCCAACTTTCCATCTCTTTTCTTTATTTTTCATTTCTTCGCTTTTTTTTTTTTTTTTTGGAGTGCTAAATTGGCCTGCCAATTCCGCACAGGCATCTTCCTTTCAAACCTCCGTCTATTTGCATATTCAGATTAAATTAGTCCTTTTTAATGCAAAGTGTTTACACCTGTTATCAAACTGAGCACAATGACACGTCTGAGTTGGTAAAACAAATTGTCTTGCAGAGGATTCATTTAAACCACCACCATCCCCTCCCCAGCAACCAGTTTTGTTGATCGTGCCTTGGGGGGGTAGGGGTGGGTGAGGGAGGACAATGGGGTCTGGACACTTTGTTTGGTCATCTTCGATAAAGTGGATGGATCAAGTTCTGGGTTGGACCTTCAAGCGGGGACAATATACCAGACTGGATACGGAGAAGAGATACAAGATGTGCAATCAATTAACCTTCTGTATCTGAATTAATATCTTAAGCAAGATGCTGAGGGGTAAATTTGCTAAAGGTCAGCTTTGGTTCTAAACCAAAACTGAGAGAAATCTAACTACTGTGTGGCAATGTCCCAACGAATATGTGCTCATGTACTCAACTACTCCCTACTTATGCATGTCAATGTGCTCCCAACTACAGCATGCCAATGTGTTCCCAACTACCATGTGATGATGTGCTCCTAACTACTGAGTGACAATGTTCTCCCATCTACTTGGTTCCAAAAACCTCCTAACTCAGTGTTGGCTAACCTTGACACTCCAGCTGTTATGGAACTACATAACCCAGCATGCACTGCTACAGTTTTGCTATTAGGGCATGCTAAAACTGTGGCAGGGTATGCTGGGATATATAGTTCCACAACAGCTGGAGTGTCAAGGTTAGCCAACACTGTCCTAACTAATCCTCCTAACTACTACATGGGTATGTGCTTCAACCTAATGTGTTCCAATGTATTCCCAACTACTGCATGCCAATATAACCCCAACTATTCTGTGCCAATGTATTTCCAACTACTGAATGCCAATATAATCCCAACTATTATGTGCCAATGTATTCCCAACTACTGCATGTCAATATAACCCCAACTATTATGTGCCAATGTATTCCCAACTACTGCATGCCAAAGGGCCCCCAACTATTGTTTGCCAATGTAATCAAAATCACTGTGTGCCAACATGCCCTTGACTACTGTATGCCAATTAGCTCCCAACTGATGTGTTTCAATGTACTCAACTACTGAATGGCAATGTACTCCATATTAATGCATGCTACTGTGCTACCAAATACTGCATGCCAATGTGCTTCCAACTATGCTGTGCCAATGTGCTCCCAACTACTTGGTCCCAATGTCCTCCCAACTACTGCATGCCAATATGCCCCCAACTACTGCATGCCAATATGCCCCCAACTATTGTGTGCTAATGTGCTCCCAACTATTGTGTGCTAATGTGCTCCCAACTACTGTGTGCTAATGTGCTCCCAACTACTGCATGACAATGTGCTCCCAACTACTGCATGCCAATATGCCCCCAACTATTGTCTGCCAATGTGCTCCCAACTACTGCATGCAAAGGTGCTCCTAACTAGTGTTTGCCAATGTGCTCCCAACTACTGCAAGCCAATGTGCTCCCAACTATTCTGTGCTATTGTGCTCCCAACTACTGCATGGCAATGTACTCCCAACTAATGTGTGCTAATGTGCTCCCAACTATTGCCTGCCAATATGCCCCCAACTATTCTGTGCTATTGTGCTCCCAACTACTGCATGCCAATGTACTCCCAACTAATGTGTGCTAATGTGCTCCCAACTACTGCATGCCAATATGCCCCCAACTATTCTGTGCTATTGTGCTCCCAACTACTGCCTGCCAATATGCCCCCAACTATTGTGTGCCAATGTGCTCCCAACTACTGCATGCCAATATGCCACCAACTATTGTGTGCTAATGTGCTCCCAACTACTGCATGCCAATATGCCCCAACTATTGCGTGCCAATGTGCTCCCAACTACTGCATGGCAATATGCCCCCAACTATTGTGTGCTAATGTGCTCCCAACTACTGCATGCCAATGTGCTCCCAACAATTGTGAGCCAAAATGCACCCAACTATTGTGTGCCAATGTGCTTCCAACTACTGCATGCCAAGGAGCTCCTAACTAGTGTGTGCCAATGTGCTCCCAATGACTGCATGTCAATGTGCCCCCAACTATTGTGTGCCAATGTGCTCCCAACTAATGTGTGCTAATGTGCTCCCAAGTACTGCATGCCAATATGCCTCCAACTATTGTGTGCTAATATGCCCCCAACTACTTGGTCCCAATGTCCTCCTAACTACTGCATGCCAATATGCCTCCAACTATTGTGTGCTAATATGCCCCCAACTAGTGTGTGCTAATGTGCTCCCAACTACTGCATGCCAATATGCCCCCAACTATTGTGTGCTAATGTACTCCCAACTACTGCATGCCAATGTGCTCCCAACTATTGTGTGCTAATATGCCAACTAGTGTGTGCTAATGTGCTCCCAACTACTGCATGCCAATATGCCCCCAACTATTGTGTGCTAATGTACTCCCAACTACTGCATGCCAATATGCCCCCAACTATTGTGTGCTAATGTGCTCCCAACTACTGCATGCCAATATGCCACCAACTATTGTGTGCTAATATGCCCCCAACTAGTGTGTGCTAATGTGCTCCCAACTACTGCATGCCAATATGCCCCCAACTATTGTGTGCTAATGTACTCCCAACTACTGCATGCCAAAATGCCCCCAACTATTGTGTGCTAATGTACTCCCAACTACTGCATGCCAATATGCCACCAACTATTGTGTGCTAATGTGCTCGCAACTACTGCAAGACAATGTGCTCCCAACTATTGTGTGCTAATGTGCTCCCAACTATTGTGTGCTAATGTGCTCCCAACTACTGCATGCCAATATGCCCCCAACTATTGTGTGTTAATGTACTCCCAACTACTGCATGCCAATATGCCACCAACTATTGTGTGCTAATGTGCTCCCAACTACTGCAAGACAATGTGCTCCCAACTATTGTGTGCTAATGTGCTCCCAACTATTGTGTGCTAATGTGCTCCCAACTACTGCATGCCAATATGCCCCCAACTATTGTGTGCCAATGTGTTCCCAACTATGATGTGCCAAAGTTCCCTCAACTACCGCTTGGCAATGTGCTCCCAACTACTAAGTGCCAGTGTTCTCCCAACTACCACTTGGCAATGTGCTCCCAACTACTAAGTACCAATGTGCTCCCAACTACCCCTTGGCAATGAGCTCCCAACTACTTGGTGTCAATGTCCTCCTAACTATTACATGCTTATGTGCTCCCAACTAATGTGTTCCAATGTATTACCAACTACTACATGCCTATGTGCTCCGAACTAATGTGTTCCATGTATTACCAACTACTGCATGCCAATGTGCCCTCAACTATTGTGTACCAATGTATTCCCGACAACTGCATGCCAAAGGGCCACCAGCTATTGTATGCCAATGTAATCAAAATTACTGTGTGCCAAGATCCCCTTACTACTCTATGCCAATGAGCTCCCAACTAATGTGTTCCAATGTATTACCAACTACTGCATGCCAATGTGCCCTCAACTATTGTGTGCCAATGTATTCCCGACTACTGCATGCCAAAGGGCACCAACAATTGTGTGCCAATGTAATCAAAATTACTGTGTGCCAACATGCCCTTGACTACTGTATGCCAATGAGCTCCCAACTAATGTGTTCCAATGTATTCCCAAATACTGCTTGCCAATATGCACCCGACTATTGTGTGCCAATATATTCGCAACTACTGCATGCCAATGAGCTTCGAAATACTGCATGCTATTGTGCCTTCTCTGGATGGAGTGTGGGAGAGCAATGGGCCGCAGTCTCATACGGCACCTGGTCTAATGTATATATCGCCTAACAAGTACTTATCCCAAGTGATTTACAAGTTGGTTTTGTATAGTATGGTAACCCGGAGACCTTGTTCTGCTGAATTTCATTTCTTAGACATATTTGTATCTGCAAATGAAAGGAAGTGAGAGTGAAAATAACCTCTGGCCGATAATAGCAAAAGATGCAACACGTAGGAAATTCCCTACACTACTATATCCCATAAATTAGATTGTGGGATGTGAGAAATGCTTTGTCCTTTTCCTATGTAATGGAGACTATAGGGCTGACACTCCATCACTCTAGGTGAGAACAATGAATGGCCCAGAGCCGCCACAATATGACACAATGTAATATGTTGCAATAGTTGCATTATCTTCTGCTGCTACTACTGAACTTTTACATACAGTCGTGTTTGTGCTTATCTTCATGAATTGTCACAAATTTACTTTATTTTCTCCTACATTTAACTATTTCCCAGGATACTGAGAATTGTGCACCAGTTGTTCTATTTAACAGATGAGCCTGAATAAAAAGTGCGTAATTATAAACAAAGGTTCCATTTTCGTTGTCATTTAACGGAATTTATTTTATTTTTTATCACAAAATAATTTTGTAGATCGGTTGTCGGCACCAATGTTGGCTTTAGATTTCTGCTTGTCGCGTTTAATCCGTGTGTGCGCCTTTTCCCGGTACTGCTTCTGCATACAAATACCGCCGCAAGTACTTCCCAGGTGTATATCTGTGCGTCTGCCTAGCCACCTCCCTCTCACCTGCCAGGAACGCCCAACACATTTTCAAGACATTTATGGCACCGTGCTTTTCACATGCAACTGCCACTTTGTGCGCTTGGAATCTAGCCGTATGCGCATATGGAAAAATCGCTAATTGCTAAGGTTTACCACACTTCCAAGTTGTATCTTTTTAGTGTCATACAAAGACAGAGGACCTCATTCAGAGGCGGTTGTTAGTTGCAAGCGGTCGCACTGAATCAGGGCGGCCGCTTGCATCCTGAACGGCCACCTTCTTGTCGATCGTTAAGCTGTGGGTCGCGATGGTGATCACCATCGCGACCATGGGGTTGGTTGATGGTCGCGATGGTGATCACCATCGCGACCATCGGGGCTTACGACCAGACCCTAAGGTTGGGTCCGGCCACTCGTAAGCCCCAAGGAGCTTTCTGCTCTGACGGAGCAGGAAGCTCCCCACTGACATCACTGATGATGTCAGTGCGGCCGCCCACAAAACGGTAGGCGTTCGTAATGGAACACCTCCGCTTTGGAATCCCTCCCCTCGGCCCACCTACCAAACGGGGGCAGCTGTCGATCAACATCGACAGCCGTCCCTTTGGTAGCGAGCTCCGGAGCGTCAGAGTTTCTCTGTCGCCCCGGGGCTTGCGCACGCGCAGTGCGGCTGCTGCGCGTGCGCAGACCTAACCATCGAGCCGGCTACGAGCGCATCGGCGCTCGCGACCGCATCTGAATAAGGTCCAGGATGTAGGGCCAGGAAAAAAACACCTATACGTCTATCTAGTCAGACCATTTTTTGTTCTGTAATAATTTTGTTTATGTCCTTTTTTTTAGATCTCAGCCTGATGTTTGGCTCGTGAATTCTTGTTCTGACTGCTAATGCACTCGTGAATTATTGTACTGAATTATTGTACCCACCACAAGTGATGGGAGAAAGTTACATGGATCATCAATATTTCTGGAAAACAATTATATTTTATGTCACCTTTCAATTAAAAACCCCCTCCAAAAAAAAAAATCACAGTGGCCCCTTTCTCTAGAGATCATTTAAATAAATGCTGCCTTTCCATCGTCTGTTGTACTATAGTATCACATCTCATCAGTCCTGGGCCAGTGTTAGCTTATGGAGGCTTCCTAGACAGCTCATCTACTTGCAATGTGGGACCCTCCCCTAATGGAACTGGAAATGCCTTGAGTAGTATACTCACTAACTATAGTGGCATTCTGCCTATCAGCCAGAGCTACAGACAGTTCTGAAAAGGGAAACTTCAATTACTGAGCGGCCATGCTGTATTCTTGTGTTTAATTGCAAATGCTGTGGTCTTAATATGTTGTGTTGAATTTCAATGTTAGACAATGATTACCTTGAGCAACAATGATTGTGTTACTGTAATAAACAGAATTGTCAGTGATGTAGCAAGTTACTAAGGTATTCCCAGCGATACAAAGTATCACGGCTAATATCACAGAGCCGCATTCCTAATAGAAATTATTAATCTGGAGGCGGCGATGAGTGTCATTGTCAGTCGTAGTGTCTGGGATCAGAGACCCTACTCGCACAATTTCCGTTATTTGCCGGTTATGGTGGCACACTTCATTACCCCCTTTAAGCAGAGTTTTAGTCTAATTAATGAAGGATAATACAATTTTCTGTGTGATAGGAACTGACTCTGTATGAAGCTAGATTGTGCATGAAAATCATTACTTCTCTTTATGACCAATCTTATTTAGTGGAAACATTGGTGTTGATTTAAAGTTAATGTTAATAAGTTTCCTTTATTGTGCGGGAACGGATTCGTAATTTAGAGCAGAGAATAACATCAGACCCATCTTCTGGAGATATATCATGTTACTGTTATACACAAGGAAATGCCCCGTCTGTAGTTTTATTTTCCCAATAATCCTTTTAATCAACAGGTCAACAGTACGGATTGCAACGTCTGGGTACCAAGGGGAAAAAAATTAAATAAGTGTCCATTTATTTAGGGGTATAACTCAAATGAAACTTATACCTATCGTCTATCAGTACGTAGGTAATACGGTGCATTGCTACATGAGACTGACTATACAGGGTGTCTCCTTGTGTGCATACAGCCACATTTGACTTGCCGTACACCCATATCTGGCCCCTGAACACCCATAATGAGTCGCTGGACACACACCGAGCTCCTCCAACACCCAGATGTGACTCCCCATAATCCATATCTGTCCCCTGAACACCTACACTCTGTGTACACCCATACCTGGCCCCTGTACACCTGCCCCTCCGGGCACCCCGTACACCCACACCTGACCCCCTGTACACCCACATACTTGACTTCCTGCAGACCCGCACCTTACTCCCTTTATACCCACTCCTGGTCCCATAAGCCCCCAAATCTGACTCTTCCTACACCCACATCTTAATCTCCATAAACCCACACCTGACACCCCACAGCTCGCTCCATTCAAATAGCCATCATCATTATTAGCGTGCTTTCACCAGCCCTATACCTGGTGCAAGAAATCCTTCTGAAATCATTTAGATGTCGGCGTAGGCACAGCTTAGAATAGCCCACAATTCCGCCTACACTCACCGTAGCCTAGCTTCAAATGCCCCATTAACACTTCTCCCATTCAGCCAGGAGCAGAATTGTGACTGGGATGATACAACTTGGATTTGCCCCTTAGATGCATGAACTCAACGATGAAGCATGCGCAGTGCTAAAAAGTGCAAGATTCCCCCCGTAAAATGGACTCGTATGGCACTTTGAACCGGCCCCAGAATTCTCACTCCTCCTTAATTTGACTACGCAAGACGGACAGTGCCTGCTGTATTACAGAGGGGTTTGCAGTTTAATTAATGCCTAATAGCCAGTGCGTCTGTTGCACGTAACCTAAATGATTTATAAAGCAGGTGCAAGTGGGACGTTAGTGTCCATGACGTCTGCCTGGTCTAAACCAGATGCAAATGCTTCTGCTTCTGACTGCAACGCATCTCAAGCTCTGCATGTGGATGGAAATACGCTACTTTAGGGTGCGCTTCTTCAGGCGCAAATGATGCTTATTTGGTGGCAAACTAAGCAGCTTCCTGAATACAATTACATCTCATGCAGAGCTGTGGTATCACAGGACATAGGAAATAAACGTCTGCCTGACTTCACTATACTGTAAGAAATGATACTAGAAATATAACTTTATTAATATATTAAAAGTTGCAGAAAGGTATGTACAATCCAGTGAAATAAAGTGACCTAAAGGTGGACTACAACTTGCTTGACTGTCATTGGTTACAGTGAATGAACCCTGTTTATAAAAGATTCACATAAATAGGGACTGGTTCTGAGACGGACGCAGACGTCTTTATGCTAATGCCACTATGGATTTTGTTCATACTGAGGCATTCACTCCCAATTTCCTTCTCCATCTCCCAGTGGGAACTATAAGGACGCAAGGGCAGTGTGACTCAGGTGCATGTACAGACTTAAAACTATTAGTAGAGTTTTGCACATGTTAGAACCCTGTCATCCGTAACTTAATAGCTTGAGGCGGAATGGGATTGAAATGCTGATTCAAATCCAGACAGCGGCTGGTCGACAGGATGAAAATCCCGGCAGAGGCAGGTAAGTATGCTAACATCCCCTGCCCCCCCCCAAATCCTCCCTTAGTAGTGCCTAACCCTAACCTCCCCCCTAATGCATAACCCTAACCTTCCCCTGGGGGGTGCCTAACCCCCCTTATCGCTCCCTAAACCTAACTCTCCCTTAGTGGTGCCTAACCCTAACCTCCACCCCCTAGTGCCTAACCCTAACCCCCCCACCGCTCCCTCAACCTAAGCATCCTGGGGGGTGTCTAACCCTAAACCTCTACCTGGGGGTGCCTAACCCTAACCCCCCCCAAAACCTAGTGCTAACCCTGCTGACTGCCTTAAACCTAACCCCCCCCTGCGACTAACAGGACGGACGCCCTGGATTTACCTAGTTCGGGCACGCATCGTCCTGGATTCCAGCATTGGGATCATGATAGGCATCAATATTTCTGCGCCTATCATAAATCCCTAGCCGGCATTCTGCTGTCGGGATTGTGCGTCGGTCACATAACTACATCCCCCTGAGGCTGCTGGTCCACATCCGCAGTCCATAACTCTTTAGCGGAATGTGCTTGAGAAGGACACAGGGGGTTAAAAGTATTTATCCAGCAGGAAGACAATACATGATGTTAATTGTGTTGTGCAGCAGAATGTGCTGGTGGCAGTAAGTCCACACGTGGTACAGGTTAACCAGGTCTAATGTTTGTTCGAGGTTTATTTAACCAGAACAACAGGTAGCATAGAGACACATGAATGTAATAGGTATATTCACTATATGGTGAAGCCAGGAGTGCGCGGGTACTGATAGTAGTACGCCGGGCGTTAAGATGACATACACCCTGGTGGTTAGTGGAGCTATAACCCCTTATATAAGCGGTGGTTGTACAGGTGGTAGGGCTCTATACCACCCTCTGTCTGTTGGGGGTCTTAGAGGACACGTCCGTAAAAGCTGGAACGCCGGGGAGGAAAGATGCGCCAACAGAGCGCACATGTGCAGTAGCTCATGTCACAGTCCAGGCCTCCTGCTGAGCAGCACAGGGTCCTAGAGACTGCTGGCTCATGGTAACCTTGCAGTGAGGATGCAGGCAGTGAGCACTCGTCACCCCCCAAAAAAAAAACACATCGGCCATTCGTCTACCTCCGAATCAGGCCTGTAATATGGAATTCATTATTTTTCGGCTCGTTTTTACACAAATAAAATAAACATATTTTTAATGTGCGGAAAACATAAATACTTAGCATTCAGCTGACACCGTGTCATGGAGAAAACAATTTCATGCCTTGTGTCCTAGTTATGGAACAGTCGCTGCGTTCGGCTCGGGATTATGTTTCCAGACTTAAGAAAGAAACCATTATGTGCTGATTTCAATTCTAAATGCCTTTGACCATCAAAATAATTGTTTGAAGCTTCGGTATTTTTACATTTCAAAGAGAGTGATAACAATGTGATTTAAGGGGGCCGGAGGGGATAGAAGACGGATAAACAAGTTACTAGGGTCGCAGCATCCAAGCGCTGTTTAGAAAACAAACATTTTTATTTTATTTCAGGCAGCAAATATATAGTGTGTAGACACATGTTATGCCCTGTGTGATTACAAATAAATATCAAAGGCAAACGAGAGTCAGGGAATAACAGTTCTTTATAGTAGTTATTTGCACTGACAGATGGGGGGGGGGCAATAATGTGTACAAGAATTTATCAGAATTGCCCCTTGGTTCATCCGTTCTGCAGGTGGATGTTCACACTCAGGTGGCCACCAGCGGGCGCTCTCCGTGGTGATGTCTATGGTCAATTGAGGTGTTCTCGTCCATATTCTGGCACTTGGGGCCTGATTCAGACCCGCTTGCGAGCGTTGAGCGCTCGCAAGCGGGTCGATGTTGCCCCAGTGCGCATGCGCACGACGGAGCCGGCTCCGTCGTGCGCTTGCGCGAGACCCGGATAGCGATGGGCAAACCGTTGCTCCGGGTCTTGTACCAAAGGGGGCGTGCTGTCGATGTTGAGTGACAGCACGCCCCCTTTGTTGGGCTGGGCTGGGGGGGGGTGGCTGCCCAGACGGAGGCGTTCCCATGAGAACGCCTACCGTCTGGGAGCGGCCCCACTGACATCAGACTGACCACCTTCCTGGCCGCTCGCTATAGCTGTGGGTGGTCACCCACAGCTATACGCGCGGCCAGGAGGCCGCTCTAAAAATCAGGAAGGAGGACGGCCCTGATTCAGAGCGAGCGCTCTGTCAGAGCGTCCGGCTCTGAATCAGGGCTTTGGACCCTTGTATGCATACTATAGGCCTCATTCAAAGAGATATACGCTATGCCAGTATTTTTGCCGCAGCGCATGTGTCTGAGTCGCATACTGCACTTGCGTCAAGGTACATCGCCGTAGTCGCATGCTGCGATTCTTAAACTGTAGTGTGGTTGATAGACAGGGAGCAAGGGGGGGGTGATAACGGGCAGTGTGGACAAAAAAACTAAGGCGTGACCGTTTCGGCGGCATGTTACACCCTGCGTCTGAGATCCCATACACAGGAAATGTGGCTGCGGCATCTCAGTTTCTTCAGTCATTCTGAGTGACCTTACAGCAGGGGTGTCAAACTCATGATCACCAAGCTGCTATGGGATTACATAGTCCAGCATGCCCTGCCGCAGTTTTACCATGGCCTAATAGCAAAACTGTGGCAGTGCATGCTGGGATGTGCAGTTCCACTGCAGCTGGAGAGCCCGCAAGTTTGACACCCCTGCCTTAGAGTCACTCGAAGAGTCGATGTTTGCATGATCTGTGTCCGATGCTGCGAACAGATGCAATGTCTACGGTGGGCGTCTCGGTACAAGTCCCATCAACACATCACATCGACAGCTGCAATAATCACAACTGTGCAGCAGCGATAGTGTACAGCTCTGAACCAGGCCCCATAGCATCATATTCTTACAGGAACCCCTCCTATGTGCCAAAGGTTGGGTGCCCCTTTGCTGCTGTACCAATAGATCAGGGTCTCCTCTTCCCTCTATGTCCATTAGGAATAGAGACTATGGGCCAGAGTCAGAGCCAAATGCGAGGCCGATGTTCACGTAGTTGAGCAATTCTTTTGTACTGGGCGTGTGCAAAAATCCCTAAAAACTCCTATGACGCATGCATTGCACAGAGCGCAACATACAAAAGCCTCCGTCAAGTTACAGAAGGGCAATAACAAAAGCGAAATGCATTGACTCCATCAATGCAAGAGATAAGTGCAGCAGCATGCGCACAGCAGGTAAGGTGGGGGGGGGGTGTGTGAGATCCTTTGTGCCGCAGTCACTTGCATAGGACAGGCAACATAGCAGTCTGTGCACAGGGCACACAGTCACATTGGTGTGAGTGGTGGGTGAGGGAGCTGCTGCCACCAGTCTGTATAGTGCTGCTGAACTAGAGAGTGGAGGGCCCAGGTGCAAGAATATGCTTTGGGCCCCCCTATGCAGTGCCCAAAGTAGTACCCCCAGTAGTGCCTCATATACAGTGTCTCCAGTAGTGGTCCCCCTATGCAGTGCCCCGAGTAGTGTCCCATATCCAGTGCCCCCATAAGTGGCCCCCTATGCATTGCCCCCAGTGGTAGTCCCCCCTATGCAGTGCCCCCAGTAGTAGTCCCCCTATGCAGCGCCCCCAACAGTAGTCCCCCCCTATGCATTGTCCCTAGTAGCGGCCCCTCCTATACAGTGCCCCCAGTAGAGGGCCCCCCATATAGTGCTCCCAGTAGCGCCCCCCCTATACAGTGCCCCCTGTATCACCCCCCCGATGCAGTTGCAGTGCCCCTTACACACAAAAATTAAAAATCAACTTACCTGAATCCCTGCTCCTGACGAGACCAGCCCTTGTCCGCTCCGAGTCCCGTCCGTTCTTCTCCTGCACTAAGGGAGTGACGTCATGACGTCTCTCCCATCACCCGCTGCAGCGGGAGCTGGAAGGCGGAGCTCATGAGTGAGCTCCAGCCGACTCCCTCCGTGGACGCAGCAGCCAATGACAGTCTGACTCTCATCGGCTGCTATAACAAACACACAAATGTTTGCAATATTGTTATTAGAAGTAACATATATATATATATATATATATATATATACACATACACGTGCAAGCTTGGTTTTTCTGTTCGCGGATTACCTGCTTATTATGACTTGAATACCACGCGTTAATTGAAAATAAAATTACTTTACTTTTACATTGGTGACTGTTGCACAGATACGTTACAACAGCAAGCTGGCTGCAAATAAACCATAATTCCTCCTTTGTAATCGCCTGAACTGCTCCCAACATTTCCCCTTCAGAAAGATGCGATAGACGAGCTCTGTTTGATGACAATATTAGCCGTTCCGTCATCAGCTCCAGGTCTAAGGCTGATACAAATTATGCACTGCACAAAGGGCTGGAACATTGCTCTATCTCCTCTTAGTAATTTAATACGCTGAGTTTAAAGAGTAGAAAACACTTTATCGCACAATTAACAATTTAATGAATTCAATCTGGGTCATTCCTATTATCCATATTATCTGACTTTCACATAAATGGTTTTTAACCTTCAGGCAACAGATTATTTTACACCTTGTGTTTGAAAGGGTTGATGGAACTTCAATAGATAGTGGGTAATTACTTTGCAGGCTCGTAACAATGTAACATTTACCGCAGTGTATAAATATATTATTTTTAATGTTTGAATACAGTGCATTCTGTGTATGTTAAACAATAGATAATGCACTATGCGTTAGAAAACATGACCATTAGCCTAATGAATGTCTGGAACCTTTTACAATGGAATTCTGTAGCAAACAAGCTACTTCCAATACAGAGAAGACAATTAAAAATGTTTCTTTTCAAACATTGGAAGTTAATGGATTTTTAGAGATGTTGCTCTCTATTGGGTTGTTATTATTATTATTTATTTTTATGGCGCCACAAGCGTTCCGCAGCGCCTTACAAAGTACATAAACAAATTAGTAACCAGCGACTTACAATACAATACAATACACGGACAAGGATAATAAACATTGCTATATTAGTGACCTTTACACCCACATAAGCAGCCGAGTGTTAGTTGCCCTAGTGAGGAGTAAGAGATAAATGAAAATACAGTAGGGAGAAGCACAAGAGGGTGGAGGGCCCTGCTCAAAAGAGCTTACATTCTAAAATGGAGGGGCAGACAAACAGGAGTGACACAGATGGGGTAGGCGGGGAAGAAGGAAGATGTAGCAGCAAGTTAGGATGACAGCTGGAAGGCTTTAATGAAGTAGTAGGTCTTAAGAGCTCGTTTGAATGATTGTAGAGAGGCGCAGAGTCTGATGGGGAGAGGGAGGGAGATCATAAGCAACAATCATCATGTGTATTGTCACAATATCCCCAAATTTCTTTGCAGCAAAGGGTTAAACATACCTCGGAGTTGGACCTTGATGGACTGTGAAACCAATATATATCGGTCTATGCAGAAACACAGAAGAGTTTAGGGTAGGGTTGGCCATTGACCATCGGTGATTAGAAATCATAGATGGACTGGTCACTACTTTTACCATTGCTGGAGGGCCACAGACTACAAATGAGTGTCTGCATTCTGCGCAATTCGCAGATAAGGTCTGTGCCTTTGCAGAGTTAAACCATTCATGGCTCAATCACCGATGGTTTCTTAATGATGGTTTAAAGCAATCAACAGCAACCCTAGTTCGGGGATCGATGAAAGTTCAGCTGTCACCTAACACTGTGTTGTGAGTTGGACTTGAAATCCAAACAAATACAGCCAAAGTCTTATGAATGATTTAGCCCACAAAATGGCTTCCTAGGGGATCATAAAAAGAAGAATGTTGCGAAGAACAGAACGACTGCTCATCTGGATATGAAATGAGACATGGTCAGTGGTTTTAGGGGTCCAGACCAACGTTAGCTACCAATTTATGTACAACTAGTAAAGTCTACACACAATGCAATTCTGTTGCCAGTTAGGAAGTGTGAGACCTAATTGGCGGCAATTCATAGCTTACATGACCAAAAATAGACAAACAATCTTGATCAACATCTGATCTGGAGAAACGATTAAACCCAGAAAGATTATGACTACATCTGACCATTTATGCGACTACTGTCCAACCGCGCTAAGAGTGCCTCATTGCACATGACTATACGTCTCCATCCCTGAACTGATGGACCTCACAGATTGGTCACACGTCTGTAAGATGACATCTGATAGATGCGGCTGTTCAGTTGGTGGGGCTGTGTATAAATAGTCTCAATCTGGTGGGATTTCTGCTACATTTGCCCAGTGAAATAGCTTTGCCCATCTACCTGTGACATGGTAACCTTGTCTTCTTGGCTTTGGAATTCCTCAGCTCAGTACATTGGAAAGCTGGTAATATAGTTATTAAGCTGGGACAGCTGCACTATGGTGTCACTGGGTGGTGGGCAGAAGGTTTATTACTGGGCATCATCTTATTGTGCTAATAATTTGGATGTGTTTTTCTTGATTCAACATGGAGGGAAAACATATTACGAGCAGATTTTTTGTATTATACACATAACAATGTGCAGCACAGATGGTGTAATGGTTAGCATTACTGCCTCACAGCACTGAGGTCGTGGGTTCGATTCCCACTACGGCCCTAACTGTGTGGAGTTTGTATATTCTCCCTGTGTTTGCGTGGGTTTCCTCCGGGTACTCCGGTTTCCTCCCACACTACAAAAATATACTGGTAGGTTAATTGGCTCCCAACAAATTAACCCTAGTGTGTATGTGTGTGCATGTGGTAGGGAACATAGATTGTAAGCTCCACTGGGGCAGGGACTAATGTGAATGGACTCTCTGTAAAGTGCTGCGGAATATGTGTGCGCTATATAAATAACTGGTAATAATAATAATAATAACAATCCCACTGCAAACATACCGTCACAAAGCTGCAATGCTAGTCTCAGGGGCGTATTCAATTAGACGTGAAAAGCCGAGACATGCGAAAAAGTATTGCCGATCATGTATTTTTGCCTGTCAGAAAATTATTGCCGTATTCAATTCCACCTGCTTTACGTGTACGCGGAAAGTTAACGCAATGTAATAGGCGAAAAAGAATTGCCTCTGAATAGCAGGAGAAAAGAATGCAAAAATGTTTGTTTTGGGGTGCAAAGGTGGGGAAAGCACTCAGAACCCTTGGGACAGTCCCCCTACGGACAACTGCGTAAAAAAATTTCTGAAAAAAACATAGGAACACCCCAAAAAAGTACTTTGAATTTGGGTGTGAAAAAGCGCAAAGTAGGGGGACAAATACAAAAACTAGCAAAATAAGGTTCTGGGGGTGCTCTAAGAAGGAGTCAAGTGTTTTTGGGATTTTACGGGGGATGATTTTCACTTTTATTAAAACGTCACTTTAGAGACATTAAAAGATGCTAGCACCCATTTTCAGGTACCCAAATTTGCCAGGACTACTTATTTTCTCCAACAAATCCTGCTTTATGCCATACTACACCACTTGTGCAAAGACGCTAATTAGAGGCTATTGTACCAACTTAAGTACCCCAAACAGCTTTATTAGGGCTACTCGGGCACTACATTGATCCCCGATGTTTCTGCATAGTTTTAGGAGGGTTCCGGCTGATTTCCCCGATTCTGACACCACTTTCCGCCTGTTCTGACTTTGCGTGTCGCCATTTTCCGCGTCTTTTGGAACTGAATACAGCAAATAGCGGGGACGCGCGCGATAAGTTTCCGCGGCCAAAAGAAGTGATGTCGGTGGAACTTTATCGCGGGTGCGAAACTAATTGAATACCACCCTTAGGGGGTCATTCAGACCCGCTCGCGAGCGCAGGACGCTCGCAAGCGGGTCGATGTTCCCCCACTGCGCATGCGCACGACGGAGGGAGCTCCGTCGTGCACATGCGCGAGGCCCGGCGAGCGACGGGCTCTCCATCGCTCCTGGTCTCGCACCAAAGGGGGCGTGCTGTCGATGTTGATTGACAACACGCCCCCTTTGGTAGGCGTGCCGGGGGCGTGCCTGCCAGATGGAGGCGTTCCCATGGGAACGCCTACAGTCTGAAGCCGGCCCCACTGACATCACTAGTGATGTCAGTGGGAGTGATTTTGGCACTGATAGAGCCAAAATCACTCCAGGGCTTGCGGCAGCGAGACCCTACCGCAGGGTCTCCGTCGCAAGCCCGATGGTCGCGATAGTCAAGACCATCGCGACCATCTTTTTGGCCGCTCGCAAATGATGTGGGTGGTCACCCACAGCTATGTGAGCGGCCAGGAGGCCGCTCCATTTTCATGGAGGAGGGCACTGATTCAGAGTGAGCGCTCTGGTCAGAGCGTTCGGCTCTGAATCAGGCCCTTAGTCTCTTGATCTTCATGAAAACTGCATCATTGTGTCATGGAAACTCCTAGAACTAAAAATAACCTGCACTCTGTTTCACCTCAATCCATCAAGTTAAAGCTGAGAAATAACGACAACAAAATGTATCGACATCATCAATGCAAGAGATACGTCTGGCACTATGTAGGTGGTCGGGAGGTGCTCTGGGCCTGCGGTCACTTGACTAGGATAGGCTACACGCCTACATAGCAGTATGTGCACAGGGCACACAGGGCCTGATTCAGACCCGCTCGCGAGGGCATAGCGCTCGCACGCGAGTCGATGGCCAGACAGTGCGCACGCGAGTCCCGTAGCGAGTGAAATCACCAGTGATGTCAGTAGTGAACTTCCTGCTCTATTAGAGCAGGAAGTTCACTGGGGCTTGCGGTCAACGAGACCCTACCACAAGGGTCTCGTTGCAAGCCCGATGGTCGCAATACTCGCGACCATCGCCAGGCCACCCGCTAGAGCTTAGCGAGCGGCCTTGAGGCCGATACAAAAAAAAACGGCCCGCCCTGATTCAGAATCAGGGCCACAGTGACATCGGTGTGAGCGGTGGGTGAAGGGCGCTGCTGCCACCAGTCTGTATAGCGCTGCTGGTCACATGGGCCACTCCCACGACAGGGCCCCTACGCAAAGCAATACAACTAGAACACCACAAATAAAAAACAATGTTGGCAGAAGCGATTTTATTGTGAGCGAAGCTGCCGGCAACAGCTAGTTTTACCTATAAATGCACAACTCTAATTTGCTAATTATTTCAGGGGATTTTCAGTGACACACTGTACCATAGTAAGGTTTGCATACTTCTCATCATACCATGTAACCTATCAATCACTAAGTACAAAAGTAACCGCAGCAGCAGTTTCAAAGCTTGCAGCTCATTATTCCCAATACTGGGTGGGTTGCAAAGTATGCGCATAGCACATTTTAATGCCATATCCTTATTTATGGTGCCAAGACAGTTCGCCGAGAGGTGATAATACCTAAGTGTCGCTTTACCCCCAACTACTCCCTCTAATCAGGGTCCTTTAATAGTCAACATAAGACTGACAACTGTCACATCCCTTATGGGGTCCAAGACCTGTGAGGTTGGGAATTGACACCGAGTCTCGCAATACTTGTTCTTTTCTTGCTGCATGTTTTATGTAAATGATGCATAAGTGCTTTATATAGCCAATCAGCATGGAAATGAGAGCGATGTGAAACCCAGGTGAATAATTACCACGCAGGGTTTAAGACCTGCGACTGTCTCAAAGTGACAAGGTGCAGAATTCCTTTCTCTCGTTCCGTGAACCCTGTTGATTTGCTGTTAATGGATACAAGCGATGATATTAATTAAAAATCCAAGCAGGTGTTAGGTTCCCGGAGATATCTTGTTCCATATTAAGGCTGGGAGAGAAAGCATCTATTCTTCTGACAGCAAGACCCATATATTCACCCGTGTCAAGGGCGCAAACATTTCATGTGCAAAGTGGCCGTGTAATCCTAAGAGCAGCACAATAAACAGAGGTGCACAAAGGTGTGATATACAATACAACACTCAGATACACGCAGTCTTACAAGGATAATGCAGGTTATTAGACTGTTCATTTGTTCCTCTTCAAGCAAATGCAAACGTTTCTCGGAAAGTGCAGCATCTTATGGGGACATGGATAAGACCTTCTGTTCACAGATCTCAAATGCACATTTTCTTCATCTTAACAGGAAACTATGGCCCTCATTCAGAGCCGCTCGTTAGCGGCAGTACGCTCGTTCCGAGCGATGTTCGCACATCTGCGCATGCGTACGGTTTTTAGTACGCATGCGCGAACCAGTCAGTGCGGCCGAAAATCGTTTGTTCGCTATATAGCGAGTGCCTGCTATTTTGAGTGACAGAATGAGGCGTATGTGGGTGGTAACAGGAGAAGGTGTTTGAAAACAGGGAGTGGAGATCAGAACGCAGGTTGTGCTTAAAGGTCAAAACGGGCGTTTTATGGGTGTGCATAATTAATACAGCAGCGTCACTGACCACGTCACTTGGTTGTTTTATAGCCAGAACTGCTCGCAATATAGTGGTAGCAAAAACCAACCACAAGAATAGCGAGCAGTTCATACGCTGGTCGATGTACTCGATTAATCTAATAAATAGCGGACATGACGTATGATGCGAGCGGCCAGGGGGCGTTTTTATCAAATAAACGAGCGTATATTTTGCTCGCTCGTTCAGACATGGAGGCGTCAACAGATCGCAAGGAGCGTACGGTTCATTTGAATAGCCACCCCCTTTTACTGAACGAGCGAGCGCTAATAGCGAGCGGCTCTGAATCAGGCCCTATATCCTATTTGCAAGCTTAGTTTATTTACTTTATTATATTATAATTATTGTTAGAAGTTGTAGTATTGGTAGCATACTTTATTACAGTATTATCATTAGTAGTAGTAGTGCTAAAATACATTATTATTATTAGTATTAGCAGTACTATTACATATTTGCCTATACACCATACGTCGCAAAACACCCGCCATGACTGAGACCCCCCAAGAGATGTAGCGTACCATCTATGGGGGTCATTCAGACCCACTCGCGAGCGGCAGTACGCTCGCAAGTGGGTTGATGTACCCCACTGCACATGCGCGAGACGCGGGGAGCGTAGGCTTCCCATCGCTCCGGGTCTCGCACCAAAGGGGGCGTGCTGTCGATGTTGATTGACAGCACGCCCCCTTTGGTGGGCGTGCCTGCCAGACGGAGGCGTTCCCATGGGAACGCCTACCGTCTGAAGCCGGCCCCACTGACATCACTAGTGATGTCAGTGGGAGTGATTTTGGCTCTGATAGAGCCAAAATCACTCCATGGCTTGTGGCAGGGACCATCACGACCATCTTTTTGGCCGCTCGCATATGCTGTGGGTGATCACCCACAGCTATGCGAGCGGCCAGGAGGCCGCTCCATTTTCATGGAGGAGGGCCCTGATTCAGAGCGAGCGCTCTGGTCAGAGCGTCTGGCTCTGAATCAGGCCCAATGTCTTTAAATATTGTGTCTTGTTCATATCGCAGACACAGCGAAACAGTGATAGAACTCGTTGTGTATGATAAACGGTGCTCCAGCCAATCAGCTCCCAACTGTCAATTTTCAAAAGGATGACAGTTGGGAGCTGATTGGCTGAAGTGCCAGCATCATACGCAGCGACTTTTACCACTCGTTGTGAATGATAAAACTCGTTGATAAATGAGGCTCTTAGTTTTAAACACCTACAAGCCGCCGATGAAGCACAATGAGAACGCGGTGTAAGAAAAAGCCGCCTCCGCTGCATCGCAGCACTTCGTATACAGATATACAAATTCGCACATAAAATTGATCAGTGTAATCTAGCAGAGTAGTTTTGTCGCTCCCAGTTGTTTTATTTATGCGAATAAGAAGAATGTTTTCAGCTAAAAAGACGCTTGTCGGGGTCGAGATGCCCGGGATCTGGTGCGCCGAGAGGGGTTATTTGCCGTGTCTAGAGCCACAATGTACGAGGACACATCTGTATTATTTTCTGAAGACATTTAGTAAATCATTTGTACACATGTATACGTATTAATCAGTGAGAATTTACATACTGTTATTAAAGTGGTAGGTTCATAGTACTTGTATAACCCCTGGAGTCAAATTTGCAAATCTGTCCACATTTGCCCACATTTTGCTGAAAAATGTAAGTACCCTGGAGAATCCAACCAATCAGAATGCAAAGAATATAAATAAGCCAATCAGCAAAGAACAAACAATGGATACAGAAGCTAAAATAAATAATTTATTGCTGCATTTTTAAAAAAATGTTTTTTTTTTTCATTTTAAACTTTTTTTTTTTTAATAAATGGGGAATCTGCCCAGTCACCGGGGTTGGGTAGATAAAATATCAGTTTTACATTATATCTGATTTATTTTTTCCCCCCTTTCAATACACTTGTATTGTTTAGTTTAAGCAATGCAGCTTCCGGTTCCACGCATGCTCCGAATCCCCATGCGTGCTTAGCATTGCAGAACGGGTGCCTGCAGTGTTACTGGCGGAGGCCATCGGGTATTGTCCCCAGCTACCACAATGATAAAATAATGCCATATCATGATAAGTATATTATAAGGAATGTTTTTTTTACACCAAATAACTAATTATGATAATTAATAGTGCTGTGCCCAGTTAAATAGTTAAATAGTTACAATTCTAACCTCCAAGATATTGTACTTTTAATGAATTATTTAACTGTCTTTATACAATAACCTGATATATAGAGTTGCATTCTTTTTGAACCAAATATTTAATTCCTTAATAAATATGCTCTCCTTAAATTTTGATTTTACTTTTTCGCCTGGGTAAGACCATGCTGCATTGCAGGTGGAGCAGATGTAAAATGTGAAGAGATTTGGGAGTAGGCATGTCCTAGCATTTGTGTTTAGTGTTCACCCTGCATGTACAAATACATAAATAAATGCATTTGCACCCAATGCACTGCAACATGGTTTGTTCAGGTGGCAGGTGCAAAGGTACTACTTTTTGTTTCGCTTTGCTCCCAACTCAGAATAAGCCTCATATGGGATCCGGTGAAACTACTGACAGACGGGATGCCGGCATCTGGCAGAATTCCGGCGCCGGTCCTGCTCAGGCCCCTAACCATCGTACATCTCTGAATAGGAATGGAAATTAGAAGGCCAGTATCGGACTGCTTCAGTTTTGCCGCCATCGTTTCCGCCTAATGATGGTATGTAACCACCTTTGTAAATCTATTTGATGGATTGAGCCATTGATGGTACGCTCGTGCGTATGTGAAATGGAAATAGTTTGCACATGCACAAAGAAGCTCTCCCACTGACTCAGGGCCTGATTCAGAGCCGGACGCAATTAGCGCTCGCTCGTCCAGAAAATAGGGGTGGCTATTCAAATGAACCGTTCGCTCTTTGCGGTCTGTTCACGCCTCTAGGTCTGAACGAGCGAACAAAACTTGCGGTCGTTTTTGGGATAAATACGCCCCCGGACCGCTCGCATCCTACGTCATGTGCGCTATTTATTAGATTAATCGAGTACATCGACCAGCGTATGAACTGCTCGCTATTCTTGTGGTTGGTTTTTGCTACCACAATCTTGCGAGCAGTTCTGGCTATAAAACAACCCAGTGACGTGGTCAATGACGCTGCTTTGTTAATTATGCACACCCATAAAACGCCCGTTTTGACCTTTAGCACACCCTGCGTTCGGATCTCCACTCCCCGTTTTCAAGCACCTTCCCCTGTTACCACCCACATATGCCTCCTCCTGTCACTCAAATTTTCAGGCATTCGCTATTTTGCGAGTACATGATTTTCGACCGCATTGACTGGTTCGCGCATGCGTATAACGATCCGTACGCATGCGCAGTTGGGCAAACATCGCTCGGAGCGAACGAGCGGCCGCTTACGAACGGCTCTGAATCAGGCCCTCAGAGTTTCTCCTTTGCTGTGTATGCAGCAGGAATTACGGCCACCAAACATTGCTAAACAACCATCGGCGCGAAGCAAGCAATGTTGACAACCATTGTTCTCATGCCATCAAATGGAAAAAAAAACCCCTGGCATCGCTCTAAAAACATCGATGGTTGTGTCATCATCCATTGACTGCTATCCCTAGTAGCTTTCAAACATGGCTGGACCTACTTTGTGTCAACACCATCTGAACTTTCATACAACCTCTTGTGTGTGGTGCTGCCAGCTGCTCCCATAGAGACTGTAGATGGTCGATAGAAAATGGGGTGTGATGGGGGATGGGGGGGTGAATCAAAGCTGAAATCCAGGAAAATGATCAAAATCACGATTTACCAGCAGAATTTGCGTAAAAAAAAGTTGCCTAGAATGGCAAATTGGAGCATGAAACCCAGCAAACGGAAGTTCTAGATTTTCCTACAATCCTAGAAGAGATGAACACAGTTTATGTTCTGTTTCTTTAATTAACCCATGGTTATTGATAAGGTCTGTGAGCCGACTGTCAGTATAGCATCCTGTGATTCTTTTTTATACCCTGAACCATTTTAATCCAAAAATAATCATAGAGGAAGCATCTGCTAGCGATACACAGGCCGGCCAGCTACTAAAGGCTAATAGGTAGCATGTTATTGTGGTACAATAGTGCACTGTAGTGCAGGGTCATTTTCATTTGTCAGTAAAGAAAAATAACTAGACGGCTTCACTGAATATTGGTTATTCTCATGTTAACACTAAACTGTGTGCATTAGTATCTGACCAGTGTGAGACACTGTAAACTAGTAAATCTATTCCCTAGGTGATTTATGTCTGCAAATGTTTATAAATATACTAGTGAAAAATATTTTCAAGGGTTGTTTTATCTGCTGCTACAGGATGAGTGAAATTGCTGTTAAACCTCTTTAATACCAAAATTCCGGGTCTGACCGGGGGTTGGAACAGGGATCTAATCTGGATCAGACCCAGAACTAACCCCTTTCAGACTGCGGCGCCGACCCAGGATATTCCCGAGTCGGCGTCATTCACATCGGAGCCAGGTCTGCACAGTGACCCGGCTCTTCCGGCATGCGGTGGACACTTGGAGATGATGTCATCTTCAAGCGCCACTTAAGCAGGCCAACCGGGTGGCATGCGGCACGATCCGGTTTATCGTTACCGGGATCGCGCCGTTTACACTGCAGGGTGACATGGGAATGACTCGTAGCCAACCCTGCAAAGTACCCGAGCTGGATCTCCGGGTTCCCTGGACGTGGGTGGATCCATTTACACCGACAAAAATCCCGGGTTGATGTGCATCAACCCCGGATTTTTAGGACGGTGTAAAAGAGGTATAAATTAGTTCTTGTACTCCCTTGAACCTCAATACTCAGGATGCACTCATTATTAACCTACCCCATGAGCGCCAACCTCCTCCGTCCACTACAGGTGTATAAACGGGTAAGTACTGTATGAGTACTTTATAGGGCACTGCAGTTGCTCTCAGTATCGCTCATTGAATTATTCAGAGATGGGCGCAGTTCACATTACTGCGACACCTTTAGCCGCAGAAGCGATGTGAAAATATGGTGATGCCGCAGAAGGCTTCTAAGGAGAAAAGACGCCTCCTGCCAGCAGCGCAGAACCGAGTACTGCGTCCGAAGACAAAGCATCGGATCACCATCGTGATCATCGGTCGCGATTGTTGCAGCATCGGCCATCTGAGAAAACCAAAGGCTGCTCATAATGACCATCTTACCTGCTCCCCTGGGCTAGGAAATCTGCGTCTTACAGACACTGTCCTCGGCACTCCCAGAAAACGGCGGGCGACTCCCCCTTTTTGGGAACGCAGGCCGTGCCACGCCCTCCCCGTCCACACACGGTGGGCTTCAGGAAACTGCAAGAGATCTCGCAGATGGAGGCCGGCACATGCGCAGTACAACATCTTTTGCATGCGCAGTCCTCCCTCCCTCCATCGGAGATGAACGCAAACCATCGGGTTTGCGTCCATCTCTGAATGAGGCCTATCGCGCTTGTATATACTGTACTTCGTTTTGCACTATATCTAGCTTTCCCATTGACTTTCTTAAAAATAATAAATAAATAATAATAATAAAAAAAAAAGACTTTATGTAATGGAGTGGCTGACACCAGGCTTCACGCTGACATGCCTGTACACGCCGCGTCGCGCTCCTAGCTCCGAATAGGAATGTGCTGAACTGTACGGCTGTGTGATTACAGATAGGACATGACAGGAGGAAGTTAACGGGAATCTGTGAAGAAATGATTGAGGTAAAGATTCCGACTATAGCAAGTGGTTTAATTGTGTTATTACACCTGGAGACCCATGGACTTGCTGTACAAACACAGTGACAAAATCATGTTTGACATCAAGTCAGACGCCCTGTAAATAGCCTGCCTGCTAATGAGATGCAAATTAATTTGCTGTCATCCCTACAGAACACAGGCTGTGGGGGGGGGGGAATCTGAAGGCTGCAAGCTCTCTCTCTCTCTCTTTTTTTATTTTGCATTGATACAAACATAACCTGCGTCTTAGGTGCTATTAATTCCAGCTCCTCCACGTCTACGTGGTAGTTTATGCTAATGTCTCTGGAGATTATGTTCTGCAAAAAAAAAAACTCCCGTATTTTGGCGTGTGGGACACATGTACAAAATACACCCGTGACAGAATGGTACTTCATGGGCTGCTCATGGGATCGTGGGTTATTAGCGCCTTATGTGATGGAGGGGAATCTAAGAAGGAATTTTAATATCTGATAACTTCATTATTTAAAAGAAGGCATCCTTACTCTCTATGTGTAGCAATAATTCCTTTTATTATTTATTTATTCACAGTTTCTTATATAGGGCAGCATATTCCGTTGCGCTTTACAATGGTAAGCATTAATAGAACAAAACTGGGTAATAACAGACAGATATATAGGTAGGAAGGCCCTGCTCGCAAGCTTACAATCCATATTATCTAAAGTAACTTATTCATTCATTTATTTATTACCAGTTATTTATATACAGTGGCGTAACTAGGGAATTTGGAGCCCAGGGCAAGTTGAAAAAAGGAGCCCCCCCCCCCCCTCCTATGTGCGCGCTGCAAAAATTGGGCGTGGCCACATGGCACAAGGGGCGTGGCCACTGAAAAATGGGGCGTGTCAACATGACACACGCACCTTTCTTGTCACTCTGGGAACATTCCTTTCCATTCCATATGCACTTTCATGGAGTCCCCCTTATGCAGTGCCCCCAGCAGTGGTCCCCCTTATGCAGGCCCCCATTAGTGCCCAGTGCCCCCAGTAGTGATTCTCCTTATGCAGCCCCCTTTAGTGCCCCTTACACAGTGCCCCCCCAGTAGTGGTCCCCCTTATGCAGGCCCCCATTAGTGCCCAGTGCCCCCAGTAGAGATCCTCCTTATGCAGCCCCCATTAGTGCCCCTTACACAGTGCCCCCCCAGCTGCCCTTATGCAGGCCTCCATTAGTGCCCAGTGCCCCCAGTAGTGGTCCCCCTTATGCAGGCCCCCAGTAGTGGTCACTCATAGACATACACACGCAAAACGAAAAAAACAGACTTACCTGAATCCCCGCTCCTGCCGCGCCCGCAGCAGTCTGCTTCTCCGTCTCCGTCCTCCCACTTGGTCCTTATGGGAGAGACGTCATGACATCACTCCCATCACCCATTGCAGGAGCCGGAAGGCGGAGCTCGTGAGTGAGCTCCAGCCCAACACTGGCAGTGGGCGCAGCAGCCAATGAGAGTCTGTCTGACTCTTAATTGGCTGCTGAAACACACAGATCATAGCCAGCGCCGGCGGCGATGTGTGTGTAAATGTGTAGTGCAACCACACTCACTGCGGTCTGCACTACACTGGCTAACTAGGACAGGCCTGTACCGTGGCCGGCGGCGCCCTCAGCACGAGCCCCGGCGGCCCGGCCCTAGTTAAGAAATCCATAGCCCAGATATTATCCTTCTGACTGGTACTATGAGGAGCTCCGATAAACAATTTAATGGACATCGGGGGCAGTTTTGGGAAAGATGTGGGTCATTTTTTGATGCCGCCTGGTTGACCCTAGACATCGCACGCCAATGTATGGTAAAAAGTTATAATCTGAATTACCCCAAATCCTAATCATTATGGATAATTCAGAGGCAGCCATGATTATGTATTTTGCCACACTCGCACCATGAAACAGTTCAGATTATCCGCCTGAACATGGCCGTCTGAGTCAGTGCAAGAAGCAGTCGCTGACCGCGACACCCCCAACACCCGGCTTGCGGCCGCCCAGCCTTCCTGAAAACTGGGGTGTGTTGCTCTATTCCGACGCAGATATTCCTGGCCTCGGCTAAGGATGTGAGACGGGCATCTGTGTCACCTGAGGGTCACTCGGCTGGCCGATGGTCTCGCAAGTGACCCTATGGCAGCGTCCTGAGTCGCCGGAAGGGGGGGGCCGCTGGCTGCTGCTAGAGGGAGGGCGCTGGCTGTTGTGCACTGGGGGTGGGCTTGGCGCCGGGTGCTGCAGCTGTACACTGGGGAATTATCTACAGGACGGACCACAGCGCTTGTGAGCGCTGTTTTACAGAAGCCTGCAGATGGCAAGTTCAAATTAAAGAGACAAACGGTAAGTTAGCAATAACGTTTCTTCATAAATAAGGGAAGCCTAGATTGCATGGTGAAACGGAAAAAAATAGCGCTTCTGTAGAAGAACACTTTCCATGCAATAATAAATAACATCCACACCATGGGAGTCATTCAGACCCGGTTGTTAGCGCCGATGCGCTCGGACCGGGTCGATGGCCCCCCACAGAGCATGCGCACAACGGCGCCGTGCATGCGTAAGACCCGCTACGACCGACAGCGCCGGTCGTAGCGGGTCTCGATCCAAAGGGGGCGAGCTGTCGATGTTGATTGACAGCTCGCCCCGTTTGGAAGGCGGGCCGGGGGGGTGGCAGCCCAAACGGGGGCGTTCCCATGGGAACGCCTGCCGTTTGGGGGCGGCCCCACTAACATCACTAGTGATGTCAGTGGAGAGCTTCCGGCTCAGACAGAGCCAGAAGCTCTCCGGGGCTTACGACAAGGGAGACCCAACCCTAGGGTCTCGTCGTAAGCCCCGATGGTCGCGATGGTCTTGACCATCGCGACCATCACCTTAGGCAGTCATAAGGCTGTGTGTGTTAACCCACAGCCTTACCACCGCAAAGGAGGAAGTCTTGAAAATTCAAGACGTCCTCCCCTCATTCAGACCGACTGCACGCTCTGTGCGACCGGCTCTGATGAGGTCCCATGTTTCCTCACAAACGAGTTCACAACCCTGAAACTCGTTAGTAAATGGAGCCCTTTATCTTTTTATTTTCCAGTGGAAATACAAAGATAAACAGAGCGAGGATGAAGCAAAACCACTTACACCATGTAACAAATAGCAAAGCATTCAGGGCATGATTCAGCAAGGATTGCAAACGCCATAACGCACGCAATTGGCTGATTGTTGCGTTCTGCACATGCGTCCGCATCGCATGTGCGCATTCGCGAACCAGCCACTGCGATCGGGACACAGTGACTGACAGGAAGTAGCGTTTGGGGGTGGTGACAGAGAGGGGTGGTCGCGAAACGCAGGTGTGCCAGTGCATTTGAACAACGTTTAGGGGCGACCTCCAAATGGTCAAATTATGTCAATTACTATGAGATGGGACTGCGTGCTTTATGCAATCGCAGCGGCCAGTTTGCGCGTGCGCACTGTGATGCATACGCATGCGCAGAGCACAATAATCAACCGGCTGCGTGCGAATGCAGCCTTGCGATACAACCTGAATAAGGCCCTAAGTCTTGTGGGCCAGAGTGCTATTTCATATTATGAAAGGGATGGGCAAGTGATAGTTAGATAGATTCAATTGTGCCATACAACACTGGTCACGATTCTGTTGTACCAGTGTTGTCCTGGTGTCACTGCCAAATACGGTGTGAATCCAATGGCTGCATTGATGATACACAGTAATTATGCAGTATAATAACTCACCAGCTCTAGATGCAGGCAGGGCCAGACTGGGACTAAACATAGGCACTGGCCAGGGAACGGAATGAGGCGGAACCGAGGGCCTGATTCAGACCCGCTCGCGAGCGCTGAGCGCTCGCAAGCGGGTCGATGTTGGGCCAGTGCGCATGCGCACTACGGACACGGCTCCATCGTGCGCATGCGCGAGACCCGGATGGCGACGGGCAAAGCCGTCGCTATGGGTCTCGCTGCAAGGGGGGCGTGCTGTCGATGGTGAGTGACAGCACGCCCCCTTTGGTGGGCGTGCCAGGGGCGTGGCTGCCCAGACGGAGGCGTTCCCATGGGAACGCCCACCGTCTGGGGCCGCCCCACTGACATCACAAGTGATGTCAGTGGGAGTGCTTTTGGCTCTGATAGAGCCAAAAGCACTCCAGGGCATGCGGCAGATGAGACCCTACCACAAGGGTCTCGTTGCAAGCACGATGGTCGCGATGGTCTTGACCAACGCGACCATCTTTTTGGCCGCTCGCTATAGCTGTGGGTGGTCACCCACAGCTATGCGAGCGGCCAGGAGGCCGCTCTAAAATAAGGAAGGACGGCCCTGATTCAGAGCGAGCACTCTGTCAGAGCGTCCGGCTCTGAATCAGGGCCTGTGTTCCGTCAGTTCTATTTGCAGGCGGAACCCACCATACACGGCCAGTCAGTTCTGCACATCAGGGCGTTGCTGTAAGCCCACTGGTTTTGTTAACAAAACCAGCGGATGCTCGGCTCCTTCCCTACAGCGGCAGCTAGATGATGGAGTTCACTCCTGAGCTCCGGCTTCCTCAGTGTGCACTATGGGAGAGACGTCATGATGTCTCTCCCATAGTTCCGAGGAGCAGCCAGTCGGACGGCAACGGGGCTTATGGTAAGTATTGTGTGTTACTGTTTCTTTTTGTGTATGGAGCACTACTACTCAGGGTACTACTACATAGGGCATTACCACTGGGAGAACTACTACAGGGGGCATTACTACTGGGGCACTACTACAATGGGCATTACTACTGGGGGCACTACTACAAGGGGCATTACTACTGGCGGCACTACTACAGGGGGCATTACTACTGGGGCACTCCTACAAGGGGCATTACTATTGGGGGCACTACTACTGGGGGCACTACTACAAGGGGCATTACTACTGAGGGCACTACTACAGTGGACATTACTACTGGGGCACTAGGGGCATTACTACTGAGGGCACTACTACAATGGACATTACTACTGAGGGCACTACTACTGGGGGCATTACTACTGAGGGCACTACTACTGGGGGCACTACTACAAGGGGTATTACTACTGGGGACACTACTACAAGGGGCATTACTACTGGAGCACTGGGGGGCATTTCTACTGGGGGCATTTCATTGTGCGGAAATCAAACAATACATTATGAAGACAAACCACTGTAAAGTTGTCTCATTATATATAACAAATGTATCTGCAGATATGTATCCAGTAAATAAATAAAATCTAAAACAAGTGCATTATATAAATGTACATATTTAAATATCGCCTGTCATCGTAGAATAATGTTGACACTGGCCCGGCTCCTGAGTTCATATTATTGTATATTATACTATAGCTAATCTGGTTTAGTATAGATTATGTCTAACGAAGCATTATTAAACATCTATTTTGTTTCTGTGATTGATGTCTTCGATTAATGGGTTGTCATTTAGAATTCTATTACCATAATTATGTCAGGCGCATAAGAAAAATATCACTTACAAATGCTGAAATTGTTCATTCTCAGACTAATGTCCTCTGATCATTTATAAATAGAAATCTCTAACCCTAGAACATTGAAAAATATTCTGAGGGACATATTTACTAAACACATTTTGCGGGATATCCCCCAATACCCTCAAAATGTGAGTATACGCCGAATGTATTACAGCTGTTCCGCAGAAGATACTGGAGGTATTTCTATGGGTGAGATTTACCAAGCTCCAGAATGTGAAGCATTCTGGAGCTTTGCTCCGCTAGCTAACGCAATCTTAAGATGGCATTACCATTGTTGCGTTATGAGTTACATATAGCATAATTTACATGGATAGGGCAATGGTGTCACTATGCTGGGCACGCCCCCGGAGTGATGCAATCAGGATTTCCCGTGAGGCCACACCCCCTTTATGATAGGCCACACCACTCTTTCAGGCACGCGTGTATCCGCCGCGCAGGGGGGATATGGAGTGCACACCGGGTGTCATCAGACCCCGTGACACCTCTGTGGAGAGAGATCCTTCTGATTCCTCTCTGGTAATAGTCACTTGCGCATGCCCTGTCTGACGACCGCACATGTGCAGTACGCCACCCGAGATCCCGCAGCACAAATAGCGATGATAGGGAACTCTAATTAACGGGTCTATAACCCGATAATAAATGGGTCCCATAGAGAGAAAGGCTAAGACAATGAGCTATGTACCAGGGAAGTTTCTAGAGAGGAGGGGGCCCGTATGCAGTCTGCACACGGCCCCCCTCCTCTCTGTCCGGCGGCCGGCTGCGCACTGTGCGGTGGGCAGCCAGTGCCGCTCTTATTGTCTCTGGACACTTGAGTGTGCCCCAGAGTCTATAGCGCATGCACAGGTCACCCGGGAAAATGGCCGTGGCTGCCATTTACCCTGTCCTGTGCATGTGCAAATGATGAGAAAATGCCCGCGGCGGCCATTTTTCTTACAGGCGGAGACACCGGAGTCGACGTGGGACTCTGGAGAGGTAAGTTTTATGGGTTCAGGGTGTGCGGTGCGGGCCTCCCCTGGACCCAGGGGCCCCGCACACCCTGCACCCGTTATAAATACGCCTCTGCTATGTACTCCAAACAGTTACCCCTTCCATCCATCGGACACCAGATACACCCGTCCTCATAAACAACAATTTGTCAACGGTCGTTAGAGAAAAATGATCCTAAGCTCTTATCCCTATAAAAGTGTGTTGTACAAATGACTAAACATCTGATAACCGTGTGAGCTGTAATCATTTCCACGTATTAGATTTGCTTTATGTGTAAAGGTTTTTTTTTTTTTTCCCCTTTCTTTTTTAATTAATATTTTCATCTAAATAGACAGACTCATGCAGATACGGTATATATATATATATATATATATATATATATATTTCAGACAATTTTGCCATGGTTAAAAAGTATTTATATTCCAATGCACATAAAATTGAGCTTGTCAACACTAATGCATTTTCCTCAGAGAATCGCTACTTTCACTGTAATTTCTGGGGAAAATTTGTGTGCAAATGTAGTAATAGACACGTTTATAACATCAAAAGGGTTCAATTTCCTTTTCAATCACGTTACAGTATGAATAGCTTTTTATATTGAATGTAACAATGAGGCGTATTACTATTGAGCAAAGGATGGAAAGTTCCCCCATGTCTTGTCAAACAATGTAATATATAGCTCACAATAGCTCCGGGTTAACTGCTACTTTACAGAGGCTTGTTTCTGGTTTACTTGTGTCAGCATAATTCTATGTATGTAGGTATGTATGTATGTATGTATGTATGTATGTATGTATGTATCTATTCATCTATCCCATATCTATCTATCTATCTATCTATCTATCTATCTATCTATCTATCTATCTATCTATCTATCTATCTATCCCATATCTATCTATCTATCCATCCCATATCTATCTATCTATCTATCTATTCCATATCTATCTATCTATCTATCTATTCCATATCTATCTATCTATCTATCTATCTATCTATCTATCTATCTATCTATCTATCTCATATCTATCTATTCCATATCTATCTATCTATCTATCTATCTATCTATTTGCCCTACAATATACTGTAATATATGTATATATATATATATATGTATATAATTTAAGCTAAGTTACACAAGCTTTTGGAAGTGTTTTATCTGTGGAATGCTGCCCCCATTGCCTGTGTTATTCTGAGCACCTTGCCTCTGTGCTGGGCTTTATCTGGAGTTAGTGCACCCCGACGGTTGGATATATTGACGGAGTGCCGATCCCTTTTAATAAATGCTTTTATATATATATATATATATATATATATATATATTTATATACATATCTCTCTCTGTCTGTCTCTCTCTCTCTCTATATATATATATTTATTAATATGGTTAGTTTGTCAAATTTATACAAATGCAACTTTTTATATTCCACCAGAATCACCCATCAGTTACCAGCGGCAGAACAGTGCTGAGATTACCACCAGTGAAAGTGCCCAACCCCCCCCTCCAGCTGGCACAGGTCTTTATCTTTACATTCTGTGCACCCTGACCTCTGCCCCACCCCCTCCGTCCTGACCATCACATCTGCTCCTCTGCTATTCCCTGTTTCCCGCACATCACAGTTTAGGTAAGTTTATTTCCCCTCACTCCCAAAGTAAAGCTGGCCGTACACCGCATCAACTTTCCTCCAAATAACCAACTTGTCTGTCTAAGTAAAACGGTGCAGACACACCTGACCAATTTCTTCATCAGACCATCCAACTTGTGATGTCACAGAAGCAGGCGGACAGTACCTTCCTACTTCTGCATGTTTTTAATAAAAAAAATAATATTTTTTTATTTATTTAAATAAAACTGGGGCATTTTTTCAGGTCCCAGCATGGGCTGGCTGCCAAGGCAAGTCGGCACTTGGAGAACTACAAGTACAAGCTTACCCTTGCAACTATTGGGGCTTTGAAGTTGTCAGATTTACCAAGCTATCCACTATAGCCTATGGGCTACAGATTGCAGAAAAAGGAATCCTCCCCGGCAATGGCAGCTGCACACAGGCCTGTGTGCAGAACCGCACCCCAAGGTTCAGATGGGCCCCGAAGTTCTGAGGTGCACAAAATGACGGGTATGAGACATCAGGCAAGTACTATACACTGACTGGCTGCCTGCATCATCAGTGACAGAGAGACAGTGTATGGTAAGTCACAGTGTATTTCTTTATACTTTATTTAAAGCAGGGATGGGGAACCACAGGCCTGGGGGCCGTATAAGGCCCGCGGAATCATTTGGTCTGGCCCTCAGTGCTTTTTTCTGCTAGCCTCACCTGGCTAGCAGGGTGCCTAGAATGTCACCCTGCAGCCATAATCTATGCAGCTGTCATACCGCTGCCCTTACAGCTCCCTGGAGCATCCTCAGCATGTTCCAGGCCTTGCTGTAATCACCGGCTATTGTGGCCCCGCCCTTGTGTGAAGTCACACGGAGGGGCGTGGCCTGCACCAGGCCCGCGAATAATGTTACATTGCAGGGATGGGCTCCTTTCAGAGTCCCTGTCCATGCATGTGATGAATAGTACATTCGGGTGATGTATCATTTCTTATTGCTGCCAATAGTCTGAAAACCGATAAGTAGTTAATATGCCCCTCTCATACAAACACGTTGTTACACTACACACATCAGGAAAATCACTGTAATCATCCTGGGACTAAAAGACTGAATAGGTTATTTACTAAAATTACATTTCTAAGCATAAGCAGCTGCGGTGTCTAGTGACTGTCACCTGTCTGCGAGTTTATACAAATGCCGCTACACACAGGGGCGCCGAGAGGGGGGGGAGCAGGTACAAATTACCCGGGCCCAGGCTTGCTGGAGGGGCCTGGCGGGGGCCCTGGTCCGGCACCGCCCCACCCCCCCTCCCTCCTATATCACAGCAGCCCAGCACACGTTGCTGTGTGCTGGGCTGCAGTGGGAGACTGCTCACAGCAGCAGGAGCAGTCTCCTATGCCTATGGGGGGAGAGCCAGGCTGAGGGGCTCACAGTGCCCCCCTCCCAGTGAAGCGGCGCTGGTAAAATGTTTTTTTTTCCTGTGTTTTTTCCTAAGGGGACGTGGCCACGCCTCCCCTGATTAGGCCACGCCCCGTCACACGGGCCCGCCGCGGCTCTTGGCGGCCCTGGCTACACACTCCTTCCCCTCTGCATAACCGTTCGGCCAAAAATGCAAGAACGGAGTTACCCACCTTAAGCGCCCGTGCACTCGTAATACCGATTGGTGGGCCCTTATACGACACCATTGAACCCACCATCGAAATTTGCACCAGCCCTACGGCAGGTACAGATTTACCATCTGACCATTGCCTCCTGGGCCTGCTGCTGTGCGTCTGGAAACGCTGCTTCTTGCATTGCCACGCCCCCGTCACTCCCATAACACGCCCACTGAACGAACCTTTTTTTTTTTTTTGCGTGCACTACTAACTACCGCCCAGCCACCGCTCAGGAACGCCCCAGCACTTTTCCCCCACATTTGTGATACTGCCTGTCTCCATTGCGCCGTAGGTTTACAAAAACTTTCCGCATGCGCAGTTGCAACAAAATAAAAATCGCTCAACTACGTGAACCTCAGCAGTGCGTGCAGATTGTGGGCCTGATTCAGAGATGACGGGAGGACTCCGCATGCGCCAGACCTGTTCTGAGCATGTGCAGAACGGGTCCTGCCAGATTTCTTGCATTGCCCCCAAAGCCACAGCCGTTTGGGGCCGGGGATAATCTTTCAAAATGGGGACGTGTCGCTCCTTGTTTTGTAGGCGCGCCGGGGCCAGGGTCTGCGTCTTCCGATGCAGAATTCTTGGCCCCTGGCTGAGCCAATTCCGAGTAAGCTGAAGACTGGCAATGTCTTCGTTCCTCAGACTCAGCGCTCGCATCTGCGATGTTGGCAAAAGGCGTCTCCTGCTACATTAGCAAATGTCAGCATCGCTGCTGCATCCAAAGACTCAGCGGCGATGCTAACAGCGTCCATCTCTGAATCAGGGCCCTGTGTGTGGCTCCGAATCTGGAACTATGGGTTTTACGGAATGGTATGAAATACCGGCAGGTTCATAACCGGACGGCAGCAGCCTGAAGGGAGAAGAACCCGAGAGGGTAGGTAAGTAATCTATCCCTACCCCTCTCCACCCCCCTAATCCTCCCTTAGTGGTGTCTTACCCTAACCTCTCCCCCTAGTGCCTAACCCTATCCCCCCACAGGGTGCCTAACCCTAACCCCACCTTGCCGCACCCTAAACAATAACCCTCCCCCAGGGGTGCCTAAACCCCCCCCAAAAAAACCTAACCCCGCTACGCTCCCTGTAAACCTAAACCCCCCCCCCACGGCCAAGTGCTAAGACGCCCATACTGACCTCGATCGGTCCGGCATCCTTCTATATTCCGGCTTCGGGATTAAGATAGGTGTCAGTATTCTGACGCCCATCTTAGTCCCCCGTTGGGTTTCAATTGTCTGGATATAGACCGGCGGCATGTACAGTAGTCCGCCGGTCTATTAACTACATCCTGGTTTTACTGAAGCCTACTTCAGTATTATCCACCGCGTTTGTCTCTCGCAAGTGCTGGCAATTGTTTCATTTGTCTTAAACACATACTTATTCAATAATTAGATCTGTCTCCGGTCTTTTACAGAATCAATTACACGATGCGCTCTCTGCATTGTATTGATGTCTTCATTAACCAGCCGACGAATGAAGATAAAATGTGTATAATTCCCCCGTCTGCACAAAACTTTGCACAGAGAGGAATTAAGCAGAGGAGCGGAGAATCAGGACACACGTTATATTATTAAGAAACACATCAGATGAAATATCACCCACCTGGACCTGGGGTGTCCCGAGATCTAAGATTTCACCCAAAGGAAGCTGGGAAAGAGAAAAGAGAAGCGTGAAAGATTGAAAACTTCACATTAAAGGAAAATTAGAGAGAAAATCTAAGCATCTCCTATATGAAAGAGCATTTTGTAACAAACACATGTAAATATGTTAGAGTTCCCAGCCTGCTTTATTAATCCTTCAGAGATAGAACACAGATAGAACACAGATATTCCGCACTGCGCCCCTTTGAAAAAGTACTGGATATATACAGACCATTGATCGAGCCCCGAGTATATGAAAATCAGCGGAATGAAATGTAAAATACCTGCATTCACCTACAGATAAACAGAGCCCCATTCAGAGGCGGACGCCAATGCGGCCATAGATGCTGGTAGCTGCGGCTTTATGCTAATGACGCGAATCAATCCTGTTCATACAGAGACGCCCACATGCAGTGGCGTTAATCCGTCTCGGTGCACCACCGGTCGCTGCATCAAAGCTATGGCTGGTGCACTTTTTCTATCTGAACATGACGTCCTGTATCAGTGTTACTGCGTCTTTAGATGTACCCGATGTCAGCGACATGCCTTCGGCTGCCTAACTACCCCCCTGTTGCCTCCCAAGATTGCCACGACGACTCAGATGCATGCGCAGACTTAAAACTGTATTGCACTGGGTAGGACACTGGGTTAAAACGTTTTGGGTTATATATGATAGAATGTATATTCTTCTATTATATCCAATTATGGCTTCATATTTTCGCCATAATTGGATGTGATAGAAGAATATACAGTACAGTCTATTAGCTATATCCAACAGTGTTTTTTTTTTTTTTACTATACTGTATGATACAACACTACTAGTTTTAAAGATTAAAGAACCGGTGACTTATACACCATACAGAGTTCTTCATTAATTAAGTCCGTTGCGCCATTAGCATTAGCCGCGGGGTGGGGGGGGGAGAGTTAGGTAGCATAACGGGGTTAGCGTTAGGTTTTGGGGGGGTTAGGGTTAGGCACCCCTAGGGGGGAGGGTTAGAGACCACTGCGGGGGGGTTAGGCACTAAAGGGGGAGGGTTAGGTTTAGGTATGAAGGGGGGAGACTTAGGTTTAGGCACTAACGAGGAGAGTTACGGTGCGGTGTGGGGGGGGAGGGTTAGTTAGCATAGCGGGGTTGGCGTTAGGTTTTGGGGGGAGGTTAGGCACTCCTAGGGGAGAGGGTTAGGGACCACTGTGGTGGAGTTAGGCACTAAAGGGGAAGAGTTAGGTTTAGGCACTAACGAGGAGGGTTAGGGTGCGGGGTGGGGAGGGTTAGGCTACAAGAAGGGAGGGTTAGGGGGAGGGTAAAAATACTTAACCAACCCCTGTCGGGATACCAACCATCGGGATGCTGCTGTCGGTATTTTGACAGTAGGCATCCCGACGGCCGGCATTACATACACATTCCGGTTCAAGTGTGCCCCACACAAGTGCCTTCTTCTTTTGCCTTCTGCAAAGGTTTTTTTGTACAATATTATCATACAATGTAAGCACTGAACTAAAAACACCACATATTATTGCCCCATCTGGTCCACTTTGAAAAAACAAAACAAAAAAAAAAGTTTAAATTTCTCAAAAAAAAAAGAAAGAATAAACTGCTCCAAAAAGCATGAAAAATGCAGCAAAATCTCCACTTTCATCGGCCACATCGGTCTGTTCCTGTCACTGTCAGGACGGATCCGCGTTCCCAGGACCAGGACAGGACGCAAAGTGACATTAATGCTCCTGAAATGGCAGCTTTCTGCAGACAGAGCACATTCAATCGCAGTAAAACCCATCACGAGAACCCGCGCAAATTAAACATTTAAACCGTTACTGCTTCTGTAAGTGGAGACTTAGCGTTGGTGTTTATAAGAGCTTAAAGAAATGGTGAATGTTCTGTCTTTAAGCAATGAGATCATATATTTTTTTTTTTTTTGTAAAGTTACATGGACTCAGGCGATATTTCCTCTGCACTAAACAAAAGTTATCTGCAGCTCAGCAATTGCGCCACCATGAGATTTGTGTCCCGTTCCCTGGTAGTTTTAAGAAAGAAAACAGTTAAATGAAGGATTAGGCTGGAAGAAAGTAACAGCCTCTTCTTCCCATACTGAAAAGCAATGCATAGAGGGCCTGACACAGAGCTGAACGCTCTGACCAGAGCGCTCGCTCTGAATCAGGGCCCTCCCACCTATTTTTGGAGTGTCCTCATGGACGCTCGCATAGCTGTGGGTTACCACCCACAGCTATAGCGAGCGTCCATGATGATGGTCGCGATGGTCAAAGACCATCGCGACCATCGGGCTTACGACGAGTCCCTGCGGTAGGGTCTCGCTTCCGCAAGCCCAGAGAGCGATATTATACCAGTGACGTCACTGAGTTCTGTGACACCTAGGGCTCTACTGATGAAGCAGTAGCTTACAACTTCCCGGCGGGGTGCAGGTGAAAAATGAAATCGGCACCCGCAGTCAGTGTAAAGCACACTGGGCTTTGCACTGACTGCGATTGCCATTTTAAATTTTCACCTGCAACAACAGCTTTCAAAAGCCGCTGCTGCGTAAATAAAAGGCAAATAGACCACATGAGCCTTGTAGGTAAGGGTCGAGGTCTCGCCCCCACAAAAAAAAAGATAATTTCCCAGCTGCAAAAATGGGGCTCGGCAGTTTTTCAGGTGCTGTGTGATACACCCATGTTTAGAACATGGAATGGCATGACCAGCGAGTGGCATTTGCTGCAGGGGGCGGATGTGTAGTGAAACAGGAGGATCCTTGGCAACGTATCGCCAACATTGAACTTCAAGGGGCAGTAAATGTGTATTTTGGGGACATTCCAGGGTTACTGAAAATAACTGAATTTTTACATATCTTTGGAAGAGCCGTAGATTGGACGCCAGGCCGTAGTGGGTGTGGATTAACAGATAGACAGTAAAAAGGTCGACAGTGTCTAGATAGACACCAGATGTTAGACAGTCAATAGGTCGACTGTGACAAAAGGTCGACAGGGAAAAAGGGTTGACACACGAAAGGTTGACATGTCAAAAGGTTGACATGAAAATTGTCAACACAAAAATGGTAGACACATTTTTTTTTTTTCCCTAATCTTCACTCTAACCCTCCCCTTGGTTCCTAACCCTAACCGTCGGGGAAGGCGCCTGTCCTTAACCGTCCCTTCTAGTGCCTAACCCTCCTGGGGCCTAACCCTAACCTTCCAGTAAGTGCCTAACCCTAACCTTAAAATAATAAAAAAAATCATGTGTTGACCATTGTTGTGTCGACCATTTTCATGTCAGCATTTCGACCCTGTTGACTATTTGTACCTGTCGACCTAATTACATGTCGACATGTAGTGTGTTGACCTTTTGTCCCAGTAGACCTTTTGACTGTCTAACATCTGGTGTCTATCTAAACCTTGTCTCCCTTTTTACTGTCCGGAACCCAGGCCATAGTTTCAGTGACACCTAATATTCTTATTTATATGCACACAAATAACAAAGTAATAAAAAGCTTCCAGTATACAGAACTAAAGACAAGTACTGGTGTCTGCTCTTATGACCAAGGGCCTGTGTCAGAGATGGACGCTAATGCAAACGCAATTGCATTCTCTCACGGATCACAGCTGCTGAAATATGCCAATGCCTTCCAAAGCACAGCCGCAGGGAGGCCCACTGCTGCCTTCTCATATCCGTCCCACGATGTGCAAGAGCGTAAAACATCGGTAGCATCGATGCACATCGGGCAGCCACGCAGCATATGCGGCGAGTCTGACCAGCCGCACACACCTCACACACCGGAGCGACGGAGTGCCCGTCGCTATCCGGGTCTCGCGCATGCGCACGACGGAGCCGGCTCCGTCGTGCGCATGCGCTCTGGGCCACCATCGAACCGGTTGCGAGCACTCAGCGCTTGCGACCGAGTCTGAATCAGGCCCTCAGAGAGCTCTCAATTCTGCGTATGTGATCGCAATGGCTAATTCATGCACACCCAAGACACTACAATACAATAGGAAATATAGCTTGTAAGCTCCACTGGGGTAGGAACCGATTTGAAGGACCGAAATATTCTCTGTATAAGCGCTGCGCAATACGGGCCTGATTCAGAGACGCATGCTAATGTGGTCGCAGCTGCATTTGAGCTGCAAAAATATTCTAATGGTTGCAAAGCTTACCCCACCATAAGGACGCCCGCTGCTGCCTTCTCATATGCGTAAGACGTCGCTTATGTGCGTAAATATCAGTAACATCGACAGACATCCAGCAGCCATCTTGCCCTTGTGGCAGGTCTGACCTGCCGCAGCCTTGTGAGCTCTTCTGACACGCAGAGCTGCGTATGCAATCGCACTGGCTAATTTAGGCACGCCCATGTAACGGCGTGTAAACGGACAGGCACGCCTGTGTTTTCCAGCCCACCCCCCGTCATCACCTCCAAACACCCAAATACTGACAACCTGTAACTCACTCTATGATGGATTCATTTGTGACAGGAGCCATGTGCTGCACTGTAACATGACGTGCTGCACTGTAACATGATGTGCAGCAGTGTAGCATTACATGCAGCACTGTAGCATTATGTGCACTGTAGCATTACATGCAGCACTGTAGCATTACGTGCAGCACTGTAGCATTACGTGCACTGTAGCATTACGTGCAGGACTGTAGCATTACGTGCAGCACTGTAGCATTGCGTGCTGCACTGTAGCATTACGTGCTGCACTGTAGCATTACGTGCTGCACTGTAGCATAACGTGCAGCACTGTAGCATTACGTGCACTGTAGCATTACGTGCAGGACTGTAGCATTACGTGCAGCACTGTAGCATGATGTGCAGCACTGTAGCATTACGTGCACTGTACCATTACGTGCAGCACTGTAGCATGATGTGCAGCACTGTAGCATTACGTGCAGCACTGTAGCATTACATGCACTGTAACATTACGTGCAGCACTGTAGCATGACGTGCACTGTAGCATTACGTGCAGCACTGTAGCATGACGTGCACTGTAGCATGACGTGCAGGACTGTAGCATGACGTGCAGGACTGTAGCATGACGTGCAGCACTGTAGCATTACGTGCACTGTAGCATTACGTGCAGGACTGTAGCATTACGTGCAGCACTGTAGCATGATGTGCAGCACTGTAGCATTACGTGCACTGTACCATTACGTGCAGCACTGTAGCATGATGTGCAGCACTGTAGCATTACGTGCAGCACTGTAGCATTACGTGCACTGTAACATTACGTGCTGGACTGTAGCATTACGTGCAGCACTGTAGCATGACGTGCACTGTAGCATTACGTGCAGCACTGTAGCATGACGTGCACTGTAGCATGACGTGCAGGACTGTAGCATGACGTGCAGCACTGTAGCATTACGTGCAGCACTGTAGCATGATGTGCAGCACTGTAGCATTACGTGCACTGTACCATTACGTGCAGCACTGTAGCATGATGTGCAGCACTGTAGCATTACATGCAGCACTGTAGCATTACGTGCACTGTAACATTACGTGCTGGACTGTAGCATTACGTGCAGCACTGTAGCATGACGTGCACTGTAACATTACGTGCAGCACTATAGCATGACGTGCAGCACTGTAGCATGACGTGCAGGACTGTAGCATGACGTGCAGCACTGTAGCATGACGTGCAGCACTGTGGCATTACGTGCTGCACTGTAGCATTACGTACAGCACTGTAGCATTATTATACAGGGACAGCCCGCATCTCTGCCGGCCCCTCTGGAGTGACTAAAATGGGGGTTTGGGCCGCAAGGCCACGCCCCCTGCCCATGTCCCCTTTTTCCGGCACGTGGCTTCGGCTTGCGCACTACTATACTATTCCCACCAGGTGTCACCACAGGGAGGGACGCCACTGTACTGTTGAAAGACTTTTGGGTGCAGAAATACATGGCAATGAACATAAGGATATGAGATATACATTGCTGACGCTTAGTGCAGTCAGAAATACCTGGCTAAGTCAAACTGATTGCTTTTCATCAACTATGATTAGGTAAGTCATTAATTTTCAAGACAAAAAAAAATGTAAGATTACAGTATTTGATTATAAGGGGTACATTTACTAAAGTGAGAGTTTTTAGAAGGGAGTTTTAGAAGAGATGTTGCCCATAGCAACCAATCAGATTCTAGCTATTACCTTCTAGAATGTGCTTGTTAAATGTTAAGTAGTATCTGATCGGTTGCTATGGGCAACATCTCTTCTAAAACTCACTTCTGGAAACTCTCACTTTAGTAAATTTACCCCTAAATGTAAATCGCTGTCTTCCAAAATGACATTCCTAAAGAAGCACCCGAGATTACATAACTTAGTGCACAGCAGAGATCAGATAATTTAGCATAAAATCATTTCATGAAATAAAAAGTGATAACTGTCCCCCAGCCCCCTCTCCCCCACCCTCCTCCATTCACGTCCCCTTCATAGATTCCCTACATCAGCATGATCCGGATAATGTCAGTTTTGCATTGTTACCGTCCTGACTTGGCAATTAGTGCCCGATAAGAATACAGTTGTGGCAATGTGTGATTGAGGCAGCCAGGGTGTAATAAAACCCAATCAGTTTCTTTCATTCAATATGTACATTGTGACCCTCATTCTGATGAGAACTCTGAGCTATTTCATCTTTAAATAAAAAAGAATGTCTGCAAGCAATTATGGTGGTGTGTTAATTGGTTATTCCTTTTAATCTTTCCTTCTGTAGAAAGCGCAGCTAACGAAATCCTTGTTTTCTAACTGCCTCCTTTCTTTCTTCTCCTATCTCAGCAATAAACTCTGCTTGCTGTAGCTGCTATTCTAAGGGTAATTATTGTGCAGGAAGTTTCCGTCTCGAGGTTCTAGACTAGAGCATCCCGGCGGATCAACTTTACATCTGGATGTCAGCCGCACGTGGACGGTTGCCCTCAGCGCACAGGATCTAAGTAAACAAACAACTGCAGTGGGGACGGTGATGCACTGTTTATTGAACTTTATGAAAGAAATAGGAACTACTGTAAATCCAAAATGGGACATTTTCATCCTCGAAGTGGGTGGTAACATCATTGTTCAACCTTGTTTACCGCTGACCAGCCTGTACCAGAAGAAATGGGGCACATTGGCTGCAGCCTAGGGAGATATGGGGGGTGGGAGCGACAGGTATTTAATTATGTTTTACCTGTCTCCTCCCCTGACTGTTCATTCTAAGTCTAGTGCGGGGCAGGATGCTGGGCCGTAAAATGGCACGTGTGCATGGGTCGAAGGGGGCGTGGTCATGAGAAAAGGGGGGTATCCTTAAGACTCACCCCCTTTTCATCACTCTTGGAGGTGTGCCCAGCACCTACGGACATGCTGGGCTGGACCCAAGCTCTCATCTCGCTGTTAATAGATTAAATGCACATGCGCACGTAATCTATTCACCGGCGGTGAGCGCTGCACCGCATCTCACTCCCCTGCAGGACACTGCGGCACAGGGGTGTGGAAAGCATCCATCCGGCAGGTTGTTTCAGCAGGGCGCTGTCATAAGTGCAGGGCGCATTTTGCTGTTTTGAAATCGAGCAGGACGAGCGAGGCACCCTGATAAAACAGCCTAGCGGGAACACTATCCCCCCCATTCTCTTTCTATCCATAGCTTACCTTTCCACCCCCCCTCCCCCACTATGAGCCATATTCAATTAGAGGCGAAGTTTTCGCCTCTCAGACTTTTTGCTTCATTCGCCTGTTTCAGAGGCGAATTTATTCCGTGCTCGTCCCCGCTTTTCGCCTAATTCAATTGCAAAACAGGCGAAAACAGAAATAAGCGAATGTGGAACAGGCGAAAAGTACTGAAAGAATTGGGGAAATCAGTCTGTACCCCAGAAAAAGATACATTAACATAGGGAATCACTATAGATGTGTACTAATAGCCCTAATAATATTTTGGGTACGTAAGTTGTGTAAATTGCTTGCTATTAGTGTCTAGGTAAAAGTGGTGAAGAATGGCATAAAGTGGGGTACATGAAAATGGGTGCTAGTATGTTTTTATGTCTCTAAAGTGAACTTTTAGAAAACGTGAAAAATCCACCTGCTGCATGCACCAGCAATCCCAAAAACACCTGCATACTTGGGGACCCCCAAGAAGTCTATTTCGATACTTTTAATGTTTATCCCCCAACTTTTGGGGGTGTTCTTAGGTTTTTGTTTCTGTTTTTTTTGCAGATTTGTCCTTTGGGGGGCTGTCCCTAGGGGTCTGAGTTGTTTCCCCATGTTTGCACCACAAAATAAAGATTTTGCATTTCTTTTCACCAGCTATTGATTGGAGAATCTTTTTCGGAGAATTGTTTCCGCTTAGGCGAAATTGTCCTTGAATTGAATTTGGTGATCTTTTTTTAGGCAAATTTTTCGCAAAAAAACAGGCGAATATGGCTTTTCGCCTCTAATTGAATTCCCCTCTATGTCTCTCTCCCCTGACATTTTCTCCTTATGGAACCTATTCATCATCGATAAATGGCCCGGTAACCATGCGGAAACACCAGTTTCTGCATATTTCAGTTACCGGCCATTCATCATCAGGCGTCCGATAGGACCCCCTGATATTCAGCAAACTCTGAAAACTGAAATTCTCAGAGTTTAATTCGAGAACAAGCGCAATTTTCAGATAGCGCTTGCTCTCATAGCCCCACCCCTTCCTATGGGAAGGAGTTCCGGGGATGCGAAGGATCAAAACGGATCCCTCTGCCGCATTCTCACGGACTCCCCGACGCCTGTGCGCAAGCATGACCTCGGGTCATGCATGCGTAGCCGGACCGACGGGGAGGAGCTAAGTAACGCAGCTACTTCTGTAGCTGGTATACTAACCAAGGGGACAGCTGCTTTTTTCCACTGCTGCGAGTTGGATGCTTACGTATCCCACGCAGCGAGACCAATACTTAATCATCAGAGGCCATAAGGCCTCCGATGATGAATAGGCCCCTATGTCTCCTCCTCACTCCCCCATTGTTTCTCTCTATCACCGCCCCCTCACTCTATACTGTACATCTCTGACACAGGTGTTGGGAGCAATTTTCATTGCACGCCAATGTGATGACATCATTTTTTTTTTTTTTTAATCAGCAATCAATTTTATTATATAGATATAACGTATACTGTATGCATTGGCAGTAGCTTCAGAACCTGCCTCCACGTATTCTTTCCCCTCCACACAAGTGCTCTGTAACTGCACTTTATTGAGGTCGATGCATCACTTATAGCTGCCACTTAGCCTGACATTTGTGCCGGTTCCAGGTGACGGGACTTCCTGCTGGATTTCTAAGTTCTCTCTGAAACGTGAGATATGTCACAGTGTAGGGCTATGATATCTGCATTCCTTTGCTCCAGAGGTGGGCGACTCAGTGTACAAAACGGCGGCTGAGACACTAACACATTTTCCCAAGTCCGCAGCATACAGAATCGCAGTTGCGACAGGATTTGTCTCCATCTCTGAATCAGGCCCAGTGTCTACCCGGCATTAGGTGGACATTTCTATAATGGAAGCAATGAAGACTCTGGAAGGACAGAGACGGCAGCAGTGCCAAGTATGGATATTTCATACAGTGATTTATAATATACACAGTGTGTGGGTCTGGGCCCTGTCACCTCTGTCAGCACTGTGCTCCAGGCTCCTTTGGTTGGAAGTTTGCCTGTTTTTAACTACAAGATGGGTGTTAATGTGATGCAGACAGAGATATTCTCAGCGTAGGCAGCTAATGGAAAGTCTTCTTCACTATCTGCAATTTATCACCGATTGACAGGTCCTTAAAGACTTTCTTCCTCATGCAATCAGAACTTTAGTTTTATTAACTTTTAGGAACAAAGGACTAGAGATGAGCAAATCAGTTTGTGTGATTATGAATTTTTTTTGGCAAATTATTTACAAAGCGGCCGCGTTTTTTTTTGCCGCAGTTATGTTTACCTCTTAATTAGGCCCATTATGTCCTATCAGTGCTGGTCCTGTAAAGATAAAGGGATAAGTGCCTCTCCCCATACGCCTCCATCCACCTCAGACCCCTCCCCTTTATACACCTTAGTCCTGTCCTCCCTACACTTCAGTCTCCTACCCCCATAGACAGCAGTCCCCTTCACCCCTAAACTGCAGCCCAATCTCCCATACACTGCAGTCCCATCACCAAAACACCTTGGTTCCCTGCCCCATATCTTTCAGTCTCCTCTCACCAGACACCATAGACCCAACCACCCCCCATACACTTAGTTTCCTCCCCCCAATACACTTCGGTCCCCTCCTCCATATCCCTCAGTCCCCCCTCTCCAAATGGTTCTGGATAGATCCCTTTCAGTAGATGTACCCTGACATCATCAGTTACTATCCACGTGGACAGAGTGGGAATAGTAACCTGTGGTGAGCGAAGCGTGGCGTGCATAGCGAGCCCGCAAGGGTACAAATTTCTACTATTGGTGTCACTGTCAGGGCATGGGACCGCACTTCCGCCCTCACTCCACGCCACGTCCGGTACATCTACTGAAGAGGATCTATACACAACCCTCTCCAAACACCATAGTACGGACCCTCCATACACCATAGCCTCCTCCCCCTATTATAATCAGTCCCATCCCCTCCTCCATATGTCAATCCCCTCTATCCAAACACCTCAGTCCCGATCCTCCATACACCTCAGTCCCCTCCCTCTATAGTCCCATCCCCCGATATACCTCAGTCCCCTCCCATCATACGCCTTGGTCTCCTCCATACCTCTCAGTTTCCTCTCATCAAACACCTATCCCCACTCTCCTGATGCTTCAGGCCCATTCCCACATGCACCTTATTTCTTTCCCCAAACACCTCAGTTCCCTTCTCACTTTCCACTGTAACATGGTCCCAGACTTACAGGTGGTAAGAGCATATGCAGATAATCTTTGCTGCTGTACAGATCCCATCCCCAGTACAGGCCTTTTATTTATTACACTATTCCTGTACTGTAAGCGCTACCAGCTCTGTGATAACAGGACCAGCCCTTCTGTCAGGGTGCTCATGTCTTGTTTTCCGTTATCCCTGAAACGCACTGAGGGGTCTATTTACTAAGCAGTGTTAGGAGAAGTGAAAAGTGATAATCAGAGCCAAAAGCACTCCCACTGACATGATGTCAGTGGGGCCGGCCCCAGACGGTGGGCGTTCCGATGGGAACGCCTCCGTCTGGCCAGCCACACCCCCGGCACGCCCACCAAAGGGGGCATGCTGTCACTCACCATCGACAGCACGCCCCCTTTGTAGCGAGACCGGGTCTCGCGCATGTGCACGACGGAGCCGGGTCCGTCGCGCGCATGCGCACTGGACCAACATCAACCCGCTTGCGAGCGTTCAGCGCTCGCGAGCGGGTCTGAATCAGGCCATGAGTCCCAGTGACATTACTCATGTTTGTGGTACAAGTCATTGTGCCCCTTTATATGTAAAACCTATGGAGTACGTATCTTCCTAATAGAAACAAAATACCTTTAAAAAAAAAAAAAATGACATCATAAACGTGCTGGGTATTTCCATTTCTGCTTATATTAGACCATTTATTATGCTGAGGAGTCTCATTTTTAAAGAAGTTGCGACACAATTGGACATGTCAGCGTGCCACGAGCAGGGGGTCTGTCATGAATCAACGTGCCCGCCTCATGGAGCGCGGAGCGGAGAGTGTGCGACGGGCCTGGACCACGGAGATAAATCTACATTCATTCTGGGAGATTCGCACTCAGTGACATATTCACTGAGTCCCTCAACAGCTCGTTTGATAATTCTCTTTCTGTGCTAATTCATTTTCTTTTTTTTTTCCTGAAAGATGAAAGACAAACGCTGAAGATCTCATCTGCTCACTGAGGCACGGCGAGCTCTGGAAATTAGCGCCGCCGTAATAACATTGGGTAAGCATGGCACTGTCTGATTAACAGTTCCTGGCCACCCAGCGTCCCAAACACCCGTTAATTAGACATGCCTCATGATCCCGGGCAGCCTTATCCAACAACCATCGTGTAACAGGACTGGGGAAGTGACTGCAGTCATTCATTAATGGCTTGAAGAATAAAAACATAGTACCCACAGGACACATCGTAGGGATGGCCTAAGAATCAGGGGCAGATTACCTAACTCGTGGAATGAAGTGATTGAAGGCGGGCAAATTGGCGCAATTGCTGGTATGCAACAGGTTTTATTTGTCGCTGTCAACCGATGAGCAATAAATAAGTTAGAGTCATATGGGCCTGATTCAGAGATACTGTAGATGCAATTCCGATGTTTACGCAGTTTGAATGACTATCAGTGGACTGCGAGTGCGTCTGAGTCGCACTGCGCATGTGTCAAGTTTCATTACCAATGTTGCTCGCAGTGAAGATTTATTTGCGCAATGATTGACAGACAGGTACCATTTGTGGGCAGCAATAGGGGGCTGGCGACTTAAACGCAGACGTTTTACATCCGTTTTCGGGGAGTGTCTCAGCTTGTGGCTTCGATCCCATAAAGAGTAAAAATGGCTGCTCCGTCATAGGGTTCCTCTGATGACCATTTATCGACCGATCTGCAACCGACCCCGAGTCTTTGTACGCAGTTGCATTGTATTTGCAAAGTTGCAGGTGGCCGTTTCAATACAGATCCAGGCGGCTGCAACATTTGCAGATTTTCACACAGCCGCTGTGTAAAAATTTGCAGCAGCGATGGCAGCATTAGCGCCCATCTCTGCATCAGGCCCTGCGCCAACCGCAGGGCCGCAAATAGCACCCGCTGCCAGTCCTCCAGCCCAGCGCCGCAGGGAGACTCGAAGCCGGACACCCACTGAGATTTTATTACCAGCGGGCGCCCGGCTCTTTCCCTATAGCACTGCGGTAGCCGGCGGCTGGAGTTCTCTTCTGAACTCCAGCTTACGGCACCCCCTCTGGCACTATGGGAGAGACGTCATGATGTTTCTCCCATAGTTCCGAGGAGCAGCCGGAGAGGGGTTTAAGGTAAGTTTTTTTTTTTGTGTAAGCGGCACTACAGGGGCATTACTATGGTGCATTACCATATGGGCACTACTACAGGGGCATTACCATATGGGCACTACTACAGGCACATTACTTTATGGGTACTACAGGGCATTACTATATGGGCACTACAGGGACAATACTATATGGGCCCTACTACAGGGGCATTATTAAATGGGCACTACTACAGGGGCATTACTATATGGGCACTACAGGGACATTACTATATGGGCACTACTACAGGGGCATTACCTCAGGGGAAACTACTATAGGTGCACTGCTGAAGGGGGTATTATTACAGGGGCACTGCTGCAGGGGTTATTACTATAGGGAAATTACCAAGGGGGGGGGGGCACCAAATTACTGTCTTGCTCCGGGTGACAAAAATCCTAGTTTCGGCCCTGCCTACCGTATTATCAGACTGTATGTTTCCATGGATTATGGTAGCTGCAAATGTTGAGGTTGATGTTACAAAGTCAGAGCCGCGCACAACGGCCACAGATGCAGTCCACATCAAGGGGAACAGAGAGGGGAGGGCAGCAGGTACTAATTACCTGGGCCTCTTGGATGGGCCCTAAGCCAGCTGTTTAAGGGGGGGGGCAAGTGTCACCCTTTGCAGTGCACAGCGCCGCACACTGGGATCAATTTAATCAGGTGTATCAAAAGGGTTAGGGGGAGTGGGTTCTGTTTACCAGGGCCCAGGCTTTTTGGATCTCTGGAGGGGGCTCAGGTCAGCTGCTAAGGGTGAGTTGGAGTCAAGCATATGCAACTCAGCGTAATTTTATTTGAAGGACTAGCGATACCATATCTTGCTCTATGTTGAGTCGAGGAAACATATGAGTTGTGGTGCAGTGGGGTTTAGGGAACCAAGGGTCTTGTGCCTACAACTGTGCTTTCATTGTGTGCAATTCACACAACTGAAACACAAAACGCAATGTTGCAAACTGAAGTCACCTAGTTTGGTCCAGGACCACTGAGACAGTCGCAGGACCCAAGTACTGAATGAGATGTGACCAAATCCAGGAGGCATGGCCAAGCCACTTCCAGAAAAAAAAATATGGAAAAAAAACTATGTACTATGACATTTGTCCCCCTCAGCAGCTGGCCCCCTAAAAGAGGCCCCGGCAATTAGTACCCGCTCCCCCCCATTAGTACCCACTCCTTCCACACTCTGCGCCACTGGTTTGGTTACTCCATCCAGCTCACAGTACAGGATAGATGTGGAACATCAAATAATGAAAAGATAAAAGTTCCTATCTAAGAACTGGGGAGATCCCAGGCAAATATGCAATTCCGCGCTTGTGGGACTCTTTTCAAAAACATTTGATATAAAGGGCATTAGAGCAGAACATAACTTGATCAGATTGCACAGAGATGGGAGTCATCCCTCCTGTGACGCGATCTTTGATTCTTCTGCTAGCCTGGAGCATTTCAGAGCCGCATCCATCATGCCTAATAGAATGGCTGAAGCCAGTTTACGGACAGGCTGCTATTTCCCCGGCTGTATTATTCACAGCGTCTTCTCCCAGATGGGTTATCCTTAGATTCAGAGAGTGCGAGTGGTAGAACTGTAACTTTGTGCAGTCACCGGTCCCCAATCGCAATCTGACGTAGTCCGAAAAGGTAAACAAAACAAGAATAACCTTGGAGAAAAAGGCCTGGAGTAGGAACATAGCAGAGACTGTCTGGAGGCGAGGGTCCTGTTGCTCCTGACTATAGTCATTAAGTGCAGTTGTTTTTTTTTTTTTATGGTTGTTTTTCTGTTTCATTTGGACAATGCATCTATTCATTTAACAAAGCACTGACATAATGTATGTATACATCAAAACTTTTTTTTTCCATAATGGGAATTGTTCTTAGGGAGCAGGGTATTATATTGCTTGTCAACGTATGGTTGGCAGCCTCTGAGAAGGGAGCTTACTGAGTTTTTTTTCGGGATTGTAAAAAAAGTCACAGTAGAAAACAATATTTTTCTGATCTGATATTTACTAAAGTGAGAGTTTTTAGAATTGAAGATGTTGCCCATAGCAACCAATCAGATTCTACTTATTTATCTAGCACCTTATAGAAGACAATAGCTACAGTCTGATTGGTTGCTATGGGTAACATCTCCACTTCTAAAACACTTGCACTTTAGTAAATATACCCCTTACAATCTAAATACTATAATGTAGTCTTTGTTGACTTTCAAAATGTAAGTATTCATCTTATTGCTCATGATGTGACATGACCTATGTATTACTGCATTGATAGTCCATACTGACCATGTGACTTGTTACAGCATAAAAAGCCTTTGTGATGTCACTCAGCTCTGCTAGAAAGGTCACCATCTTGTAGAGTACTGTCAGTTATCAACTCTGTCTGCTGATATTACATGTCCCAATCTAAGGTATTGCTAGTTTATCCTTAATGATAGATAGATAGATAGATAGATAGATAGATAGATAGATAGATAGATAGATAGATAGATAGATAGATAGATAGCAATGGTGAAATTCAGATGTGATGTATAACCTTAATATGCTGATCATGTGACTTGCTATAGAACTGTCACTTATCAATTGTATCTGTTAATGTATCTATTGACCTTGTAGTATAATCTTATCCTAAATGATAGATAGATTTAATAGATTATAAATACAGTATAAATAGAGAGCAATGGCAAAATGCATACAGGAGGTGATTTTTTTTGCCTCAGTATGCTAAACATATGACTTGTTACATCATAAACAGCCTTTGTGATGTCACTCAGGTTTGGTAGAAAGGTCACCATTTGGTAAAGAACTGTCAGTAATCAACTGTATCTGCTGATATGACATTTAAGGTATACCTATTTTAACCAAAATATTGTAGATGAATATAATGTTAGTTAAATAGAGATAGATAGATATGAGATAGATCACAGGTTCTTAAACCCGGTCCTCAGGAACCCAAACAGTGCATAATTTCCAGGTCTCCTCACAGAATCACAAGTGAAATCATTATCTCCACCTGTGAATCTTTTAAAATATGTCAGTGAGAAATGAGTACACCTGTGCACCTGCTGGGTGACCTGGAAAACGTGACCTGTGTGGGGTCCTGAGGACCGAGTTTGAGAACCACTGAGATAAATAGCAATGGTGAAATGCAGGTAGGATGTGATTTATAACCTAAATAGGTTGATCATGTGACTTGCTATAGAACTATCAATTATCAACTTTATCTGTTAATATGTCTACTGACCTTGTAAAGTAAGCTTATTTTATCCTAAACAATAGATAGATTATAAATAGATTAATGATAGATAGCAAATGCTAATTTTTAGGTAATTTTTCACCTAAGTATACTGAACATGTGACTTGTTACACCATAAACAACCTTTGTGATGTCACTCAACTTTGGTAGAATAGTCACCATTTTCAGGGCCGAGTTAAGGGCCACATGGGCCAGTCGCTGAAAATGTTCCAGGGCCTATACTGAGAATTGGAGGAGCTGTGACCAGTGCCATTTGGGTGTGGCCAATACCATGTGGGCGAGTACACCACATACACTATCAGCCCCAATGTCTCCTTAAATACATAAAAATAGAAAAAAAAAAGCATAATTTTGTGCTGCCCTTCTAGTAACGGAGTCTTTAAGCCGAGATTAAGATTTGCGTTAAAGATGGGCCTCTTCCCTATCCTTGATTGACAACGGTTACCCTAAAAGTTTCTGGCCTACTATTCAGGGGCGTCTTTAGAGAGGAGGAGAGGAGGGGCCCGTGTGCACCCCAGTTATGGGCCCACTCCTCTCCCCCCGGCGGCCGACTGACGTGGCTGGCCGGCCACCGCAGAATCAGTAGACTCTGGGCACTAGAGTGTGCCCAGGTCGCCGGGGAAATGGCGCGGCCGCCATTTTCCCGGTGATTTCCTCACAGCGCATGGGCAAAACACCGGGAAAAATAGCTGCGGTGGCCATTATCCGGCGTTTTGAGCAGCGCTGAGAGACCCGACGCGGGTAATATGGGTCCTGGGGGCCCGTGTGCACCCATTATAGATACGCCCCTGCTACTATTTATTTTATACTCAAAATGCTAACGGCAACCTTAACCGAACCATATTACGCCTGTTACATAGCTGTAATATTAGTCCAAGCTTTGAATCGGAATTTACTCCAGGATGTAACTATATACGGCAAGCATAATCTCCACAACTACCCCCTCTCCCAGCAGAGCCCCCTGCATCACGTCACTTGAACCCGAGGATACATGAAGAGAATATTAATGTTTGCTTTTTAGAAAACTCCACTTTTGTGCCAGGGATAGTGCTGCATGACAGCAGGCACTGCCAGTGTAGCCAAGTCCTGAATCCTCTAAGGGCCTCTCAATTCTAGAAGCCACCCAGTGGTTTTATTATTTCAATGACCTCAGCTTATCACTCATAATAGAATAAATAACAATAATGGCAACTGAAATGCTACTAAAGAGGGACATGGCCAGATATATTGATCAAATTAGATTTTGTAATTAAAGGGTGGCTGGAAAAGCAGTTCTAAACCATGGTGACAGCCCCATCTTGATATATGGATTAATAAAATGGGGAGGAAACAAATTCTACCCTGGCTCAATTGGATTACTTATTACTTATACTTGGCTGGGTATGGGCCCCTCCCTGAGATGGAGACCAGGTCCTCCACAGAGGTAGAGACAGTCTTGCCGATCTCCCTAGGGGAAATGCTGGCCAACAGCTATAGCGTATACTAGAGGCTGCCGAGGAGAACTGCATCCCGCCTGGCAGTGCTCCACCTGTTGAAAGGAAAAACAAAAGAGAGGACATTCCAATGACATTAGGGGCGGAATTGAATTCTTTTCATCCCCTATCGCGGCCGACGGAGCTATTCTACTCTTGCTCCTGTCGGGCGCGATCAGCTGCCAAGCGCTACATTTCAGCTCGCAGCCCCTGGGGGATGAGAGCTGAAATGTGCGAAAAGTGACATGTTTGGGCGCCCAAACATCACTTTTCGCGATCGTGCCCAGCACTTTGGTCGGGGTTAGCCGATTTACGCGGCTAAACCCGACCACTTTGGGTGCGATCAGCGTGAAAAGCTGGCACAATTGAATAGCGGCCCGCGATCTCCTGTCACTTTAGACGGGAGATGCGGGACGCGAAATCAATTGAATTGCGCACTAGGACATCAAAAGAATCAACAAGCCGGGGGAGTATCTCCACTGGACAAGAGGAAGATGACAGCTCTTCCTCTCCTTATATATCCCCTACGTAAGAACAGACCCTTTTTTCTATAGGCTGGCTGCCCTGTCACTCACTGAAATCCTTACTCCACTCCTCTTTTAACCAGGTCATTTTACATAAAACTCCTGTACGCCTATTTAGCCTCTCACTTAACTATTAGACTACTTTAGCAACAAATGAGCCGGCAACGTTCTCATAAATCCGAAACAATGGTTCTCAGAGGACCAACTAGTTACAGGCTCACAGAGACACTGAAGGTTGCACAGTGGTTTCAGGAAGTTGCCCATTGAATGAGGAATCTGGTAGGAGTAAGACATTGGCCCAAGAGACTGATATCTGAGCATGTTCCTTGATTGAGTGATTGATTAAATATATCCCACGTGCGTGGTATTTTCATTCACAGACCGCCGTCGACATAAGCCACCTACATGTAGAGAAAGCTTCATCATGGTCACAGACAGTCACATGAAACACACATTATTTACGAAAAAAGGACATAATCATCTTTCTAGGTGGCGGAGGGAGCCAGATGCGCTCCCCCTTGTCCTGGACATTATCTCGCAGTGGCTAATTGCTCTGCGTCTTCTGAAATGTTCAACCAGACATTTTTCAATGCATTGCAAACGGGTCATTTTCTTTTTGTTGGATGTCTGTATAGCTGCAGCTTCAATGACAGTTATTAATTCCAGATCCACAGTTCTTTATGTCAATTCTTACTAAGAAAAACATCTGAGCAATGGGTCAAATTATAATGTCTGCTCGCAGTTTGCTGCCATTTCCTCGCCCTGACATAAACATAAACGGGTTGATCATTCCTTTATTGCTATGAATTACTTACAATTTTTATCTGGATAAATATAGTCAATTTCCATTACTTAAAATACATATTGCATTTAGTCTCATGCACATAAATTACTCTGTATTTCTTGTTAGCGGTGTCAATGTGCAATTAAAATTTTCATCATTAATAAAATATGTTCCTTAATAAAGTGGATAATTCCAAGACTATTTAGTAAACATTAGTAATTCTGGTTTATTTATTTCAGCATGATTGATTACATTTGAGCAATAACTGTATTTAGTGGAAATGCATTTTAAGACCTTATATCTCAGTGCTGTGACATGACAAAATGTAATTGGATTAAAAAAGAAAAAGTTTTTTTGGCGGAGGGATGACATTGCCCTGAAACGGAGTAAGACGCTCAGTATGTTCTCGAATAGAGACGATCGATCCCGCCGCAAATTTTTACACAAGCAGCATCTCACTTAGGAATAGGCTGTTTCAGGCTGGTCTATGATTTGAGCTTAGAAGACGGTAAATTGAGTCTACCATGTGCTCATACACAGGTGTAGGCATTACAGAGTTGGGTCTTGGTACGTTTTTGCACCTCCTCGTTAATTTAAAAGTTTCTATTTTTCTTTCAATATTGCACATGCTTCCCCTTCATGTATTTTTAACATAAGAGCTACTTGCCTACTATCCCGAAACAGTCCAGAGGCTCCAAAAAATTGCGTGGTCTCCCGGTGGGCCACCGCCCCCCCCCCCAGGCTCCCCATGCACACACCCCTGCAGAGGGGGGGGGCTATGATGCTATTCATGCTGAATCGCATCATTGTGGCCCTGCTTAACAATGCCAGCAATCTCTGCACTGTGAAGAGGGGGTGGGGCCGCATTTTGCGCAGTCACGCCCCACCCCCAAAGCTGCATCAGCTCCCCACCATGCCTCCATTATACCGTACAACACGCCCCCTTCCTCCACCGTAGAAGCCTGGCAGCTCCCTCCCGGAGAGAGGGGGATGAATGTCGACAAGCATGGAGTAAGGACTGCATTTTTTTTTAAATCAATTTAATGTTTATTGAAATTTTACACATAAAAAGAAAAAAACAGTAGGACATTACAATACTACAGTGGCAGATAAACTACAATAAGTAAACTTGTCAGGGAAAAAACGTGTTGAAATATAGCGTGCGCTACTGCCGAGCCTCCATGAATGCTCCATAACTGAAGCATTCTTCTTTACCAGGATATACATCGGTACAATCGAGTGCCAATCGGACCTATACGCACAGTTAAGGCAGGTCAGACCTTACTCAGAAATTGCTTACTTCACCGCGCGCTATGAGGCTGTGTATGGTATCGCAGTGGATAATTTATGCTCGCCCATGCAACGGCGTTCAAACGCACTGGAGTGCCTGCGTTCGGCCGGCCGACCACCACCCCGTCACCACCCACAAACGGCACTTCCTGCCATTCACTCTATGATGCGTCTGCATAGTCCCAATCGCAATGACTGGTTTGCGCACGCGCACTGCGATGCATACGTAGAACGCAACAATCGTCCAATTGCGTTCGTATGGACACGACGGTGGGAAACAGACGTGTTCCACTTAGCTCCAGGGGCCCTGCCAGAATATCTTGCATACTGCCACAATTATACAGTGCATCCTGCATTTGCAAGCTCTGGGGGGGGGGGAAACAATAATATATTAGAAGGAGACATCAAGAACTGACCTCCAGAGACCCAGGGGGTACTGAGGGCGTGATTCAGATTTGGGAATAGAGGGCCTGATTCAGAAGTGCTCGCAAAAAGCATACGCTCGCTCTGAATCAGGGCGTGTGCTTTTTTTTGTTGTTGCGGCCTCTTGGCCGCTCGCATAGCTGTGGGTTACCACCCACAGCTTATGCGAGCGGCCATGATGATGGTCGCGATGGTCAAGACCACCGTGACCATCGGGCTTGCGACGAGACCCTTGCGGTAGGGTCTCGTTGCCGCAAGCCCCAGTGGACTTCCTGCACTATCAGAGCAGGAAGTCCACCTACTGACATCACCAGTGATGTCAGTAGGGCCGCCCACAAACGGCAGGCGTTCCTGCAGGAACGCCTCCGTTTGCTCAGCCACCCCCCCGCCACGCCTACAAAATGGGGCGAGCTGTCGATCAACATCGACAGTCGCCCCTTCTGTAGTGAGTCCCGGAGCGAATGCTTTTTGTGCTCGCGCGTGCGCACTGGGCCACCATCGACCCACTTGCTAGCGGGTCTGAATCAGGTCCAGAGTAAGATAGAGCAAGTAACTGTGCTTCTTGGTAAAACCATGCTGCACTGCAGTTGGGGCAGATTTAAATTGTGCAGAGAGATTAGATTTGGGAGGTATGAGTACAAGCTGAAATCTAAATTGCAGTAAAAAAAAATAAAGCTGTCCAGCACTTGTGTGCTACATGCAAAAGCAGCCGGTATTTACTCCACATGCAAAAAAACCATGTATGTATATGCATGCACCCCTAGCATTGCAACATGATTTGTCCGGATACAGAGTTACTTGCACTATCTTACTCTATTCTCATGTCTGAATCAGGCCCTGAGACTAATCTGTTCTAAAAAATTCTGATATTTTGGAGGAACCTTTCAGCTGGTGTAGACATAACGCTCATGGTCTACGGCATCATTAACAAGAACCTGAGCGCACCGTGAGCGTGCAAAAATAAACTTGCCAAATTAGACAGGTACAGAACATAGTGATTAATGGTAGCATTGGTAATGGTAGCATTAAAAAAGTCCTCAACATCTAGGCCAAATAAGTATATTTTGGGCCATATCCAAACTGGGCATAGCATGGCGGAGGTGGAGATATATATAAAAGGACGTGTGAGGAAAGCCAAAATCTAACCGCGACTGTTCAAAGGAATGAAAATCAAGTTGTGAAATAGATGACCAATGGAACAAACACCATAAGAAATCCAACTTCTCCGAAGCAAGCATGCCCAGCTCAGAAAGACTACCATTAAATCAGAGGGGACATCAGGATCCAGACCCTTTCCCCCAACCAAATCCTGTGCACAACGCAACCAACGGGGCTTGATACAGTAAAGGAGGTTGACAACACAACAAACATCTAGAGACCAGAATCTGCAAAATGAGATAAGACCCATTCTGCTCAGTGAGGAACCCTGTCAATGTAGGACTGGAACCAGCATGCAGCCAGGAGACCAGATGTGCCAGCTGAGAGGCCATTTAATAAATTAGGAAGAGCAAGGCCACCTGAAGATTTGGATCTACAGAGAGCACGAAGTGCAATCCCAGGCCACTTGTATAAAAGAGAACAGGATAGAATCAATAAAGGAGAAACATTTCCTAGGGGAAAAAAAACGAGGTGTTGAAGAACATAGTATTTGGGTTGAATAACCATTTTAAGTTAATACGACCAATGACAGTAAGCTGGAGTTTTTTCTATATATAATTTTTTTGTTTAAAGTGAGCCATAATCACATTACGAGCCACAAAATCAGCAGGATTGGGGGAGCCCATTGTAAAGGACAAGGGAAGGTAGGACAGGAAGGCAACGAAGAGGGAAAATATTAGATTTGGACTAGGGATGTGCAGGATCGGATAGGTTTGAATTTTCCCGCCAAGTTCGGATTTTTCCCGACAAAAATCGGGTCTCAGAAAGAGGCAAAACGTCATCTTTCATGGACAAACATCATCATTCCTGGAGAAAAGTCCATGGAAAGATGATGTTTATCCGAGCCTGCACATCCCTAATTTGGACCAATTAATCAAGAGTCCCAGTGATTTGCAAACATCAGCAGCATATGCTCTGCATATACAGTAGGGCAAGTGTGTCATCAGACCTGGATACCAGGATCCATGTGAATGAGAGATGCCAGAGGTTCAATGGCTAATGCAAACAGGTAGGAGGGCACTGAATCAGCATCCGGCTCTGAATCAGGCCCTGAGTTTGTTCATTTCTGTCACTGGTCCTGAGTATCTAGGCTCCAGGTTCGGTACTATGCATCCCTGATTTTTCTCAGCATGATTGTCTTAGTTCCTAGTCATCGGTTCCAGCCTTTAGCTCCTGTAATCAGGGGTTGGTGTTGAGTTCTGTGCAATTGGTTCAAGGCTCTCACAGTTGGGAATTCCAGTTCTGTATCCTTGTATAAATTGCAGTACATAATGCCACTACATGTTGTTGGGGTTGCCACAAACGTATCAGCTTTCAGCTATTAGTCCATATCCACTCCATGAGCAGATCTCAAGTCTCCTAGCTTCCTGCACGCTCCTACTTCAGCTGGCCCCAAGATGAATCTCAAACCCACATATTCAGTGACAGACACAAGGTGAAGAGCTGTCCAACAGTCAGAATAGTTCAGTCTAGTGTTGTCCTTGGATGTTTCTACCATGCCAATGGTTTTCAAGTATCGGTGAAAAACCATCAATAGTTGAACCACTAATGGTTCACTCTCACGCATTTGCAGGCCATGGCTGCCATCCACCGTCAGATCTCTGACATCAATGTACATTATTGAAGGTCCCACATTGATTGCAAAACTAGTAGCTGTTGTCATTGAACCATCAATGGCCAATCGCCATCCCTAGCTCAGTCAGCAGAGCAGCAGCCTTCAGAGGCAGGAGCCCTAAGCTCAACTCCTGACACCCCCTATTGCATTACACTTACAACTACACTTCCCCTGCCCTAGTTTCCCCTCCAGTACTGCCTGTTTACTACTCCACTTTCCTTTTTGTTAACTTCTCTTCTATTTGTTTACTTTAACTGTTATATACTCAACCTCTCAGCACAAAAAAAGTGTATTAAAATTTTACAACCATATTTCCTTCCTTTTATTCTGGCTAACCAATTATACCGTGCCTCATGTGCAGCCCTTTCACAGAGTGGTCTCCACTTCAATTAGCATGATGGTGGAGATAAGACAGGATACTCCTACCACTTCACACAAAACTTGAGCAATAGGACCCTTGTTTAATTTGGTCACAGATATAGGTGTCACAGATGCAAGTGTCCAGACATTTGTCATTTGTCTGGATCTCTTCTAGCCTCACTGTGGCTGATTTGTGAGAGTGAAAGATTACCAATATTCTAATCTTTATCTGCCATCATGCTCTTTCAGGTTCAAAAACCTTGTGAACTTATTATTTGCTGCAGTATTGCAGAATAGGAATCTTAACAGTTAAGGGGTTAGGGCAGAGGCACACTCGGTCCACAAGGCACCCAAAAATCCAGGTTTTAAGTAGGGATGTGCAGGCTCGGTTCTACTCGGTTCCGTTCGGGGTTTTTTACCGAATCTTATTGGGTATCAGCTGTCACGAGTTTTAGATAGCCAATAAGATTCGGTAAAAAAAAACGAACGGAACCGAGCCTGCACATCCCTAGTTTTAAGGATATCTATGCTTGACCACAGGTGACTTAATTAGTGCCAATTTGATTTAACCACCTGTGCTTAACCATGGATAGCTCTAAAACCTGAACTGTTGGGATGCTTTGAAGAGTGTGTTTGGGAACCTCTGAGTTAGGGTCCGCCATGAGACTTTCATGATATATAGGATAGGAATAACTTGTTCCACAGACAGTACTGAAATCAAGGGGATCCTGGACTCTAACATTAATTTGTTCTTTAAGCTCCATACAAAGAAGAACTGTCTTACCCCAGTATATGACCTTTAGTTATTCTTTCCATTCCTCTGAAATATACCCTGAACTTTGTGTAGTCTTCCGATATATTTAGGAGTTGCTCCAGTATCATCTGCCTTGTTTCCGCTAAAATACTCCTATTAAGTTGGCTCTATTCTGATAAGTCTCATTTTTCAAGACCGCGCAACCTCCTTTATAGCTCTGAATCCATAGAGATCGGTGTAACTTTAAAAGGAAGCAAAGCCTTTCTGATGCCGCTAAAAGTATCTCTATTGTAACATATTACACACAATTTATATGGCAGTAAAGCTATGCTCAGCCCGGGGAATTAATTTTCTAAGCACAGCCTGAAGGAAGAAGAAAAACAAGTCTGTTTTCTAAGACACGTAGGTACAGAGGACACTTTTCACGATGTTAGTACAACATGTGGTCGCTTTAAACCCTAATAAAACCTAATGGAAAGTGCTCAGCTGCCTGGAAACTACAATGACATGCGAGATCTCCTAGATGAAGCAACATTAGGTCAATTTAAGAAGGCACTCACCTAGCATTGCATTATTGTGCAGTACTCAAAGTACTGAGCCTGACACAGAAACATTTAAATCTATTTTCTTTTTATCTCTCAAGACTTTTAAGTGAAGAAAAAAAAAAAAACATTCCTACAGGTATAACTCTGTTATGATTATTGAAGCAATGAACTGTTTTCCCAAGGACATGGGTACGTAGATTTTAACATGCCTAATGGAAAACCTAGCGGAGAACATTTGTCTGGTCTCCACGCGCACCGCACAGACAAATGAGGGACACGATACTGCGAAACACATGTTGGTTGTAATATAGATTTTTGTGCTGTTTATAAATAGGACGAGAGAGTGAACTAGTCTCTGTTTCCCCACAGAACAAACGTTAGTTGTCCAAAGCTACAAATTCTGTTATCCAGCAGAATTTCAGGTAATGTTGTATTATTGTAAAAAAAAAATGGATCCCTGGCGCTGATCTGGAACATCTGAGGGTATTGGGTGGAATATAAACCAGCAGCCAAAGAAAAGTAGAGAACGCCAATCCTCACAACAAGAAACAGAAATAGGAGAAATTACAACAGCATCTCACCACAACACAGGAAATAACTGCACTAAGAACCGGACAGACCTATAAAATCAACAACACAATCACTTGCGACAGCCATAACATCATCTATGTTCTAGAATGCCCTTGCCAACTAAAGTATATAGGGAGAACAACAAGAAACCTGAAAGTGAGGATTAATGAACATATCAACAACATCAAGAAGGGCTTTGTCGGCCACAGTGTATCAGATCATTTTAGACCCAGACACAATGGCAAACCAGATGATCCAAAATTTACTGGATTGGAACACGTAGAACCGAACTGGAGGGGGGGGGGATCATTCTAATAGAATCGATAAAGTAGAAAGTCAATGGATCTTCGAGATGAAGATCCTACAACAAGAAGGTCTAAACATAGACCCTTAGAGATCAAACTGGTCAAGAAAGGAGGAACAAGCCCCTAAAAAACTAAAAAACTGAGATATGAAAAATTTTAACTTAATAAAATTAGAATAAGAACTCTGGTACAGAACATGAACAACTCCAGAACAATTTTAAGATGAAGATTTGACATTTGGATGGATATATTGAAGGGAGACACAATATACCTAGTTCTAGATTAATGGACGATGGCATTAATTTTCATGATAGCCAAGCAACAATTATAATCCACTTTTGAATGCACGATAAATCATATGAATTATTATATTCCAGAGAAGCGCATTCCAAAACAATCTATACCATACATCGCATAGCAACCCATATGGTCCCTCTTTATTATTATTACCAGTTATTTATATAGCGCACACATATTCCGCAGCGCCTTACAGAGAATAGTTGGCCATTCACATCAGTCCCTGCCCCAGTGGAGCTTACAATTTATATTCCCTATCACATGCACACACATACACACTAGGGTTAATTTTTGTTGGGAGCCAATTAACCTACCACTATATTTATGGAGTGTGGGAGGAAACCGGAGCACCCGAAGGAAACCCACGCAAGCACAGGGAGAATATACAAACTCCGCACAGTAAGGGCCGTGGTGGGAATTGAACCCACGACCTCAGTGCTGTGAGGCAGTAATGCTAACCATTACACCGTCTGTGCTGCTCTTTAGATTTAAGCTTACATGCAAACACACCCATCTATAGAAACAGATAGCTAATTTATTTATTTTATCATTATATATACTTTTTGTTTATATTGTTTGTCTCTTTTTCTTTTTAATTATTTTTTATTTTTATATTTTTTATTTTATTTATTCATCTTCCCTTTATTTATTCCTCTTTATTTCTTTTTTTATTTTCATTTTACTATGTAATTCACCAGTCATAACTATTATTACAATTATCAAGAAATTATTAGGATTCAAGAACCAGACATGACCCCTGCAAGTGTAACCACTCCTCAGTAACCCTTAAGTAATATCACTCTATACCAGCACCCATATGGAGTGAACAAGTTTAACCCCCATAGTAATAGATCACACAAGCATTATGATTAACCATGTAAAGTGAATAACTTAGTAATTGAAGAGGGCTCCTGTTTCCTATCAAGGAAACAAAAATCACAAAATAACGCAGCATATAAGATTACATGTCTGCACATAGCCCACAGAGCATGCGCACGACACCAGCACTACAGGAAGACGGAGCATGCTTTGCGGATGACGCAGAGTGCTCAGACGGACCGCAAAACCGGATACCGGACCTAATGGACATAGAGCCTGATTCAGAGCCGCTCGTAAGCAGCCGCTCGTTCGTTCCGAGCGATGTTCGCACAACTGCGCATGCGTATGGGTTGTAATACGCATGCGCGAAACAGTCATTGCGGTCGGAAATTGTGTGCTCGCAAAATAGCGAGTGCCTGCTAATTTGAGTGACAGAATGAGGCGTTTGTGGGTGGTAACAGGGGAAGGTGCTTGAAAACGGGGAGTGGTGATCCGAACGCAGGCGTGCCAAACGGTCAAAACGGGAGTTTTAAGGGTGTGCATAATTAACAAAGCAGCGTCATCGACCACGTCACTTGGTTCTCTTTTAGCCTGAACTGCTCGCATGACTGCGGTAGGAAAATCCAACCACAAGCACTGCGAGCAGTTCATACGCCTTTCGATGTACTCGATTAATCTAATAAATAGCGGAGATGACGTAGGATGCAATCGGCCAGGGGGCGTTTTTTACAAAATAGCGAGCGCATGTTTCGTTCGCTCGTTCAGACATAGAGGCGTCAACAGACCGCAAAGAGCGAGCGTTCTATTTAAATATCCGGCCCCTTTTTCTGAACGAGCGAGCGCAAATAGCGTCCGGCTCTGAATCAGGCCCATAATGCACAAGGTATTTAAACCCCAGGACTTTGGTCACCTACCCTTGAAAAAGTCCCAATACGGGATGAAACGCGTTGGTATACATTAGAACACTATTTTGGTACTTTGTTCTTGAAATGTATTTATCTATGTTTAACATATGATGTCTGTTTTACAATAATTTAAAAGTGTATACCCCCTTTTTTTTGAAACCCTCCGTCACCACATTGAGCCGCAGAAAGGCATGTGGACAGAACAATAAATGGTGCGTTTGACCCTCTCCGTGTATATAGCGTATTTTGCATAGGTAATTTTGGACCACAGTGTCCTTTGCCCCTTTCCCCACACGCAACAACCACAGAGAGAGAGCACAGCTTACCCACCTTTCTGTATACTAGTGTCCACCAGTACCCGATACTCTGGTTTGTTTGTGTGAACTGTGAGGTGGAGTGGAAGTATACCGATGCAGATACCAGTTGGAGAGGGGAGGAGTTTTCCACACTACGCTACTATCAGTGACTTTTTGAACATCACTTACTACAACCCATTCACTGAGACACAGATGAACTTAACTGCCCAAAGTTTTTGCAAACCAGTGACAGATTTCTGAGACTATTTTTTTTGTAAGAACACCCACCCTACAGTTTGTTTCAGGTGGATAACACCAGGACTTTTGTGACATAGGGCCTGATTCAGAGCCGCTAACCTGAAAATGTCAAGAAAACTACCAGAACACAGAACCGGCACAGTGACCCGGGGGAAGCGGGATATGGGTGACCACCGCCGGATGCTGTCCTAACGCACAACCGGACTGTGCTCTCATGGATCCAGCGCCCTAGCCATGTGCGAACACTGTTTACGTTCTGCCCAATTCAGCTCCTGATTGGCCACCTGGCTGCGTGACGTAGCCATTACATAACGAGGGAGGGCGCGCGGGCAGCACAACACGTGAGGCTGCTGCCGTAGGGGGCACTCTTCCCTCACCTACTTTCTCCAACACGTCGATTCCAGGCTCGCAATTCCCAGCCAATCAGCACCGGATTTGCGTCTCGAAAGCAACGCCTCTTTCTCTGCTTTCCACAAGAACTGCCGGCAGCCGCTGACTGGCGGGAGGCGGAGTTACAGTGCGTTATCATTTGCATCTATCGGGGCTCAGCTTGCAATACCCCCCTGGAAACGGTCCATTTTGCTTCAGAGTCCATGGCCAAATATATCAACATGTGGATTCCAGGCTCGCAACTCCTAGCCAATCAGCAGCGGGTTTGCGCCTCGAAAGCAACGCCTCTTTTCTCTGCTTTCCACGAGAGCTGCCAGCAGCCGCTGATTGGTGGGAGGCGGAGTTACAGTACATTATCATTTGCATCTATAGGGGCTCAGCATGTAATACCCCCTGGAAACGGTCCATTTTAGTTTCAGAGTCCATGGCCAAATATATCACCGCACTTACAAATTGGCAAAATGTTACAATAAAATCCCCAAAAACCATAAAAGGGCGTGGCTTAGCCAGTTATGTTTCACACACATCTTTTATTACCCGATTCTGTCGTATTACCACATGATCTAGCCATTATCTAGCAAAAAAATTTCCGTATTTATGTTCTGTGTTCAAATTTGGCGAAATGTTCACCACGGGCATACTAGTATAATGATAAAAAATAAAGCAACAGTGCCAAAGGATACTAAGAAAAATATAAGGTCAAAAATAAATGTTCATGATGAGAGATCTATAAACAACATATATCTAGCAATAATGGATTCTTTGGCCCTCATTCAGAGCCGTACGCTCTGAGCAGAGTGCACACTCTGAATGAGGGACGGCCTCCATGAAAATGGAGCGTCCTTCTGGACGCTCGTATAGCTGTGGGTCACCACCCACAGGCTATACGAGCGTGCATTTTGATGGCCGCGATGGTCGAGACCATCGCGACCATCGAAATTGCAAGCCGGAGCCTGCGGTTGAGGTTTTCAACCGCAAGCTCCGTAGTGATTTTGGCTCTATCAGAGCCAAAATCACTCCCACTGACATCACTAGTGATGTCAGTGGGCCGGCTTCTGACGGGAGGCGTTCCCGTGGGAACGCCCCCGTCAGGGAGGCACGCCCCCGGCACGCCTACCAAAGGGGGTGTGCTGTCAATCAACATCGACAGTACGCCCCCTTTGATCAGACACAACGAGCGAAGGACTTTCCTTCGCTCGTCGCGTCTGGCGCATGCGCACGACGGAGCTCCCTCCGTCGTGCGCATGCTCAGTGCAGAACATCGACCCACTTGCGAGCGGACAGCCGCTCGCGAGTGGGTCTAAATCAGGCCCTTTGTCTCCTTGGACATAAGTTTGGGTGTCCTTTATCCAGCCGTTGTAAGAGAAATAAATAAGGACTGTCTCCAACCGTTTGAGTGTGAATAATAAATATACAATAAATTCAATCCTCCTGTAAGATGTTCATCATAACCTCCGGTAGCGGCTGGGTGTATTGGTAATTTGTATAGCGTTATAATAAAGGGTGCAAACAGCATTGAGCTCCTGCTAGAGAATTCACTCACTATTTAATGCAAGTCCCGTATGGTAACTGTGTCAAGGGTGAGTATCAGCTCCACTGTCAAAATGTATACGTCCGGTCTGTGAATCTGACTGGCGTGCACAATGGAAAGGGGACTTGGGGCCTGATTCAGACTCGCTCGCAAGCGCATAGTGCTCGCAAGCGGGTCGATGGTCGGCCAGTGCAATGCGCTCGCTACAAAACGGGGCGGCTGTCGATGAATCAGGCCCCGAGACCTGACCACAAGAGTCTTGTCGCAAGCCCAATGGTCGTGATAATCGCGACCATCGCCAGGCCGCTCGCAAAAGCTATGAGCGAAATGCAAAATGTTATGTAAGTTGCCCTTACATAAATGTGGCACAACTCCCTTGGAGGTGCCCCCTATGCTGAATAGAACAGATTTTCTATATGCTTGTTACCAGTCAGGTGCTCAAAAAACCATACTGATCAGGATATTCAGAACTAATCTTTGCAGTGTTAGAAAAAAAAATCATAAAAAGACAAAACCGTATGATAGAGTAAGGTGTCTAGACCAGTCATACATAAGGTGTCTAGACTAATCATATATCTCAGTACCAGTGTCCCATTTGCAGAGCAGCCCAGGGGACAGATATCCTGTCAACTCTCCCCTGACTTAGCTGCAGGCATTCTGTAACAGTCATATACAATACTGCCAGGATATATAGGATAACATGACAATATGTGACTCTACTCCTGGATTCAAAATCAATGGTTTGAAGATAAATTGTCTCCCGATCAAGTCACGTCACTGTAGGTTATATATTGTAAGGAATCTTCCAGCTGTCTCTCTGTCTATCTAAATCATGTTTCACTTGTAAGATATACAGCCTGGCAGGGAATGTTATCTCCCAGCTAATTGATTGCTGTTTTTCGCTGCAGGTATTCCAAGTCTCTCTATAAATTGTGGCCTGAGGATATTTTCTTCTGTGCGATTAATGCTGTTTGAAGCTGTGTGTGAAATCCCCAGTATTACTACACAGGTTTATATGCTTTGTTTAACTTGTTTAACGTACAGACATGGACTTCTTAGTGAATAACATAATACACACTCATATGTAAAGGATGTTGAAGATGACTGCTGGGTAAAGAAACTGTAGGACACACACAGAAAGCCTACTACAATTTTGATCCCATCCTTCATCTCTCCTCCAGTCTCTGAACCTACACCTATCATCCTCCCTCATGTGTCCGAAACATCCCCTGTGCTGCACCTTTTCTCTGGAATGCACTATCCTATTAGATTATTCCCTAACTTTAAAAGGGCTATGGCCCTCATTCAGAGCCGTTCGCTATTTGCGGTCATTCGTTCAAAAACAAGGGGTGGCTATTCAAATGATCCGTTCGCAAATTGCAGTCTGTTCACACCTCTAAGTCTGAACGAGCGAGCAAAACATACGCTCGTTTATTTGTTAAAAACGCCCCCTGGCCGCTCGCATCCTATGTCATGTCCGCTATTTATTAGATTAATCGAGTACATCGAGCAGCGTATGAACTGCTCGCTATTCTTGTGGTTGGTGTTTGCTACCACAAATTTGCGAGCAGTTCTGGCTATAAAATAACCCAGTGACGTGGTCAATGACGCTGCTGTATTAATTATGCACACCCATAATACGCCCGTTTTGACCTTTAAGCACGCCTGCGTTCGGATCTCCACTCCCCGTTTTCAAGCACCTTCCCCTGTTACCACCCACATACGCCTCATTCTGTCACTCAAAATAGCAGGCACTCGCTATATAGCGTACAAACGATTTTTGGCCGCACTGACTGGTTCGCGCATGCGTACTAAAAACCGTACGCATGCGCAGATGTGCAAACATCGCTCGGAACGAGCGTACTGCCGCTAACGAGCGGCTCTGAATGAGGGCCTATAGCTGCACTCACATGGTGAGAACTGAGTGACTGGCTCGCTTCCAGCGTTACTGGGGCCCGATGGTCTGATTTTTTGGATCTCAATGGCTGCTGGATAGGGTTGGCCAGTGATGGCAAGTGTTTATTTATGTCATCGACGGCGTGGTATCGATGCCGGCGCCCGATGTTGAGAAAACAATGGCAATGTCGGTCTGATGCCCCAGGTCTGAGTATGCTCAGCACTCAGCCATCAATGGTTTTCTACCGATGGTTGAAAACCATCGATGATAGAGCCATCAGCTACAATCACTAATGCTGGCCCACACATGCTACAACATATGCCCAATACCGTCTGTAATATCGCATTGTGAAGGGCCAGTGTATGTACTGCACACACATCTTTTCAGGAACGATTTATCAACAGTGTAACAATAATTTTTTTTACCCGGGTGACTTTTCTAAAGATAAAATATTAGCAGATAGGTATTGCAGCGTGCATGCTCAATTATAGTCCGCCATTCACTTGTGATAATCCTGTGGCTCGGAACTTGGGACCTGATTCAGACCCGCTCGCGAGCGCATAGTGCTCGCAAGCGGGTCGCTGGCCGGGGCGTGCGCGAGCCCCGGAGCGAGTGAGAAATCACTCGCTCCGGGGGTCGCTACAAGACGGGGCGGTTGTCGAGGCTGATCGACAGCTCGCCCCGTTTTGTAGGCGGGGCGGGGGGGTGGCTGCACAAACGGAGGCGTTCCCGAAGGAACGCCTGCCATTTGCGGGCGGCCCTACTGACATCACACGTGATGTCGTTCGTGCACTTCCTGCACTATTAGAGCAGGAAGTTCACTGGGGCTTGCGGTGGACGAGACCCTACCACAAGGGTCTCGGTGCAAACCCGATGGGCACGAAAATCGCGACCATCACCAGGCCACCCGCTAAAGCTGTGGGTGGTCACCCACAGCTTAACGAGCGGCCTGTAGGCCGGCGTAAAAAAAAAAAAAAATGGCCCGCCTTGATTCAGAGCGAGCGCTCGCAAATAGCAAACGACTCTGAAAGCAGATCAATTTAACTTGTCAGTGGGGACCTGATTCAGAATTGCGTGATATGCCGATATCCATGCAAACAGCCAATGGTGAGGAGAAACTACACCCGCCATAGCGCTGGTACAAGTTTTGATGGTTCGTCCGGCGGTGCATCTAAAGACGCAACGTGACGGAAATGCACCGACGCAAGAGGGCGTCTCAATATTATGAAAATCGGCCACAGCATTAGCATGCATACAATGCAGATGCGGCTGAAGCACATGACGCAGCCGCCTCTGCGTGTCACTTTGCATCAGGCCCTGCGTGTGGCTTGTCAATAAACATTCAGATCCTGTTTGGATTGAATCTGGTTGGTTTGGCTTTAAATATTAATGTTGGGAAAATGTAACAGGTGTCCCCTATATGGTGAGGTTACCAGCTGACCCTTGCGTAGTGGATTAATGTGTGCAGCCAATTTATGATGCACCACCATCCTAATTTCCTGGCCCAAACCTGTGGTCAAACATTTTACAGATTGGACGGGATTGCAATGATCCAGTCCAATCAGATTGTGCACATCCATCATAAAAATGATAGAAAAGTATAGAAAAGTACAGCCAGATCTACATCAAGACTGGGGAAATGTTTTAAAATTGTGTTTAGATGTCATGAAACAAATCAACAAAAGTTTAAGAGGTATTTAAACTCTTGTTGGAGATTCTTCCTAATGAACACACAATGGAGGGACGTTGGGAAATGTGATTAACTGTCTGAAATGCAGAAATATCCCGAGCTGAGAGTGGAAAACTTGCAGCTGACAAATTAAACACATGTAGTTTAGAGACCTCTGTGTCAGGCCAATAGCATCTACCAATAGTAACAACCCCTTGGCTATTTCAAGTACTGCCTGTAGCTCTACAGTCTCCGTAGACCTCGTTCTATCCAAGAACAAAATAGAAAATGCTAAATTAATAAAAGGACCCTTTGAAACTGACAAATGTGCCTGAGGCAAAGTATTCACCCGGCAGCTGCTAAAAATTTAATCATTTTTTTCTCAGTTCTTGGTGTGTTTTGTAGGGTTCTCCCTAGACTAAGTGTGGTCAAAGTTTGTCAACAGCAACAATTTCCCCTTCTCGTTCAGCAAATGAATATTCCGACCGGGGCAGCTGCGTGGGATTCTCATTGTCCTGCAGAGCAATGCGAGAATTCTGAGAGATAACTTGATCTGTCGGCGTGAGCCAACATGAATGTCATCTTATAAAAAGAGCTTCTCTTACGGGTCTCAACGTTTCGAAAGAATGAAAAAACAAAAATATAATTTTCCTAATGATGATTATGTGGAAAAGTGCCTCAGTAGGTTTTCTTCTGGCTCGCTTTAGAGGTGAGAGGTTAAATGAATGCATTAACACTATGGGGATGTAGTTATGAGACTAGGGATTTAACATAGGTGTCGAAATACCAACGCCTATGTTAATCCCGACGCCGGAACGCCAGCCGAGTGAAAGTAAGTCTGGGGCGCCCTCAACGTTAGCAGTGGGTTTAGGATTAGGGAGTCTAGCGGGGTTTGGGTTAGGTTTGGGGGGGATTAGGGTACTTACCTGCCACAGTCGGGATCTTCATCCGTCGGGCATCTGCTGTCGGGATTGTAGCCGCCGGTATTCCAGAATACATACGAATTACCGCCGGACACAAATCCGGCGGTTCAAATCCCGACAGCGGCAGGCCGATACGGCTGAAAATACCGATCGTCCCCAGGTAAGTATGAACTAACCTAAACTAACCCCCCTAACCCTAACCTTCCTTAGGGGTGCCTAACCCTAACCTTCCCCCCCAGTGCCTAACTCTAATCCCCCCTCTAACCCCCCCTTCCCCGCCGCCTTATCCTAAATCCCCCGGGGAGGTGCCTAACCTTAAGTCCCCCTCGTGGGTGCCTAACCCTCCCTCCTCCTAGCCTAACCCTAACCTCCCGGGGGGTGCCTAACCCTAAGTCCCCCCCGGGAGCCTTAAACCTAACCCTCCCTGCGGCAGTCCGCAGCGGCGCCCGGCATCTCTTCGATCGGGATGCCAGGCTTCGGTTTCCCGGCGTCTACATCTAGACGCCGGTCATTTCACCCTCGCCGGGATATGACAGTCGGGAAGCCGGCTGTCGGATATAATGTCAGCCGGCTTCCCGATTGCATACCGGTATTTGAATCCCCTTCCGACACTATGATATATATTCTGAATGGTGATGTCAAAGTTCTTATGTGAAATGTAGCATTTTTTTCTTATATATGGTGTCACTGTGATGAGCAATATAATAACGGATATCTCATAAACCCGTTCTGCAATTGGTAAGAATTGACTGGGGTGGACCTTTGCAGGGCAGGAATAAAGGATAGATCTATAATGCATTTTCCCTCTCCCAATACTTGCAGCTGGTTTGGATTGGGTCCCATGTTAGTACCAAGTCCAAAATTAGAGATGTTTCATGTTTGCCTATTATGATACAGCTGATTGGCTACCGCAATGTTGTGCAGATGGTATCAGAGAGGTGGTGGAAAAGTGATGAGCGGTGACTGGGAGGCGGCAACTAGTGCACACACAAATGGTTAGTTCAGTGGGAGTATAATCGGGAGTCTTGTTGGAGTGTCAATGCAAATGGCTTCATTCCTAGACGCACAGACGCAGGAGGACATGGTCAGACAGATAAACTGCACATGCCATAGGGCTGTTTCAAGTTTTGATGGTACGAGTATAAGGACGCACCAATCAGTATTACAGTGTGCTCAGGCGCTAAAAGTGGGTGCCCCAGTCCTTGCACATTTGGTCACTACCCCTGTCACATGCAGCCCTGTCCTCACTGACACATCACTCATCTCCTCATATACTCTGTGCTGCTGGGGGAACCTGCTGCTTCCACTATATAACTCTCAGTATGTGGCTTCCTGCTGCCTCTATTCCCCTCCTCACATCATGTCACTGCCCCAGTCACTTGCAGCCCTGTTCTCCCTAACACATCCCTCATTATATCATGTTACATTCCCTTTCACATACAGCACTGTGTTTATAGTGAATTAATCTCCTGTAAGACTTTGTGCTATTGTAAGCTTTTCAGAGATACAATTAGCCATTTTCATTGTACTCATTCCTACTTCAAAACTGGGTGCATCACATAGATAAACAGGAAGTAAATATTAATAGCTAAAGTCAGACACACCTTAAATAGTAACTACTAGATAAGATGAATATGACTGTGATACCTAACCTACAAAATCTGATACCCATATGCATGACTATGAAATCTGATCAAGGGTATAACTAAAGTAGATGCAGAGAGTGTGGCTGCTATGGGGCCCAGGCTGCCTCTGGGGTTCGACTCTCTCCCTGCACCGAGTTACACTGCCATCTCCTGAACCCCAGTTTTTCTATTCTCACCAGAGTGCTCCTGTAGGGCATCTGGGCCCAGAGCTGATCTCAGCTACAGCCATCTCTAGCTGCTGCCTGCATGTATTGTGATGTCACAGTGCAGGTCACAGCCCTATATAAAGGATGCCCAGCTACTGGCAGCCATTTTGTGGCTACAGCCATCTCTAGCTGCTGCCTGCATGTATTGTGATGTCACAGTGCAGGTCACAGCCCTATATAAAGGATGCCCAGCTACTGGCAGCCATTTTGTGGTTACAGCCATCTCTAGCTGCTGCCTGCATGTATTGTGATGTCACAGTGCAGGTCACAGCCCTATATAAAGGATGCCAAGCTACTGGCAGCCATTTTGTGGTTACAGCCATCTCTAGCTGCTGCCTGCATGTATTGTGATGTCACAGTGCAGGTCACAGCCCTATATAAAGGATGCCAAGCTACTGGCAGCCATTTTGTGGTTACAGCCATCTCTAGCTGCTGCCTGCATGTATTGTGATGTCACAGCCCTATATAAAGGATGCCCAGCTACTGGCAGCCATTATGTGGTTACAGCCATCTCTAGCTGCTGCCTGCATGTATTGTGATGTCACAATGCAGGTCACAGACCTATATAAAGGATGCCCAGCTACTGGCAGCCATTTTGTGGTTACAGCCATCTCTAGCTGCTGCCTGCATTGTGATGTCACAGTGCAGGTCACAGCCCTATATAAAGGATGCCCAGCTACTGGCAGCCATTTTGTGGCTACAGCCATCTCTAGCTGCTGCCTGCATGTATTGTGATGTCACAATGCAGGTCACAGCCCTATATAAAGGATGCCCAGCTACTGGCAGCCATTTTGTGGTTACAGCCATCTCTAGCTGCTGCCTGAATGCATTGTGATGTCACAGTGCAGGTCACAGCCCTATATAAAGGATGCCCAGCTACTGGCAGCCATTTTGTGGTGACATTCTGTCCTACATTGATACTCTCTGAGTAGTTCCTGCTTTATTTAAGAAACTTTGGAAAATGACTACTGATATGGACTTTGGATTACATATTTCATTAAGGTCCTGAACAGCAACCTCTTTAGAAGTAGAATCTGAACCACATCTTCAGGTAAGGACTATATAACAAGTTTTGGCCTGTCACCCTTACCCCTTCAGACACCTCTCTCCATTTTTTCTGTGGTTTTCAATTTGGAAACAATGGATAAAGCAAATATTTAATCTTATATGATGCTGCATGACTTAAGATGGGTACACAATTATCCAATTCTCCGGGGATCCAACTCCAGACCAGATTGTTGACACAATCTAACTGGAGACCTGGACGCAGATTCAACACCCAATATATACCTAGTACCTACACACCTTTCCAAATTTGCAGATTTCAGACCAGCATCTGCTGAAACAATCTATTGGAAGTATTTTGTTACCGTACACACTCTTCCAATCTTTGTCAGTTCAACTGCCACTCACAGGCAAGGGCATAGATACAATAGGTGCAAAGAGTGCAGCTGCTACAGGGACCAGGTCGACCCCTGGGGTGCGGCCTTCTCCCTGCCCCAAGTACACTGCCATCTCCTGAGCCCAGGCTTTTCTATTCTCACCAGAGTGCTGATGGAGGGCATCTGCTCAGTGGACCAGCCATCTACACCTTAGGCTCTCCTCACTGACTGCTTTATTAGTGAATCATAGCATTTCATTATAAATCACGTTATATCATAATCATTTAGCATAAGGGAGACTATATTTATTGTTTATAAACTTACTATATGCTAATCACCATTCATTTAATCCTGCATGTCAGCTAAGTAGGCAAATATTAGATAGTTTACAATCAAAATGGATAAACTGCAAAATCATTTGCACAGGGGGGGCTGGAAACTGTGCGATGGGGCCTCTATAGGTCTTGCAATGCACCTGAATCTGATAATGTATTTCCTTTATTAACAGAAAGATTTTATTACATATATTTTAGGGTTGGCTGGTTTAAACCACCTTGGTTTTTATATTATGCTGTGACTTCTTAAAAAAAGCCTATTATAAGGGAATCCCCCTGGTATTATTCCACATTATTGTTGCTTGTGGTCTTCATTTGAGTGAGTTGAACCAATACAGTAAATTAGCACACACACACACAAGAGAAATAGGGAGGTTGAAACAGATCAGGGAGGTATTGGGCCTATCGTATGGCCTCCGATGATGAGGTATTGAACTCGCTGCGAGGTGTACTTAAGTATCCAACTCGCAGCGGGGGAAAGGTGACACCGGAACAATTCATCATTGCTCCGGTGAGGGGAAAACTGCTCCGAAAAGCAGTTGTACCTGTGGTTAGTATCGCAGCTATAGAAATAGCTGCGTTACTTACCTGCTCCCCGTTGTCACGGGGAGGTAGGGAGGAGGCAGCGGAGGGATCCGCTCGGATCCCCGGAACTCCTTCCCATAGGAAGGAGTGAGGCTACGAGAACAAGCGCTGTCTGAAAATTGCGCTTGTTCTTGGCAGCAAACTCTGAAAACTTTCAGTTTTCGGAGTTTGCTGAATACCAAGGGGGTCCTATCGGACCCCTGATGATGAATGGCCTGGTAACTTAAATATGCGGAAACTAGCATTTCAGAATGATTACCGGGCCATTTATCATTTGATGATTAGGCCCCTAAATCTGCCTGACATCAGCCTGACTTCACAAACTCCTCCCCTAAATCCTATACGACAGGAGAAAACCTCCCAACATATTAAAGAGGCAATACACAGAGAAACACCTCATGGTGTAATCTCCTTCATGTTTATTTCAATTCAAAACCTTCAGTCCTACTGAGATGAGTGGAAGGAAAAAAGACTTATGAGCCCAGTTATCAACGAGTTTTATCATACGCAATGAGTTTTAAAACTCGTTGAGTATGATAAATGGTGCTCCAGTCAATCAGCTTCCAACTGTCAATTTTAAAACAGATGACAGTTAGGAGCTGATTGGCTGGAGCACCATTATCATACGCAACAATGTTTTAAAACTCGCCGCGTATGATAAAACTCGTTGATAAATGGGCCCCCTAGTTTGGCTGTTGTGATGAGATAAAAAAAATCCTAAAAACTTTGCATTGTTAATGTTAGAAAGCATTAAAACATAGCTGATCAGGGTTTCTAATAGATACTGTAACAATGTTTCACAGTAATAATATAATATGAAGGATTCATTTTTTTTGTCATTAAAACATTTATACAAAAAAAACCCTGGTTTACAAAAAAAAAAAAAGTTTAAAGTACAATAAAAAAAAAAAACGGTTTGTTTGTTTGTTCTTTAAAGAAAAAAGACCTGTTTTTTTCTTCCAACCCTGATACTTTTGTATTTTTTTTTTCCAACATCTTCCTCAACTAACTGTAAAGTAATAGGTAATGTCACCATTGTGAAGATGCAGATGTCCAAAAATTAGCATTATCTGCCTTACAAATTCTGTCATATATGTAATCAATCTACTGGAAACATTTATCTATCAGAAGGAACTTAAGGCGCATATCCACTAGACGGGAAAAATGAGCGATTGAACGATTACGACATCGTTATCGTTCAAACGTTCATTAATCGTGCATTAAAATGCCGGCAACGACCAGCGATGCGCGTTCCTGCTGGTCGTTGTCGGCATTTGATATCGCCTGAACATGCAGGCCAACCTGATGAGATCGTCAGGTTGTGCATGTTCGGGGATGAGGGAGGGTGCCTGCACTGAATGACATATCGTTCAGTGTGGGCACATTATCCACTGTACAGGTTGTACAGTCGCTCCACTCTCGTGTAGTGGATACGCACCTTTACTCTCCAGGCAGCAGAGCTGAGAGAAGCATAATCTCACATATAGAAGAATCCGTACAATTCTCCTTGTTAGGAGAGGGAAGAGAACCCAAAAAAATAATAGCTCTGAACGAGCGAGCAAAACATACGCTCTTTTATTTCTTAAAAACGCCCCCTGGCCGCTCGCACCATACGTCATGTCCGCTATTTATTTGATTAATCGAGTACATCGTACAGCGTATGAACTGCTCGCTATTCTTGTGGTTGGTTTTTTCAACCGCTATTTTGCGAGCAGTTCTGAGTTAAAAAAACAACAAATGACGTGGTCATTGACGCTGCTGTATTAATTATGCACACCCATAAAACGCCCGTTTTGACCTTTAAGCACGCCTGCGTTTTGATCTCCACTCCCCGTTTTCAAGCACCTTCCCCTGTTACCACCCACATACGCCTCATTCTGTTACTCAAAATAGCAGGCACTCGCTATATTGCGTACAAACGATTTTCGGCCGCACTGACTGGTTCGCGCATGCGTACTAAAAACCGTACGCATGCGCAGATGTGCGAACATCGCTCGGAACGAGCGTACTGCCGCTAGCGAGTGGCTCTGAATGAGGGCCAATGTGCAATGTATAAATGCAGAAATGGCAGCTGGATTTTTACTGAGAAACCCCTTCTGTCCTCCGAATGTTTGCATTTCTTTTGCCCCCCGACGTAGCAGGAAAGTATTGCTTTGGGAAGGGAGGTAACTTGTCTTGGGCATCATGCCAATGGTAAAAATACATTTAATTGTGCAACTGCTTTTAGATTTTATTGCTAACTATGTGATACATCATCTTGTAGAACACGTTGCTTTTTAGGGTGACCATTACATATCCCAAAATGTGACACAAGTAGGAGGTGGGCATCTATTGATTTGAGCATGTGTGAAAGACGAGCTGTTTGGATGAGCGCTGTAGCCCCTGACATGTCTGAAGCACACCCGTCTCAGGCTCTCGGAAACAGATGCTAGTTTAGTTGTCAGGATTTTGTTGCAGAATGGACTGAGGGCCTGATTCAGACCCAGACGCTATTTGCGGGCAATCGTTCTTAAAAAGGGGCCGGATATTTAAATTGAGCGCTCGCTCTTTGCGGTGTGTTGATGCCTCTATGTCTGAGCGAACGTCTGAAAAATGCGCTCGCTATTATGTAAAGACGCCCCATTGCCGTTCGCATCACACGTCATCTTCGTTATTTAATAGATTAATCAGGAACATCGAAAGGCATCTGAACTGCTCGCAGTGCTTGTGGTAGGATTTACTTCCCGCTATCACTGCGAGCAGTTCAGGCTAAAAGACAACCAAGTGACGTGGTCGATGACACTCCTTTACTAATTATGCACTCCCATTAAATGCCGTTTTGACCGTTAGGCACGCCTGCGTTCGGATCTCCCCCCCCCCCGTTTCCAAGCACCTTCCCCTGTTACCACCCACAAATGGTACATTCTGTCACTCAAATTAGCAGGCCCTTGTTGATTTACGAGCGCACGATTTCCGACCGCAATGACTGGTTTGCGCATGCGCATTGCGAACCATACGCATGCGCAGTTGTGCGAACATCGCTCAGAGTGAACGAGCGGCCGCTTACGAGCGTCTCTGAATCAGGCCCTTAGCACATACATTATAAAAAGGAGAGTTATGGTAAAACTTAACCTTGTTAACTCTCTTTCTTCGAAGTCCATAGGATCCACAGGGCACCCGCCCTGACGCACCTGGCTTCTATGGGTTTCTTCTCTTGGTCACTTGTTTCCTTCTCTGTGTGAGAGTGTGATTCCTCAGTGTACCAGTCTTGCTTCTCTCCTACCCTGCTCCTGCCTTGGGCTTGTTAACAAAACAGCCTGAGTTGCCCTCAGGCTGCAGACGGGGTATAGGGAGAAGGACCGGAGCATCCTGGGATTGAAAGGTTTGCTGTTGTTGTCCGGTCCTCCAAGTACCACCTACAACCCATTGTCTCCCTGTCTTCAGGGTCCATCGGGTTCCACAGGGAGACAAAGGGGATGTCCCAAAGTAGTTGTTCAAGGGCGGGGATGCTCCTGAGCTGAGAGGAGAACCCTGTGCTAGAAGCATTCTGAGAGGCAAATGTATCAAAGGCATAGACCCTAAGAAAGGTATGGACAGAAGACCACGTAGCCGCCTTGCATAGTTGTTCAGCAGAGGCCCCATGCCAGGCTGCCCACAAGGGACCCACAGAGCGAGTAGAATGAGCAAATACTGTAGCTGGCACAGGAAGGTCAGTCTGTGCGTAAGCCTGTGAGATAGTCATGCAAATCTATCTGGCCAGAGTTTGTTTGTTAGCTGGCCATCCCTTCCTGATGGAATTAGTGCGGTCCAAGTAGATCTTTACAACACGGACTTGAGGGTCATAGTTTCTAGGGGCACACCACTGGAAATATGTATGCCATACCCAGTGATAAATCCTGGCAGAAGCTGGTTTACGAGCTCTGATCATGGTCTGGACCACAGAGCTATAAAATACCTTAGATTTTAGGAGGGATGTCTCAAGAGCCAAGCCGTTAAAGACAGACGGGCCGGGTCCGGATGTAGACAGGGACCCAGAGACAACAGGTCTGGTCGTAGAGGAAGTTGAAGAGGAACGTCTATGGAGAGACTTTGAAGGTCGGAGTACCAATGGCTTCTGGGCCAAGCTGGAGCTAACAACAGGACTGTGCCTCCTTCCTGTTTGAATTTCCAAAGAACTAGAGGAAGAAGGGATATTGGAGGGAAGAGGTACGCCAACTGGAAGGTCTACCTCACAGATAATGCGTCCACAAAGGCCGCATTGGGATCCCTTGTCCTGGCTCCATACACTGGAAGCTTGTGGTTGTGTCTTGAGGCCATGAGATCCACATCTGGTAGACCCCATTTTTCCACCAGAAGCTGAAAGACTTCTGGATGTAGAGACCACTCTCGTGTATGCACGTCGTGACGGGTGAGAAAATCCGCCGAGAGATGGCGTTCGGTCCATGTGAGAATGCGGGACACTTATGCCATTGCTGCTCGACTTTGAGTGCCTCCTTGATGAGTGAGGTAGGCCACTGCCGTGGCGTTGTCGGATTGTACTTGTACCGGCCTGCTCTGAAGAATATCCTGAGCCAGAGTGAGAGCTCTGTAGACTGCTCGAACTTCTAGGACGCTGATTGGTAAAACCGCCTCGGCTGGAGTCCAGCAGCCCTGGAAGGAGTGCTAGCCGGTCACCGCACCCCACCCGCAGAGGCTTGCGTCCGTGGCTAGGAGTACCCAGTCCGGGATCCAAAAGGGACGTCCCTTGTTCGAATGGGACGTCTGTAGCCACCAGGCTAGGGACAGGTGAACCTCCGGGGAGAAGCTCATCATCTGGGATCTGAGCAGATGAGGCAGCCCGTTCCACCTGGAGAGGATTAGGTGTTGTAGGGTCCTGGAGTGAAACTGAGCGAACTCCACAATGTCAAAAGTGGACACCATGGATCCCAGGGTCTGCAATGCAGAGTCAATTAACACTCGGCGACTGTGCAGCAGCCTGTGAACCCGATGCAATAATACCCAGATTTTTTCTGTTGTTAGGAAGATTCTCTGAACATGAGAGTCCAGGAGGGCTCCCAGATGTACCATTCTTTGAGAAGGTGTCAAGGAAGACTTTTTCCAGTTGTTCAGCAAACCGTGTGTTTGTAGAAAGGCAATAGTTATCTGTAGATGGTGGTGAAGAATTTCTAAGGAGCTGGCCAACAGCAAAAGATCGTTTAAATATGGGAGCAGTCTAACGATGAAGATAGGCCGCAATAACTGCCATGATCTTGGTAAAGACCCGAGGAGTCGTTGAAGGCCAAAGGGCAGAGCCTGAAATTGGTAATGTTTCTGTAGTATAGCAAACCGGAGATATTTTTGATGAGAAGGCACTATAGGTACATGTAGGTAAACTTCCTGAATGTCCAGACACACCATAAAGTCCCCAGGCTCCATAGCCAGTATAATAGAGTGGAGGGTTTCCATACAAAACCTGGGCACCCTGATAAACTTGTTCACAGACTTGAGGCTGAGGACAGGCCGATGAGACTCATTGGGCTTCTTAACTAAGAAAAGGGTACAATAATAGCCCTTCCCTCGCTGCGCGGAGGGGACCGGAATTATTACTCCTGAGAGCAATAAGGACTAAATAGCCTTTTGAAGCAGCAGGGCCGTGTGTGGGTCGACTGAGGGCTTGTGCAAAAGAATTGCTGGGCGAGTTGCCTCAGGAAGAATAGGGCATATCGGTGGGAGACCACTTCTCTTACCCAGGCGCCTGATGTGGTCTGATGTCAGAACTTGGTGAATGGAAGAAATCGGCCTCCCACCCACAGCTATACGAGCGGCCAGGAGGCCGCTCTAAAATGAAGAAGGACGGCTCTGATTCAGAGCGAGCGCTCTGTCAGAGCGTCCGGCTCTGAATCAGGGCCTCTGTCAGTTCTCTCAGTGGCTCGCTCTCGCTCGACTGTACATCTATTAGACTGTACATCGATTTTGCGAGATATAGCATCAACATCTCGCGACACTTACTTTCTCTCAAGACTAGGACTCGGAAGCATGGATGGACTGGAGCAGCAGAAGGATGTCTTGACTGAAGCAGAAGATTCAGTGGGTCTGCAGTGCATTGAATCGAGCAGTGAAACTGCCAGTGATTATGATAGATTAGTAAATACATTTTTTGTTTATTTATGTTAATATATATAGAATTTCTTATGTGTGGGAAACGCACTCTAAAATGCTGTAGTGCAAGGTGGTTGGGTGTAGATTGAAAGATCTACACTACACAGGGGACGATCGACAACGATATCGTTGTACGATCTCCCGGGTGTGCTGGACAATCGATATCGATCATCCAGCACACCACCAACGACTATAGCGATCCGCGATAAACGATTGCGGGTCCCTATAGTAACCTGGTCGATATCAACCAGGTTGACCTGCATGCACAGGCGATGGACGATACCGTCTATACGTGCCCGAGCATCGCAGGTCGTTGGACACGAAAAATGCATGATATGAATGATAACGTTATGATCGATATCGTTATCGTTCATATCGTCCATTTTAAGCGTACTGTGTGTACGCACCATTAGACAGTCAATAGGTCAACAGGGACAAAAGGTCGACAGGGACAAAAGGTAAAAAGGTCGATAGGTACACATGATCAACATGGTCAAATGGTCGACACAAAACTTGTCGACACATGTTATTTATTTTCTAACCCTAATCTTCACCCTAACCCTCCCCTTGGTGCCTAACCCTAACTGTCCATTTCAGTTCCTAACCCTAGCCCTCCAATAAGTGCCTAACCCTCTCTCCTGGTACCTAACCCTAACCGTCAGGGTAAGTGTCTAACCCTAACCGTTGGGGTAAGTGCCTAAACCTTCCTTTTTAAAAAAAAAAAACGTGTCGTCCAATTTCATGTTGACCTTTTGACCCAGTAGACCATTTCTATATGTCGACCTTTAGTGTGTTGACCTTTTGTCCCTGTTGACCTATTGCCTGTCTAACATCTGGTGTCTATCTAAACATTGTCTACGTTTTTACTGTAGATCTTTAGACCGGATCCCAAGGTAGTTGTGTTGCTGTAGTGTGGGTTTGGGGGTGGTGGTGTTACTTTAGTGCGGAACTAGGCGTATTGCTATACAGTGAAATAATGTGTTTTTATTTTCATGTGGGGGGGGCAAGGAGTGCTTATATATTTTTCTGTGTGGGGCCCAATGTGTGCTTATTGTTGCTGCGTGTGTTTGAGGAGAACGTAGTTGGATTGTGGGCGGGTGTTCCACTAGTACTAGTATACCTGGGGCCAGCCCTGGCTCCTATACATGAAAACCGAAAATATGAGAAGTTGGGGGTGAGGGAAGACTAGGGTTAAGAAACACTGCTCCAGACTGCAAACTCTCAGGAGCCAGGGCCTTCTCTACCCTCTACTTCATGTTCTTTATCATTCTGGCCTGTACTTTTTGTGTGTCATTGTATCTGTGGGATTTGTTATATTCGGACTGTTCGGTGTTGTAGAGTATTGTGAGGCCTCTCAAATAAAGTGTGATGATGATTTACATATATATCGCTCAGCGATGGTTACATTTGTTTTTGTGCAAAAACCAACTGCGGTTATATAAGTCACTGCCTATATTTAAACCTCTGTTGAAGCTGAGCAATGTCTGCAGAATTCATCCTTTAGTAGAAGCAGCCCAAAGTGACTGAAATATCAATAATTACGCTACGTAAAATAAGTTGTAATTTAGAAGCAATTGGTATTAACAGAAAATCAAAGTACGCATAATAGCCTAAATCTTTTACCCAAACGTGCCTCAGTGGAAATGCACCAATACCCAGGCGGGGTGCGTAGCATCAGTTACCAGCTCCTTCGCCGCCGTAATCCAAAGGCATTTACTAGTATTAGCATATCTGAGGTATGCATCCCTTCAGACAGTAGCGATGTGCCTGTAGTGCAAAAAGCCAGGTATTTAAGTAACCATCTAAAAGTCTAATTACATCTAATTTGCATGTCTTTCATGCTTCCCTTTCTTTTGTAAGGAAATGGCAGACATCTGAATTGCTTGGAACTTACCAATTGTGCCTCTGATAATATCGTCTCTTTACATATTGGAAAAGGGCTGCAGACCTGACGAGCAGATGAAATTGACTTGTTTTAAATCCACCAGCTGCAAGGACATATGTTTCAATTATAAGTAAGGCAGAGCGCTTGCAATCATGCCGAAATATTGATAGGAAACAACAGTGATACAATGTTCTTATCAACTGTAATACACATTTAGAAGTAATGCAGTCAGGTTAATTACAAGTTCCGCCTTCAGTTCTAAAATTATATATATATATATATATATATATATATATATTTATATACGCACATAACTACACACACGCACACGTGTATATATATATATATATACACATATATATATATACACACATACCTACACACACATATATATATATACATACACATATATATATATATATATATATATATACACACATGTATACACTCACACATATATATTTATCTATACATAATGTTTTTCAAACTATATATCTTTACACACATTTTAAGATGCAGAGCCTGTAAGCGTTGAAACATTCACATTCTAATTCATTTTATCATTAACCTTTGCTTATAATATAGTGTGTTTTTAAACATTGTACAAACGTTTATTTGTAGACTGTTATAAATAATTCAATCCAATTGATTTGTTTTATTTTACAATAATTTTACTAGATATATGTTATGTACAAAAGCAGATCACTCAGTATCTATAAATTGTGCATTCACGGAATAATAAAGAGATATATAGATGATTTCCTACATAGAAACATACACACACAAGTTACATTAAATGTCACTTTGGATCAATTGGGGGGGGGGGGGATATTTAGGGAAAAAGCACAACTAGAACACAAACGGGCACCACTTGGCATGAGTGAGCTATTTCTGACACTTTTGTGTCCTCTATACTGCCGCAACCAGCTAGAATTTTGCTTCGGAATAAAGACATGTTTCTCCTTAACAGTAAAACATATGACCATGTTTTATGTACAAAGATCTTGCCTTTGATATACATCTGCATCCCCCCACATAGGATTAAAACATAAAACACAAGTAGATTACATTAAATTGCCTTCGGGCTAAATAATAAATATTAATTATTGCGAGTATAAATGTGGGAGTTAAAGGGGAGTAGAGAGAAGGGGTTTGTTAGTGGTGAATGATCATCGCTGCTGTAGGCTCTCAGAATAAACTGTTCTCCGTCCAGATGAGCTGCAAATGGGCAGAGAATAGAAAGTTCTAGCTTGTAACTTACGTGACTGTCAGATAGATGCGACGGAATGAAAAACAACTATATACTGAAAGGAACCAAGTGCATAGTACATAGAGCATTGTAAGAGCAGCAGACGGGTTATTAGACATCGTCAGAATGGAAGATAATTCCCCTGAAAATATCACTGAAATATGAAGCGACAGACAGTCACGTGGAATGATAATATAATAACCTTAATATTTTATGTTCTAGTGAATTTAGGGCTGTGTTGCGTATGTAGTAAAGGAAGCAAAGTGGTCCTTACTTATCGCTGCACTCTTGGTTCTGCCCCCTACAGACCACACCACGGAGGGGGAATCAATTTCTGGCGATGTTCCGCCAATATATCACCTGTTATGTTAGCCCATACATCTGAAATTTTCCTATGAACCTCTATTGGGTGCGAAGCAAAACCTACAGATGTCCACATACATCTTACCTCCGTGCGCTACAAGTCGCGTCAAACAACACGTGAGCACTGTGTGTCTATTCGTGTCTGACAGAATAGAGGGCATATTTGGGTAGTAACCTGCTGTATAATGCTGCCCCATTCCTTATGTAATACCCCTTTCACACAGAAAAGCAAATTGCGGGGTCAAGCATTTGCTTTTTTTGCGTTAAGGGGGGTACAGGCTAGCAGCAGCAAAAAAAAAAAACCTGTGCATCAAATGCCGGGTAAAGGCCGAGTTTTTCAAGTTTTTCTGTGTGAAAGTAGTATTACATTCACTCTGCTCCCCACAATCTGCTGCAGATCAAATAAATATTTTAGTTTCATTTGTGCCGCTAATTCCAAGCCCCTCTTAAGCATCAGAATCCTCTAATAGGTGCAGAGTGCTAAAGGGATAGCAAACTTCCTTTAATTCTAAACATGTTGCACATGTTAAAACTTTTGCCCTACAATACTGATAAAGACAACTTCATCACCCATCATTGCACATACGATTTGTACATTTCGCAGCATGTGAAGCATATGTATAAAACACAGAAAATTTCTTATAAAACCTCCTTGTTTGAAGACCAATTTTCATCTGTAGAATTTGGTGAAGCATGCCAGTGCATTATTAGGCAATGTTATAATGAGCAATCTGCAACTCCTACTAAAAAAAAAAACAGATACCATACAGACCGACTCTGCAAACAGTCTGCTATGTTGTAATAACAAAATATTATCACTACAAAATATACCATTGTTCCTTTAGTATCTACCATGCAATATCTCTATGCAGATAGTGATAGATTTTTCCCTTTTGTACATTAAAAACAACATAATAAATATATACATACATACAGTATATATATATATAAAAAAAATTTAAATCTGTTAAATATGTTTGAACAGCAGATATATATTTTATTGTTGAATAACTAATGATGTACAAGGCATTTTTGGACGTTTTCTGTTAACTATGTTTATACATCAGAAATCTTGATACATCTTATGGCTATCAAACTTATTTTATTTATTTTTTAATTGACTGTAAAATGCATAGGAATTCATGTGACTGCATGAATTGATTTTCTAGCCGTTTTTATTTTACAGAAATAAAAACTATAACGACGAAAACTATAAAAATACACCCAAACAAACTTGTGTGTATGTATGTATGTATAATGAATAATATATATATATATATATATATATATACACACACAGAGAAAGATATATCAGTAGAAAAACTGTATTTTCTAGAAGAGGCAAACTAACAATCAGAGTGATCACCTGACCTTTCTATGTACCGCTAAAGCAATGTACACGTCTATACTTTGAAAGGGATCAGTTCATACAGAGACATGTCATTCTCTTTATTATATGGCAGAATGAGGAGGTTTAAGTATAGTGTTTTGTAGAAATGTTCCCTAGATGCACCTCTGCTCTCCCCTAATCATGCACTTAAGATAAATAATGCATTCAGAATGTCATAACCAAGGGACAGGCATATTAAAAAAAATTTGATTTAACCCTTGTTTATTCCACAAAATAATGCTTTCTTTACCTTGGGACCAGTTGTCATTTATAATTTCTGAGCGAAGGAGACATAATGGATTTACAATGGAACTTAGAAGCCTTCTGTGAGTCACATGGAAATATAGAAAATAAGCGACTGTCACATTAGCAGATAAAAAAAAAAAATATAACATAAAAATAAAAGAGACGTTTTCTGCAAAGCTCGGATGATAGAAATAAGTGTGATATTTGGCTGAAATCACAGACTCCGGTTAATCGCCGTCTTTGATGGTTAAGGTAAAATATGAACTTTTTCTGAACTTATGACTGACACATGAAGATTATTCCTCAACTCTCACAGAAGCCAATATGCTCAAAGGTTAAATAAAAGCCTTTTAAACAGTGTCCTCTGAATTTCAGTTGTACAGCAGTGCTGACATTCTACCTGCCGAAAACAGCCCTATAATTGTAAATATACAGTAGTTGCAATGTCATGTTTCTTGCCTGCCTTTATAGGAGCTGAATTCTTGGCCTGTTGCACGGTATCCATTATAAATCTCTTCTCCCTACCATAAGGTGGATGTTTCACTTAATAGGTTATGGAGTGTGAAGTTTGCAAAATAAGAAATTAATTGGCATGAATGTAAAACAATAAAAAAAAAAATCCAACTTACTATTTGGCAGTCATAAGAGTCAGACTGACCGAAGTCCGGCATCCAAAACTGTTATTATACAATCGCATGTAAATGCCTTTAATATTTTCAAGGCACATTGGAAATGATTACAATAGAACTAGATATTGTAATTTTATTGTGGGCATAAAAATTGTATTATTAGGTGGCCGTTATCACATGGCGTTGTAATGCCCATGATCGTGAGCGAAATGTACGGGCAATGACAGACTCTGGGAACTCCCTGCCTAAGGGGAAGGCGAATCAGATATAAAACGTTCTCGCTGCAAAGCAATGACAGAGAATCGCTGGAGACCTCAATGCGAAGTTGTAGGTGCCTCATATTTCAACGAGTGATATTCTAGTTATCACACGTTACTAATCTTAAAAGGTGCTCCAACCAATCAGCTCATAACGGTCATATTTTAAACAAATGACAGGTACCAGCTGATTGGTTGGAGCTCCATTTAAGAGAAGTAACAACAAGAATATTACTCGTTAATAAATTAGGCCCTCAGTCGGCAGATTGGGGCGTTTACCTCACATAACAGTGACGCCCACCTGCATATCCCAGTATCACCAGTGCCACCTGCCAGCATTTCCATTATACCCAAGTGTTGCCCGCCCGTGTTTCCCTCACATACCAGTGCTGCCCCATGCATTTCCCTCACATATAACAGTGTTGTCCGCCCATATTTTCCTCACATATACTAGTGTTGCCCGACCATGTTTCCCACACATACCAGTGCTGCCCCCAAGCATTTCCATCACAGACCAGTGCTGACTGGCCGCTTTTCCCTCACATATACCAGTGTTTCCCGCCTATGTTTCCCTCACATACCAGTGCTGTCTGCCAGCGCTTCCCTCACAGACCAGTGCTGGCCACAAAGTTTCCCTCACGTATACCAGCACTGCCCGCCAGCGTTTACCTCACATACCAGTGCTGCATGCCAGCATTTCCATCACAGGCCAGTGCTGCCTGCCAGTGTTTCCCTCACAGACCAGTGCTGCCCACCAGTTTCCCTCACATACCTGTGCTGCCCACCAGAGATTCCCTCACAGACCAAGGCTGCCCACCAGAGATTCCCTCACATACCAGTGCTGCCCGCAAACGTTTCCCTCACATACCAGTGCTGCCTGCAAACGTTTCCCTCACATACCAGTACTGCCCGCCAGCGTTTACCTCACATACCAGTGCTGCCTGCCAGCATTTCCATCACAGGTCAGTGCTGCCTGCCAGCGTTTCCCTCACAGACCAGTGCTGCCCACCAGTTTCCCTCATATACCTGTGCTGCCCACCAGAGATTCCCTCACATACCAGTGCTGCCCGCAAACGTTTCCCTCACAAACCAGTGCTGCCCGCAAACGTTTCCCTCACAGACCAGTGCTACCTGCCAGTGTTTCCCTCACAGACCAGTGCTGCCTACCAGCGTTTCCCTCACATACCAGTACTGCCCACCAGCATTTCCCTCACAGACTAGTACTGCCCACCAGCATTTCCCTCACAGACCAGTACTGCCCACCAGCATTTCCCTCACAGACCAGTACTGCCCACCAGCATTTCCCTCACAGACCAGTGTTGCCCACAAGCGTTTCCCTGACATACCAGTACTGTCCTCCAGCATTTCCCTCACAGACCAGTGCTGCCCATCGGCGTTTCCCTCACACACCAGTTAGTGCCCACCGGCATTTCCCTCACAGACCAGTGCTGCCCACCAGCATTTTCCTCACACACCAGTGCTGCCCACCAGCATTTCCCTCACAGACCAGTGCTGCCCACCAGCATTTCCCTCACAGACCAGTACTGCCCACCAGCATTTCCCTCACAGACCAGTGCAGCCCATCGGCGTTTCCCTCACAGACCAGTGCTGCCCACCAGCATTTCCTCACAGACCAGTACTGCCCACCAGCATTTCCCTCACAGACCAGTACTGCCCACCAGCATTTCCCTCACAGACCAGTACTGCCCACCAGCATTTCCCTCACAGACCAGTACTGCCCACCAGCATTTCCTCACAGACCAGTGCTGCCCACCAGCATTTCCCTCACAGACCAGTGCTGCCCATCGGCGTTTCCATCACAGCCCAGTACTGCAATTTCCCTCACAGCCCAGTACTGCCCATCGGCGTTTCCCTCACAGACCAGTACTGCCCACCAGCATTTCCCTCACAGACCAGTGCTGCCCACCAGCATTTCCTCACAGACCAGTACTGCCCACCAGCATTTCCTCACAGACCAGTGTTGCCCACCAGCATTTCCCTCACAGACCAGTACTACCCACCAGCATTTCCCTCACAGACCAGTTCTGCCCACCAGCATTTCCTCACAGACCAGTGCTGCCCACACCAGCATTTCCCTCACAGACCAGTGCTGCCCATCGGCATTTCCCTCACACACCAGTTAGTGCCCACCGGCATTTCCCTCACAGACCAGTGCTGCCCACCAGCATTTTCCTCACACACCAGTGCTGCCCACCAGCATTTCCCTCACAGACCAGTGCTGCCCACCAGCATTTCCCTCACAGACCAGTGCTGCCCACCAGCATTTCCCTCACAGACCAGTGCAGCCCATCGGCGTTTCCCTCACAGACCAGTGCTGCCCACCAGCATTTCCTCACAGACCAGTACTGCCCACCAGCATTTCCCTCACAGACCAGTACTGCCCACCAGCATTTCCCTCACAGACCAGTACTGCCCACCAGCATTTCCTCACAGACCAGTGCTGCCCACCAGCATTTCCCTCACAGACCAGTGCTGCCCATCGGCGTTTCCCTCACAGCCCAGTACTGCAATTTCCCTCACAGCCCAGTACTGCCCATCGGCGTTTCCCTCACAGACCAGTACTGCCCACCAGCATTTCCCTCACAGACCAGTGCTGCCCACCAGCATTTCCTCACAGACCAGTACTGCCCACCAGCATTTCCCTCACAGACCAGTGCTGCCCACCAGCGTTTCCCTCACAGACCAGTACTGCCCACCAGCATTTCCCTCACAGACCAGTACTGCCCACCAGCATTTCCTCACAGACCAGTGCTGCCCACCAGCATTTCCCTCACAGACCAGTGCTGCCCACCAGCATTTCCCTCACAGACCAGTGCAGCCCATCGGCGTTTCCCTCACAGACCAGTGCTGCCCACCAGCATTTCCTCACAGACCAGTACTGCCCACCAGCATTTCCCTCACAGACAAGTACTGCCCACCAGCATTTCCCTCACAGACCAGTACTGCCCACCAGCATTTCCTCACAGACCAGTGCTGCCCACCAGCATTTCCCTCACAGACCAGTGCTGCCCATCGGCGTTTCCCTCACAGCCCAGTACTGCAATTTCCCTCACAGACCAGTACTGCCCACCAGCATTTCCCTCACAGACCAGTGCTGCCCACCAGCGTTTCCCTCACAGACCAGTACTGCCCACCAGCATTTCCCTCACAGACCAGTACTGCCCACCAGCATTTCCTCACAGACCAGTGCTGCCCACCAGCATTTCCCTCACAGACCAGTGCTGCCCACCAGCATTTCCCTCACAGACCAGTGCAGCCCATCGGCGTTTCCCTCACAGACCAGTGCTGCCCACCAGCATTTCCTCACAGACCAGTACTGCCCACCAGCATTTCCCTCACAGACAAGTACTGCCCACCAGCATTTCCCTCACAGACCAGTACTGCCCACCAGCATTTCCTCACAGACCAGTGCTGCCCACCAGCATTTCCCTCACAGACCAGTGCTGCCCATCGGCGTTTCCCTCACAGCCCAGTACTGCAATTTCCCTCACAGCCCAGTACTGCCCATCGGCGTTTCCCTCACAGACCAGTACTGCCCACCAGCATTTCCCTCACAGACCAGTGCTGCCCACCAGCATTTCCTCACAGACCAGTACTGCCCACCAGCATTTCCTCACAGACCAGTGTTGCCCACCAGCATTTCCCTCACAGACCAGTACTACCCACCAGCATTTCCCTCACAGACCAGTGCTGCCCACCAGCATTTCCCTCACAGACCAGTGCTGCCCACCAGCGTTTCCCTCACAGACCAGTACTGCCCACCAGCATTTCCCTCACAGACCAGTACTGCCCACCAGCATTTCCTCACAGACCAGTGCTGCCCACCAGCATTTCCCTCACAGACCAGTGCTGCCCATCGGCGTTTCCCTCACAGCCCAGTACTGCAATTTCCCTCACAGCCCAGTACTGCCCATCGGCGTTTCCCTCACAGACCAGTGCTGCCCACCAGCATTTCCTCACAGACCAGTACTGCCCACCAGCATTTCCTCACAGACCAGTGTTGCCCACCAGCATTTCCCTCACAGACCAGTACTACCCACCAGCATTTCCCTCACAGACCAGTGCTGCCCACCAGCATTTCCTCACAGACCAGTGCTGCCCACCAGCATTTCCCTCACAGACCAGTGCTGCCCACCAGCATTTCCCTCACAGACCAGTGCTGCCCACCAGCATTTCCTCACAGACCAGTGCTGCCCACCAGCATTTCCTCACAGACCAGTGTTGCCCACCAGCATTTCCCTCACAGACCAGTACTACCCACCAGCATTTCCCTCACAGACCAGTGCTGCCCACCAGCATTTCCTCACAGACCAGTGCTGCCCACCAGCATTTCCCTCACAGACCAGTGCTGCCCACCAGCATTTCCCTCACAGACCAGTGCTGCCCACCAGCATTTCCTCACAGACCAGTGCTGCCCACCAGCATTTCCTCACAGACCAGTGTTGCCCACCAGCATTTCCCTCACAGACCAGTACTACCCACCAGCATTTCCCTCACAGACCAGTGCTGCCCACCAGCATTTCCTCACAGACCAGTGCTGCCCACCAGCATTTCCCTCACAGACCAGTGCTGCCCACCAGCATTTCCCTCACAGACCAGTGCTGCCCACCAGCATTTCCTCACAGACCAGTGTTGCCCACCAGCATTTCCCTCACAGACCAGTACTACCCACCAGCATTTCCCTCACAGACCAGTGCTGCCCACCAGCATTTCCTCACAGACCAGTGCTGCCCACCAGCATTTCCCTCACAGACCAGTGCTGCCCACCAGCATTTCCTCACAGACCAGTGCTGCCCACCAGCATTTCCTCACAGACCAGTGTTGCCCACCAGCATTTCCTCACAGACCAGTGTTGCCCACCAGCATTTCCCTCACAGACCAGTGCTGCCCACCAGCATTTCCCTCACAGACCAGTGCTGCCCACCAGCATTTCCTCACAGACCAGTGCTGCCCACCAGCATTTCCCTCACAGACCAGTGCTGCCCACCAGCATTTCCCTCACAGACCAGTGCTGCCCACCAGCATTTCCTCACAGACCAGTGCTGCCCACCAGCATTTCCTCACAGACCAGTGTTGCCCACCAGCATTTCCCTCACAGACCAGTACTACCCACCAGCATTTCCCTCACAGACCAGTGCTGCCCACCAGCATTTCCTCACAGACCAGTGCTGCCCACCAGCATTTCCTCACAGACCAGTGTTGCCCACCAGCATTTCCCTCACAGACCAGTACTACCCACCAGCATTTCCCTCACAGACCAGTGCTGCCCACCAGCATTTCCTCACAGACCAGTGCTGCCCACCAGCATTTCCCTCACAGACCAGTGCTGCCCACCAGCATTTCCCTCACAGACCAGTGCTGCCCACCAGCATTTCCCTCACAGACCAGTGCTGCCCACCAGCATTTCCTCACAGACCATTGCTGCCAACCAGCATTTCCTCACAGACCAGTGTTGCCCACCAGCATTTCCCTCACAGACCAGTACTACCCACCAGCATTTCCCTCACAGACCAGTGCTGCCCACCAGCATTTCCTCACAGACCAGTGCTGCCCACCAGCATTTCCCTCACAGACCAGTGCTGCCCACCAGCATTTCCCTCACAGACCAGTGCTGCCCACCAGCATTTCCCTCACAGACCAGTGCTGCCCACCAGCATTTCCCTCACAGACCAGTGCTGCCCACCAGCATTTCCTCACAGACCAGTGCTGCCCACCAGCATTTCCCTCACAGACCAGTGCTGCCCACCAGCATTTCCCTCACAGACCAGTGCTGCCCACCAGCATTTCCTCACAGACCAGTGCTGCCCACCAGCATTTCCTCACAGACCAGTGTTGCCCACCAGCATTTCCCTCACAGACCAGTACTACCCACCAGCATTTCCCTCACAGACCAGTGCTGCCCACCAGCATTTCCTCACAGACCAGTGCTGCCCACCAGCATTTCCCTCACAGACCAGTGCTGCCCACCAGCATTTCCCTCACAGACCAGTGCTGCCCACCAGCATTTCCTCACAGACCAGTGCTGCCCACCAGCATTTCCTCACAGACCAGTGTTGCCCACCAGCATTTCCCTCACAGACCAGTACTACCCACCAGCATTTCCCTCACAGACCAGTGCTGCCCACCAGCATTTCCTCACAGACCAGTGCTGCCCACCAGCATTTCCTCACAGACCAGTGTTGCCCACCAGCATTTCCCTCACAGACCAGTACTACCCACCAGCATTTCCCTCACAGACCAGTGCTGCCCACCAGCATTTCCTCACAGACCAGTGCTGCCCACCAGCATTTCCCTCACAGACCAGTGTTGCCCACCAGCATTTCCCTCACAGACCAGTACTACCCACCAGCATTTCCCTCACAGACCAGTGCTGCCCACCAGCATTTCCTCACAGACCAGTGCTGCCCACCAGCATTTCCTCACAGACCAGTGTTGCCCACCAGCATTTCCCTCACAGACCAGTACTACCCACCAGCATTTCCCTCACAGACCAGTGCTGCCCACCAGCATTTCCTCACAGACCAGTGCTGCCCACCAGCATTTCCTCACAGACCAGTGCTGCCCACCAGCATTTCCCTCACAGACCAGTGCTGCCCACCAGCATTTCCCTCACAGACCAGTGCTACCCACCAGCATTTCCCTCACAGACCAGTGCTGCCCACCAGCATTTCCTCACAGACCAGTGCTGCCCACCAGCATTTCCTCACAGACCAGTGTTGCCCACCAGCATTTCCCTCACAGACCAGTACTACCCACCAGCATTTCCCTCACAGACCAGTGCTGCCCACCAGCATTTCCTCACAGACCAGTGCTGCCCACCAGCATTTCCCTCACAGACCAGTGCTGCCCACCAGCATTTCCCTCACAGACCAGTACTGCCCACCAGCATTTCCCTCACAGACCAGTGCTGCCCACCAGCATTTCCTCACAGACCAGTGCTGCCCACCAGCATTTCCTCACAGACCAGTGTTGCCCACCAGCATTTCCCTCACAGACCAGTACTACCCACCAGCATTTCCCTCACAGACCAGTGCTGCCCACCAGCATTTCCCTCACAGACCAGTGCTGCCCACCAGCATTTCCCTCACAGACCAGTGCTGCCCACCAGCATTTCCCTCACAGACCAGTGCTGCCCACCAGCATTTCCCTCACAGACCAGTGTTGCCCACCAGCATTTCCCTCACAGACCAGTACTACCCACCAGCATTTCCCTCACAGACCAGTGCTGCCCACCAGCATTTCCTCACAGACCAGTGCTGCCCACCAGCATTTCCCTCACAGACCAGTGCTGCCCACCAGCATTTCCCTCACAGACCAGTGCTGCCCACCAGCATTTCCTCACAGACCAGTGCTGCCCACCAGCATTTCCTCACAGACCAGTGTTGCCCACCAGCATTTCCCTCACAGACCAGTACTACCCACCAGCATTTCCCTCACAGACCAGTGCTGCCCACCAGCATTTCCTCACAGACCAGTGCTGCCCACCAGCATTTCCCTCACAGACCAGTGCTGCCCACCAGCATTTCCCTCACAGACCAGTGCTGCCCACCAGCATTTCCTCACAGACCAGTGCTGCCCACCAGCATTTCCTCACAGACCAGTGTTGCCCACCAGCATTTCCCTCACAGACCAGTACTACCCACCAGCATTTCCCTCACAGACCAGTGCTGCCCACCAGCATTTCCTCACAGACCAGTGCTGCCCACCAGCATTTCCTCACAGACCAGTGTTGCCCACCAGCATTTCCCTCACAGACCAGTACTACCCACCAGCATTTCCCTCACAGACCAGTGCTGCCCACCAGCATTTCCTCACAGACCAGTGCTGCCCACCAGCATTTCCCTCACAGACCAGTGCTGCCCACCAGCATTTCCCTCACAGACCAGTGCTGCCCACCAGCATTTCCTCACAGACCAGTGCTGCCCACGAGCATTTCCTCACAGACCAGTGTTGCCCACCAGCATTTCCCTCACAGACCAGTACTACCCACCAGCATTTCCCTCACAGACCAGTGCTGCCCACCAGCATTTCCTCACAGACCAGTGCTGCCCACCAGCATTTCCCTCACAGACCAGTGCTGCCCACCAGCATTTCCCTCACAGACCAGTGCTGCCCACCAGCATTTCCTCACAGACCAGTGTTGCCCACCAGCATTTCCCTCACAGACCAGTACTACCCACCAGCATTTCCCTCACAGACCAGTGCTGCCCACCAGCATTTCCTCACAGACCAGTGCTGCCCACCAGCATTTCCCTCACAGACCAGTGCTGCCCACCAGCATTTCCCTCACAGACCAGTGCTGCCCACCAGCATTTCCTCACAGACCAGTGCTGCCCACCAGCATTTCCTCACAGACCAGTGTTGCCCACCAGCATTTCCCTCACAGACCAGTACTACCCACCAGCATTTCCCTCACAGACCAGTGCTGCCCACCAGCATTTCCTCACAGACCAGTGCTGCCCACCAGCATTTCCCTCACAGACCAGTGCTGCCCACCAGCATTTCCCTCACAGACCAGTGCTGCCCACCAGCATTTCCTCACAGACCAGTGCTGCCCACCAGCATTTCCTCACAGACCAGTGTTGCCCACCAGCATTTCCCTCACAGACCAGTACTACCCACCAGCATTTCCCTCACAGACCAGTGCTGCCCACCAGCATTTCCTCACAGACCAGTGCTGCCCACCAGCATTTCCTCACAGACCAGTGTTGCCCACCAGCATTTCCCTCACAGACCAGTACTACCCACCAGCATTTCCCTCACAGACCAGTGCTGCCCACCAGCATTTCCTCACAGACCAGTGCTGCCCACCAGCATTTCCCTCACAGACCAGTGTTGCCCACCAGCATTTCCCTCACAGACCAGTACTACCCACCAGCATTTCCCTCACAGACCAGTGCTGCCCACCAGCATTTCCTCACAGACCAGTGCTGCCCACCAGCATTTCCTCACAGACCAGTGTTGCCCACCAGCATTTCCCTCACAGACCAGTACTACCCACCAGCATTTCCCTCACAGACCAGTGCTGCCCACCAGCATTTCCTCACAGACCAGTGCTGCCCACCAGCATTTCCCTCACAGACCAGTGCTGCCCACCAGCATTTCCCTCACAGACCAGTACTACCCACCAGCATTTCCCTCACAGACCAGTGCTGCCCACCAGCATTTCCTCACAGACCAGTGCTGCCCACCAGCATTTCCTCACAGACCAGTGTTGCCCACCAGCATTTCCCTCACAGACCAGTACTACCCACCAGCATTTCCCTCACAGACCAGTGCTGCCCACCAGCATTTCCTCACAGACCAGTGCTGCCCACCAGCATTTCCCTCACAGACCAGTGCTGCCCACCAGCATTTCCCTCACAGACCAGTACTACCCACCAGCATTTCCCTCACAGACCAGTGCTGCCCACCAGCATTTCCTCACAGACCAGTGCTGCCCACCAGCATTTCCTCACAGACCAGTGTTGCCCACCAGCATTTCCCTCACAGACCAGTACTACCCACCAGCATTTCCCTCACAGACCAGTGCTGCCCACCAGCATTTCCTCACAGACCAGTGCTGCCCACCAGCATTTCCCTCACAGACCAGTGCTGCCCACCAGCATTTCCCTCACAGACCAGTGCTGCCCACCAGCATTTCCTCACAGACCAGTTAGTGCCGCCCTCACATGGCTGCACGGTTTGGCGGTTTGCACACTCTTCTCACCTGATTCCCCAGCACAGGTCTCCGGTCCGGAGCCGCCCACCCCGTGTCCTGCTGCAGTCACTCGATGACGCTGATGCAGACGCTGATGCGCCCCCGCCCTCACTGCAGCTCTAGGGCCACAGACCGACATCGCGCGATTCTTCTCCCCTTGAGCATAGCGCGGACCTGAGAGACAGAGGGAACCCCTGGCCCCGCCCCTGGGCTCCTCGCATCACTCCCGGATCCAGAGGCCCAGGTAGCAACGAGAACAGATCCCCAGCTTTATACATACATACAGATGAGGTCAGTACCATGATCACTAACATTGTACTGTGAGGATCGGTGTGTCCCCTTTCCCTGACAGAAACCCCCACATCCCCTCTCTGCCTACAGCCAGGACCCCCTATACACCCCTCCAGACAGAACACCACCCCACCTCTTCCCTGCCACCAGACACCCCCTCACCCCCTGCTTCCAGACAGCCCCCTAACCCCCCTGCCTCCAGACACCCCCTCACCCCCCTGCTTCCAGACACCCCCTTACCCCTCTGCTTCCAGACACCCCCTTACCCCCCTGCTTCCAGACACCCCCTCACCCCCCTGCTTCCAGACACCCCCTCACCCCCCTGCCTCCAGACACCCCCTCACCCCCCTGCCTCCAGACACGCCCTGCCTTCAGACACCCCCTCACCCCTCTGCTTCCAGACTCCCCCTCGCCCCCTGCCTCCAGACACCCCCTCACCCCCCTGCTTCCAGACACCCCCTCACCACCCTCCTTCCAGACACCCCCTCACCCCTCTGCTTCCAGACACCCTCTTACCCCCCTGCTTCCAGGCACCCCCTCACCCCCCTGCCTCTAGGCACCCACTCACCCCCCTGCTTCCAGACACCCCCTTACCCCTCTGCTTCCAGACACCCCCTTACCCCCCTGCTTCCAGACACCCCCTCACCCCCCTGCATCCAGACACCCCCTCACCCCTCTGCTTCCAGACACCCCCTCACCCCCCTGCCTCCAGACACCCCCTCACCCCCCTGCCTCCAGACACGCCCTGCCTTCAGACACCCCCTCACCCCTCTGCTTCCAGACTCCCCCTCGCCCCCTGCCTCCAGACACCCCCTCACCCCCCTGCTTCCAGACACCCCCTCACCACCCTCCTTCCAGACACCCCCTCACCCCTCTGCTTCCAGACACCCTCTTACCCCCCTGCTTCCAGGCACCCCCTCACCCCCCTGCCTCTAGGCACCCACTCACCCCCCTGCTTCCAGACACCACCCCCACCTCCAGGGAAGTGAATAGATCCCCTTCAGTTTTTTTGCTCTGACGTCATCAGCTACTGTCCATCGTCATTCCCTACCATCCACGTTGGCATAGAGGGGAATATAATCTTGTGGCGAGCCCGCAAGGGGACAACTTTCTTTTTTAGGTGGACTGTAAGGGCAGGGAACCGCACTTCCGTCCTCACTCCACGTCACTTCTAGGTACAGAAACTGAAGGGGAAATATACTTTTCCCTGCCTCCACAGAGAACCCCTTCATACCCCATCCTGGCCTCCAGACAGAACTCCCCACATCCCCTCTCTGCCTCCAGACAAAACACTGCACATCCCTCCCTGCCTCCAGACACCACCCCACAATTAAGAAAGTAACCAGCGCTATATAAAAATACATACAATATTGATATATGGATGGTTTCAAATAAAATCATAGTTTATTAAGCTAATTAGCACTTAAAATATATATATCTGTGACATGCGTTTTTTCAAATAGACACATGTAACTGATATCTAGAAACATATACACATTAAAAACAAAGCATAAGAATATGAATACAAAAAAATGCACCAAGGACCAATTGAAAAATCCTCTGGCATCCAGCAGAGATGGAATGACAAATGGAAGCACAATGTTGAGGACACGTCTAAAGCTGCAGGGGTTTGTCCCAAATAATAAAGTCCGGTGTTGAGTGGCAATCAGATCTTCCAGTCAGGGCAAATAGGTCCAAATGTAATGTGGTGGAGGGTCTCAACGCGTTTTGCTGGGCAATGGTCGCTCAGCTTCATCAGAAGTATGAGATGTGTGTCAAAAAGTAATATCTTTCCTTATCCTCTATATCGTTTCTTTTTATTTTTCATTTAATTATAAACTCCTGTACAGTATATGCATTTACATACACCTTACATCCTTATGCATGTGTCTTATTATTATTTATTTTTCATTTATATTTATACATTTAATTTTTTACTTTTATTATTTTTTATGATATCGTTAGTTAATTTAGTGAACTGTTTCATGTCAGGACTTTTTCACCTCAGTATAGTTTTATAGTTTTTTCAAGCTAGATAGTCATGACATTTTGATAGCTTGTTTTCTAATACTATTTCATATGGGAGCATTGCCTTGGGACATGTTGGGGAATTGCATCATGTGATGGATTCCTCCTGCCCCATCTAAGTGGATCTCCCGTGACGTGCTGAGGGATACCCTCGCGTGATCACGCAGTATGGGAATGGAACACAGCGCTTCTACTTGCGTTTTAGTGACGAGTTGTGTCCACTACATTCCATTGGACTTCACCGAATCACGTGACTCGGCGTGATCACGTGATCGGGAGTCCGACATTGCGGAAGCCCCTTGAACTGACCAACGTATACGTGACATGGAACGCATAACAATCCAACTTGCGTTCCAGTGACGTTCATTACTTTTCATTGTACTACATTGAACCAAGTGACCTGGGATGGTCACATGATCAGGGTCTCTATTTACGGAAGTACCACAATTGTTAATTAGAGAAGGTAATTCTTTATATGTATTGGGATTTATTTATCTATATTTTTTATTTTGGGATTAAAAGTATGACTGTCTCCTATATCTATGACTATAGAAAAGTTCTTATTGATGGATGGTTTCTTTGTAAAGTTTTACTGATTGATTGATCTCATGTGTTCATAATGTGTAATTACATACTGGGTATATAAGAGCTTACTTTTTGACACACATCTCATACTCCTGATGAAGCTGAGCGACCATTGCCCAGCGAAACGCGTTGAGACCCTCCACCACATTACAGGTGGACCTATTTGCCCTGACTGGAAGATCTGATTGCCACTCTCCACTGGAATTTATTATTTGGGATATACCCCCTGCAGCTTTGGACGTGTCCTCAACATTGTGTTTCAGCTTGTCATTCCATCTCTGCTGGATGCCAGAGGATTTTTCATACAGCCACCACGAATTGTCCGGGACGTCTCCTCTTCATTGTACCTCAGCTGATAATGTATTTTTCTGCTGGATGCCAGAGAATTTTCTATTCTACCCACACCAACAAGAACTGGTAAAGTGGTGTTGTCACACATCTACACCATTGTGGCTTATCTCCATATTTCCCTGATGGGATTATTCTAAAATGTTTATAATATCAGTCCATTGCACTTGGTGGGCCTTCAACCACTGACATTGTGGGACATTCAGAGAGAGGCAATCTGCATTCATCCATTCATTTATTCACTTAGAATTGGTCCTTGGTGGATTTTTTTGTATTCATATTCTTATGCTTTGTTTTTAATGTGTATATGTTTCTAGATATCAGTTACATGTGTCTATTTGAAAAAACGCATGTCACATATATATATTTTAAGTGCTAATTAGCTTAATAAACTATGATTTTTTAATTTGAAACCATCCATATATCAATATTGTATGTATTTTTATATAGCGCTGGTTACTTTCTTTGTTTTTATACCTATCCTAGGGAAGTGACAACCCCTATACCAGCAGCTCTCTTGATAGCGCGTCAATCTCTTTTACTTTCTTCACCACCCCACAATTCCCTGTTTCCAAACAGAGCCCCCCCCCCCCCACACCCCCTCTCTGCCTCCTGTCAATTGTACATAAGTACATAACAGGTAAGTACATAACAGAGACAGCTAACAAAACTAACCACATAAAACTAAAATTCTAAACTGAAAAAAGTATTTTTTTTAGGCCAGGAGCACCAGGAAAAAAAATCCCAAAAGTGGAAACACTGCTGCAAACTAGGAAAAACAAAAATAGGGATGGGCATCGACCATCAATGGTTAACCTTGTATGGCCGATGATTTTGCCATCGATGGCAAAAATCTAATGGTTCGCCACCATCGATGGCACAGAGCCCTGCGATTATTGTTTTTGCTTATCCTCCCTTGCACCAGGACATGGACCATAGCTCCGCCTCCCGACGCGACCTGAGAAGCCCTGTCCCCAATTGTGATTGGTCCGTTGCCACTTGTGTAAGAAAGCAGGGATGAGCATCGGTGGGTAGGTTAGGCACTAGGGGCAGGGTTAGGGTTAAGGGGAGAAATACTTGCTGGAATGCTGGTCCATCACTGGTCTGTGCCGGAAGTTAGTGTTTCGGTGCCCAGAAGAAGACACTGGAGCCACTGATGATGACTGGAGAAGGTAAGTGACCCCTGGGCCACCAGGGACGGTTTGTCGACAATTCATCATGTCGACATATAATCCGTGTAGACATAATAAATGTTGACATGGTCACCTTCGACAAATCATACTACACCCCCCTCATACTGCCATACTCTCCCCAATTCTGCCATACTCCACGTTCCCCCCACACTGCCAGACCCCCCCACACACACACACTGGCAAAAAATTTTATACTACCCCAATGTGTTAAAAGGTAAACGCGAGCCCGTATTTGTGCTGTGTTCAGAGTGGTGAAGGCATCAACGGTCTCTTCACTCCTCTTTCGGTACTCCCGTGCATGCGCGATCTACTGACCACACCTATGCGGCGTCCGTTTCCGGGTCCCAGTAATTTTTGCAAAATGTAGCCCATAAGCTACAGCGGGCTAATGGCGTTAGCTGCCAGGGGCCAAACTCTCTAGACAAAGAGATGGGAAGCAGATGACAATTAAAATCCCAGTTTCTGGGCTGTCATGTCAGTGAGCAGAGAACGTGATAATAATTCTGAGTGTTAGCAAAATGTTCTTTCGCATTGGAATGGTTTTGTATTGTGTGTGCTTTTCTGCTAGTTCCTCCTCTAGTCACTGCTAAAATAAGTGAAATAAAAGATAACGATTTTCATGAACAACTGTGTTCAACAGCTGTTATTTAGCAATCAGAGCCAGGTGTATAATTTCATCTAGAGGCAGATTCAGCCTTTATAATGTGGGCTCAGGAGGATAAAACATATTAATTCCTCTGAATCGTTACAAAAAGGAAAAGCCTCATCATTCCGAGGTGACATATCATCAACAAGAGGTGAAAAGCTTTCTGTTCTAAAGTACTTCTAACGCATGAAGTGTACTCATCAAACTAGTCTCCTGCGTGGCATGACTTCCCTAAATAAGCTCTCCTTCACTTGTAGGCGTAAGTCTTCAGATTGGATATAATGTAGCCAGAGGGTAAGTGTGACCAAAGTCTCCAGGGAGAGATTACAGATGTAACATATATTCACATTTATATGGGGATGAGTGATGTCACTCGTGTGACATGTAACTTATAATTGGAGGCCAGTGACGTCACTAGTGTCACATGGCTCAGTGGTGCAATGTATAAATATCACTAAAGGTAAAACACGCCTGGAGGTATAGTGTGCTCCCTTAATGCAAAACGAGAAGGACATCAGGGGGTCCATGCAATTAGCCGCGAGTCAGCTCGCCCCACAAATGCGTCACTTAAGGTAGATATTTGTTCCTAGCCCAACAGGCACATCACATCGCCCCAAGGGCCTAATTCAGACCCGCTCACAAGCGCATTGCGCTCGGAAGCGGGTCGATGGTGGCCCAGTGCACATGCAAAAAGCGCTCGATCCGGGACTCACTACAAAAGGGGCAGCTGTCGATGTTGATCGACAGCTCGCCCCATTTTGTAGGCGTGGCGGGGGGGTGGCTTCACAAACGGAGGCATTCCCATGCGAACGCCTGCCGTTTGTGGGCGGCCCCACTGACATCACCAGTGATGTCAGTGAGAGAGCTTCCGGCTCTATTTGAGCCAGAATCTCTCTGGGGCTTGCGGCCACGAGACCCTACCACAAGGGTCTCGTCGCATGCCCGATGGTCTTGACCATCGCGACCATCATCATGGCCGCTCGCAATAGCTGTGGGTGGTAACAGTTTTGCGAGCGGCCAAGAGGCCACATCTAAAAAAACAAGCGCCTGCCCTGATTCAGAGCGAGCGCTCGCTTTTTGCAAGCGCCTCTGAATCAGGCCCTCTGGGCCTGATTCAGAGCCGGACGCTCTGACCAGAGCGCTCGCTCTGAATCAGTGCCCTCCTACCTTAAAATGGAGCGGCCTCCTGGCCGCTTGCATAGCTGTGGGTGACCACCCACAGCATATGCGAGCGGCCAAAAAGATGGTCGCGATGGTCAAGACCATCGCGACCATCGGGCTTACGATGAGACCATTGTGGTAGAGTCTCGTTGCCGCAAGCCCTGGAGTGATTTTGGCTCTATCAGAGCCAAAATCACTCCCACTGACATCACTAGTGATGTCAGTGGGGCCGGACTCAGACGGTAGGCGTTCCCATGGGAACGCCTCCGTCTGGCAACCACGCCCCCGGCACGCCCACTAAAGGGGGCGTGCTGTCAGTCACCATCGACAGCACGCCCCCTTTAGTGCGAGACCCATAACGACGGCTTGGCCGTCGTTATTCGGGTCTCGCGCATGCGCACGACAGAGCTCCCTCCGTCGTGCGCATGCGCATTGGGGGAACATCGTTCCGCTTGCGAGCGTCCTGCGCTCGCGAGCGGGTCTGAATGACCCCCTCTGTACACACCTCCCTCTTGGCCCCCTGTGTACGGACAACTGGTCAGTGTCACTTATTGTTATCTGTATGCTGAATGTAATTCACAGCATCTGTTGGCATTTTAGTTATGGGTACAGCTACACAGTACTTCTTCTGTCTTTATTCCGGGCAGTTTGCTCAGTCTCTGCTTCTGTACTGTAAGCTGGAACTGGTTACAGTTCAGTTTTAAATGTAAAAAAGTTGAATATTCTCAAACATTTATGTGCTGGTTAGGCCTCGTCCCAGGCAGGTCTATTCTACCGCATTCAAGCAGGTTCACATGTATGAGTTAAATGTAATTATTTTGTCTAATGTGGATGGCAGAGACTCTCAAATGGGATAATAATGAACAATAGTGTTCAATGGGCCTATTTCAGAGATGTATGTAAACCCAAAGTTTTCTGCACAGTTCCGATGTTTTAGATCTGTGCGAGTGCAGAAGCCGCGTGTACAGACCTGGGGCCGCGATGTCGTTCTCAATGCCCCAAACGCTGCAGCGTGATTGACATGCTGCTAAGGTTTGGGTGCGGCGGTACGGAGCATTCCAGAATACAGGTGCTGTCGGCCCTGTTTTCTGTGCGTGCTGAAGCCAGTTACAGCTTCACTGGCCCGGCATTGTGATTTCCCCAGACATCCTGAGTCCTTCTCGGAATCCGGTCCAGTGTTCGATTTAACAAAAATGTAATATGCGTTTATATTAAAGTATTATTTAAAAAGTTTTACTTTTTTTTTTTATTTATTTTTTTAGACACAATACAACTAATTGTCGCACGAATTGTGAAAGTGAACTGCAAATTGCGAATGTGAGGTGCAGACGTCCAACTCTTAAGTTTGAATTGTGCTCCGTAGCCTTTTGTATCACAAATGAAGGTAAAGGCGGCGCCAACGGGCTCACAATCTCTGCAACATGAAAACAGCTAGTGGCTTTCCCAACGTAGGCCAAAGGAAACAGTACTGATAACAGGAGAGCATCTACGGCTCTGAGAAGGGTACTTTAAATATCAAAACTTTGGGCCTGATTCTACATCGATCGCTATTGCAACAGCTCACGCAGATCGGTCGATGGTGTGTATGCAGCGCAGTGTTGGCATTGCGATCGCTCAAGCAGAATAAAAAGCCATCGCAGAATGAGTAACAGGCTGTGAGCGTTTGGGGGTGGTGACGGGGGGGGTGGCCAGAGAAAGGCAGGCGTGCATGTCCGTTCGAACGCCATTTCCCGGGCGTGCATAAATTAGCCACTGAGACAGCATACACAGCTGGAGCACTCACTGCTTTCAACAAGACTTGCAGAGTCTTCGGCAGGTCAGACCAGCTGTGATTCTGCATGAGGGGCCGATGTTACTCGATGTTCCCGATGTATACGCAGGACTGCAAGGTATTACGGATGTGAGATAGCGGCAGTGGACGTCTCTATGCTGGCTGTGCGGCGGCTTTGCGATTGCATTCATTAGCATAATTTCGCTGCAGACCTCGTGCGATTACGGAGCTGCGATCGCAATACCGATCCTTGCTGAATCAGGCCCTTTGTTGTGACACTTCCGCTATGTAAAACTAGCCCCTTGCTAAGCATGTCGACATCATGAATGTCAGCAAATATACCGAACCCGAACTATACACTAAACATGTATGTTTCACCTTCACATGTATGAATAATTTCCCATAGCATGGCGTGTTACACTGAGCATTTGTAACTTAATATCAGCAGATTACAGAAAGGAACGCTGCTGGATAACAAACATGAAAGCGATTCTGTCACCGTTACAATGCGTCTGTGAACTCTTCTTCCTGAATAATTATTAATATTACAGTTCACCTCATTAGAGACCTATTGCTCTGCTGTTGGCAAAACAGTCTATTTGTTGCCTGCTCAATAATTAAATAGTACAACAAACATGATCCCGTTCAGTTGTAAGATTAAAAATAGCAGAGGGTCCATGCATCCCTTTAATCAATAACCCAATCTATTTGTCTTGTCTATTTTGCGTCTGTAGAATAATGAATATATCTCCCATCTGGAGGCTTTAATTACCATATGGTTGTTTTTTGGCTGTTCGCGCTGCTCCATGAAGGAGTAAATGTGATAATGAGAAGGAATGTATGAGTGGGAAATAGGCTGGCACGCTGCAAGGTACAAATATATTGAGGGCTATGCCCATGGAATTGCTGATACCCACTTACCCGCCGTTCTCCCGCAGTTCTGTTCCAGTCCGGGACTGCTCACGTAAAGTATCAAACAACAATGCGTGGGCAAAGGGGAGATGTCTGGAGATGATTATTAAACAGGATGTCCACTCTTTGGAACACAGCTCCTAATCCTTCCCACATTTTTAAATTTCATTTTATGTTAAGGGGTTAATATAACCTACCCACCAAAACCTACCAGAGACTGAAGCAGACAGCAACTCATGGTGTGCTTCATTCTCTTTAATAGAGCTCAGTAGAGCTACACTACATCCCTATAGCTCTGTAGAGCTACAATACATCACTAGAGCTTTATGGAGCTACACTACATCCCTATAGCTCTATAGAGCGACACTACGTCCCTATAGCTCTACTCTATATAGCTACACTACATCCCTAGAGTTTTACAGAGCTACACTACATCCCTAGAGCTTTATAGATCTACACTCAATCCATAGAGCTTTACAGACCTACACTACTGTACATCCCTAGAGCTTTATAGTTGTACACTACATCCCTAGAGCTTTAGGGCTACATTAAATCCATAGAGCTTTTTAAAGTTATGCTACATAGCTAGGGCTCTATAAAGCTACACTATTAGCCCTGGATGTTTTTAGAGATACACTAAATCTGTAGAGCTTTATAGAGCTGCACTAAATTCATAGAGCTTTATAGAGCTACACTACATCATTAGGGCTCTATAGAGGTACACTAAATCCATAGAGCTTTATAGAGCTGCACTACTGTACAGTACATCACAAGCTTTATAGAGCTACACTACATCCCTAGAACTTTATAGAGCTACACAACATCCCTTTTCCCTATTGCTTTATTGTGCTGCACTAAATATATAGACCTTTAGAGAGCTATGCTACATCCCTAGGAATCTATAGAGCTACACTACAGCCCTAGAGATTTTTAGAGCTATACTAAATCCATAGAGCTTTATAGAGCTACACAAAATCACAGACCTTTATAGAGCTACACTACATCACTAGGGCTCTATACAGCTACACTACATCACTAGGGCTCTATAGAGCTACACTACATCACTAGGGCTCTATAGAGCTACACTACATCACTAGGGCTCTATAGAGCTACACTACATCACTAGGGCTCTATAGAGCTACACTACATCACTAGGGTTCTATAGAGTTACACTACATCACTAGGGCTCTATAGAGTTACAATACATCACTAGGGCTCTATAGAGCTACACTACATTCTTAGAGCTCTATAGAGCTACACTACATCCATAGAACTCTATAAAGCTACACTACACCTATAGAACGCTCTGTAGTGCAACATTATATCCCTAGAGCTCTTTAGAGCTACGCTACATACATAAAGCTCTAGAGAACTACTCTAAATCCATAGATCTCAGTAGAGCTACACTAAACTCATAGCGCTTTATAGAGCTACACTACACCCATAGAACTCTATAAAGCTACACTATACCTATAGAACGCTATAAAGCTACACTACATCCATATAGCTACATTACATCCGTAGAGCTAAATAGAACTACAGTAAATCCCTAGACCTTTGTAGAGTTACACTACATCCATTCCACAGTAACCTATTGATTTACACTAAATCTCACAGTGCCCTATAGAGTTACACTACATCTATAGAGCTTGATTGAACTACTCTACACTTAGGGAGTTCTATAGAGTTTTACTACAACCATAGAGCTCTGTATAGCTACACTACATCCATAGTACCTTTTGGTCTCTCTTCCTCATCCAGGTCCCTTAAGGCCCCCATACACGGTGAGATTCAAAGTTGGTAAGATCAGTTGTACGATTTCCCTTGAAATTCTTCCCTTCGGGGTCGCAGAAGACTCAAAATACAACTATTTGCAAACGATTGGTCTGTCCAACCTGTAGAAACTGCCAAAATCGTGTTAAAAATCGTCCCGTGGGGATGTAGTTTGGAAGCAGACGGTCTAAATGCCGACCGCCGGCTTCCAGACTTTCTAATCCCAGCGTGGTATTAATGACAGGCGTTGAAATCTCGACGCCGCTCAACCATACGCCGGAAGACCGATGCCCGGCATACCCAACTGAGGTAAGCCAGGTGCGGAGAGCCGGAGGGGGGGAGGGTTAGGTTTAAGGCTCCCGTGGGGACTTAGGCTTAGGCACCCCCCCGGGAGGGTTAGGTTTAGGCTAGGGGAAGAGGGGGTTAGGGTTAGGCATTCCCGGGGGAGGTTAGGGTTAGGCACCCCCGGGGGAGGTTAGGGTTAGGCACCCCCCCGGGGGACTTAGGTTTAGGCTGCGGGGAAGGGGAGGTTAGGTTTAGGCACTTAAGAGGGGGATTATGGTTAGGCACTTGGGGGGAGGTTAGGGTTAGGCACCCCTAAGGGAGGGTTAAGGGGGGAATTAGGTTAGCGATACTTACCTTAGGGACGATCGGGATCTTTACCTTTGTCGGGTTGCCGCTGTCGGGATTTGAGCCGCCAGCCATGCCTACTACGCCCGTCCCGTGTATGGCCAGCTTTAGAGACAGGCCTGTGTCTCTGTTCTGGTTCCTCTGTATCTTGTTCTCCAGACCACATCCTGTTGGCTCTGTGGGCTTTAATTAGGGTTCTTCGCTTGTACACCTAGCCTGGTGATAGTTTGATGTGAAGCAATTTTCAGTACCTGTGTTTGTTGGTATGTGCTTCCCATTGTGACCTGGACTATGCATTACATTTTGCTTCTTTCTCTTGCCCTGATTACAAGATTCTGTTTTGACTGCTGCTCATTGTGACCTCGGCTTGTTTACTGGACTTAGGGCCTGATTCAGACCCGGTCGCTATCTGCTTACGCTCGCTGGATGCGTATGCAAATTTGTCAAAGTTACGCCACGGGAAGCGAACGCTCGCCAAGGCATAAGCACGCCCACCGTGTCTTAGTGAGCGGCCACTTTGTATGAGCGTACGACCAATCGCACAGGCAGAGCCGCCCACCAGCACCGTCATCTCCAGGAAGTGCATTAAAACATTGGTACATCGAGCACCATCGGATGCTAACACAGTGCTTGCGGTTGCTTTACCCTACCGCAAGCATTGCGAGGAAATCGGTGTAAAAAAAAGGCAAGTGACGTGTACTATGACGCTGCCTGTTAATTATGCACACCTCTAAAATGGCGTTGAAACACTCAGGCACGCCTGCGTTCGCATCTCCAACCCCCCGTTATGGGTCCTGCCCCTTTGTTACCACCCACAAACGGCCTCTCCTGTCACTCATTACCCTGGGCTGCCTTTGCAGAGCGAGCAAGAGGGTTGTGATCGCAGTGTGTAGTTCGCGCACACTCAGAACGAAGCGTGCGCATGCGCGTACACAGAACTACGGGCCGCTTGTGAACGCACAGCGCGAGCGAGTGGCTCTGAATCAGGCCCTTAGTTTTGACCACTGCCTGCCCTGACCTCTGATAGTTTACTGGACTTATTTTTTGCCTGCTACATGCTCTGTGTGCAGGACATTCCTTTTTTTTTTTTTAAACCTTCGCTTGTCCTTAAAACTGTGACTGGGCGCTATTTGTCAGTACCTCCTGAACTGCTTTGCCCTAGTCTTTCCTCTAACTGTGGGCCTGATTCAGAGCCGCTCGTAAGCAGCCGCTCGTTCGCTCCGAGCGATGTTCGCACATCTGCGCATGCGTATGGGTCATAATGCGCATGCGCCAACCAGTCAGTGCGGTCGGAAATTGTGTGTTCGCAAAATAGCGAGTGCCTGCTAATTTTGAGTGACAGGATGAGGCGCTTGTGGGTGGTAACAGGGGAAGGTGCTTGAAAACGGGGAGTGGAGATCCGAACGCAGGCGTGCCAAACGGTCAAAACGGGCGTTTTAAGGGTGTGCATAATTAACAAAGCAGCGTCATCAGCCACGTCACTTGGTTGTCTCTTATCCTGAACTGTTCGCATGATTGCTGTAGGAAAATCCAACCACAAGCACTGCGAGCAGTTCAGACGCCTTTCGATGTACTCGATTAATCTAATAAATAGCGGAGATGACGTATGATGCGAACGGCCAGGGGCATGTTTACAAAATAGCGAGCGCATATTTCGTTTGCTCGCTCAGACATAGAGGCGTCAACAGACCGCAAAGAGCGAGCGCTCAATTTAAATAGCCGGCCCCTTTTTCTGAACGAGCGAGCGCAAATAGCGTCCGGCTCTGAATCAGGCCCTGTGTTCTGTCCACCTGAATTACTCTGCTTACGCTAAGACAATGAGAACCTGCTGCTATGCATCAAAGCACCTATGACCATATAGTGCTCTACGTGAACAGCGGTTGCTTGCAGTGGAGACCTTGTGAAGCGTTTGTAGGTATAGCCCTAGCCATCAATTTTGTGGTGGGGAAGTAAAATTAAAAAAAAAAAAGAGAATTCAAATCAAATTATTATTTTGAAATGTCATTTTTCTTAAATGACATGTTTTCTACAGAATGTCAAAAGTGATATGTTGAATAAATTATTATTACTATTGTATGTAATCATTCTGCCACTGGAGCTTACAGTCTATGGGCACGATTCAGAGCTGCTCGCAAGCACTGTGCGCTTGCAAGCGGCCCGATGTTAATGAACTGCGCATGCACCGCGTCCGACGTGCGCATGCGCGATCCCCGCTGAGCAACTGAACTTCAGTCACTACGGGGCTCGCAAGAAGACGGGGCAGCTGCGGATGGTGATTGACAGCTCGCCCCGTTTTGTGAGCGGATAGGGGGGGTGGCTGCACCAACGCAGGCGTTCTCTTAGGAACGCCTGGCGTTTGTAGGGCGGACTAACTGACATCACTAGTGATGTCAGTAGTGGACTTTCTGCTCTATTAGAGCAGGAAGTCCACTCGGCCTTGCAGCGGCTAGATCCTACCTCAGGGTCTCGTCATAAGGCCAATGGTCGCGATTATCGCGACGGTCTCCAGGTCTCTCGCACAAGCTGTGGGTGGTCTCCCACAGCTTTGCGAGCGGCGGGAGAAAAAAAAAACAACATACGCCCACATTCCCTGCGAGCGGCCACCAGCAGCGAGCGGCTCAGAATCAGGTCCTATATCCCCTGTCCACACACACTATTTTCCCAAAATGATTTTGGAATTGTGGGGTGTCGGCCCATGGGGAAAACATTGGGCCTGATTTGAAGTTGTGGTTTGCGTACAACTCCGATGGCGGGGGACTGCGCATGATCCGTTCATGCTTTCTGGCACGCTGGGCGGTGCCGAGCAGCGTTCCTGAAAACTGGGGTGTGTCACATATCAAATGAATCAGCACCCCCTCCTGGTGCGTCCTAATCACATCGCATTTTCACGTGACCAGGTGCGTCAGGAGGGGCTGTTTGACGCGACTGCAACAAAGACGAGTTGCAGTCTTTCTGTACAGATTTATTCAATCTGAAATGGTACAGAATGTCCTCCTTCACCTAGCTTTAAATCGCGCCAAATAGCCCCGTTTGGCATAAAGCAAAAATCTGCGACTAAGCCATGCCATGCGTCCTGTCGCTTTGTATTTTCCGGAATTTGCCTCTTTTTCGCATTGCTAATGCGATACGAGCACAAAGTACGCGCAGCCTGTAGGCCACTAGCGGATTTTCTTGCTATAGCAGTCCGACAAGGACGCTAACCTGGGAAAAAGGGAGAGCAGCGTCCGATGTGACTGGGCCTGGGCCTTGCAACATTGTGTGGATTTACAAAGCCACGATTGAAAGGAAAGTACAGATTGTAAGCCCCCCGTCCACTACGATCCTGTTTGTATGCAGCTGCGGTGCCAAAGAGACCTTAAGCTGTGCGAAAAATACGCCTAATGGGGAAGTGTAAAGCTCGCTATATATGACGCGACTCCACACCGCATAGCGCAAAAACACAAGGTGAATAAGGACACATCTGGAAGTGTCCAGATCCTACATCTATAAAGACATTTCTTTAGATCCCCTGCTTTATATTATATTGCGTTTACCGACGTGCATAACATACGCAAATGTTTTACAACCCACTTATTTTATGCACTTGTGAGAGGCATCTGTGTTACATTGTTTAAGAATCAGGGAGGAAATATTTCCCTTCGCAGTTGTGATTATCCCTACACATGTACTAAGCACAGGGATATATACTTTGAGATTGCACCGCTTTGAAGAACAATATCTGCTTCTCCCGTAAGAAACATTTGAAGTTTGTTATGGTTCATGCAAATTTCACAGGGTTTTTTGTGTTTGTGTGTGTTTGTGTGTGAGTGTGTGTGTGTATGTGTGTGTGTGTGTGTGTGTGTGTGTGTGTGTATGTGTGTGTGTGTGTGTATGTGTGTGTGTGTATATGTGTATGTGTGTGTGTGAGTGTGTGTGTGTGTGTGTGTGTATGTATGTGTGTGTGTGTGTGTATGTGTGTGTGTGTATATGTGTATGTGTGTGTGTGAGTGTGTGTGTGTGTGTGTGTGTATGTATGTGTGTGTGTGTGTGTATGTGTGTGTGTGTGTATGTGTGTGTCTTGCCAAAGCATTTGTCTGAAATAATAAAATAATCATGTTGTAGGGTAGGAAAATAGAAAGGGATTTCTTTGCTCTTTGAAATGTATTTTGATTTCTCTAATAAAATGTGCATTTTTTAGAAACGATGAATGCACATTACCACCGCAGCAACAATTGACAGTGAGTGGAAGAGTAACATCAGGAGCAGAGATAATTCAGCCTCTCAGCCTATTGCAGTGACAACACAAGGAAAATATTTCCGATTCTAAGAGCTGAGCTGGCAGAGGAGCCTCCTGTAAATAACAGCATCAAACGGAGGTGAGTAGACGGAATCTTAACCGTGCACTCCAAAAAAATGAGAAATGGATATTAGGTGTATAATAGTCATGTCGGGCATGCAGACCTGACCAAAGTACACTGAGGCCGTGATATGGGCGTGCATTCGCGAATAAGGCGATAAGCAGTGGCGGAACTAGAGAGTGGTGGGCCCAGGTGCAAGAATATGCTTTTGGCCCCCCTATGCAGTGCCCCCAGTAGTGGTCCCCCTATGCAGTGCCCCCAGTAGTGGTCCCCCATATGCAGTTCCCCTTATACAGTGCCCCCAGTAGTGGCCCCCCCTATGCAGTGCCCCCAGTAGTGCCCCCCCATGCAGTGCCCCCAGTAGTGGCCCCCCCTATGCAGTGCCCCCAGTAGTGGCCCCCCCATGCAGTGCCCCCAGTAGTGGTCCCCCCTATGCAGTGGCCCCAGTAGTGGTCCCCCCCTATGCAGTGCACCTTATACAGTGCCCCCAGAAGTGATCCCCCTATGCAGTGTCCCCAGTAGTATGCATTCCCCCCAGTAGTAGTCCCCACTATGCAGTGCCCCCAGTAGTAGTCCCCACTATGCAGTGCCCCCAGTAGTAGTCCCCCCTATGCAGTGCCCCCAGTAGTAGTCCCCCATATACAGTGCCTGACTAGCGGCCAGTCCCTCTATACAGTGCCACCAGTAGCGCCCCCCCTATACAGTGTCAGGGGCCTGTGCCCCTTACACACACACACACACACACACAAAATAAAAAAAAACACAACTTATCTGAATCCCCGCTCCTGCTGCGACCGCCGCTGTCTGCTTCTCCCGCCCGCTCTGCACTATGGGTGAGGCGTCATGACGTCTCTCCCATCACCCGCTGCGGGGGGAGCCGGAAGGCGGAGCTCATGAGTGACTCCGTGGAGTCAGCAGCCAATGAGAGTCTCTCTGACTCTCATTGGCAGCTATAACAAACACACTGCTGCCTATTTGTTACTGTGTAGAGCGGACCGCTCTCACTGCGGTCTGCACAACACTTAAATACTGTGGGGCCCGGGGGACACTGGCGGCCGGTGCAGCGGTGCTGTTGGACGGAGGCGGCTATGGGCCCCTGCACCACAGCTGGCCCCGGTGCAAGCCACCGGCTGCACCGCCGCTAGATCCGCCACTGGCGATAAGTCAGAAACATAGCTGGGTGGAGTGGGCCTGACTTGCGAATGCTGTAACCCTGGTGTAAGTCACATGGTAACGATGGTGGGGTCTGATTGGTCACACACATTTAAAACACACTCATTTATCCAAATACAGTAAAACTGCTGGAACAGTGAGGGCCTGATTCAGAGCCGCTCGTAAGCGGCCGCTCGTTCGCTCCAAGCGTTGTTCGCACAACTGCGCATGCGTATGGGTCGTAATGTGCATTCGCGAACCAGTCATTGCGGTCGGAAATTGTGTGCTCGCAAAATAGCGAATGCCTGCTAATTTCAGTGACAGAATGAGGCGTTTGTGGGTGGTAACAGAGGAAGGTGCTTGAAAACGAGGAGTGGAGATCCGAATGCAGGCGTGCCAAACGGTCAAAACGGGCGTATTAAGGGTGTGCATAATTAACAAAGCAGCGTCATCGGCCACGTCACTTGGTTGTTTCTTAGCCTGAACTGCTCGCATGATTGTGGTAGGAAAATCCAACCACAAGCACTGCGAGCAGTTCAGATGCCTTTCGATGTACTCGATTAATCAAATAAATAGCGGAGATGACGTAGGATGCGAGCGGCCAGGGGGCGTCTTTACAAAATAGCGAGCGCATGTTTCGTTCGCTTGCTCAGACATAGAGGCGTCAACAGACCGCAAAGAGCGAGCGCTCAATTTAAATAGCCGGCCCCTTTTTCTGAACGACCGTTCGCAAATAGCGTCCGGCTCTGAATCAGGCCCCAGCGTTCAAAAGTCACTTTACGCGGCATTGAACACTGTTTTTTTTTTTTCTGAAATAAAGAACAAATCCGGCACATGTATTTTTAAGTGTTTTCATAGAATAATTCTCTTTGCGCTGATTCGCTGCTAATGGTCCAAGTTGCTTAGGGGCTTATTATCCGCAGTATCCGGCCATGAACTGTAATGTGCAATTGTGTACTGCGATTTGTAGCGTTGTCAGTACTCACAGTGAAATAAATCCTTCTGGTCTGTCACAGCCGTAAGTAACCCAGGTATGCGAAGGGGAGGGAGCTGGAATACAAACATGTGAATGAGTCCAACAGGGAATAGGTTGCAGAAATGGGACACATGTTTGCTATTCAGTTTGCATCCGTCTCTGATACTGTTTGTCCTCGTCATTACCTGATTTTCTATTGAAATACTTTTCAAAAAGTAGACCCTCGATTTTCCTGTAAGATACAGAGACAATTATTTGGAAATAAATCCAAGTGCAGAAAATACCCTGGATTTGAAAATGTGGCATTTAATGTCTTTATTTTTCACGGGAGGGGGCAGCCAGGTGGCGCTGTGGGGGGGCGTGGAGCAGAAGTGGGCGTAGCCCTGCCCCCACTAGACAGTGCCGTGATTACCTACATATTTAAGTGGGGGCGAAGCCATGATAATGCATCTCGACGCGAATTGTGTCATTGGCCGTTTTTACCGCCCACTTCCTTGTGGTTGGTGCGGCTCCGGAAGACTTGCCCACTCTTTTGGCTGGCCGGGAGCGCCACCCGATTTTCAGGGACTTCCTGGCCGTTCCGGGACTGTAAGCAAGTATGCTGCTGCTAATTACAATCTATATATGTTTAGACTTGGGAGAAATGATTTAGTTTTGAGGGAAGGCGGCGACGCAGTGACATCATCACCCATCCGTCCTTTTATGTGTTTCTTGATGTCATTTTAAAACAACATGTTTGGTTAGGTTCATCATATTATGAAGCATGTTTTTTTTTGAGTGTTTAGGTACCTTTAGGGGTTGCCATTGTGCATAGTGTGGGTAACTGTAGGGTCCCTGCCTGTGAGGAGTGTGGGTTTACCTGTAAGGGTCACTCCCTGTGTGCAATGTGTGGATACCTCTAGTGGTTGCTCTCTACAGGCAATGTGCAATTATCTCTAGGGCTCGCTGCCTGTGGGTAGTATGGGTATCTCTAGGGCACGCTGCCTGTGGGTAGTGTGGGTACCTCTAAAGGTCGCTCCCTGTGTGCAAAGTGTGGATACCTCTAGGGCTCCCTCTCTGTGGGTAGTGTCGATACCTCTAGGGCTCCCTCTCTGTGGGTAGTGTGGGTATCTTTAGAGCTCACTCCCTGTGGGTAGTGTGGGTACCTCTATGAGTCGCTCCCTGTGTGCAATGTGTGGATACCTCTAGGGCTCCCACCCTGTGGGTAGTGTGGGTACCTCTAGGGCTCCCTCCCTGTGGGTAGTGTGGGTACCTCTAGGGCTCACTCCCTGTGGGTAGTGTGGGTACCTTTAGGGCTCACTGCTTGTAAGGAGTGTGGGTACCCTGTGTGCAGTGAGTGGATACCTCTAGGACTTGCTCCCTATGGGTAATTGCTATTATCTCTGTACCCTTTATGTAATGTGTGAGTGCCTAGGTTCTTCCCTGTAGACAGCGTATGGTTACCTCTAGGGTGTTATACATGTGTGCAGTATCTGAATAGGTCCAGGCCTAGCTTCCTATGAGCAGTATGTGGTTATGTTTAGGGCTAACTTCCTATGGGCAGTGTCAGGTTACCTCTAGGGCTAGCTTCCTATGAGCAGTGTTTGGTTACCTCTAGGGCTAGCTTCCTATGGGCAGTGTCCGGTTACCTCTAGGGTTAGTGTCCTATGGGCAGTGTCCGGTTACTTCTAGGGCTAGCTTCCTATGGGCAGTGTCCGGTTACTTCTAGGGCTAGCTTCCTATGGGCAGTATCTGAATAGGTCCAGGCCTAGCTTCCTATGAGCAGTATGTGGTTATGTTTAGGGCTAACTTCCTATGGGCAGTGTCAGGTTACCTCTAGGGCTAGCTTCCTATGAGCAGTGTTTGGTTACCTCTAGGGCTAGCTTCCTATGGGCAGTGTCCGGTTACTTCTAGGGCTAGCTTCCTATGGGCAGTGTCCGGTTACTTCTAGGGCTAGCTTCCTATGGGCAGTGTCTGGTTACCTCCAGGGCTAGCTTCCTATGAGCAGTGTTTGGTTACCTCTAGGGCTAGCTTCCTATGGGCAGTGTCCGGTTACCTCTAGGGTTAGTGTCCTATGGGCAGTGTCCGGTTACTTCTAGGGCTAGCTTCCTATGGGCAGTGTCTGGTTACCTCCAGGGTTAGCTTCCTATGGGCAGTGTTTGGTTACCTCTAGGGCTAACTTCCTATGGGCAGTGTCCGGTTACCTCTAGGGTTAGTGTCCTATGGGCAGTGTCCGGTTACTTCTAGGGCTAGCTTCCTATGGGCAGTGTCTGGTTACCTCCAGGGTTAGCTTCCTATGGGCAGTGTTTGGTTACCTCTAGGGCTAACTTCCTATGGGCAGTGTCCGGTTACTTCCAGGGCTAGCTTCCTATGAGCAGTGTTTGGTTACCTCTAGGGCTAGCTTCCTATGGGCAGTGTCCGGTTACTTCCAGGGCTAGCTTCCTATGAGCAGTGTTTGGTTACCTCTAGGGCTAGCTTCCTATGGGCAGTGTCCGGTTACCTCTAGGGTTAGTGTCCTATGGGCAGTGTCCGGTTACTTCTAGGGCTAGCTTCCTATGGGCAGTGTCTGGTTACCTCCAGGGTTAGCTTCCTATGGGCAGTGTTTGGTTACCTCTAGGGCTAACTTCCTATGGGCAGTGTACGGTTACTTCCAGGGCTAGCTTCCTATGAGCAGTGTTTGGTTACCTCTAGGGCTAGCTTCCTATGGGCAGTGTCCGGTTACCTCTAGGGTTAGTGTCCTATGGGCAGTGTCCGGTTACTTCTAGGGCTAGCTTCCTATGGGCAGTGTCTGGTTACCTCCAGGGTTAGCTTCCTATGGGCAGTGTTTGGTTACCTCTAGGGCTAACTTCCTATGGGCAGTGTCCGGTTACTTCCAGGGCTAGCTTCCTATGAGCAGTGTTTGGTTACCTCTAGGGCTAGCTTCCTATGGGCAGTGTCCGGTTACCTCTAGGGTTAGTGTCCTATGGGCAGTGTCCGGTTACTTCTAGGGCTAGCTTCCTATGGGCAGTGTCTGGTTACTTCTAGGGCTAGCTTCCTATGGGCAGTGTCCGGTTACTTCTAGGGCTAGCTTCCTATGAGCAGTATGTGGTTACCTCTAGGGCTAACTTCCTATGGGCAGTGTCCGGTTACTTCTAGGGCTAGCTTCCTATGGGCAGTGTCCGGTTACTTCTAGGGCTAGCTTCCTATGGGCAGTATGTGTATACATTTAGAGCTAGTGTCCTATGGGCAGTGTCAGGTTACCTCTAGGGCTAGCTTCCTGTGGGCAGTGTCTGGTTACCTCTAGGGCTAGCTTCCTAGAGGCAGTATGTGGTTACCGCTAGGGCTAGCTTCCTGTGGACAGTGTCTGGTTACCTCTAGGGCTAGCTTCCTAGAGGCAGTGTCTGGTTACCTCTAGGGCTAGCTTCCTAGAGGCAGTGTCAGGTTACCTCTAGGGCTAGCTTCCTATGGGCAGTGTCTGGTTACCTCTAGGGCTAGCTTCCTATGGGCAGTGTCTGGTTACCTCTAGGGCTAGCTTCCTATGAGCAGTGTCAGGTTACCTCTAGGGCTAGCTTCCTATGTGCAGTGTCTGGTTACCTCTAGGACTTGCTCCCTATGGGTAATTGCTATTATCTCTGTACCCTTTATGTAATGTGTGAGTGCCTAGGTTCTTCCCTGTAGACAGCGTATGGTTACCTCTAGGGTGTTATACATGTGTGCAGTATCTGAATAGGTCCAGGCCTAGCTTCCTATGAGCAGTATGTGGTTATGTTTAGGGCTAACTTCCTATGGGCAGTGTCAGGTTACCTCTAGGGCTAGCTTCCTATGAGCAGTGTTTGGTTACCTCTAGGGCTAGCTTCCTATGGGCAGTGTCCGGTTACCTCTAGGGTTAGTGTCCTATGGGCAGTGTCCGGTTACTTCTAGGGCTAGCTTCCTATGGGCAGTGTCTGGTTACCTCCAGGGCTAGCTTCCTATGGGCAGTGTTTGGTTACCTCTAGGGCTAACTTCCTATGGGCAGTGTCCGGTTACTTCCAGGGCTAGCTTCCTATGAGCAGTGTTTGGTTACCTCTAGGGCTAGCTTCCTATGGGCAGTGTCCGGTTACCTCTAGGGTTAGTGTCCTATGGGCAGTGTCCGGTTACTTCTAGGGCTAGCTTCCTATGGGCAGTGTCTGGTTACCTCCAGGGTTAGCTTCCTATGGGCAGTGTTTGGTTACCTCTAGGGCTAACTTCCTATGGGCAGTGTCCGGTTACTTCCAGGGCTAGCTTCCTATGAGCAGTGTTTGGTTACCTCTAGGGCTAGCTTCCTATGGGCAGTGTCCGGTTACCTCTAGGGTTAGTGTCCTATGGGCAGTGTCCGGTTACTTCTAGGGCTAGCTTCCTATGGGCAGTGTCTGGTTACCTCCAGGGTTAGCTTCCTATGGGCAGTGTTTGGTTACCTCTAGGGCTAACTTCCTATGGGCAGTGTCCGGTTACTTCCAGGGCTAGCTTCCTATGAGCAGTGTTTGGTTACCTCTAGGGCTAGCTTCCTATGGGCAGTGTCCGGTTACCTCTAGGGTTAGTGTCCTATGGGCAGTGTCCGGTTACTTCTAGGGCTAGCTTCCTATGGGCAGTGTCCGGTTACTTCTAGGGCTAGCTTCCTATGGGCAGTGTCCGGTTACTTCTAGGGCTAGCTTCCTATGAGCAGTATGTGGTTACCTCTAGGGCTAACTTCCTATGGGCAGTGTCCGGTTACTTCTAGGGCTAGCTTCCTATGGGCAGTGTCCGGTTACTTCTAGGGCTAGCTTCCTATGGGCAGTATGTGTATACATTTAGAGCTAGTGTCCTATGGGCAGTGTCAGGTTACCTCTAGGGCTAGCTTCCTGTGGGCAGTGTCTGGTTACCTCTAGGGCTAGCTTCCTAGAGGCAGTGTCTGATTACCTCTAGGGCTAGCTTCCTAGAGGCAGTGTCAGGTTACCTCTAGGGCTAGCTTCCTATGAGCAGTGTCAGGTTACCTCTAGGGCTAGCTTCCTATGTGCAGTGTCTGGTTACCTCTAGGACTTGCTCCCTATGGGTAATTGCTATTATCTCTGTACCCTTTATTTAATGTGTGAGTGCCTAGGTTCTTCCCTGTAGACAGCGTATGGTTACCTCTAGGGTGTTATACATGTGTGCATTATCTGAATAGGTCCAGGCCTAGCTTCCTATGAGCAGTATGTGGTTATGTTTAGGGCTAACTTCCTATGGGCAGTGTCAGGTTACCTCTAGGGCTAGCTTCCTATGAGCAGTGTTTGGTTACCTCTAGGGCTAGCTTCCTATGGGCAGTGTCCGGTTACCTCTAGGGTTAGTGTCCTATGGGCAGTGTCCGGTTACTTCTAGGGCTAGCTTCCTATGGGCAGTGTCTGGTTACCTCCAGGGTTAGCTTCCTATGGGCAGTGTTTGGTTACCTCTAGGGCTAACTTCCTATGGGCAGTGTCCGGTTACTTCCAGGGGCTAGCTTCCTATGAGCAGTGTTTGGTTACCTCTAGGGCTAGCTTCCTATGGGCAGTGTCCGGTTACCTCTAGGGTTAGTGTCCTATGGGCAGTGTCCGGTTACTTCTAGGGCTAGCTTCCTATGGGCAGTGTCTGGTTACCTCCAGGGTTAGCTTCCTATGGGCAGTGTTTGGTTACCTCTAGGGCTAACTTCCTATGGGCAGTGTCCGGTTACTTCCAGGGCTAGCTTCCTATGAGCAGTGTTTGGTTACCTCTAGGGCTAGCTTCCTATGGGTAGTGTCCGGTTACCTCTAGGGTTAGTGTCCTATGGGCAGTGTCCGGTTACTTCTAGGGCTAGCTTCCTATGAGCAGTGTCTGGTTACCTCCAGGGTTAGCTTCCTATGGGCAGTGTTTGGTTACCTCTAGGGCTAACTTCCTATGGGCAGTGTCCGGTTACTTCCAGGGCTAGCTTCCTATGAGCAGTGTTTGGTTACCTCTAGGGCTAGCTTCCTATGGGCAGTGTCCGGTTACCTCTAGGGTTAGTGTCCTATGGGCAGTGTCCGGTTACTTCTAGGGCTAGCTTCCTATGGGCAGTGTCTGGTTACTTCTAGGGCTAGCTTCCTATGGGCAGTGTCCGGTTACTTCTAGGGCTAGCTTCCTATGAGCAGTATGTGGTTACCTCTAGGGCTAACTTCCTATGGGCAGTGTCCGGTTAGTTCTAGGGCTAGCTTCCTATGGGCAGTGTCCGGTTACTTCTAGGGCTAGCTTCCTATGGGCAGTATGTGTATACATTTAGAGCTAGTGTCCTATGGGCAGTGTCAGGTTACCTCTAGGGCTAGCTTCCTGTGGGCAGTGTCTGGTTACCTCTAGGGCTAGCTTCCTAGAGGCAGTGTCTGGTTACCTCTAGGGCTAGCTTCCTAGAGGCAGTGTCAGGTTACCTCTAGGGCTAGCTTCCTATGGGCAGTGTCTGGTTACCTCTAGGGCTAGCTTCCTATGGGCAGTGTCTGGTTACCTCTAGGGCTAGCTTCCTATGAGCAGTGTCAGGTTACCTCTAGGGCTAGCTTCCTATGTGCAGTGTCTGGTTACCTCTAGGGCTAGCTTCCTGTGGGCAGTGTCTGGTTACCTCTAGGGCTAGCTTCCTAGAGGCAGTGTCAGGTTACCTCTAGGGCTAGCTTTCTATGGGCAGTGTCTGATTACCCATAGGGCTAGGTTCCTGTGGGCAGTTCTGGTTACCTCTAGAGCAAGCTTCCTATGGCAGTATGTGACTACATGTAGGGCTAGCTTCCTATGGCAGTATGTGGCTACATCTAGGGCTAGCTTCCTGTGGGCAGTGTCTGGTTACCTCTAGGGCTAGCTTCCTATGGGCAGTATGTGGTTATGTCTAGGGCTAGCTTCCTATGGGCAGTGTCTGGTTACCTCCAGGACTAGCTTCCTATGGGCAGTGTCTGGTTACCTCTAGGGCTAGCTTCCTATGGGCAGTGTCTGGTTACCTCTAGGGCTAGTGTACTATGGGCAGTATGTGGTTATGTAGCTAGGGCTCACTTTCTATGGGCAGTGTCTGGTTACCTCTAGGGCTAGCTTCCTATGGGCAGTGTCTGGTTACCTCTAGGGCTAGCTTCCTATGGGCAGTATGTGGTTATGTAGCTAGGGCTCACTTTCTATGAAGACTTCCCAATATTTGACCTACAGTACTACTCTGTATTCATAGCAAAAAAATACTGCAGATCTGGCATGTACTGCAGTAAAATCCCCATCAGTACCAAATGAAGAAACAGAATCCTATTTTGAATTGCAGGCAAATGTCTCTTTTATGTTATTATTCTCCTGTATAATTTCCCTGCCTATTCATCTCACTGCTAGACTGTTCCAAGGATGGATGCCAGAGAGGTAAGAGGCACCAGATCACCTCACAAAGGCTTTGTTCATATTTCCTGTGGATAAACATCAGACTTAAGCTGGCCACACACTAGACCAACTTTCATCCAACCATCCAACTACTTGATTGGTTGGAATGAAAATCTGGTAAGGTATGGGAGTGACTGATGATCAGCAATTTGCTCCTAAATGCCAGAAAACAGATGAAAATGACGTCAGACAAGTTTGTTAAATGTTTGATCTAAACAATTTGTTCAAACAACAGTTTTTGTCCATTTTCCGGCGTTTGGGAGCAAATTGCTGATTATCATTTGCTTTCATACCAGATTTTCATTCCAACCAATCAACTACCAGATTTTCATTCCAACCAATCAACTAGTTGGCTGGTTGGATGTAAGTTGGTCTAGTGTGTGGCGAGCTTTACTCTACTGATAAGATAATAAAACCACGTAACGATGACACCAGAGCATCTATAATTGACCACTTAAAAAACCTACCCCAGAGGTACATCTGACTGATTTAGGAGAGTACCTCAGCTTGTCAAATCTGCAACCGCCTGAACCACATCATTAATATTCTGGAGCCAAATGACAAAGAAATTAAGTATAATTGAAAAATGTTTTAAAAATTGTGGAAATAGCGAGCATGATGCAAAATCTAATGGTAGTTTCAAAGAACTAAATAAGAACATGCTACAGTGTTATGTCAGTGAATACTGTACAGGTTTGCTCCAACTATTTGGTGGCAAAGGATCCAAGAGTATCTACCGGTAACTAAGTACCAAGGACACGGAGACAGCAGTCTCTTATACTGCAGAGAGCCCCAGCTCAGTGGTCTCAGAGAGTTTACATAAACATATTTCATGGTGCTGGTCAGGTTACATCCCCGGAGAGCACGGGGATGAAATAATAGACAGACCTTGTAGAGCTATCAACAGATAAAACAAAATAATTATATATTAAGAAAATGCAGCTTCCTCTATCCTGATTTGTACGACATGAGCTATGATCTGATAATAAACTGTTACTATACCCTGAAAGCCATAAAAATGATTACCCCATTATGGGCTGTGTCCGCCGAGCATTCTCTTAGCAATATCCTGATTTATACACACTCCTGTGCTTAAACATTCCTTTTTAATTCTGAGTTTTCTTGTTTAGATCTTAATGCCGAATGTAACGTCGTCTGTGTATAATTTACGGTGAATGTTTTATAGTGTCACTGAGCTTTTCCCATAAGATAATATTTTAAAAATCACACTTGCATTTATCTGCCGCTAATGGTTTGTTTGCTTAAAATGAAATGCTAGCAGGTGGCTGCATATTAATATCTTTATTGCAGATGACCTCACTATTGTGTTCTTGATGGAGAGAAAATATTACAAAGCATTAGCGCACTTTAAGTATTAAATTATTATTGATTTAAGGTTATATCTGCAAACGAATTTATTTGATTGCAGTATCATTATTTAGCTTTGAAACCTCAGCTGACAGCTCCGCTAATGGGAAGGATACAGAAATGTACTTTGTCCCTGTAACAACAGTGTTACAGGCAGTGCTCTCCGGCGATAGCGGTTTTATAGGGAAGGATAAAGGCAGCAAGCAAACATTTCCCAGAGAAAACACAAGCATTTTATTAGATTTCACTACCTGGCTTTAGAAAATAAAAATGTATTGTACAATATTATATTAAACGTATTTAAAAGGGGTGTGTGTGTGTGTGTGTGTGTGTATATATATATATATATATATATATATATATAATTTCTGCATAAAATCAGCGTAGCTCAGAAACTGTCGCATTTTTTGTTCTTAAATTAACTAAATTTTTCAACCCATAATAACTTCTAATACCCATAAATGCTGAGGGTCCATTTTGCAGACCCCCTTGCTTTTGTACGAATAGCTTATAAACAATCCGTTGAATAATTCCTTAACTACTGTAGATCTACAGGGCATTATTCTGTCCTAAATACTCCAGCCCGTCGTTACAGTATTTTTTCCTTTCTTACATTTTATTTTTCAAAATCATTCAATACTTTAGTTGCAGATTTTAATAGTAACCATAATTAACATAGCACTGATAGATACTGATTAATAAAAGGGCTGATTCTGAGATGGGATATATTAGCAGCTCCAGAAAGTTTGAACCTTAAGCGCACTTACAGTTCCAGTACAGTTGAAACGTGGTATATGCACGATGTGGCCAGGTGCGCTTAAGGTTCAAACTTTGCAGAGCTGCTAATATACAGTAAGTCATTCCTGTTTTGGCTGTACATTCAGAAACAGATTTTTTTTTTTTGTGCAGATAATGCAAATGTATATTTTTTATAATTTGTTATCTTTTACAACCTTTGCTTGTCGAGATTGTTTCAATAAATTATTATATGTTTTTAACATTAATACGTCTTGTCAGTGCTGACTCCAAGTTGCGTCTTTGAAACACAATGGCCCTCATTCAGAGCCGTACGCTCTGAGCAGAGCGCACGCTCTGAATGAGGGCCGGGCTCCATTTTCATGGAGCGTCCTCCTGGAAGCTCGTATAGCTGTGGGTCACCACCCACAGGCTATACGAGCGTGCATTGTGATGGCCGCGATGGTCGTGACCATCGCGACCATCGAAATTGCGAGCCGGAGCCTGCGGTTGAGGTTTTCAACCGCAAGCTCCGGAGTGATTTTGGCTCTATCAGAGCCAAAATCACTCCCACTGACATCACTAGTGATGTCAGTGGGCCGGCTTTTGACGGGAGGCGTTCCCGTGGGAACGCCCCCGTCAGGGAGGCGCGCCCCCGGCACGCCCACCAAAGGGGGCGTGCTGTCAATTGACATTGACAGCACGCCCCCTTTGATCGGACACAACGATCCCTCCGTCGTGCGCATGCTCAGTCCATAACATCGACCCACTTGCGAGCGGACAGCCGCTCGCGAGTGGGTCTGAATCAGGCCCAATATTTCCAAGTTATATCTAGTTCTGACTTGGTGGCAAAGGAAAGTCCATCAGTGCCTAAGGAAAAAATAAGGAATATTCCCTAAGTATATAGGTATAACTAGGGAGTGCAGTAAATCACCCATTTCCCTACAAAAGGCCGTGTATTTGTTTATTTAGATTACATATTTAGATACCGTAGCCTAAATATTGGTATCCATACTGGTGCTCCAGTAGCCATGTATCTTTAAAGCTGCATATACACAGAACGATTTTTTGAACTATTATCGTTAAACGATATCGTTTAACGATAATCGTTTGAAAAAATCGTTCACTTTCTGAGTCAAACGATGAACGATAATCGTTCATGTGCGTTCACATTTGTAGTTCAGTCAGACTTGTCAACTCAACGATTTTCATTAAGGGAATATGCAAAAATCGTTTGTAATTCAAAAAAATCGTTCATTACACTTCAAAAAATCTGACAGATAATCTGACAGAAAATTGTTCATAAAATGGTTGGTAACAAAATCGTTGTGTGTGTATGCAGCTTAAGAGACATTGAAGTAACTGACTACTTATATCGCTAAAACAGACGTAAAACTATCTGATTATGTTGCTATAAAAGACATAACTATCTGCTTACATTTCTATAACAGACATATAAATAACTGCTTACATTTCTATAACAGACATATAAATAACTGCTTATGTTGCTATAAAAGACATATAACTATCTGATTACATCGCTATAACAGACCTATAACTAACTGCTTACATCGCTATAACAGACCTATAACTAACTGCTTACATCGCTATAACAGACATATACTACCTGCTTACATTGCCATAACAGACATATACTACCTGCTTACATCGCTATAACAGACCTATAACTAACTGCTTACATCGCTATAGCAGACCTATAACTAACTGCTTACATCGCTATAACAGACCTATAACTAACTGCTTACATCGCTATAACAGACATATACTACCTGCTTACATTGCCATAACAGACATATACTACCTGCTTACATTGCCATAACAGACATAACTAATGTGGCCCAAACATTTGCGACTGATTGTCGCAATTCCCTGATCCCTTGACGCCTGGTTCATGGTATCAGAGAAATCCAACATGTTGGATTTCTCTGATTTATCGCTCCCGACCAAAAAATGATCGGGAAGGGGCGAGTCAGGGAATTTTAATATGCAGAATTGTGGCGCGGATGTGTGGTCTGCATTACTCCTTATAACTGCTATAACAGACATATAACTAACTGCTTACATTGCTATAACAGGCATATAACTAACTGCTTACATCGCTATAACAGGCATATAACTAACTGCTTACATTGCTGTAACAGGCATATAACTAACTGCTTACATCGCTATAACAGGCATATAACTAACTGCTTACATTGCTATAACAGGCATATAACTAACTGCTTACATCGCTATAACAGGAATATAACTGGTTATATCGCTATAACAGGCATATAACTAACTGCTTACATCGCTATAACAGGAATATAACTGGTTATATCGCTATAACAGACATATAACTAACTGCTTACATCGCTATAACAGGAATATAACTGCTTATATCGCTATAACAGACATATAACTAACTGCTTACATTGCTATAACAGGCATATAACTAACTGCTTACATCGCTATAACAGGAATATAACTGCTTACATCGCTATAACAGACATATAACTAATTGCTTACATCGCTATAACAGGCATATAACTAACTGCTTACATCGCTATAACAGGCATATAACTAACTGCTTACATCGCTATAACAGGAATATAACTGGTTATATCGCTATAACAGGCATATAACTAACTGCTTACATCGCTATAACAGGAATATAACTGCTTACATCGCTATAACAGACATATAACTAATTGCTTACATCGCTATAACAGGCATATAACTAACTGCTTACATCGCTATAACAGGCATCTAACTAACTGCTTACATTGCTATAACAGGCATATAACTAACTGCTTACATCGCTATAACAGGCATATAACTAACTGCTTACATTGCTATAACAGGCATATAACTAACTGCTTACATCGCTATAACAGGCATATAACTAACTGCTTACATTGCTATACCAGGCATATAACTAACTGCTTACATCGCTATAACAGGAATATAACTGGTTATATCGCTATAACAGGCATATAACTAACTGCTTAAATCGCTATAACAGGAATATAACTGGTTATATCGCTATAACAGGCATATAACTAATTGCTTACATCGCTATAACAGGCATATAACTAACTGCTTACATCGCTATAACAGACATATAACTAACTGCTTGCATCGCTATAACAGGAATATAACTGCTTATATCGCTATAACAGACATATAACTAACTGCTTACATTGCTATAACAGGCATATAACTAACTGCTTACATCGCTATAACAGGAATATAACTGCTTACATCGCTATAACAGACATATAACTAACTGCTTACATCGCTATAACAGGCATATACCTAACTGTTTACATCGCTATAACAGGCATATAACTAACTGCTTACATCGCTATAACATGAATATAACTGCTTATATCGCTATAACAGACCTATAACTAACTGCTTACATCGCTATAACAGACCCCCTGCACAGACTGCTATGTAAGCTATCCTATTCACCCACCTCTCACACCAATTTCACTGTGTGCCCTGTGCACAGACTGCTATGTAGCCTCTCCTATTCACCTACCACTCACACCAATGGCACTGTGTGCCCTGTGCACAGACTGCTATGTAACCTATCCTATTCACCCACCTCTCACACCAATGTCACTGTGTGTCCTGTGCTCAGACTGCTATGTAACCTCTCCTATTCACCCACCACTCACACCAATGTCACTGTGTGCCCTGTGCTCAGACTGCTATGTAGCCTCTCCTATTCACCCACCACTCACACCAATGTCACTGTGTGCCCTGTGCACAGACTGCTATGTAACCTCTCCTATTCACCCACCACTCACACCAATGTCACTGTGTGCCCTGTGCTCAGACTGCTATGTAACCTATCCTATTCACCCACCTCTCACACCAATGTCACTGTGTGCCCTGTGCACAGACTGCTATGTAACCTCTCCTATTCACCCACCACTCACACCAATGTCACTGTGTGCCCTGTGCTCAGACTGCTATGTAACCTCTCCTATTCACCCACCACTCACACCATTGTCACTGTGTGTCCTGTGCACATACTGCTATGTAACCTCTCCTATTCACCCACCACTCACACCAATGTCACTGTGTGCCCTGTGCTCAGACTGCTATGTAACCTCTCCTATTCACCCACCACTCACACCAATGTCACTGTGTGCCCTGTGCTCAGACTGCTATGTAACCTCTCCTATTCACCCACCACTCACACCAATGTCACTGTGTGCCCTGTGCTCAGACTGCTATGTAACCTCTCCTATTCACCCACCTCTCACACCAATGTCACTGTGTGCCCTGTGCACAGACTGCTATGTATCCCATCCTATTCATCCACCACTCACACCAATGTCACTGTGTGCCCTGTGCTCAGACTGCTATGTAACCTCTCCTATTCACCCACCTCTCACACCAATGTCACTGTGTGCCCGGTGCACAGACTGCTATGTAACCCATCCTATTCATCCACCACTCACACCAATGTCACTGTGTGCCCTGTGCACATACTGCTATGTAGCCTCTCCTATTCACCCACCACTCACACCAATGTCACTGTGTGCCCTGTGCTCAGACTGCTATGTATCCTATCCTATTCACCCACCACTCACACCAATGTCACTGTGTGCCCTGTGCACATACTGCTATGTAGCCTGTACTATTCACCCACCACTCACACCAATGTCACTGTGTGCCCTGTGCACAGACTGCTATGTAGCCTCTCCTATTCACCCACCACTCACACCAATGTCACTGTGTGCCCTGTGCTCAGACTGCTATGTAACCTATCCTATTCACCCACCTCTCACACCAATGTCACTGTGTGCCCTGTGCTCAGACTGCTATGTAGCCTCTCCTATTCACCCACCACTCACACCAATGTCACTGTGTGCCCTGTGCTCAGACTGCTATGTAACCTCTCCTATTCACCCACCACTCACACCAATGTCACTGTGTGCCCTGTGCTCAGACTGCTATGTAACCTCTCCTATTCACCCACCTCTCACACCAATGTCACTGTGTGCCCTGTGCACAGACTGCTATGTATCCCATCCTATTCATCCACCACTCACACCAATGTCACTGTGTGCCCTGTGCTCAGACTGCTATGTAACCTCTCCTATTCACCCACCTCTCACACCAATGTCACTGTGTGCCCGGTGCACAGACTGCTATGTAACCCATCCTATTCATCCACCACTCACACCAATGTCACTGTGTGCCCTGTGCACATACTGCTATGTAGCCTCTCCTATTCACCCACCACTCACACCAATGTCACTGTGTGCCCTGTGCTCAGACTGCTATGTATCCTATCCTATTCACCCACCACTCACACCAATGTCACTGTGTGCCCTGTGCACATACTGCTATGTAGCCTGTACTATTCACCCACCACTCACACCAATGTCACTGTGTGCCCTGTGCACAGACTGCTATGTAGCCTCTCCTATTCACCCACCACTCACACCAATGTCACTGTGTGCCCTGTGCTCAGACTGCTATGTAACCTATCCTATTCACCCACCTCTCACACCAATGTCACTGTGTGCCCTGTGCTCAGACTGCTATGTAGCCTCTCCTATTCACCCACCACTCACACCAATGTCACTGTGTGCCCTGTGCTCAGACTGCTATGTATCCTATCCTATTCACCCACCACTCACACCAATGTCACTGTGTGTGCCCTGTGCTCAGACTGCTATGTAACCTATCCTATTCACCCACCTCTCACACCAATGTCACTGTGTGCCCTGTGCTCAGACTGCTATGTATCCTATCCTATTCACCCACCACTCACACCAATGTCACTGTGTGCCCTGTGCTCAGACTGCTATGTATCCTATCCTATTCACCCACCACTCACACCAATGTCACTGTGTGCCCTGTGCACAGACTGCTATGTAGCCTGTACTATTCGTGTGAATGTGGATACACCTCTCCCCCTTACCGGCCTCGCACATGGTGCCACACCTGTCTCTTGTATTGATGATGTCAATAAATTTTGTTTTTGTTATTGCTCAGCTTTAACTTGATGGATCGAGAGGAAATAAAATGCAGGTTATTTCTAGGACACTTCAGAATGATTTCTTCCACTACAAAATGATGCAGTTTTCATGAAAATTGCTTCAGTACTTTTTCGTCAACTTCAAACAGACAGGCAACGTTCTTATAATATTAGTATAGATAACAAACTTGTAATTAACTGCTTATATTGCTTATAGCCGTAAATAACTAACTGCTTACATTTCAATAATTGACTGCGTATGTCGATATACAGTAACAAACAAAACTAGCTGCATGCATCATTATAACAGACAAATAAACTAATTATATTGCTATAACAGACTTAACTAATTGCTTATCTCGCAATAACAGACATATTTCTAACTGCATATATCGCTATAACAGACATATTGGTGATATCTGACCAGCCTGTAGATTCCACCTTTCCTGCCACGGAATTCACTAAAATGCCTCTATTTTATTGTGTGCCAGATACCGTTAATACAGTGATAGGAATCTGTTCTCACTATGTTAGCCAAGAAATATTCCAGTTTAAAGATTTCCTGGGGGCTATTAAAAAAAAAAAATAACAACAACACAAGGTCTATTCATACATAAACCTAAATAAATCTGCCACTCATTCATATAGAATTTAAGGGCATTAGCTACTGTTATAGAAAAATTTGCCATTTTGGAAATATTTGGAACATATTTGTATGGTCAGAACAAGTACCGTACACTAGGGGTGATTCAGTAGTGGCCGGAATTACAAAGCTGCATGCAAGCAGCTTTGAAATTCTGTCCTTGCAGTTATGTTAATGCAGCAGGAGGCTACATGCATTATTATGCATGCATTAATGATCCGACCTTTGTCCACGTACGCAGCATAGGATCATCTGCGTAATCCCTGGCTGGCTGAGTGATCATTGGGTCACGCAGACCGGTCATCACAGATGAGGGAAAGAGGCCAGGAAATTCCCCTCAGCTGACGAAGATCCTAACCTCTTCCCTCCGCACCAACTGCTGAATAAGGACCACTGTTTACAGAGAAGTTTAGCAACGGGTTTACTTCAAATCACATGGTAGCTGTGTAGCACAGAAAAGAACAATACTAAAGGAATAGAAACAGTATAATTGGGTCAGAGCGCCTAAAAGTGCCACATAGGAAAGTACATATGAGTACATATACAAATATAAAGGTACAGTGCAAGTGCTTATTTGTGCAATTTCAAATATATAAGGTGCTAGTGCTGACTATGCAATAAACATCTATATATAGAGTAAAAAGGACCAATATTATATCAAATATTTTAAGTAAAAGGATGCAATTTATTCGTATACAATAAGACTAGGATAATACGACATTAGACAGTAATAAAAAAGTAGAGACAATAGTAAAAACAATTACAGATAATAAAACATAAAAACTATTTCTGAATGAGGTAGATACTGAAAGCAAATACACTGGTGGCCAAAATTGCGGACACTTTTTGAAATATGAATGTTTATCAACTTCGAATGCTTATAAAAACTGTTTCACTTCACGCAGTGCAATGATTCATATATCAAATGAAAGGAAATTTAATGCTGAATTCAACACAATAAAGAGGTCAAATATTTGCATTACAAGGGAAGTTATGCTGTGAAAACAACACTTAGGTTGAAAATCCCTGTGTACTTATGATGTTACTGTCCTATCAGTATTTCGTTGGGTATCCTTTATTTTTCAAGACAGCAGCACAGCGACGTGATCCAGGATTGTGGTGTTAAGTGAAAATGGTCTTTCGGATGCAGCAATTGTGAGAGAAGTTGGTGGGAATGTGACAACATCAGGAGTACGAAAGTTTTGTTTACGCTATCAGGAAACACAATCTATACAAAACAAAGAAGGAAAAGACCGGAAAAAGTGCACAACAGCTGTTGATGATAGGAGAATAAAACTAATTTGCATCAGGGACAGATGGATGTCATCTGCGGCCATTAGCAGTAAACTGAGTGCAACTGTGTTTTTGTCAGTGCAAGAACGGAACGGAGAAGACTAATGGAGGTTGGCCTAAAATGTAGGATTCCCCGTAAAAAAGCCATTGCTGAATAAGAAGAAGCGGCAGAAATTAATACAGTGGGCAAAATAACACATTGCATGGACAGAAGGTCAGTGGAAACAAGTGATATGGAGTGATGAAACTAAGATATCTATATTAGGCAGTGATGGGAGAAAATATCGGAGACGTCGCATCGGGGATGAGGTACATCCAGATTACATTCAAGCAGCAACAAAGAATCCTACAAGTGTTATGATCTGGGCATGTATGACAGCAGATGCTGTAGGCCGCCTTTACGTCATAGATGGCATACTGAACAGCAGAAAGTACATTGACACCATCCTACAACCAAAACTTCTACATTCTATCAGGGATCTTTTTCCAGATAATGCCCCATTTTTTCCCAGCAGGATTCAGCTCCCTGCCACACTGCATGGATATGCCAACAGTGGTTCACGGAGAATGACATACAGGTGCTGGAATGGCCAGGAAACAGCCCAGACCTGAACCCCATAGAACATTTGTGGTTCTCTTTGAAAAAACTGTTACATCTGAGGCATCTATCCAATAAAAGACAATTAATTGAGGCTATAATTGTCTCATGGCACTACATAAAAAAGAAGGAAGAGCTCCAAACATTGGTTGGCTCAATGGCACATCGCTGTGCTGCTGTCTTGAAAAATAAAGGATACCCAACGAAATACTGATAGGACAGTAACATCATAAGTACACAGGGATTTTCACCCTAAGTGTTGTTTTCATGGCATAACTTCCCTTGTAATGCAAATATTTGACCTATGTTTATTGTGTTGAATTCAGCATTAAATTTCCTTTAATTTGATATATGAATCATTGCACTGCGTGAAGTGAAACAGTTTTTATAAGCATTCGAAGTTGATAAACATTAACATTTCAAAAAGTGTCCGCAATTTTGACCACCACTGTAGGTATCTTATCTTGTTTTTGTTTGTAGAGCATAAAGTATGTCAATAAGGTACAGGCTCCAACGCGTTTCGTCTCTGGTGGACTTCTTTAAGGGGAATACTAAAGGAAATTTACTAATTACAATAGGTACGTCTATTTCTACAGGATTGTCGGTCCAACTGCTAATAGCTATACTGCACTTGTCAACACTAGTTTGGCTGATGACATTGAGAAACTTCTACCAGCTTAACCAAGACACAAGCTAGCTACCAGCACTAGTACTGAGGACTCCATTGGTGCTGATAGGGTAGTCGCTGGCTTCCGATTATGTACTTTAATTTGTAGCTCCAGGCCCTTGATTCAGTGTTTTAGATCTGAACTTTTCCACCTAGGACACTGTACTACCAGTAAAGGTGCATACACGCGAGACGATATATTTGAACAATATGAACGATAACGATATTGTTCAACTATATATCGTTCCGTGTGTTTGCAATGAACGACTAACGATGCACGCTCCCACTAGATGATAACGATATCGTCCATGCATGCAGGCCAACTTCGACGATATCGTTCATTTTCCATATGGGAGAACGATCGTTGGTAGTTCATGATATCTTTTACTGTGTGGATGAACAATATCGTTCATCCAGCACAACGGGAATTTCAAGGGAGATCGTTCAGCGATATCGTGTACCCAGCATAAATGGTTAACGGTGTGGCTGGAGGTGGCACTTGCAGTAGTGTATCTTTGCCACCATGTTTTGTTAAGTAAAGCTGTGACCTTTGTTATCGCTACATCTCTGTCTTTTTTTGGGGGTTGAAGGTCATTGGTTGGTGTAATTTGGTGGGAAAAAGGTGAGCGGAGGACAACAACCGTTCATTGGTGTTATTGAGAGAGCTGTGATGAAATGTAGATGTAAGACTTTAAGGAGATGAAGAAGTCTGACCAGGATTGCTAGGTTTATACAATGAAAACTAAATTATTCTACGTGAGATATTCAATTTCTAGAGATGTGCGGACGGGCATCTCAACAATGCCCGGCTGTGCACATATCAGCCAGTTACGGCAGCCCGTACATGACAAGTTTTCCTACACACCTCTACAGAGTGCGAGGCAAAAATTGTGATGTAGATGACTCGATTTGACTTTCCGTAATGAAAATCTCATCCGTTGGGCTGAATTGAATTCTCCCTGTGAGCTATCCAAATAGTATTGGATAAAGGAGCATGGTGGCCCTGTACAGATCCTTGTGGAACTCCGGCAGAGAAGGAGAGTAAAGGAAGGAAGTTGTGTTGGAGAAAGACTTGAAAGAAAAAGAGACAGCTGGGATAAGGTAAGGGAAGTGTCACCAAGGTCCATCAAGCAATGTACATGTAGATTGATATAATCTTCCATTGGCAAAAACAGCAGAGCGCTCAAGAAGGATGAGACTGGAAGATGTTTCTCCTATCTGTAGGTCATTGATCTCTTAGTGTTATTGCTGTTGGCTGTGGTGGTCAGAACCCTCATTGGATGGGATCGATTGACCACTTAACCGGCTAATATTTTTATTCAAAAACATCTCAGAATTTTACTTTTTTTTATGATTGAATTTGGTCAGGAACATATATTTATAACTAATACAACACAATTTTATTTGGGGGGGGAAAAAAAGTATTTTTTTCAAACGCATAACATAATAATATTTAATTTAATATCGATTAGTGATATATTGGCTCATCGACTATCAGAACATTGGGCCATTGCAGCTTTACATTTCCCCGGCAGCTGCTCCTCTCTGCAGTTGGTGGGACGGGGATGGGGACGGGGTGCTGCCAGGCTACCTGATCAGCAGTGACCGACTGTACAGCAGACACTGAGAGAGGGTGCAGGGATGTAGAGGGGATGTGGAGGTGAAAGGTGGAGGATTATCTACTGGCAGCCGTTCCAGTGGGCATTTCTGACTGGTCGCATAGTTTGCGATCATGTCAGGGAACACAAAGCTTGGTATGGTCGAGTTGGTGTTATCTACAGCACACCGTAGGTTAGAGAAGGGGGCCTGATCTAGAGTTGTACGCAGTGCCGAGATTCACGCAAATGGTCAATGTTTTTCAACTGCGCATACATCCAAGTAGCTAAAAAGTCGCACAGCGCATGTGTCCCACGGTGTTTACGCACAGAGACTCAGTTGTGATTGAGACGCGCTGTATCCGGAGTGCCTTTGAAATGTACTGAGTGGTGTCTATTCAGACGTACGGAGATGGTGCGTGCTATGGTAGTTTCACAGGCTCACACCGGATGCCATGCTCCAACGGAGAATCTGCGCCTTTGATTGAGGCCGGTGCAAGTTTGGGTGGTGCAACAGATAGCGGGGTCTGAAGATGCACCAGGTGCTATTTCAGTGTCTGATGACACTCAAAGTGGGCATCTTAGTCCTTGCACATGCAGGTGCGTAATTAGCATAAACTCATACATGCTACACTGGCAAAACAAGATGCAGACACGGGCGCGGCAGTATCTGACTCGGCGTAAAAACCCAAGATGTTGGCTTGTAGGAGCCAAGTACAGCAGGCTTCTCATGAGTTGTGGTACATAAGGATGATAGCTACGTAGCTACATTTTCCTTTGCAGTCCAATCAGAAACTCTGCCAGTAATTGTCGTTGTAACGGTCGTTGTATTTGCAGTTGTTATTTCTCTTATCTTACTGCTTTACTGTCATTTGTTACCGTGAAAGTAAATTATAACACCAAACTGCATATGTACTATATAACGTCAGTGACGTTAATCTAGAAATGTCTTTATAAAGATGGTTTTATCAAACCTATTATGTCGTGATCATTGTGAGTTTTCAGCATAACACATTATAATTTACTTGCTCTCTCAACACTTAAAATATCTTGTCTATCAAATTAGCAACAGGAAGATAATTGGAAACCTGTTTGCATTAATTCTACTCCAAAAATGGACACGTACGTTATTACATAAGAGTGGAGGGTGGCCCTGGCAGGTGTTGCAGGGAACGTAAATAAATAGCCTGGAAAAAGCTGCATTTTTCCTTCATGTTCCAATCAGTTTGAACTTGCTGTCAAGTTGTTTTATTTTAGAGAGTCTCAAAAACAATTAAAATGGATAATTAATCTGATATTTGACTTAATGCCTGATAATTACTCTAGTGCTTGACACTCATGTGCGATGGAACGGTGAGTGCTTCTGTATCTCGGAGTTAAGTGATTTATTTTATGATATGTTAAGTACGGAGCGACTGACATGTTGTTACTTTGTAACAACAATTATGTCGCTAGGAAAGGTCCCCCCCATATTATATAGGATGACAGAACGAGGGCACCCTGTGGCAGTAACCGCTAGGTGGCTATGTGTGTCTGTGTGGAAATCTCTTCGCTGTCCAATGGGAGGCGTTGGCCAGACTGGGGGTTTCCTAGCTGTGAGCAGATTTTCACTTTATTACTAATGTGCAAATAGGGTTACCACCTCTTCATTATCAGATTCCCGGACAAGGGCGTGACAAAGGAATATGGCCAAAACTGCAGTACAGTTATTACCATTTTATCTCTCTATTTCATGTCCACATGTGCCCCTTTATATGCCATTAGCTCCACATGCACCTTATATGCCATCAGACCCCTGTACGTGCCCCTTTATATGCCATCAGCGCCCCTACATGCTCCTTATAGGCCAACAGACACCCCTACTTGCTCCTTTATATGCCAACCCAGAGACCCATCATGGCCCTTAATGTCTCACAGCCCCCTCATCTCTTAGATGCCAGGCCAACTCACAGTTTCTTCATGCTCATTTCATACTGCTGACATTAAAGTCGTCCATTGTACGCCAACAAATGCAGTAAAAAGGTGCAGTTTCTGACAAGGGACAACACCACACTAATTAATCCCCACCATCACCTCCTCCACTCCCGTCCCTGCATCCGGTCATTACAGCAGGGAGGCTGCACAGAGTAGACCACTGTGTATTTAGGACACCACCAGTCCGTGATTGCTATCTCCCTAGACCTTTCGCAGCAGTCCCGGACGAGTGGTAACCCTATGTGCAAAATCAAGATGAAATTATTTATAGAACTTAAAGTGGAGGAGAATGGATATTTGAGGGGGGTCCCTACCTAATATGAGGTCGCACAGCTCTCTCCCGCCAAAGGGTCTTGTATTATACTTTTATTATTTGAGTTGCATTTTGCATCTTCAAGTTATACTTATGTGGGATTTATGTTACATGCTCACCAATGTAAAAATAAAACTAAAACCTTCACCACATGACTGGCACATGTAAAGATGGTGTGATGTCCCCTTATTCTCATTAATAAATTAAAGCATACATAGTCACACTGAACCATATAGGAGGTGACTGACTAAAACATTACCTTTAATCTAGAGGTAGCCCTGAGGCGCTAGAAGGTTGGACTTTGCAGGGCCATTTTCCCAGTGTCCACCATGCATATGTTTATACTGAGTTATAAGGTGACCTTCCCTGGACAGCTTGAAGGACATTTAGCGGACAAACGTTCACATCATTAATGTTGCTGTCCTGGAAAGCTACAGATTATTTGTATAAATAACATTGTCTACTAGCTGGGATACCCGGCATTGCCCGGATTGAACAATGGACTTGAAGTACATCTTCAGCCTTCGTTTTTTTTCATGGAAGACCAACATTGGAGACCCTGGCATAAGAATATGTGCTTGGAGGAAATGAGTAACTGTCAGTGCAGGTGCAGTGTGACAGTTGATCCTCCGACTCACTGCTCTTCCGTTGGAGCTCTGCCTGCCCCCCACTGGTACATATCAGCCTGTGCCTTCAGATCAGTGCAGTTTCAGGCACTGGAAGACACCCTGAGCGAACTTGCTTAAACTAAACATTTCAAATCAGAGACTCCACGGCCTACTTGGTGGGCACCATGTAGACCTCCATGGCTCTGAAAATGTTTTAAACATAGCCAAAACTCTAATCCTGTTCAAACTACACCATCATGCCAAATTTGGTGGAGCTAGGTACAAAACTCTGGCCATGTATAAAGGACAAACAGACACACACACTTTCCCACTTATTATATAGATATTTATGTTTAAAAACTGAGACCTTAATTTTTATTTGATAATCTCTTCATACATTTACACAGAATACAAGCATGTCCCCCCTGGGCTTGAGGAGATGTTCTCCATTGATCACATTATAAATGCCATATGTTTATGGCTTATAACATTTTATTACTTGGCATCATAGCAATATTGGCTCCGTGTACTGAGCTGCAATGCTGTCTTGTCTAATATGGCCGGAGAATGCATGTGATAGGCACTTAATGAGTATATAGCATCATACATAGGGGGCCTATTTAGCAGTAATCACGGTATTGGCTTGAATATCTTCAGCCAATATCGCTGCAGTTATTATCCATTTTAACTAACTTTTCCGCGCTATGCACAAAAACATTCTCAGGGACGGCGGTTGCATTAACAATCTCCCTGCAAAGTCTCAGCAGGCAGTATTTTCGTATATATCCCAATAGACTGTCCTGCTCTGCCTAGTATTGCACATGTCCCTACATGCACATACTGATGGCCCATCTCTTTACAGCATATATGTATATAGTGTATATATTTATATGTACACTATATATAGCCCTTCCTGGCGCTTGTCTGCTCATATGCTCCTTTCCCCACACATTTCTCGTTATGCCCATCCCAAGAGGGGTGGTATGCCATTAGACTACTCATCCTGACGGTGCCAAGTGCTCAACACTGACACCTGTGAAAAGCGGCTACACAGTAACTATTTGTAATATTCCGTAAATAAACAAGTTATATTGTTGTTATGCTACAAGACCTCTGGCCCTTGAGAAGTGGGTTTTAACTCTAGCATAAACGCGTCAAATGCCAAAGCACTCGATTTCGTCTTCGAAATGCATTTCTGCTAGTGTTTTAGAGATGATTACAACCTTTTAAAAACGTTTATCCGTGGAACTAGCAATGGTCGGGAATAAAAAAAAAGAGCGCGCAATTAAAACCGCCAATGTTTATGGTAATGCTAGACACAATGATTTCTAGGGCTAGACCTGTTTATATGCGCTTCTAGTGGGTAAGTAGCACTTATATTGTAAAGGCTAATGCAGAAGAAATACACTGTGCAGTGCAAACACTCAGAGCCGTGTGGCCCCTTCATCTGACATCTAACGAAGGATACGGAAATACCAGGAGTTTATAGACTCAGAAAATGCAGTGATTGAAATGTTCCATTTAACTGAGTGAAAAGGGCAAACTGGCGTCCCCGGGTAGCATCTGCTTTACACGAGCCGTAATTGGTAAATTAGGAAATGACGAGACACATGTCAATCATACGTGCTGGATATTCATCAAATATGCCATTTGTAGAATTAGTAAATTGTACTTTTACATAATGAAGGTCTAACCTGTAGTTTTACTCATCTGCTATTAATACCATGAAGTCTTTTCAATATATGATGTATGCAGCATTTATTAGCAAGACATATTATGCTTTCCTATCCCCCATACATGGCGTCCTTCAGCGCGCCTCGTGCCGGAGCCTGTAATATGGAAGAGAAGGTAGAAAATTGTTACAGCGTTTTCATAAGTAACCGAGATAAAAAAAAATTTTGTCGAAGAAATGTAATTGAAATATTGAAAGTAACTTTTACAATAAATGTACAACTTATCGGTTTCTGGAGGTGCCAAACTCAGATGGTAATTTTATAATTATTTAGATGTTTTTTAATCTTTTCAGAAATTTCTAATCGCGGGATGGACTAGAAATTTTTTTTCCTCACCCACATATTTGGACGGTGATATGATAGATCTTTATTTCCTCTGTGTCTATGCAGAAGTATATATAATACAGTAGTATAGCAAATACAAGTGTTATAGTTTTTTTCTAGAGCTAAAATAAGACTGGGTGGAGGGATTTACGTTACAGTGTATGTTGCACTTATTTGGGAAATTCAGTGTTTTAAGTCTTTTTTTTTTTTTTTTAAAAGATCTATTTCCTGATATACTGTATGTAGGGTTGGATAGGGGATCCCGGTGGTCGGGATTCCACTGGTCAGAATACTGACAGCGGCTTCCCGACAGTGAGAATCCCAACAGCACTAGGTAAGGAACCTAACCCTAACTCCTACCCTAACCCTCCCTTCCCGTTGCCTAACTCTAACCTCATCCCTCTAGTGCCTAAACCTAACCTCCCACTCCCTGCCCCTAAATCTAATCTCTCCCCCCTTATTGCCTAACCCTTCCCCTAGTGCCTAAAGTTAACCCCCGATACTTACTTTCAAGATGCCGGCGGTCGGGATTCCGGAGCCGGGATCTTGACGCTGTCGGGATTACAGCGCAGGTATTGTGATCGCTGGCATCCCGCTTGCAAGGATGCTGACTACATCTGTAGTTATTATCACCATTATAATGAGCGCTCTGCGTATTGAGTTGGTGATTCAATTGTTCTGGGCGCTCATTAGACTGGGTTTAGCCGTGTAAAATGGCTAAACCCGTCTGAAGTCCTGGTTAGGGCAACACAAACCACGTTTGTGCTCGAGCGGAAATGCCGGCGCTGGTGGCTATCTCACTCAGACAGAGCGACAATTGAATTGCTCCGTCTGGCGCCTGAGAATTATATCCTTGCGGGCTAAAAGTTAAATAATTAATTATAATCCTATTCTAAATATACATCTGTTTTATTTATTTTTGTGTAAGTTGCTGACCCCTAGAAGAGGAGGTGGGGCCACCTTACAGCTAAACTATGATAATAAAAGATAAAGTATCTTAATTGAAGTAAAAGGTTTGTGCTAATTTTCTGTCCATCTGCAAATTAGAAATGAATGTTTTACTGCCCTCTCAGGACTTTGGGCTTTTACTGTATAGAATAAAACAAGATATTTCTAACCCCCAATAGACCTCAGGTCTGCTGTCATTTGATTGCTTAGCTCAGAAGTTAAGATTAATATCTTTAAAATCGTTTTGCTACATCATTGGGGAATTACTGTTTTTAAGAACAGTCCTAAGACGCAGATTTCCCTGATCTCTTTTGGACGAATGGCTCGGTTATATGCTTCTCGGAGACTACTGTCAGGACTTGATGTTGTTGTGTCTTCGACCCTGTGCGTGGGTTGTGTGGGATTAGACTGTGGGAGTGTGAAAAGCTGGATGGCTTGATATAGTTTCTTTGCATTGAATAGAACACTCTCAGCTGGAACCACGGAGGAGAACGTTGAGAGGATACAATGGGGGGTCTACACAAGAAAATTGGAGATGACTTCTACTCAAGGCGCTTGATCTGTATTACACTAATTATACATGATTAGATGTAGAAAACCATACGTTCCTTCTATAGTGAACCCTCAGTTGGAGCTTGTCCGTCCTTTTTCTTTTAGTGGATTCACTTTGTTAGTTCGGTTGTTCTTGGAGACGTGTTACATGAAAATATAAGAATACACATTCAATATGAAGACCAGTCTCTAGTAAATTAATATAATAATATTCCCCCTTGTGGTGTCACTTAAGGGCTCTATTGCTTGTCGATTAGCGTACCCACACTCACACTCTAGGGAATTATGTACCTCTTATCTGGGTTTCTTTAGGGTGAGGAAAAAACTTGAAATGGATGACTACCCCTTATACGATTAATGTGCTGTAAGTATATAAAGGGGAACGTACCCCACTTACAGTCTGCACAAAGCGATGCAGCTTACCGTGTTTCCCCGATAATAAGACCTACCCCGAAAATAAGCCCTACCCTTAATTTTGTAACCCGGTCCAAATTAAGCCCTACCCCGAAAATAAGACCTACCTGAATCTCATTTTGATCTGGGAACGCTGCAGAGACCAGCGTTCCCAGTCATGCGCTGAGGATCCTGTGCGGCCGCGCCTGCTGGATCATGTTAGATCCAGTCAGCGCGCAAGTGAGAGCGACATCCCGGACGGCGGCGAGTCAGGTAAGTGCACTGCAATAAGGGACACTGCTACAGGGGGGCCTGCAAAGGGGGGGACCTGCATAAGGGTCACTTCTACAAGGGGGCCTGCAAGGGGGGGGACTGCATAAGGGGCACTTCTACAAGGGGGCCTGCAAGGGGGTGGCCTGCATAAGGGGCACTTCTACAAGGGGGCCTGCAAGGGGGTGCCCTGCATAAGGGTCACTGCTGTCAATGATAATTAATATAAGACCTACCCCGAAAATAAGCCCTATGGTGTTTTTTGAACAAAAAAAAAAATAAGACAGTGTCTTATTATCGGGGAAACACGGTATAAAGGTATCTTTCAGATGTATTATAGGAAATCCAATAGAAATCAGCGTTCCACACTCACTGTGTTCACAGATGGTCCTATGCACTTCAGGGTTTCTTTTCCGCAAATTATCCTCTCCCAAGAATGTGGGGTGTGAGTTTCATATAATCCAAAAAGGTTGGTAAAAATGTATTTTATTCCAGAAAAAACCCCAGTACTATTCCAACAGTCTAACATAAAGAGTGGCAGTATGCATGCTACCCTCTATATACAGCTTAAGAAAACAAAAAACACAAGAAAAAAATCCAAACAGCGTCTTCAAAATATATATATAAAAAAGAATAAAAGCTCAGGTCCTCCCAGTTAAATAATTCCAGCGGACATACCTCATAGATAAAAGGGTAAAAATAACTTATAGCTGTTCACACTCTCTGTCAACACTTTTTGGTTGTGACCAACCTTTATCAAGACCTTTATCAGGATCTAAAACTAGCACCAAGGTGTTGACGAAGACCCTGAGAAGGGATGCAGCGTCTCAGCCGCCGGTGATCTTCAGCAGGGAATCCAGCAAGGAAATATGGGCTCAGCTGTGCCCAAGGGGCCGTTCGCGGCCCCCTGACTGGGTCACCTGGGCTAGCACTAGAAAGATAACTTACCGTATGATTGTGGAATATCTGCCTTGAACCAATGACTAAAGGGTATTGGACTTGCACCAAAGACTTAAGGATTTCGGAATTGCACCGATGACTGAAGGATATCGGACTTGCAACGATGGCTGAAGGATATCGCACTTGCACCGATGGCTGAAGGATATCGCACTTGCACCAATGACCGAGGAATATCGGACGTGAACCGATCGCTGAGGAATATGCGATTTGCACCGATGACTGAGGAATATTGGACTTGCACCAATGACTGTGGCTAAGGAACCAAGTCAGCGTTAACACCAGAGGAATCTCTAACAGATTCAGAGCAGCAGTCAGGATACGCTGGAACCATCTGGGAGTACAAGTGAGTACAGATACAAAGCTCACACGCAGAGCTCTGTGAATTATGGCACTGGAAACCCAGGCCCTGCTGACCTGGAAGCTTTATACCCATGGGTAGATCCGGATTGGGTGGGAGCCCACTAGCCCGTCTTTAATTTACCTTGAACCGGGATCCCCGGTGGGTTGCAACTCTGCACGCATCAGAACTTTGGAACCAAGGAAATATTAACTTGCAAATACCTTTACTGGACTATGGATACATACACTGGACTATGGATACATACACTGGACTATGGATACATACACTGGACTATGGATACATAAACTGGACTATGGATACATACACTGGACTATGGATACATACACTGGACTATGGATACATACACTGGACTGTGGATACATACACTGGACTATGGATACATAAACTGGACTATAGATACATAAATTCTGAATAGGGTGAGATATCCATGGAAAAAAAAATCTTTTACTGCATGTTTATTATTAATATTGGATTGATTCTGTACATACATGTTCTTTAACTTTTGTTAAGCAGTCTTCTACCTGGTTATGTGCATTAATGTTTAGAAATTTATTTTATTGCTACTATTTTAAAGTAATATTGTCATATCATACTACCTACTGCTTTTTATTTCTGAAATAAATATGTTGTTTTAATGTGAAGAATTCTAATGAGTTTGCGCCTAATACACATTTGTTTAGATTTTTACAGGTAAGAAAGAGGGAACATAGGGCCTGATTCAGAGCCGGACGCAATTAGCGCTCGCTCGTCCAGAAAATAGGGGTGGCTATTCAAATGAACCGTTCGCTCTTTGCGGTCTGTTCACACCTCTAGGTCTGAATGAGCGAACAAAACTTGCGGTCGTTTTTTGGAAAAATACGCCCCCTGGCCGCTCGCATCCTACGTCATGTCCGCTATTTATTAGATTAATTGAGTACATCGACCAGGGTATGAACTGCTCGCTATTCTTGTGGTTGGTTTTTCCTACCACAATCTTGCGAGCAGTTCTGGCTATAAAATAACCCAGTGATGTGATCAATGACGCTGCTGTTTTAATTATGCACACCCATAAAACGCCCGTTTTGACCTTTAAGCACGCCTGCGTTCGGATCTCCACTCCCCGTTTTCAAGCACCTTCCCCTGTTACCACCCACATACGCCTCTTTCTGTCACTCAAATTTTCAGGCATTCGCTATTTTGCGAGCACATGAATTTCGACCGCACTGACTGGTTCGCGCATGCGTATTACGATCCGTACGCATGCGCAGTTGGGCAAACATCGCTCGGAGCGAACGAGCGGCCGCTTACGAGCGGCTCTGAATCAGGCCCATTACCCGAATCGTGACAACTGTACTGCATTGTTGGCACGGCACAGCTGCCAGGTAACAAACACTGCACATCAATACACAAAGGGCCTGATTCAGAGCCGCTCGTAAGCGGCCGCTCGCTCGTTCTGACCGATGTTCGCTCATCTGCGCATGCGTACGGATTGTAATACGCATGCGTGAACCAGTCTGTGCGGCCGAAAATCGTTTGTTCGCTATATAGCGGATGCCTGCTACTTTGAGTGACAGGAGGATGCGTATGTGGGTGGTAACGGGAAGGTGCTTGAAAACGGGGAGTGGAATTCAGAACGCAGGCGTGCTTAAAGGTCAAAACTGGCGTTTTAAGGGTGTGCATAATTAAAACAGCAGCGTCATTGACCACGTCACCTGGTTGTTTTATAGTCAGAACTGCTCGCAATATAGTGGTTGGAAAAACCAACCACAAGAATAGCGAGCAGTTCATATGCTGTTCGATGTACTCGATTAATCAAATAAATAGCGGACATGACGTATGGTGCGAGCGGCAAGGGGGCGTATTTTTCAAAATTTCGACCGCAAGTTTTGCTCGCTCGTTCAGACTTAGAGGCGTGAACAGACCGCAAAGAGCGAACGGTTCATTTGAATAGCCACCCCTTTTTTTTGAACGAACAACCGCAAATAGCGAGCAGCTCTGAATCAGGGCCAAAGACAGGAAAATGACCTTTCTGCTGTGGTGGACAGTTAAAGCAAATGAAATCTATATCCTAATTCTCTTAGGTCTGTCCCGTTTTCACCATGCATGCGCAGTGGGTGCTAGTGTGCTTCCCTGTGGCTTCCACTACTAGGGAATCCCGACTCCCCAGCAAGAGAGGAGGAGGACGAGCACCAGAGCGCCTGGGAACACGGGCAGCGGGGCACAGTGGTGGTGGTGGGAGTTAGAGTGGGACAGAGGAGAAGGCAGAGAAAGGGGTGGGATGGGACAGAGCGGGGGTGGGCGTGGCAGAAGCAGACAGCGGAGGGACAGAGCGGGGGTGGGCGTGGCAGACAGCAGAGGGACAGCGGGGGTGGGCGTGGCAGAAGCAGACAGCGGAGGGACAGAGCGGGGGTGGGCGTGGCAGAAGCAGACAGCGGAGGGACAGAGCGGGGGTGGGCGTGGCAGAAGCAGACAGCGGAGGGACAGAGCGGGGGTGGGCGTGGCAGAAGCAGACAGCGGAGGGACAGAGCGGGGGGGGTGGAGCGGGACATCTGCAGGTAGAGCGGGGGCAGAATAGGACAGACTGGGGGGTGAGGAAATGGTTAGGACTGTGGTGTCCTAGCCTATGCCAGGTTCTTTTATCAGTATATGAATTTTATGGAATGGTATTGAAATACCGGCGGCTATCCTGACCATGGATGCCCGACAGGATGAAGATCATGACTGGGGCAGATAAGTACTCTAACCCTACCCTGCCCCCCCCAACCCTCCCTTAGTGGTGTCTAACCTTCCCCCCTAGTGCCTAACCCTGACCTCCCCCGGTGGTGCCTAACCCTAACCCCTTCCTACCGCTGCCTAAACCTAACCCTCCCGGGGGGGGGGTGCCTAGACATAATCTCTCCCTGGGGGTGCCTAACCCTAATCTCCCCCCCCTCCCCCAAAGCCTAACCCAGCTAGACTTCCCAACCCTCTTCCCCCCCCCCCTTCCCCGCAGCTAACAGTAAGGGCGCCCCGGACTTTACTTCATTCGGGCTGGCGTCCTCGCCGTTCGGGCGTCGGGATTAAGATAGGCGTTGGTATTTCGGCGCCTATCTTAAATCCCTTGCCGGGTTTCCGATGTCGGGATTGAGACCGCCGGTCTAGTAACTACTGTACATCCCAATATTTTTACATAAACCCACTGCCTACAGTGTACACCGATCAGCCGTAACAATAAAACTACTGACAGGTCTAGTGAATATCAATTATTATCTTGTTACAATGCTATGAAGGGTGGAATATATTAGGCAGCAAGTGAACACTTAGTTCTTGAAGTTGATGTGTAGGATCTCAGCGACTTTGACATCGGCCAAATTGTGATGGCTTTGACGACTGGAAACTCCAAAACGGCAGGTCTTGTGTTTGAGGTGGATGCTACCTACCAAAACTGGTTCAAGGAAGGACAACTGGTGGACTGTCAACAGGGTCATTGGTGCCCAAGTATCATTGAGGCATCATTGAAGGGAATCGAAAGCTAGCCTTCTGGTTCTATCCCACGGAAAAGCTACTGTAGCACAAATTGCTGAAAGAGTTAATGCTGTCTATGAGAGAAAGGAGCCAGAACACACAGAGCATTGAGACTGCATAGCTGCAAACCGGTCAGAGTGCCCATGAGGACCCGCCCTGTCTACCGCCGAAAGCGCCTACAACGGGCAAATGAGCTTCAGAACTGGACCATGAAGCAATGGAAGAAGGTGGCCTCACATTTTCTTTTCTATCATGAGGACGACTGGGTGCGTGTGCATCGTTTACCTGGAAAAGAGATGGCACCAGGATGGGAAGAAGGCAAGCTGGCGAAGGGCAGTGTGATGCTCTGGGCAATGTTCTGCAGGGAAGCCTTGGGTCCTGGCATTGAGGTGGATGTTACTGTGGCATGTACCACCTACCTATACATTGCTGCAGACCTAGTACAACCCTTCATGGCAACGGTATTCCCTGATGGCATTGGCCTCTTTCAGGAGGATAATGCGCCCTGACACACTACAAAAATTGTTCACAAATGGTTTGAGGAGCATGACAAAGAGTTCAAGTTGCTGACTTGGCCTCCAAATTCCCCAGATCTCAATCTGATCCAATATCTGTGAGATGTGCTGAAAATCAAGTCTGATCCATGGAGAGCCCACCTCACACCTTACAGGACTTCAAGTATCTGCTGTTAACGTCCTGGTGCCAGATACCACAGGACACCTTCAGAGGTCTTGTGGTGGCCATGCCTCGATGGGTCAGAGCTGTTTTGTCGGCACAATATAAGACAGGTGGGAATTGGCATGACTCCGGAAGCCTGCATGGTGCAGAATCCCGACAGAGGTAGGTAAGTAGCCTAACCTCCCCCTTTCCCCCTAACACTCCCTGGCTGTTGCCTAACTCTAACCTCACCAAGGGGTGCCTAACCCTAACCTCCCCCCTTCCTGCACCCTAAACCTAACCTTCCTGAGGGGGTGCCTAACCTCCCCCCAGTGGTGCCTAACCCCCCCTTCCTCATGCCTAACCCTAACCAAGCACGGGGGTTGCCTAACCCTAATCTCCCCCTGCGGGTGGCTAAACCCAACACCCCCTTCCTCGGGGACAGAGCAATTACTTACCCGTCCGGACGATCGGGATTCCAGCGGTTCGAGATGCCGACGTTGGTATCCTGTTCTCCTTTGGGATTTCAGTGCCTGGCATCCCGTCCACCGGCAATATGACTGCATCCCGACAGGTGGTTTTAATGTTATGGCTGATCGGAGTATGTATGTGATTGATTCTGCACTGAGAATTTGAATTCCCTGCATATTTCCACTTATGATTAGTAGCAGTAGCCTTGTTGCTTGTTTGTGTTTTAATTTATTGTTTGGTTAAAGCTCAAACACCAGGTTCTGCTAAGGACAAATAGATAAGTAGCAGCAGGACTAGTGCAGGCTTCATGTTTGTCCTCCCTGTCGGATAGTTTAATATATTTTATCATCGACTGCAATTTTTTAAATTCTTAATCTGCATATTTATCAAGGATCCTCAATCTCAGGCAATATTTGTCCCTGCAGTACACGTCACCTGGTTGTAAAATATATTTGAAAACTTAATTGAGAATTTATATTCTTTGACCTTATAAAAAAAAAATGTCGGAACAATCCCCAGATTACTGTACCCCGACACGGCCAAGATCACCGATGTTTCCGGCGTCATCCGGGAACCTACTGCGTGGATGTGGTTTTCAGTGCTCTAAAGGTGTAATCTAGCAAGCCTTATCTCCCCGCAGGGCACGCCGGTCCGAGGAATCACAACGCCATGAAATACACTGTATCGTTGTTATTATTATTCACAGCGGATGGATGCGGGGACAGGAGTAACGCTTCACCACCACAGAACACCAAAGACGAAGCTGTTTTCAGTTAACACTGAGTTGCTAATGATTTTAATGAGAGCGCCTTCTGGATTCATATTTTTTTCATAAAATACATCACACTAAAACAAAATCAATGGGAAAGATTAATTAGGGCCTTTTTAGATGCCTTCTGCGCTGTTGTTTTTTTTCGGAGGCGCAGATGAAGAATGCTACCCTTTATTTAAGCTAAGTTGTTTGACATTTAGATGAGAGAATGAAAGAAAAACACTAACAAACACGGGAACGATTTTTGACAGCTCTTTGTCATGCACGGAGAGAAAAAAGGGGGCTGGCTGTGAGACGCGACTTTGAAGCTTCAGAAATTTGTAATGAAAAATTTAAGATACAAGGGAGGAAGAAAGCTGCTCGATTCATTTGCCTTCCGCATACATTAACACTTGTAATTCAAACTAAAGGTTTGCTGTGTGTTTTCCTAATTCTGACTCCACTAAATAACACAGGATCGCTTTGATATTCCCAAATCATATGTGTATCTCGCCTCCATTAAGAAATACAGGGACAATGATAATCACTCTCTCGGCGCTAATGAGAAGCCCATTGCTCTTTAATTATCAGAGACATGAAACCGAAATACTTCAAAGGGCTTGTGGATCACACTGTCTTTGGGCAACACGGAAGAAGTGTTTATTAGTCTGTCAAACGAACACCACCCAAGCGATAGTCTCTTCTTTTATCTGCCCTTTATTTTCTGCGCCTTAAATCATCAATGCCACTGCCGGCTTCCATGTTCCATATTCAGTAGAGGCACAGGAAGATGCGGAGGTACAATCAGCGTGCGCCGACAAGCCACGCGACTCGGAACGTTGTTGTAATGGAGGGTAAAGGGAAGGCAGATGCTCCTGTTTGGCTAATGAGTCCCTAACGGGGTGGAAAAGTAATTTGGGATTAAAGCCCTGCCGTAGTTGTTGTTACATAACATAGGGTAAAAGTTGACTCAAAATTTCCCATAGGTTAAGTTTTGCCAGCGAAAGAGCGCTTGGGTTCCGCTGCCTGTAGTGTTGGCCTGATTCATTACAGATCGCTATTACGATCTCGGCTGCGGTTACACACGCAGTCCCACTGCGAATATATGCTAATGATTGCTCTTGCTGTGCCGTCGCAGCCTAACATAAGGACGCCCACTTCTCCTTACACACATCCGTAATACTTAGCAAGTCTGCGAAACCATCGGTAACAATGAGTACCAACGCAGCCTCACACACACTTGCACAAGCCCTGACCTTACTTACAAATTTCTAACCTCATCACACGCAGTGAAAGCCCAAGCTGCGTATGGCATCGCAATGGCTAATTTATGCACGCCCCTATAACGGCGTTCAAACGCCTGCAACCACTCACTTCCCCCCCCCCCTTCGTCACCACCCCGAAACAATCACTTCCTATCAATCACTCTGCAATTTGTCTGCGTAGTCACTGTGATCGCAGTAAAGCATACGAATGTCCAGTACGTAACAATTGTCCGTCTGCGTGCGCAATCGCAGTTGCGATTGGTAGTGAATCAGGCCCTGTATTGGTAGTTTGCGTTTTGCAGAATATATGGGCTAGAAGTAGAGCTGGAATGATGACGTGGTGTGATCGGGTTGGGGAAGGACTGGTAGCACTTACAAGGAGATTCCTCCTGGAAAACATGGCAGGATCGTATTAAACGTTTCACTCCTTTCTAGGAAGAAGCTTGTACTCCCTGGGCCTGGCTCAGAGATGCACGCTATACCGCTGTTTGCGCAGTTGTGCGGTTATCGATGGTCTGCGCATACATCTAAGTCACACTGCGAATGCATTAAGTTTCATTACCGAGGTCGTCTGCAGTAAAAATTTTATTCGCAAGCGATTGACAGGCAGAGGCCATCTGTGGGCGGCGATGGGGAGGTGGCGACTCAAACACAGGTGTGTAATGACGAATTGTGCGGCGTGTCTCTCCCTGTGACTGCGATCCCATATTCAGTGAAAATAGCTCCGGCGTCTCAGTTCTGGTGGAATCGGTATGACATACCGCCGGGATGAAATACCGACGCCGGAAGTCCGGTAGATGAAGATCACGACAACACTTGGTAAGTATCCTAACCCTCCACTCTCCTCCCCCTAACCTTCCCTTAGGGGTGCCAAACCCTAATCTCCCCTATGCCTAAACCTTACCTCCCCCCCGGGGGTGCCTAACCCTAACTTCCCTTCCTCTAGCCTAATCCCCTCCTGGGGGGGTTTAGGCCCTAACCTAACCCCCCGCCGCTATCAGCGCCCGGCTTACCTACGTTCGGTATGCCGGGCGTCGGGATTGCGGCTTGGGGCTGATGATAGGTGTCGGTATTTAGATACCTATCATTAGTCCCATGCAGGGATTTCACAGTCGGGAAGCCGGCAGTCGGCATTTCGACCGCCGGCTTCCTGACAATATACCGTTCCGGTGGTCATTCTGCACAACCATAGGGTTACTCAGTCTGATAATCAACTGATCTATGACCGAACTGCGACTTTGTAATGCAGCCGCTTGGATTTGCAAAGTCGCGGGTGGGCGTCTTAATGCAAATCTTAAAGGCTGCAGCATTTGCATATTTTTGCACAGTCACTGCGTACGTATTCGCATCTGTGGCAGCATTAGTGTAAAATTCTGAACCTGGCTCTCTGTTGGCAACACGGCTTCTGTACATTCTGTCTGTAAGACGCTGTCCATACAAACTCTCTGGCCACAACACGGCTTCCATACAAACTCTGGCCACAACACGGCTTCCATACAAACTCTCTGGCCACAACACGTCTTCCATACATACACTCTGGCCACAACACGTCTTCCATACAAACTCTCTGGCCACAACACGTCTTCCATACATACACTCTGGCCACAACACGGCTTCCATACAAACTCTCTGGCCACAACACGTCTTCCATACATACACTCTGGCCACAACACGGCTTCCATACATACTCTCTGGCCACAACACGGCTTCCATACATACACTCTGGCCACAACACGGCTTCCATACAAACTCTCTGGCCACAACACGTCTTCCATACATACACTCTGGCCACAACACGGCTTCCATACATACTCTCTGGCCACAACACGGCTTCCATACATATACTCTGGCCACAGCACGGCTTCCATACATACACTCTGGCCACAACACGTCTTCCATACATATACTCTGGCCACAACACGGCTTCCATACATACTCTCTGGCCACAACACGGCTTCCATACATACTCTCTGGCCACAACACAGCTTCCATACAAACTCTCTGGCCACAACACGTCTTCCATACATACACTCTGGCCACAACACGTCTTCCATACATACACTCTGGCCACAACACGTCTTCCATACATATACTCTGGCCACAGCACGGCTTCCATACATACTCTCTGGCCACAACACGGCTTCCATACAAACTCTCTGGCCACAACACGGCTTCCATACAAACTCTCTGGCCACAACACGGCTTCCATATATACACTCTGGCCACAACATGGCTTCCATACATACTCTCTGGCTGCAACGTGGTGTCCATACATACTAACTGCAACACGGCTTCCGTACATACACTCTGGCTGCAACGTGGCGTCCATACATATTGACTGGCCACAACACGGCTTCCGTACATACTCTCTGGCAGCAATGTGACATCCATACATACTGACTGCAACACTGCTTCCGTCTATACTTTCTGGCAACAATATAGCATCTGTACTCTCTGAACGCAACACGCAAACACTTTTCTTCTAGAGAGTGTGTGTGTGTGACTGTGTGTGACTGTGTGTATGGTGTCCACACTGAACACATTGCGCCAAGCAGTGCAACCATAACATTGTACACGGCATTGTGCTAATGACATTATGCATGGCACTGTCTGTGCCAACCTTATTATATTTGGCACTGTATCAGCGACTTTATAAAAGACACTGTGCCAACTACATTGTGTACGGCACTACATATATATATATATATATATATATATATATATATATGGCACTTTAGCTGCTACAGTATAGGTGGCCCTACCTATAACTACATAATACGTAGGACTGTCCCAAATATATTACACCCATCACTGTACCAACTACATTATATGCAGGACTGTCCCAAATATATTACACCCATCACTGTACCAACTACATTATATGCAGGACTGTCCCAAAATATAATTCCCATCACTGTACCAACTACATTATACGCAGGACTGTCCCAAATATATTATACCCATCACTGTACCAACTACATTATACGCAGGACTGTCCCAAATATATTATACCCATCACTGTACCAACTACATTATACGCAGGAATGTCTCAAATATATTACACCCATCACTGTACCAACTACATTATACGCAGGACTGTCCCAAATATATAATTCCCATCACTGTACCAACTACATTATATGCAGGACTGTCCCAAATTTATTATACCCATCACTATACCAACTACATTATACGCCGGACTGTCCCAAATATATAATTCCCATCACTGTACCAACTACATTATACGCAGGACTGTCCCAAATATATTATACCCATCACTATACCAACTACATTATACGCAGGACTGTCCCAAATATATAATTCCCATCAGTGTACCAACTACATTATACACAGGACTGTCCCAAATATATTATACCCCTCACTGTACCAACTACATTATACGCAGGACTGTCCCAAATATATTATACCCATCACTGTACCAACTACATTATATGCAGGACTGTCCCAAATATATAATTCCCATCAGTGTACCAACTACATTATACACAGGACTGTCCCAAATATATTATACCCATCACTATACTAACTACATTATACGCAGGAGTGTCCCAAATATATAATTCCCATCACTGTACCAACTACATTATACGCAGGACTGTCCCAAATATATTATACCCACCACTGTACCAACTACATTATACGCAGGACTGTCCCAAATATATTATACCCATCACTGTACCAACTACATTATACGCAGGACTGTCCCAAATATATAATTCCCATCACTGTACCAACTACATTATACGCAGGACTGTCCCAAATATATAATTCCCATCACTGTACCAACTACATTATACGCAGGACTGTCCCAAATATATAATTACCATCACTGTACCAACTACATTATACGCAGGACTGTCCCAAATATATTATACCCATCACTGTACCAACTACATTATACGCAGGATTGTCCCAAATATATTATACCCATCACTGTACCAACTACATTATATACAGGACTGTCCCAAATATATTATACCCATCACTGTACCAACTACATTATACGCAGGACTGTCCCAAATATATTACACCACCCATCACTGTACCAACTACATTATACGCAGGACTGTCCCAAATATATTACACCCATCACTGTACCAATTACATTATACGCTGTACTGTCCCAAATATATTACACCACCCATCACTGTACCAACTACATTATACGCAGGACTGTCCCAAATATATTACACCCATCACTGTACCAAGTACATTATACGCAGGACTGTCCCAAATATATAATTCCCATCACTGTACCAACTACATTATACGCAGGACTGTCCCAAATATAGTATACCCATCACTATACCAACTACATTATACGCAGGACTGTCCCAAATATATAATTCCCATCACTGTACCAACTACATTATACGCAGGACTGTCCCAAATATATTATACCCATCACTATACCAACTACATTATACGCAGGACTGTCCCAAATATATTATTCCCATCACTGTACCAACTACATAATACGCAGTACTGTCCCAAATATATTATACCCATCACTATACTAACTACATTATGCGCAGGACTGTCCCAAATATATAATTCCCATCACTGTACCAACTACATTATACACAGGACTGTCCCAAATATATTATACCCATCACTGTACCAACTACATTATATGCAGGACTGTCCCAAATATATTATACCCATCACTGTACCAACTACATTATACGCAGAACTGTCCCAAATATATTATACCCCTCACTGTACTAACTACATTATACGCAGTACTGTCCCAAATATATTATACCCATCACTGTACCAACTACATTATACGCAGGACTGTCCCAAATATATTATACCCATCACTGTACTAACTACATTATACGCAGTACTGTCCCAAATATATAATTCCCATCACTGTACCAACTACATTATACGCATAACAATAAAACTTTATCCTTGGTGCAAATCAAATCAACTTATAGAAATTGCCTTGAGTGAATATATTAGTGTTTCCGCTAGACTGCGGGCAGGGAAGCTCTGCGCACGCCTTCGGCGCATGCTCCCGAAGGGGTTTGTGGCCAAATGGGGAGGAGGGGGCGTGTCTTTGTGATACGCCCCCAATTCGTCACACTTGCGGGGGGTACCAAGCACTTACAGAGTTGCTAGGCTTCCCTCAAGCTCTCCCCTCACTGTACATAGATGCCGTGCGCATCCGGTAACCGCAGTGGCCTGCGGATGGGGAAGGTACAGAGCAGCTATCAGGGCAGGGCAGATTTTGCCACTTTTAGCCCTGCTAAAACAGCCTAGTGGCAATCACTATATATAAATTTAACCAATTCAAATATAGCTACAGGTTTCTAGAAAAATGGCAAACATTCAAGAACATACTAATGTAAACCTGCGCTGCAGATTGTATTAAATATACCAGCGTTTAATAACATTTTAAAATTAATTACATACCATACAGTATATTGTTGTACATGTGAATCTACTTTTATTTAATTTAAGATTGTTATTAAACAAAATGACTGTTCAGTATATCTGGTATATTTATTTAATCCAATGTGCACACGGGTTTATAAAAGTATGTACTTACATTAAACGTGGCACTGTACAAACTGCATTATGCACAGCACTATACAAGTTACATTTTACCCGCCACTGGAACAACTACATTATATGCGGCACTGTCATAATTGCCATAAACTGTACTAAAGATGTTATACACAGCACGGCTGTGCACTGAGGGGAAATATACACAGCACTGTACTGAGGGGATTATAGGGAGTAGGACCCTGCAATGATTACATGATACCGTGGTAGGTAGAATATAATATTACATACATCATCATTTTCAGCCTTTCTCCAGCAAGATGCATTGACAACCTATTATAGCGTATACATACACAAATTAGTCCAAAACAGATGTAATTGAACAGTTGGCGAGTCGAGCACTTATTACACAGAGCCTCTAACTATATTGCACTAGAGATTAAAATGAACATATTGCTGGGAGGTTCACAAACTGGTGCTGAACACTCGGCTAAATGCGGGTGGGCGGATTTATTTTCAGATTAAATAAGAAAATGATCTGAGTGTCCTTTCTTATTACAAGACGACTGCAGTAATATGAGGGCTACAGGCCACGTCCACCCGTGTCCTTTGTGTGTTGTTCTTCAGACAAAGGAAACAAGATGTCATTTCTATATTTCTATTACCGGGCCAGCAATATTCCGGGGGCGATTCGGAGGTGGACGCAGTTGCGATTTGTTTTGTCGAGTTGTAACATGCAAATGTTAATTTCAGCCTTCCCTTTTTGTACTAGTGAGCACAGTGCAAGCCCCAAGACTCTCACTTTCAATGCTCATGGATGGTGCAACTCTGCCCGGTGGTTCCGTACTCACCTCTAAACTCTGGCTACAGGGCCGGATTAAGAGGGGAGGCGACTGGGGAGCACACAGGGGGGGTTTCTGTGTACCTAGAAACCCCCCTGACGATCCAATTCCCCCCTTCACTGGCGGTAATAGGGGCGGGGCCAATACAGCAAGCAGGTGCACGTCCCCATTAGCAACCTGCAGCTGCTGCATACAAATGTGTGTCTATGTACTGTTTTATTGTGTATATATGTTTATGTATGTGTTAGTGTGTGTATACTGTGTATGTACTGTATATGTGTTAGTGTGTATGTGTTTATATGTGTGTATACTGTATATGTGTGTTAGTATGTTATATATAATATATACATTTGCTACATATATATTTATATATATGTGTGTGTGCGTGCTTAACACACACGTGGGGGGGGGATTAGGATCCATGTGGCTTGGTGGGGGACCCCACAATTTAGTTGCCCCAGGAGCCCACAAGCCTTAATCCGGCCCCTTCTGGCTAAACATGGCCGCCATGGCTGCGGGTCTGCGTTTGGGAATGCAGCCGTGTTCTCTGACACGGCCATGACTCTCCCACAGTATGCCCAATGAGCCTTTTTGTTACCTTCGTTTCAGTCTGCCTCCCATGGTTTTGCCTCCCTGGTTCTAATGGCAGCGCAGCCTAGCAAATAATTACTCGCAAACATCGGCACCTTCTCTAAATCAGGCACAATGAGCCTGATTCACTACCGTACGCAACTGCGATTGCGCATGCAATCGGACAATTGTTTTGTTCTGCGCATGCTTATGCATCGCAGTGCGCGAGCCGACCCGATGCGACTACGCAGACCCATCGCAGAGTGATTGACGGGATGTGCCGTTTGTGGGAGGTGACGGGGGGGGCTGCGAAACGCAGGCACCCCGGTGCGTTTGGACGCCGTTGCAGGGACGTGCATAAATTAGCCACTGTGATGCCGTACGCAGCCTGAGGACTCATAGCGTACTGAAGTTAGCAATTCCTGAGTATGGTCAGAGCTTGTGCAAGTGTGCGTGAGGCTGCGATGGTACTCCATGTTACCGATGGTTTCTCAGAATTGCTAAACATTACAGATGTGTGCTAAGTAAAGTGGGCGCCCTTATGTTGTGCTGCGATGGGATAGTGAACGCAATGAATTAGCATACTATCACAGTTGAACTGTGTGCGTAATCGCTATTGCATACGCAGTTGCGAACTGTAGTGGATCAGGACCAGTGTGTCCTATTGAAGCGTCCCATCAGTAACCAGAACACTGAGAAACACTCCCGAACTGTGCCACTGGGCGGTCAGTGACTTTTTGGCATCACTGTTGTGCACAACGACACATGAGATTTACATATGTGGAATAAACTTGACAAAAAAAGAAGATATACAGTGAGAAAAAGAAACCATTACCCTGGCACAATTCATACCAACGTCCAGTACCCCAAGTGGCAAAAAATCATATTGCATTTAACTATTACTGGAATATATTCATGAAGTTCTGTAAAATTTACAACCGTAGAGGAAAACAGGACAAGTTGCCGGTTCTACATGAGGTGATCCGGGAGGTATGGATTCCATGGCGTGTAAGTGGCGGGGCTAAGTCTAGGATGTGATGGCAGAATCGCATTCTATGTAGAGATGTGCTCACGTGAATTTACACCTGTTGTCAGACGGACCTGTTGCACCAAAGATACAGTTGGTGCAAGTGCACGCGTATTGTATGCACGGCTATGAAACCAAATGTACTGATAGGGGCAGTGTGGCTATATAACATTATTCTCTGCACACACAATGTGAATGCGATTACGGACAATTCGTAATGTTTGTGGGGGTTAAAACATTTGCACGGTTTGAGGGCTCAGAATTTGGGAGAGTTTCTTACAGATACTTTTCGAGATAACCATGGATATCTCGAAAACCTGAACTGTTGGGGAGCCTTGGGAACCTCTGAACTATTGTTTCATTTTTCTGCATCATGGGGATATTTAGTCTTGCAGTACAAGATTATTAACCCCCCCCCTGCACAAGTCCTAACCCATCAGCATAAATCATATAATTCTATCACGTCATGTAGCCCCCAGCACGAGTCCTATAACCCCGCTCCCCAGCATGAGACATACCCCCAGCACAAATCCTAACCCACCAGCATAAATCATACAATTCTATCACGTCATGTAGCCCCCAGCATGAGTCTTATACCTCCGTCCCCCAGCATGAGACTTATACCACCAGCATAAGTCCTGAACCACCAGCATAAATCATATCATTCTATCACGTCATGTAGCCCCCAGCACTAGTCCTATAACCCCGCCCCCCAGCATGAGACTTATACCCCAAGCACAAGTCCTAACCCACCAGCATAAATCATATCATTCTATCACATCATGTAGCTCCCAGCACGAGTCCTATAACCCCGCCCCCCAGCATGAGACTTATACCCCAAGCACAAGTCCTAACCCACCAGCATAAATCATACAACTCTATAACGTCATATGGGAAGCAGTCGGGAAGCCGACTGCCTATATACCGGCAGCAGGCTTCCCGACTGTCTTATCCCGGCAAGGGTGAAATGCCGTGAGTCTAGATGTAGATGCCCGCATTTCCCCGACGCCGGGAGACCGGCGCCCGGCATCACGATCGTAGTGATGGCGAGCGCCGCGAGCGGACAGCCGCGGGGGGGAGGGTTAGGTTTAGGGCTCCCAGGGAGGACTTAGGGTTAGACACCCCCCCGGGAGGGTTAGGCTAGGGGGAGGGAGGGTTAGGGTTAGGCACCCCCCCGGGGGACTTAGGTTTAGGTAGCGGGGAAGGGGGTGGTTAGGGTTAGGCACTTAGAGGGGGGATTAGGGTTAGGCACTTGGGGGGGAAGTTAGGGTTAGGAACCCCTAAGGAGGGTTAGGGGGGTTAGGTTAGGTTAGTGGATACTTACCTATCCACGATCGGGATTTCCAGCGCTGTCGGGCTTCCGCTGCATCGCACTCTGCTCCTGTGGGGCTGCCGCTGACGAGAATTGAACCGCCGGCGGTATTTCATACCCATTCCCGTCATATAGCCCCCAGCACGAGTCCTATAGGTTCCGTGAATTGGTTTAATATTTCAAGGGGGTGAGAAAAATGCAAATAGAAATAAGTAGATGCTGGCCAGAGGTCTGCTTCAACTCCATGTTCTCCTCTAATACTCACAACAACAAGCAACCGTTTACTTGTATCAAGGACAGAGACTCTTTCATTTCAGGAATAAATCTCCCAGGATCATAAAAATAATGTAATTTAACATAAAACACTTTGTAATAAAAAAAAAAATGTGATGCTAAATGCTTAGAAAAATAATTTCTTGCTTATAAATAAATGGCGATCTGCTTAAGAGCGTCATTGAGCACAGTGTTCATGCAGTTTCCATTTCTTTGATTATTTTAAGTAAATGTTCCAGAAATGTAACATGTCCTTCCTAATTTGCAAATGATATGCAGCATTTTTCAAAAAAAGAAAAGTGTGAAATTTCTACATTAAGTGTCTTCCATTAATGTGAAGCTGCTCAATGACCTGTAAAGAATTAGTGATTGGGTGGAATTATCAGGAAGACAAATCTGGCTCATTTTGGTTTCAATTTAAACGTCTTCGGGAGCAGGATCCGGCGGTAAGAAAAAAAAAAAAAACATTTCTGCTTAACACGAGATTGTCTGAATGCAGCAGCCGCATGTGTTAAAAATGGATTGAGAGATTGTAACAAGTCGAGGAGTATCCATATTTTCACTGTTGTAATTGTACGTTCTAGACATCCTTCACAGTTTCTCAACTTTTACTGAAACAGCTGTTATTTCATCTAATCTTAGTGCAAGAAGGAAAAATTTAGCAAAAAAAAGCAATTATACATCATAGTGTTTTATCATTAAAAAAAAAAAAACAGCTTGATTTTAAAAAGCTCTTAAAAACCAGCAACACATATAGTAGACTAAGGGGGATATTTAAAAAGTATTGAAAGATTTATTTTTTCCCCGTGCAATCGAATGAAATTATTTAAGTGAACATTTGAATAATAAGACTTTTTAATGCAATCAAAAATGGGGATAGAGGAAACGGTATAAGCAACAGAAAAAGAGGGTACTATGGCTATATTGCCCCCCCCCCTCACCCCCAAAAAATAAAACGAAATTGAAATATTTTAGTAGATAAAAATAGAAATAATTAAAAGCTATGGGAATTGTAAGGACTTTACTTGTTTTATTCATAGATGCTTCACTGACTTAAATGTCAGTCCTCCCCCTTTGACTTCAATTACAGCAATAAGTAGTAAGAAATTAGTCCAGTTTGCTCTAAGATCGTCATGTTTACAGGGAAAATGTAGTGGATGGAACAGAGCAATATTCTGCAGGTGTCCATGGTGAGCAGTAATAGAACATATCACTATGTATCTAACGGGGTATGCGTAACAGAGCAATGTTCTGCAGGTGTCCATGGTGAGCAGTAATAGAACATATCACTATGTATCTAACAGGGGGTATGCGTAACAGAGCAATGTTCTGCAGATCTCCTGGGAGGGCAGTAATATAATAATCTGCAGAATATATCAATATGTATCTGTCAGGGGTAAAGTGGCAGAGCAATAATCTGCATATCTCAAAGTTATGTAATAGTCTGCAGATTATATCACTGTGCATCTGTCAGGGGGTAGATGGAACAGAGCAATGTTCTGCAGATCTCCAAAGAGGGCACTAATAATTTGCAGAATATATCAGTATGTATCTGTCAGGGGATAGATCAAACAGAGTAATATTCTGCAGGTCTCTAGAGAGGCCAGTAATGTAATAATCTGCAGAATATATCAGTATGTATCTGTCAGGGGATAGATCAAACAGAGTAATATTCTGCAGGTCTCTAGAGAGGCCAGTAATGTAATAATCTGCAGAATATATCAGTATGTATCTGTCACGGGATAGATCGAACAGAGTAATATTCTGCAGGTCTCTAGAGAGGTCAGTAATGTAATACTCTGCAGAATATATCACTATGTATTTGTCAGGGAGTACATAGAACAAAGCAATATTCTGCAGGTCTCTAGAGAGGTCAGTAATGTAATAATCTGCAGAATATATCACTATGTATCTGCCAGAAGGTAAATGGAAAAGAGCAATGTTCTGCAGGTCTATACAGAGGTCAGTAATATAATACTCTGCAGAATATATCACTATGTATCTGTCAGGGGATAGATAGAACAGAGCAATATTCTGCAGGTCTCTAGAGAGGTCAGTAATGTAATAATCTGCAGAATATATCACTATGTATCTGTCAGGGAGTAAATGGAAAATAGCAATGTTCTGCGGGTCTCTAGCGAGATCAGTGATGTCATAATCTGCAGACTATATCACTATGTATCTGTCAGGGAGTAAATGGAAAAGAGCAATGTTCTGCAGGTCTCTAGCGAGATCAGTGATGTAATAGAATTATAGAAAAACCTGGTGCTCCTAAAAATATAGAATTCAATGGAAATGCAGCTCCCGGAAATGATGGGATGCTGAGTCCCAATATACAATCAGTACAATATAGATAAGAAGAAGAGAGAGAGCGCAAATGGGATGAATATACAAATGTATTTGTTACTATTGAAACCATACAGGTTTTACATGTGCTCATATGTACCCAAAACATTAAAGATACAAAATATACATAAAATTACACTCAAATAAGCAAAGACTCTCAAATATATAAAAACTGTCAACGTAAATAGTTTCCAATGACCCTATTACACTATATAAGCCAAACGCCTTTAATGCAGCCAACAGATCCAAAAACACAGGAAGGACTGTCACTCAGATATATCCTGTGCAGTTGAGCTTTTCTAAGTGATAGTAATAGTCTGCAGATAGTGTATATCACTATTTCAGGATGGCGTTAGATCAGAGCAATAAATCTGTTCTCGTGTTTCATTTAACAGAAGATCAGTGTTCTGCAGAACATTCCTGTTTTGCAACAAGCCTGTAAAGTGGTCGCTCTGCAATGGACGGACACATGGACATAAGTAATCTGGCTAATTTCTCTGCATACATTGTGTCAGTAACATGAATTGGAGCTGCCACTTTGATGTCACACATTATAAAGGACAAATGATCTATGCTGTAATTGTAGTTGATAATGTACTGTTTGGACAGTGCATGCCTGATATATGTACCCTGTAAGCACAGTGTCCTGTAATGCCTTTTGTTTTATTTTGCCCTCATACAATAGCTGTGCCCCAGTGACAGTCGCCTTTATTACAGAGGGAAAAATCTAATCTGGAAAATGGCAGCAATATTTAGCAGCTATCAGCAGAGTACATATATTTCCAACCTCGTTGTATATATACATTTAAAGGAGTTGTTCCTCTGAGCTACTGTACACAGAACATTTCTGAAAGTTATTCAGAATTAGAAAACATGTTACAAGTCGGTCTTTTTTTTCTTGTAACAAGAGTTGTGTGCGTGAGAAATGGTGTCCTGTGTTTTCACAGTTGGACAGTTCTACCGCTGTGTTTGTACTTACAAGAAATACTCAGTCTAATGTTTACTATTGATCACTACATGGGCCTCACGGTCCATGTGTTCCAGATAAAAGAACAATTTGAACGTCTTATTTCCAGAAATTGACTGACCTTGCTGAAGTACCCAGTATTGCCTGGGTGTAAATCTTCAAGTTATTACGTTTTATTATGTGATGTTGTCCAAATCCATCCAGTGGAAGGCCCCGAGCAGGCTCCCTGGGTCAAAGTTCTGCCCCACACACTCCGCCAGGAGGTCCAACCGGGACCCCAACCACTCCATTAGGCATCCCAGACCAATTGCCAGCCCTTTGTGCAGTTGTCATCCGATCCATTCAGTGGAAGGCCCAGGACCGGCTCCCCAGGTCAAAGTTCTGCCCAGCGTACACCAATGGGAGGTTCGACCAAGATCTCAACCCCCTAGTATGGCTTCTGGGATCCAATGTTACCACTCTGAGAAGTTTTCATCAAAATTATGTGATGTCGTCTAAATCCATTCAGTGGAAGGCACAGAACAGGCTCCCTGGGTCAAAGTTCTGCCCGGCGCTCTCCGCCATGAGGTCTAACTGGGACCCCAACCACTCCATTAGGCATCCAGGACCAATTGCCACCCCTCTGTGAAGTTTTAATCCAAATGTATCCAGTGGAAAGCTGGATCAAAGTTCTGCCCAGCGTGCCCAGATCAAAGTCCTGCCCAACGTACAATAGGACTTCAACAGCCTAGTATGGGATCCAGTGTTACCATTCTGTGAAGTTTTTGTCCAAATCCATCCAGTGAGAGGCTCAGAACAGGCTCCCTGGGACAAAATTCTGCCCAGTGTAGACTAACGGGAGGTCCTACCGGGACCCTAACGCCCCCTAAAACCTAACCAAGATCCAACTGGACCGCCTTGTGTTGGTTTCATCCCAATCAGTGCGCAGGGATGTCCGAATGCATAACTGGACAGACAAACAGACCGATTAATTTTATGGGATGCACAGTAGTTAGATTACCGGCGGCCAGAATGCCGGCCGTTGGAATCCCTACCCGGGACTAAAGATATCTTTAGCCTCACGCCGAAATCCCCATGGCTGGCTTACTGACCGAAGGTAAGCTGGACTTTATAGCTGTTAGCCGCAGGGGGGGTGGGTAGTTAGGTTTAGGCACCCCCGGTAGGGTTAGGGTTAGGCTAGAGGAAGGTGGGGTTAGGGTTAGGCATCATTGGGGGGAGGTTATGGTTAGGCACCCCTCGGGAGGGTTAGGTTTAGGGTGCAGGAAGGGGGTTTAGGGTTAGGCACCACCGGGGGGAGGTTAGGGTTAGGCACCCCTAAGGGAGGGTTAGTGGGGGACAGGGGAGGGTTAGGGTACTTATCAGCCCCTGCCGGGATGTAGACCGCACGGGCTTCCAGCATCGGTATTTCATCCGGAGGCTAATGAGCCGCCGGCATTACGTGACGATTCTGAATTTTATATATAAGATATTGAAGTGAACAGGAAGTGTGTGAAACTTTACCTGTAAGATACATATATGATAAGTTAAAATTATTCCTGCATGTAGAAAACCCAGCCTGAGGTGACTCGCGACGCTATCTCAGCTTTTTATGCTGGTATCCCCAGAAATGGATGCGGCCCAAGCCTCATTTTCAGTGCTGATGATGTCACTTCCCGGATACATCTTTGCAATCCTCCCAACCACTTTTTGTCACTGTGTGGACTTCCTCGGTGGGTGTGTCTAACTCAGACACTGCTGATATTTACTGTATATAGCAATCCCAATCAGATAAGTAATTACTTTTCCCAAATAGCACAAAACTGGAATATTTTAAATTTTATGTGAGTTTTTGATGCTCTCAGTAAAGTCATTGTTCAAACTTCACCATTGTACACCCCCAGCTCTTTACTTTCCATATACTGTATTAATATAAAACACACACAAATATATATATATATATATATATATATATACTTATATATATTTATGTATACAGTATATATATATATATATATATATACATACAGTCAGGTACATAAATATTTGGACATTGACAGAATTTTCATATTTTGGCCTCTATTCACCACCACAATGGCTTTGAAATGAAACAATCCGATTGAGCATGCATTTCACTTTTGAAGACAAAACTGAAGGGAAAATGCCCCAAGAACAAGCAGGAACTGAAGACATTTGTAGTAGAGGCCTGGCAGAGTATCACCAGGGATGAAACTCAGCGTCTGGTGATGTCTATGTGTTCCAGACTTCAGGTTGTAATTGCCTGCAAAGGATTTGCAACAAAGTATTAAAAAGTGAAAGTTAGATTTAGGTTTGTTTAGTTTGTCCCATTACTTTTGGGAGGCACATATAGAAACAGTTGTAATTCCTACACTGTTCACCTGATTTGGATGTAATTACCCTCAAATTAAATCTGAAAGTCTGCAGCTAAAGCACATCTTGTTTGTTTCATTTCAAAGCCATTCTGTCAATGTCCCAATATTTATGCACCTGACTGTATATACATATATATATATATATATTCGCTGCACTTCCGGGATTCTCACACATCCGATGTCTAGAACCGGAAGTGAGTCAGCGGTAAGGTCAGCTCTTCCTGGAGCTTCCTCAGGACGCTTTAGGTGGCTGTACAGACTGCAGGGTGCATGCCTGAAGCGTCCAAAAGAGATCTGATGGTCCGGGGGACTACCCGAAACATCGGGAGTATGATGTTAATGGACTAGCCGGCTGTCACTTAGCAGAGTACAAACAGATCAAACCCCCCTCTCCAGACTGGCTTAAAGGGGAGGCCTACTACTTATTTGTAAACTAACTTCCCTTCATTTTGTCACGCCTGAGGTTTGGAGTTGGTCGGAACAGGTGTGGGAGGCTGAAGTGTAGACTTGGGAGGCGTTGATAAAGTTGGGAGGCCTGAGCCAAGACTTCCTCATGTATAATATGAGGAGTAAGGGAAATTGTAGAGGATGATGGGCCCGAAGGCAAGGACAGAAATGCAATGTCTTTATTTAACAGCGAGTAGGAATGAGAACTACAGATGATGATACTGTATAGATGAGCAGAATCGGGTTGGGACCGATGATGCTGGAATGTTACGTAGGACCAGAATGACCGGTAATGCTGAACCGAAGAGCTGGATCGGTTTGAGACCGATGATGATGGGTTGAGGTTCCGGAAATTGGCTTGAGACCGATGATGAGGAATTGGAATTCTAAATCGGTTTGATATCAATGTTTTATTGTGTCAGATGGAAGCAATGTTTGGAGATGACAGATGGAATTGATGATTGGAGATATAAAATGAGACCGATGATTGGAGGTATCGGATGGGACCGATGATTGTAGGTATTAAATGAGACCAATGATTGGCGGTATCGGCTAGGACCAGTGGCGGATTCTACCTAGGGGCTAAAGGACTGCAGCCCCCCTCCCCAGTAAAAATCTGCCACTGCGAGTCCCAACCAGTGAGGTCTGCCCTGGCTCCGGCACCCCCCACTCACCGGCGCAATCAATAGCAGGGCAGACACAACAGGAGACAGTCTCCCTGTGTAGACCTGCCCTGCATGTTGGCACTGGCAGTGTAGTGGCTTCCTACCAGCTGATCTCACACAGGGCTGTCAGTCTCAGGGGAGGAAACAGGAAGCCTGCTCTGTGCTGTTCGCTGGCTGTAATGTGCTTCTAGGGGCTGCACACTGTTATACTACAGCTACACATGCACGTTTTTATTTTCCCCGAGCCCGGCTTTTGCACGTGCACAAGATTAGGGAGTCTGGATTCGTGCTGTCCCAAGCTTGCAGTCCAGGCAGCCCCCTAGGCTGGAAAAGGTAAGAACCGCCACTGGATGGGGCCGATGATTGGAGGTATCGGATGGGACAGATTATTGGATGAATCGGCTGGAACCGATGGAGGCAGTTAATAATATGTCTCAGTGGTGTAGGGCTTAATTGACGCCGGCGTGTCCATAAATTGTGTCCAAAGACGCTCAGCCGCTCATAAAGGATGTTAAACCCAGGTGGCAAAACTGTACGAGCCATAGGGCTGGTGCACTTTCCTATTGTGCAACCGATGGTGCACTTATAGACACACCGAGACGGAAATGCACCGCCTGGAGACACTGCATTTGGTGTGTCTCAGTATTGAGAAAATTGACAGAGGCATTAGCGTTATATGTGATGTGACTGCTCCAAAAGTCACGCCCACGCCTATATCCGAAACAGAATCAGGACCCTTGTCCTCTTTTGAAGGTTTGATCTATATTCCACTAACTTCCAGACCCCATGCAATTTATACCGTAGAAACAATCCGAGCTGTGAGCAGTTTAAGCTATTTTAACATCAGAGCCATCATAATGCATAACCCTATAATTATACTATAAATATCCCATTTATTTTCTACGGGTCGCAGCTTTACAGTCCCAGTGAGAGCAGAGCGTCTTTATGTTTCTCTTACTACTGTAAATGATAAAATATGTTAAACTTTCTGTTCTGCATTTTACAGTCATTTTACGCGGAAAACACAAATGAACGAGCAGCGTTCCAACAGGGATCCTTGTATTACATCGCAACTCCTGGCTTATCCTAAATGCGCATTTTTATATCCAGCATAAATGTCATATCAGTTAGACGAAGTTTTTTTGCTTTTTTGTTGCCAAGAACAATAAAGATGCATTTAGGATACGTACAGACATTTCCATTACTCATAAACAACTGGATTTAAAATCCTTTTTCCCTTTTAGAAAAATAATAAAAAAAAATAAAAAAAGCTAATGACGGCTTCTGTTACATTGTTTATTCAGGGTAATTTGAGGAACGCAAGCGGCTTTTGCAGGTAGTTAACAAAAGATTACAGTGGCGCTCACAATATAGGTGGGTTCAGTCATAATCTCAAAGCCTTTATTCAAGCAACCATTAAACAGTCTCGCTGAATTACTGCATAGACTTTATATCACCTCCAAGACGCCCTTATTTATTCGTAACCTTGAAGTGTGTCACAAGTAGAGTTTCATTGTTTTGCTGCTGCCATTAACAGGGAGATCGCTTCAGCAATTTTTACTTACGTTTAAATAATTTAAACTGCGAGAAGAAAAAACCTGATATTACGAAAACACAGCAAACACTCCAAAAAGCTTTGCATTCGTGTTCTACACCCAATGGCTGTTATTACTTAGAGACTTAGTGAAGTTTCTTGTAGCAAGCTGAAGCTAAATTTAATATTAGTCAGAAGTAGGGATTATTTTTGAAAATATTTTTTCTTTTATTTTTTTTCCTTTGTATGCCAGAATCTTGAAGGGCTTGTTCACGAATGTGCTCTGTGAAAATGGGTAAAAACTCATACAAATGAATATGTGCTTTAATATGTTTTAAATCTGCCTTTCGTGCAGTCTCTTCTACTGATGCATTACAAGCAGGATTTCTTGCCCTCCAAAACTTTGGTGGCACTGGCAATGTCAAAATTTAATCGTATTATTTTTAATTAAAACTTGAAGAGAACAAAAAGAGCAATACCTGTACCTAATAATTGAGATTTAATGCACTCAATTTACATCTGATTTGTTGGAAGAAGATACTAGTGAAAAAGTAATCAGAGGGTTCCTGTGTTACATTATAAATTATTATTATTATTATTATTATTATTATTATTATTATTATTATTATTATTGTTTTGGATTTCTTTTAAAAATGTATAAAAACGGCAAAAATTATGTAACTTGTTTTTGTGTTACATTATAAATTATTATTATTGTTTGGGATTTCTTTAAAAATTAATAAAAACAGCAAAAATTATGTTGTTTTTGTGTTAAATTATAAATTATTATTATTATTGTTTGGGATTTCTTTAAAAATTCATAAAAACAGCAAAAATTATGTAACTTGTTTTTGTTCCTATAGTATTATTAACACCAACTTGGACCTGTTTGGGTTCCTATAGTATTAATAAAACACCAACTTGGACCTGTTTTTGTTCCTATAGTATTATTAACATTAATAGCATTCATTTCCAGTAAATTTTGAGCAGCTAACAACACCTGAAATCATGAGTAAGGGACTTAGGACCTGATTCAGACCTGTTCGCTACGCTGCGTTCGCACGTAGCCTGCTGATGTTTGTCATCTGCACATGCGTACAAGACGCAGTGCGTTTGCACAAACCAATCCATGCGATCGGGAAGCGTCCACACCATGTACACAGACGCTCCGCAGGCATGAGTGACAGGACGTGCCGTTTGTGGGTGGTGACAGGGGGTGATCTATGGTAACGGTGTGGTGGTGCGAACGCAGGCGTGTCTGTGCGTTGGAACGCCATTTCAGGGGCGTCCATAATCAGGGGCGTAGAGAGCCACGCGGGGGCCCGGTAAAGAGGGGGCGTGGCCTAATTTCAGGAAGCGTGGCTACGCCCCCTTGAAAAAAAAAAAAAAAGATTTTTGCAGCCCGGCGCAAAGCCAGTGGGGGTGCGATCAGTGTGATCGCTCCCCCCTTCAGGCATAGGAGATTGCTGTGGCTGCTACTTAGCAGCCGCAAGCAATCTCCCGCTGCAGAGGGAGGGAGGAAGTGAGGGGGGGCGGCGCCAGACCCGGGCCCCTCTGGAAGTAAAGCAGGATGGTATGAACCACTAATCATTTTTTAAAAGGAATACGTATTTGAAAAAAAACCTTCTGCCCCCTATAGAGTATAAAAAAAAAACTATTTAGGGGATGATTCACTACCAATCACAACTGCAATTACGCACGCAATCGGCCGATTGTAGCGTTCTGCGGCTGCATCGCAGTGCATGAACCAGCCACTGCTATTCGGGACTGCGACCGCAGTGACAAAGCAGATCCATCGCAGAGTGATTGACAGGAAGTACTATTTAAGGGTGGTGAATGGGTAGGGGGGGCGGCAAAACGCAGGCGTGCCAGTACGTTTGACTGCTGGCGTGCATAAATTATCCACTACGATGTCTTACGCAGCCTGAGGACTCGTGTGTTGAAGTTAGCAATTCCTGAGTAAGGTCAGAGCTTGTGTAATTGTGCGTTAGGCTGCGATGGTACTCGATGTTACCGAGGGTTTTGCAGTCTTGCTAAGTATTATGGACTTGTGTAAGTAAAGTGGGCATCCTTATGTTGTGCTGTGATGGCATAGCGATCGCAACGGATTAGCATTCGATCGCAGTCAGACTGCAGGCATAATACCATGTCCCCGCTGCGCGCTGGGGAGGGGGCGCTGTGAGCCCCTCAGCCCGGCGCAAAGCCAGTGGGGGCGCGATCAGTGTGATCGCTCCCCCTTTCAGGCATAGGAGATTGCTGTGGCTGCTACTTAGAGCACACGCTGTGTGCTGGGCTGCTGCAGAGGGAGGGAGGAAGTAGGGGGGGGGGGGCGGCGCCGGGCCCCTCTGGAAGCCCGGGCCTGGGTAAACTGTACCTGCTCCCCCCCCCCTCTCGGCGCCCCTATCCATAATTAAGACACATCGTCAGCGTACATGTCACATGGCTGAATTACACACAGCAGCACTCGCAGTGCTTGCGGTAGGGTATGGTCAGCCACAAGTGCTGCGTATGGGTCCGATGTTACTCGATGTTACCGATTGTTTAAGACATTTCCTGGAGATGACGTATGTTACTAAGGGAAAGTGGGCGTCTTGTGTCAGGCTGGTGGGTGTCTAAAAGCATACCGCGATAGCACGGCAAGACATAGCGGGCGTGCTAATACCTTGCCGTGCGATCGTGGGATTTGCATACTTTGGTTGCTGACGGCAGCGTGCGAATGCAGCCTAGCGAACGGGTCTGAATCAGGCCCTTAAGTCCAATTCAAAATACGCAAGATACGGTTTTAGAACCGAGTTCCAAACTTGGTGAGAAGACCTGAGTCGGTACCCAGTGCTACTCGAGACTGCAAACAGGGACTTGGTTCGACTCTCAACCCCAAAGTTCGGGTGTGTTTGGTTTTCAGCAAAACCTCACGGCTCATTTATAATGGTAAGTAGCTCATACTTGTATTATACCTAAAGCAGAAGTACTAACAGGACGAAACTAAGGGGATATCACTATACAGTATATTGCATCACATCAATGCAATATATAGTGATGTGTAGTAGCCATTCATGTATACTTACCTGTCCGGTGTCTTCGGGCGCTGTCCGGCCCCTCCGCCATCCCTGTACGCAGTGAGAAGACAGATATATCGGGAGCTCCTCACTGCGCATGCACCGCTGTCTGAGTGCAGCAGGTCAAGTCAGACCTGCTGTAATGGATGCTGGGAAAAGGGGGCGGAGCCAGCGCTGGGTGCCGGTCAGACAGCAGTAAAGTATGCTACTTCCCTGCTCTGTTCGGCTTGCGGTACAGATTATCTGTTTCATCGGGACGTAGTTGGCATCCCAGCGTGCGGGATGCCAACAGTCTAATTACCGGCGCTGAAATCCTGACAGGTCGGTATCCTGGCACCAATATCCCGACCGTCGGCATCCCGAAGGTAAGTATCGTGGTGTTAGGGGGAGGTTAGCGTTAGGTAGCGGGGTTAGGGTTAGGCAATAGGGGGAGGGTTAGGATTAGACAACGGGTAGGGAGTGTTAGGATTAGGGTGTGGGGAGGGGGAGGTTAGGTTTAGGCACTAGGGGGAGAGGCTAGGTGCACCGGGGAGGGGGTCTTAGGTTTAGGGTGCGGGGAGGGGGAGGTTAGGCTTAGGCACATGAGGGGGGGGTTAGGGTTAGGCACCGGGTAGGGTGGGTTAGGGTAAGAGTTGGGAAAATACTTGCCATCTATTCTTATGGGTGTCGGGATTCTAGCTGTCGCAATGCAGCTTATAGTATTTTAAACAGCGGCATCCAAACCCGTTTCATCACTTGGACAGAAAGGGCTGGAATTATACACCTTAACCCAGTGTTAGCTAACCTTGACACTCCAGCTGTTATGGAACTACATAACCCAGCATGCACTGCTACAGTTTTGCTATTAGGGCATGCTAAAACTGTGGCAGGGCATGCTGGGATATATAGTTCCACAACAGCTGGAGTGTCAAGGTTAGCCAACACTGCCTTAACCTTACTAATGGGACCTGTTACCCTTTATCTCTTTGTGCTTTTTTTTTTTTATTACCAATAACCCAAATTCTCAGAATATCTGTAGGGGGGGTCCGATAAATCTGGGGCATTGCAGAACGCTAGCATACTGCTACAGAGCAATTCTGTCTGAGCCAATGATCCCACAGCCGCTTTATACTCAGCAAGAAAATCTCTGCTAAACCAATATTGCTTTTAATCATTTCACGTTTACATTAAAACTTCTCCTTCCGTCAATGTTTAGTAAACTGAACCTTTGAAGTGAAATAACGTATTAATAAATCGCTTTATCAAGTCAGGTCCCTGACTTCTGATATTCAGCAGTAAACATGCACAGTGCTGACCCCAAAGACAGGAAGACCACTGATTCCCACCCACAAATAATAGTGAATTCTGGTTTCCCATTGGGGGGGGTGTAAAGATAGTGGGCGAGGGTCATTTGTTCATACACCTGTACTTTTGTATCTGTAATATTCTTCATGCGGGAGGAAATCCCGATTACGAGGTGGGCCATCAGGGAAGCTAATTAGGCCACCTGTTTGGCCGGGGTAAACTGACATGACAACAGAGCTGTCACGATTACTCCCTCGTTATTCCGTACACCGGCATCGACCTTACCAGTGTACAGTGCCTGGGGCAAGAATGTAAAATGAAAGAGAGTCTCATGGACCTGATACTAAATCACCGTCATGTGCAGACAGGGGAGGAGCGGCGGCACCTGAAGCCCCGAAACTGGGGAGATCATTGTTTGTGTCAGGTGAACACTGTGAATGAAATATAGATGGCCCTGTCTAGTCGCCACCCATTGACTGGTGTGATCATCAGTTACACTCTGACATTACCGCGCCGTTATGTGTGAAATTAGCCAGAACTGTTCATTTGTATTCTGTCACATATCTGAAATGTTCTTTTTTTCAGCCCTATTCATAGAAGATCATCTCTCCAGTCATTTATACAACAGAGAGTCATTTATTTCATAATGCGCGCTAGAGATTAGTGTAAATGGTATTCAGTCGAAAAGGCAGCTTGTGTATCATGCAACTATAGTACGTGTATGCAATTACAGGTAGTCTATGGGAGGGTTAAAGTTAGGCTACGAGAGGGGAGGTCTAGGATTAGGCTACTGGAGGGGAGGGTTAGATCATAGGAGGGGAGGGTTAGATCATAGGAGGGAAGGGTTAGGTCATAGGAGGGGAGGTTTAGGATTAGGTTACGGGAGCGGAGGGTTAGGCTATGGGAGGGGAGGGTTAGGTCATAGGAGGGAGGTTTAGGATTAGGCTACTGGAGGGGAGGATTAGGTCATAGGAGGGGAGGTCTAGGATTAGGTTACTGGAGGGAGGGATAGGTCATAGGAGGGGAGGTTTAGGATTAGGTTACGGGAGCAGAGGGTTAGGCTATGGGAGGGGAGGGTTAGGTCATAGGAGGGGGGGTTAGGATTAGGTTACTGGAGGGGAGGGTTAGGTCATAGGGGGGTTTAGAATTAGGTTACTGGAGGGGAGGGTTAGGTCATAGGAGGGGAGGTTTAGGATTAGGTTACGGGAGCGGAGGGTTAGGCTATGGGAGGGGAGGGTTAGGTCATAGGAGGGAGGTTTAGGATTAGGCTACTGGAGGGGAGGGTTAGGTCATAGGAGGGGAGGTCTAGGATTAGGTTACTGGAGGGAGGGTTAGGTCATAGGAGGGGAGGATTAGGTTACGGGAGCGGAGGGTTAGGCTATGGGAGGGGAGGGTTAGGTCATAGGAGGGGGGCTAGGATTAGGTTACTGGAGGGGAGGGGAGGGTTAGGTCATAGGGGGGTTTAGGATTAGGTTACTGGAGTGGAGGGTTAGGTCATAGGAGGGGAGGTCTAGGATCAGGTTACGGGAGCGGAGGGTTAGGCTATGGGAGGGGAGGTTTAGGATTAGGTTATGGGAGGGGAGGGTTAGGCTCCGGGATTGGAGATTTAGGATTAAGTTACGAGAGAGGAGGTTAGGGTTAGGCTATGGGACGGTTAGGGTTAAGCTATGGGTGGTGAGGGTTAATGTTAGGATAAGGGAGTGAAGGTTTAGGCTTAAGCTATCGGAGCAGATGGTTAGGGTTAGGCTACGGGAGGGGAAGGTTAGGCTACAGGAGGGAAGGTAAGGGTTAGGCTATGAGGGGAGGGTTAGGGTTAGGCTATGGGAGGGGAGGTTTAGGATTAGGTTACGGGAGGGGAGGGTTAGGCTATGGGAGGGGAAGTTTAGGATTAGGTTACAGGAGGGGAGGTTTAGGCTATGGGAGGGGAGGTTTAGGGTTAAGTTGTGGGAGGGGAGGGTTGAGGTCACACTATGGGAGGGGAGGATTAGGTTTAGGTCATGGAAGGGTTAGACTACAGGAGGGAAGATTAGGGTTAGGCTTTGGGATGGGAGAGTTAGGCTATGAGAAGGGAGGATTAGGGTCAGGCTATTGGAGGGGAAGGTTAGGCTACAAGAGGGAAGATTAGGGTTAGGCTATGAGGGTTAGGCTATGGAGGGGTGGGTTAGGCTAGGGGAGGGGAGGTTTAGGCTACATGATGGAAGATTAGGGTTAGGCTATGAGGGGTAGGCTATGGGATGGGAGAGTTAGGCTATGGGAGGGGAGGTTATAGTTAGGCACTAGGGTAAAGCTTTGGAGTCAGGGACATGCTTAACGCCGGAAGCGCAGCTGTTTCAGCTGGAAGTCATCACTTGACTGCTTGACCCAAAAGACAATGCTAGACCATGAGGCATGTTTTGTCACCGTTCTAATCGTGTCGACATTTCCTCAGTGTTGACATGATGAATCACAGGCTGAGAGAAAAAACAAATGACAAACGCTCTGTGTTATGCAAAAACTGGTACGTTCACTACAGCGCAGGCTGCAAAAAAAAGCTGGATGCGGACACAGGGCCAGATTCACTACCGCACGAAACTGCAAATACGCACGCAATCTGCCGATTGTGTCAAACTGCGCATGCGTATGCACCGCAGTGCGCCCGTGCGTTACCCGGCCGCTGCGATGCGGACTGCTATCGCAGACCCATCGCAGAGTGATTGACCGGTAGTGCCGTTTGTGGGTGGTCGGCCAAATGCAGGCGCACCAGTGCATTCGCATGCCGTTTTAGGGGCATGCATATATTAGCCCCTGTGAAGCCGTACACAGTGTGTACGGATGTGCGAATGGTAAAGTGGGCGTCCTTATGTGATGCTGAGTTTGCATTGCGATCACAATGGTTTGGCTTGCTATCGCGGTCGACCTGCGTGCGTACACAATATTGGGATCTGTAGTGAATCAGGCCCACAATACGATTTTTGGTTTGCGTCTCAGAATCAGGCCCCAAATCTTTTCTATTAGAGCCTTTTCCATACAAGTCACACAACACAGCCGCTAAAAGGCCGCTAACACCGTCTATTTCACACAATCTACTGAGAATCAGCACGACTGAAAAAATGATGCATTTATCTAAGACAGTATGTTGTCACGCCGATCACCTCAATCAGACAGAGAGCTGCCATTTATTTATTACTGAAACGTCTTTATGACTGTACCTGAGAAATCTACTTGAGAAAATACCACAGACTCCTGTGTGCTTTGTAATTAAATGCGTAATCAGGGAGCAGGTTGAGCGCCCCTCACTTTGATGTAGGAATACATTGATCAACAACAGAATTAGCTGGGCTGAGATTGGATGTAATCTGCGCACGTGCCTGGTGGCTTTACCCGAGCGTCGCGGGCCACTCAAACTGGAATAAAGGAATCTAATTACCTGCAGGCCTAATTGCACAGTGAGGTAGTAAAAGACTTAATATGACTGTTTTTATATTGATAAAACTGCACAGCTTGTGAAAGAACTCTCTAAACACTTGGCACGCGTCCCAGCAAGGTAGAGCGAAGCCTCTTGTGACTGCAGCATGCAAATAAGTGTTTTGTTTTTCTCCATAAATATTGCCTTTCACTGACATGATTAACCCCTGTGGTTTGGGGCTGAGAGAACAATGGCGGATTATGGCATTAAGTACGGAGCTCAAACTAAGTAAAAATGTAATTTATGAAGCGATTGGGGCCTGTTAACGATAAAAGTTTACACAATGGGCCTGATTCAGAGCCGCCCGTAAGCGGCCGCTTGTTCGCTCCGAGCGATGTTCGCACAACTGCGCATGCGTATGGGTTGTAATACGCATGCGCGAACCAGTCATTGAGGTCGGAAATTGTGTGCTCGCAAAATAGCGAATGCCTGCTATTTTGAGTGACAGGATGAGGCGTTTGTGGGTGGTAACAGGGGAAGGTACTTGAAAACGGGGAGTGGAGATCCGAACGCAGGCGTGCCAAACGGTCAAAACGGGCATTTTAAGGGTGTGCATAATTAACAAAGCAGCGTCATCGACCACGTCACTTGGTTGTCTTTTAGCCTGAACTGCTCGCATGATTGCGGTAGGAAAATCCAACCACAAGCACTGCGAGCAGTTCATACACCTTTCGATGTACTCGATTAATCTAATAAATAGATGACGTAGGATGCGAGCGGCCTGGGGTCCTTTTTTAAAAAATAGCGAGCGCATGTTTCGTTCACTCGTTCAGACATAGAGGCGTCAACAGACCGCAAAGAGCGAGTGCTCTATTTAAATATCCGGCCCCTTTTTCAGAACGAGCGAGCGTAAATAGCGTCCGGCTCTGAATCAGGCCCAATATCCAGTCACTTGTCCCCTGCTCTCATGGTGCAACTCAAACACTGTGATAACTAGAACAGCTCAGAACTACAAGATGTACTAAGCCTTGGAGGAAGATAGAGGGCTCGCAAGCGGGTCGATGGTCCCCCACTGCGCACGCCAGAGCCGGCTCCGGCGTGCGCATGCGTGAGACCAGGCCAGCGACGGGCGCTCCGTCGCTACGGGTCTCGCACCAAAACGGGGAAGCTGTCGATTGTGATTGACAGCTTGCCCCATTTTGGAGGCGGGCAGGGGGGGGTGGCTGGCCAAACGGAGGCGTTCCCGAAGGAACGCCTGCCGTTTGGGGGCGGCCCCACTGACATCACGAGTGATGTCAGTGGTGAGCTTCCGGCTCTATTAGAGCCGAAAGCTCACTGGGGCTTGCGATGCACGAGACCCTACCACAAGGGTCTCGTCGCAAGCCGCGATGGTCGTGACCATTGCGACCATCACCTGGCCGCTCGCTAAAGCTGTGGGTGGTCACCCACAGCTTAGCGAGAGGCCAGGAGGCTTCTTTAAAAAAAACAGTGACGCCCTGATTCAGAGCGAGCGCTCTCAAAGAGCGTCCGGCTCTGAATCAGGCCCAGAGTACCAACCAGTCAGCTCTTAGCACTCAATTTTCAAACACAGCCTGTAACATGACAGGAGCTGATTGGTAGGTACTTTATCACTCTCCATTTTATCACTGTCCAAGGCTTAGTGCATCTGCCCCCCAGGAGGCCCTATAGATGACATTTCTGAGACTTACTGTATAATGGATATACAGTATGCCTAGACCACTGCAACAACAGGATGTGGAAATTGTGGCGTTACTACAGGTTTTCATAATGAAGTTACAAAGCGGAAGATATACATAACGTGTTGCTATAATTTTCCTGCTGTCCTGCTCTTATCGAGGTGAAGTAGGCAGCAGTAATGCCGAGATGTAGTAACATCTTGGCTGCTGGAGTGGGGGGTAAAAAAACAACCCCTCCCCGGCGATTCCTGAAAGTCCCGTAGCTCATCAGCCAACTGCTGTGTCTTACCTCTTGGCTGGCCCCACCGCGCATGCTCCCGAACTTGCAAACATCTCAATATCTTGGGGCCCCATAGAAGACGCTGTAGGTTAGCACACACACCGGCAGGTAATCCTGCTGATATGTGAAATAAAACAAACAATAAGCCACAAAAGTGTGCTTATCGTTCTTTCATAACATCTAATGGTTTTCCATCTCGATGGCAAAATCATTAGATGTTTTCAGATTCTGTAGAGAAGATTGATTTTTTTCTGTGGTATCTGCTTTCATACATACCGCAGATCGATGTAAGTGTCAATAGTGCTTGTTATACCGCATCTGACACTTACCACCTCTTCTTACATTTCACCCGATGAGTCAAAAGATCAAAATGTAATATATTTCTGTATTGAAGCTCATGTGGTTTGGATGTACTGTACATATTGTGTAGTAAATCCCCAGACACAGGTTTAGCACACACTGGCCCTTATTCAGAGTTGAACGCAAACGTATTTGCAAAATGCGTAGGGAGAAAAATAAATTTTTTGACCTATTGTGAGTTGGGCACATACTGAAGGTAGCAAATATGGCTCCCACCCCTTGCACATACCAGGATCGGATGCGCCAGGAAAACGACAGGAGGTGTGGATTTATTATGAGTACAAAAGATGCTAAAAAACAACAATGCTTACATGTTACAGGAAATGGCCGGAGAGGGTATATAATAAGTGACCAAGTTGCAGGGAGTATGTGAAATGCTAATCGAAAAAGACACATACTGTATAGAAAATGTTACATTTTTGTGAGTTAACACCAGGGCCGGCTCCAGGGTTAGTCGCACCGTGTGCGGGACCTGGAACTGGCGCTCCTTAGCCGCGTGTGACCAAAAATGGGGGCCTGACCTAATTACCATAGGCCACCCCCCCCCATAATGACATTATTTGGGGGAGTGCCCGTATGGCACGCCTCCCGTAAACGTCAGGCTGGGGGCAAGCCCAGCACTACGTCAGTAGCTGGGCTTCCTTCAGCCCTCTTCCTGCAGTGATTGGATGCTGCGTGCATTCCTCATCCCCGGGGGCCAGCACCCCCGCACGGCTGCGGCGGTGGAGGTACCCGACCACCTCCGGGACACTTCGCCCCGCGGGTGGAACATGACACGAACAAAATGGGACTGTGCCGCTGAAATCGGGAATGGATGGGAGGGGTTGCTTGCTCTATGGGGTGGCGCCCCTGTTCGACCGCCCTGGTTAAGACTAATAATCATATGGGCAGCCTTTCCCTTCCCAGAGTAGGACACATACTTTATTTAGTAAATACAATAATTCTGTGAAATGTAATTTTGCTTTTGAATAACAGTTGCAGCAGTAAGTAGTAAGTGTGTTTTAGACGTCACTGTTATCAGTTCGCAAATTGCACCAGGGTTTGAGCAACCGCAAATCCGGTCCCTCGTGGCTGACGCATGTGCCATTCATCGCTTGCCATCTTGGCCTCTATTTGCATTAACACGCTCATAACACGTCCTTACTATACTTACATCCTTGTCATAATAGATGTGCATTGCGAAAACTTGAGCAAAAAAAATCTGCAAATCTGAATAAAGGCCACAATGTTTCTGGTACTCCTACTGCGACTAAATCTCCCACAATGTTTCTGGTACTCCTACTGCGGCTAAATCTCCCACAATGTTTCTGGTACTCCTACTGCGACTAAATCTCCCACAATGTTTCTGGTACTCCTACTGCGACTAACTCTCCCACAATGTTTCTGGTACTCCTACTGCGACTAAATCTCCCACAATGTTTCTGGTACTCCTACTGCGACTAAATCTCCCACAATGTTTCTGGTACTCCTACTGCGACTAAATCTCCCACAATGTTTCTGGTACTCCTACTGCGACTAAATCTTCTACTGTGACCCAGACAGATCTCTGCTGCGACTCAAATGATATAGAGCCTCAGGCTCCTCTCCTCCAGTGCTACAATCCCCTGGACTTTTAAATTTCAACCCCTGCCCCTGTCATATCCACCTCCAGCTGATCGGTCCTGTGCCTCCACACTAATGCATTGCTGGTCCTAGAACCTCTGCTAACCCCCTGCACCAGGCTCTGGACATTCTCCTCCAAACACTCTCCACCAGCTCAAACCCACTCTGCTTTCACCACTTTGTTGTATGATTACTCCGCTGCATGCCGTCTGGCCTTTGTGCGCTACCATCTGCCCCTCACAATTATGATGCCTGTATGCACACCATCTCTGATCTCCAGTGTCGGACTGGGGCATGAAGGTCCCACCGAGGGAAGGCAGGGATAGGGGGCCCCTGCTTAAAGGGTGTGGCCAGCCACCACAGAGGCTTGGCTAACCATTATAGTGGACATAGCCTGCAGACAACATGGATACTACACTGCATGGTCTGTTCATCCATGTTCCTGCTCTACCTGCAGTAACTAACTGAACCTGTAATAGAGTAACAATGTATTTAAGTCCACTGTCTGAAACCTGACATTAGAAGAGGAGGTGGTGGGATTTCCCCTGTGGGCCAGTCTGACCCTGCTGATCTCTACTCTGGAACATCAATGGGCCACTCTCATCTTAGCATCCTGGTACCTGCCTTAATCGGCAGCCTCATTCTTGTTTTGTCTTATTGCCTCCTTGACCTGTCACTGTCTATGTTTTTCCTAATCATTTTGTCCTTGCTGTAAAAATCTTACCAGTTCGTCTTTCCTTTAACTGTTTTACCATTTTGCCACTGCCTTCATAGTTACTGTCTACTATTGCCACTTTATTGCCTTTATCGTCTTGCCTCTATTTTACTACCTTTGTAATTTTCAACTGCAACACCCATCCCGTTAGTCTCTCTCACTACCGATACCCCTCTACGCTACTCGTTCCTCCCCCAGCTATGTCCCTCTCATCCTCCATTGGCCTTCCTCCCTGCCACATTCTCATCTCCGGATCTGCCCTGCTGCTTTCCTCCACTGGCCTATGTTACCGTCTCATCATGTCTAGCTTCTCTCTATTACACCCCCCCTACCACCTCTGTCCCATTCCAGCCCTTTCTCCCTGTCACTCCTCTTGCCTCAAACCCAACCTTCTCCAGGGAACCTGCAACATCTGTAATCACATCCACATCTCTCCTTCCTAGTCTCATTCTCTTTCCAGACTGCCAGGTCAGTTTGCAGTAAATTTCCTCCCACCCAGGACCTCTTCATCCCTACCTTCCCGAAACTCTTTGCCATCACCTAAACCTGGTTATCTTCCACTGACACCACCTCTCCAACTGCCATCTCCAATGGAACCCATCTCCCGTCTGCTGTCCCGACTAGCACTAATAATCTCCTCAACAAGCTTGTTTCTCCACTCTGGCTCACTTTCTCCAAAAATGCTCTTGCTCTGCTCAGTACTACTGGAAAAAGTCACATTCTCTTGCTGGATTCTTACACTTGAATGTTTTTAATTTCTTCACTGTCCTCAGACCTCCACCACCTCTTCTCCCTTCCCCATACCTGTCATCCTTCACTGTACTTTGTCTCTTCGCCACAATATCAACAACTCCCCCTCTGCCGCAACATCTCTCCTACAAATTCCTCTCCACTCTCCTAATTTTACCCACTCCAGGACTAGCAACATTACCTGCCTTTCCCCTCCTCTCTCAGCACATGAAGTCCACTTCATCCACCCTTTATTTGCCCCCTGGATCACTTCCCTTTCTCACCTAATCCAGTCCCTCTTGCCTGGCACTCGATCTTATTCTCCACGGCCTTGTGGCCTCATTTGACACCATTGATCACCCCCTTATCCAAATCCTCTACTCTATATGCTTCTGTAATACAGCAGTCTCCTGGACTTACTCCTTGGATGCGGTCAATTGACCGACAGGCGGGATGCAGACGCCGGAATCCCGATCAGTGTGGGAAGACCGGCGACGGAATCCCGACATGGCTGGAGATGCCGATGCCAGAATCCCGACAGCCAGCATCCTGATCGTAAGTATAGCGGGCCGGGTAGGAGTTAGCCACGGGGGGGGGGGGGTAGGGTTAGGCACCACCAGGGGGGTTGGATTTAGGCACTAAAAAGGGAGGGTTAGGGTAAGGCACTAAGAGGGGAGGGTTAGGCACTAAGGAGGGAGGTTTAGGTTTAGGCACTTACCGAGAGGGTTAGGGTGCGCGGTAGGGAGGGTTAGTATTAGGGTACAGTAAAGGAGGGTTAGCGTTAAGAGGTAAATAGGACAGGTGAACACTACTTACCATTCTCCTGTCGGGAATGTAGTCATCGGAATGCCGCTGTCGGTCTATTGACAGCTGTTATTCCAGTTGTCGGTATATCATACCCAACAACTTCCTCCTACATGTACAACTGCTCCTTCTTTGCCTCCACACCTGCCTCCACTTCCCATCTTCTCCCCCTTCCTGTTAGTGTACCTAAAGGTTATGTCCTTATTCCTCTTCTCTGTGAACTTATCTGCTTATTCAGCCTCCAATACCACCTGTATGCTGATTACACCCAAATGTATCTTTCTTCCCCTGACCTCGCCCCTCTGTCTTCTCACATGCTGTCTGTCGCCATTTTCTCCTGGACGCCCAGACATCTAACAGAAGTCATTGTCTTACGCCTTGCCGCGGTATCCTTTCTACCCCCCTCTACCTCTTCATTGACATCTCCCTTTGCTCTGTTCCCCCAAGTCCGCTGTCTGCTAGTCATCCTTTACTTTCACAGTACTGTTCTTCTTCCACGTCCTGTCCCTGTCCCAATCCTGCCACAGCAACCTCTAATAATTCCAGAATCCGGCCACTTCTCAGTCTGAAAGCCATTAAAACTCTTATTCGCACCCTCATCATCTCTGATCATCAATATATCTGGAATACTGTAATCGACTTCTCTCCTGCCTTTCCGAATTTCTGTCTCACCTCTCAGTTTATTTTTAACCCTGCTGCCTTCCTCAACTTTCATTTTATTGCTCTATGTCTTCTGCCCCCTCTGCCAGTTGCTCCACAGACTTCCTGTCCTATCCAAAATCAAAGTCACCCTACTAATCCCTCATCCACTCCTCTACTAACTACATCTCAAGCCTCATCTCACACTCCCTCTCATCCACCCACTTCACTTCTGCCAATAACAGCCTCCTCTTCTTCTACTTACTGATTGCCTCCTCCCACTCTGTGTTCTGGGATTTCTCCCGTGCTGCCCCAACTTCTGGAATGCCCTCCCACGCTCACATAGACACCCAGACTCCCTGACTTTAAATGTGCCCTTAAAACCCATTTCCTTATCCATGCTTCCCAACTCTCCCACTAACTCTCCAGCCACTGTATCCCACAGCTCTACTCGATTTACCTCTTTGTGCCTGACCATATTCCCATTAGAATGTAAGCTCTTGCGACCAGGGCCTCCTCTCCTCTCTACAGTATATTATTCTCCTGTTGATCTGATCTTTGTGGGATAGGAAGGCAGTGGGACTTTTAGCAAGAGCTGTACACTTGTCTGGCTACACTGCTCTCACACTGACGTACAGATCAGTATAAGTCTGTTTACTGTGTTATACTGTGTCATAGTCAGTGATCTAACAGTCAAGCACATTCCAAGATACATTTTATGGTGTCCAAAAGGAAAATATTATTGGGGAAGAATTATCAGCATGCAGCGATATAAATGTGAACCAATATGAATTGTATTTCATGCACTGAACGTATTATTTAATTATGACAGTTTTTATGAATAAATATATTATTTAACCAATAAAAGTGTTCTCTGGTATAGAAAGCACTTCCTACAGTACATGGGACTGTTCATAAAATAAAGTGATAGCTTTTGACACTTGGGTGAATAATATGGTGTAAATAGTGGTGCTGCATTTACTTTGTAGCCAATTTGAATCACTTACCCAATAGGAGAAGAAATTATTTGCTTTTTACTAATGGAAGCTCGATGAAGCTCTGTATGTAAATAGAAATACTGATGATACCTGTAAAGTCTGCTCCCCCCTAACACCAAGGGGACAGCAACCAATCTGTAGGATGAAGCAGTATTCATAGTAAGAACGTAGCCTAAAGGTGCATACACACACAACGATTTTTTGAACGATTATCGTTAAACGATATCGTTTAACGATAATCGTTTGTAAAAATCGTTCACTTTCTGAGTCAAACGATGAACGATTATTGTTCATGCGCGTTCACATTTGTAGTTTGTAGTTTGTAGTTCAGTCAGACTTGTCACCTCAACGATTTTCATTAAGTTAATATGCAAAAATCGTTTGTAGTTCATAAAAATCGTTCATTACATTTAAATGAACATTGGCCCTCATTCAGAGCCGCTCGTTAGCGGCAGTACGCTCGTTCCGAGCGATGTTTGCACATCTGCGCATGCGTACGGTTTTTAGTACGCATGCGCGAACCAGTCAGTGCGGCCGAAAATCGTTGGTACGCAATATAGCGAGGGCCTGCTATTTTGAGTGACAGAATGAGGCGTATGTGGGTGGTAACAGGGGAAGGTGTTTGAAAATGGGGAGTGGAGATCCGAACGCAGGCGTGCTTAAAGGTCAAAACGGGCGTTTTATGGGTGTGCATATTTAAAACAGCAGCGTCATTGACCACGTCACTGGGTTATTTTATAGCCAGAACTGCTCGCAAATTTGTGGTAGCAAACACCAACCACAAGAATAGCGAGCAGTTCATACGCTGGTCGATGTACTCGATTAATCTAATAAATAGCGGACATGACGTAGGATGCGAGCGGCCAGGGGGCGTTTTTAACAAATAAACGAGCGTATGTTTTGCTCGCTCGTTCAGACTTAGAGGTGTGAACAGACTGCAATGTGCGTACGGATCATTTGAATAGCCACCCCTTGTTTTTAAACGAGCGACCACAAATAGCGAACGGCTCTGAATCAGGCCCATAGTAACTGAACAACTTTGGTAAACGATTTTAGTTCATTTTTTTCAAGGTAGAAAATCGTTTACTAAAATCGTTCATTAACTCAATCGTTGTGTGTGTATGCAGCTTAATGGAGCATACACACGGTCAGATTTGTCAGACTTGTCAGATTTGTCAGATGAACGACTGAACGATTGAACGATTGAACGATTTGAACGATTTTACCAAAGTTTTGAACGATTTGAACGATTGAACGATTTTTAAATCGTTATCGTCCATATCTGAAGAAAAAATCTGATCGTGTGTATGCACCATAAGAATTCACTATGAACTAATGACCTCAGTGAGGCACTTTGCACCTAATGCCTCAGTGATGTCCCTTTACACCTGCTAATAAGGATTGCACACACGTTTTGGCAGAATAAATATTGGCATGTAGATGGTCTGGATGTCGACAAGAACGCAATGTCTATATTCATTATGTTGACGTCGACATAATGTCAGCATTATGAATGCTGACTGGCAGATAATCAACACATCATATTAGGTTTCAATTAGGGTTGGGGGGTACACATTAGGAGATATATTGGACGATATATCGTTCCAACGATGATCAAAGCGATGTATCGTACATATATCGCTCAGTGTGTACACTCGATCGCGCATTCACATGCGTCTTCAGCAACATCAGCCCACCTGATGTGCTGCACATTAGATGGGATGACGTTGCTGACGACCGCATGCAGGCGAAATATTATTAGTAAATTGACCAGTACAACGTTTAAACATATAATCGTTAAAATGTGTGTTTAGGGAATAGGAACACCTGCCAGTGACTGCTGCAACTTTTATCTGGGGCTACGTCCTACGTACGCTGGATGGAAGGGTATATCACGCGGTCGTACACGGGATCATGCAATGTGTATGGCCGCTCGATATGTCCTTCCATTGGGCGTCAGGTCAGCTGGGATACACGTCATTCTGCTGTATGCCAGGCCTTAGGCTTCAATTAGGGTTAGTCTGCAATTAGGGCAGGGGTTAGTGGGTTATTTATCAAAGATTGGAGAGAGATAAAATTGTGAGATAAGGTACCAACCAATCATCTTCTAACTGACATTTTGTAGGCTGTGTTTGAAAAATGACAGTTAGGAGCTGATTGGATGGTACTTTATTTCTCACAATTTTATCTCTCTCCAATCTTTGATAAATAACCCCCCTTAGACTGAGATTTAACGGGAAAATCCCATTTTCGAAATGCCGACTGGTCAAAATTCTGACAGTGTCGACACTTGACATGTAGACAATTCTGTACATGTCGACATCCTGAATGTTCACAGTCGGAACATATTGACATGCTGTCGACACTCTGAATTTCAACAAAATATGCCACTCCCTAAATATCTATCCCCGACAAAGGATATGTTATGGGTACCCCAAAACGTGTGTCCCCTGCTCCTTGCCCTCTAATATGTTATGGGCACCCCAAAACCATTGTGTGTTCCCTGCCCTTTGCCCTTTACAAATGGGCGAATAATCCACTTTACATCTGTGAAGCCGATCGTCTCTTCTTCGTACATTAGTAGGATGCAGCAACTTGACGAGATGTTAGTGACACTCCAATTGTTGTCTTGCAACAAAAACGACCTAGGATTGCTAGCATCCGGCACTTTGCGCAGCTAAATCTGCTCCACCGTCGCTGATAAATAGCTGTGCCAGTGTGTACACTGTAATTATCTACTGTTGTGTTCTGACCAAATATATCTAGTATCATCTCTGCAGTATTTAGGGGGGGGGGGGGGGGGGAGTGCTGATTTGACAGTTTTCAAAAACCACAGCTGTAAAACGCTGTAAAATCACTAGGATGTGAAAATACTTCCAGCCTACAAAAATAATATTGCCGGTCACTTAATACTGCACGAGTGCTTCATTTCATTATTATAACAACTCAATTTAAATGTATTTGTCCTTGTTGCGATGCTTGCACACAGACGTCTGACAAATCATTATCTCATTTCTGCCACTTAATTAACAAAGAACTGGGGGAACTTTGCAAATATTTAGTCCACTGTTGAAAAGAAATGTGGGAATTTGTCAATTGGATGACTTATTGTGTGCGGATTAATGCAGAATGTACCCAGCATTGTGTAAAACTCCTTCTCCTTGTTAATATCTCCATATTAAACACAGCTGCACAATGTTTTCATATTGGCTTGGAAAATAGCTTCTACAAACCGCACTGGAATTCCTAAGAAAACATTTCTCCCCCGTTGAAACGAAACAGGATTTTCTTATCCGATAAACAAAGGGTGGCGTTTTTACAGCAGTTTTTTAATATTTTTTTTATTTTGGCGCTTAGAATAACTTTTCTTTCAAATAAAAATTTTGCAACTGAAATGAAGCGATTATAATATTATTAGTAAATTGACCAGTACAACGTTTAAACATATAATCGTTAAAATGTGTGTTTAGGGAATAGGAACACCTGCCAGTGACTGCTGCAACTTTTATCTGGGGCTACGTCCTATGGGCAACTTGATAACTTTCTGGGGTCGCACCTGAAAATCCTCTAATCTTCATAATGGGCTCACAGCACCCTTCATCTCACTAATGAACTGTACGCCAACTGGTATCATCGGCAGCATTTTAATGTACAGTAAAGGTCCCCATACATGTGCGACATATCGCCTCGAAGTAGCGATGGGATCAGAAACGCCGGTCAGAAATGCCGACCGGCGGCCATCGATGTTCCGTGATCCGTCACAGGATCGGTGAAGTTCTACATGTTAAACTTCACCCATCTGCCAATCACGATCATTTTTTGATCGCGATCGGCATATCTGTGAAATCCAACATCTTGGATTTCAGCGATCCTGCGACGGCGGGTTGCAAGATCGCTACATCGCGGCAATCCATCGCTGATGTATGGGGGCCTTTAGATAGCTGAGTGTTACACTACAACAAACAACTGACCATTTATTGCGCACGTTTCTAATGGCAGGAAAAAGGAGGGAGACCGCGTTATGCAAGCAGCGCATCCTTCCTCATACTTATCTACTTTGCTTCCCCCAGGTCGGCACAGAAGGGACGTGAGGGCCGGTAAAGTGGGCAGAGCAGGGGTGGTGGGGTGGCAGTATTTAGTCACAAGAAAACAGGCATTGCATGGGGGGCGGGGCTGCGATAATGGATCCCTTCCCCCCGGACCGCCCACTTGTTTTCTATAAGTGGGAGGGTGCGGGCTGTGGAGGGGGGGAGTGCGGGAAGCTTGTCTACTTTTCCAGGTGGCCGGGAACGTTACACGATTTTTTGGAGCCCACCTTCCGGGACAGTAGGCAAGTATGTCCCTTCTCCTATGACGTCAGAGGGCCTGCTGGCTCTGTGCGAATTCCGCTGCGCGAAGGAGCGTCCACGATGCGGAAAAGGCCATGGAGCCGCCGGTGAAGATCAACGGGACGTAGGGAAGAGAATAGTAGCCGGGGCCAACGATGCAAAATGGCTGCTGGAATTAAGGCAGAAAGGAAAGAGCTGGGGCCGGGGGCTGTGGCCAGCTGTTGCCCATCACTGCTCTAGATAATATGAAATGAAAATCATGCCAAGAGAGTGGGAGGAGAAGAGGAATTAAACACTGATATAGAAACTCTAGCGACCTCAAAGATTTATCAGAGGTGGAGGTGTTACCCATAACAAACCAATCAGCTTCTAGCTATCATTTTATTTAGTGTACTAGATAAATGGTAGCTAGAAGCTGATTGGCTGATATGGGTAACATCACTTATCCTCTTTAGAAGGTTTGATAAATCTCCCCCTATGAAGTAGATCGTACAGACCAAACTGTTACATAACTTCTGGTTCTTTATTTTGAAGAGACGGTTCCTCTGTCTTGCACAGCCAGCACTTTGGTGAATTTGCACAGGACTGTCCAAAAGTCTTGTATGTTTTGGTTACTGCCGGACTGGGAGCTCATTCTGTTGAAGGGTAGCGAGGTTGGGGTTGGCATAAAGCTCAGATACCAGTTTGCGCTCTGGCTCTGTGCCGGCCCCGCCCCCATCTTGTGGCGTCACGCGAGAGGTCTGGGCCAGTGGCATGTGGAGAGCAGCCCAGACGGGTGACTGTAAACACCCCAGGGTGCGTGCCGGGATGCTCCGAGCAGCACTGGAGCCGCACTACTGGGCGCAGGCACCCTACTAGCCAGATGCAGGTGCATATTTCTGTATTTGTACATTTCCATTTGGTGGAATCTCTAGTCTATAAATAGAGCTGGGAAGACACCGGTCCATTCATTCTGCAGTGTGGTTGGGATCGGGCTGCGAGCGCTTTAGGCCAAATGTGTGAAATATTATTAGTTTATAATGTTGATGGGTCTGGTGCCCCCTGTTATTCAGGCCTATAATCGCTAAGGACAGGGGTAATAATTAGGGTTATTAATGGTCATAATTGACAAGCATGGAGGTGTCAGGGGAGCTCTTCTGGTTATGCTGTATGTTATGTAGCCCTTTCTAAACCCCAGTCTGTCTATCTATTCTTATTATTACAGTGCAGGACAAGGACATGGTTTATATACATTGCTGCAATAACGATTGAAACACTCACATTAAGCAGCAGGGAGTTGGCAAAGACATGTTAGGTGCCCTTATGGGGAGTAAGGAGTAGAAGAAAGTGTAAGGAGAAGCACATGAGGGAAGAGGTCCCTGCTCATGAGAGCTTACATTCTAAGGGGAGGGGCAGACAGACAGGCGTGACACAGAAGGGGAGGGGCAGACAGACAGGCGTGACACAGAAGGGGAGGGGCAGACAGACAGGCGTGACACAGAAGGGGAAGATAGGGAGGAGAGAGCATGAGGTAGGTTAGGATGAGTGCTGGAAGGCCTTGATGAAGTAGTGGGTCTTGAGAGCCCGTTTGAAGATTTGTAGAGAGGTGGAGAGTCTGATAGGGAGAGGGAGAGAGTTCCAAAGGTAGGGAGCAGCATGGGCAAAATCTTGGATGCGGGAATGGGAGGAAGTGATCAGTTGGCAAGAGCGGCGGCATGCATTTGTTGAGCAAAGTGGACGGGCGGGAGTGTGAGGGGAGAGAAGGTCAGAAATGTATGTGGGAGAGGATTTGGTGAGGGCTTTGTAGGCGAGTGTAAGAACCTTGAATTGGCATCTGAAGGGGAAGGGGAGCCTATCTATCTGTCTGTCTGTCTATCTATCTATGTAGTTTTAAATGTATGTGACAATCTCTCATCCTACTCACTGCATCTGTACTGTGCATCTAGACCTTCATGCAATCGTGTAGTTTTAAATGTATGTGACTTAATCTCTTGCATAGATTTGTTTTTTATCTGTATAGTCTATATTTTGTAGTTCAGTGAAGCATAGTTTATGGTATATATCTGGCCTGGTTTTTGCTCCAACTCAGAGCAAGTTATCTCCTTTGATCAACAGACCATTTGACTCAGATGTAGCCTGTCTTAATAAAGGATACCACTCCTGTATATTCAGTCTAGGGGCAGCTGTGGCTGTTTTGGCAGCTGTGGTTAATAGCACCAAGGCCCGTATTCAATTTGAGGCGAAAAGTCCAGACTTTTTGCCTGCTGGACTTTTCGCCTCCTTCGCCTGTTTTCCAGGCGGAAAAGTATCGCACACGTGCCCGCTATTCCTCATATTCAATTCCAAAGTAGGCAAAATCGGGAACAGGCAAAACTTTGATCGGTGAAAAAATACAGGAATTTTCAGGAAATAATTGTAGGAGCCCCCTAAAGATGTCCAGACATGGGAGATCACTATGGGTACCCCTGTTTTGCCTGCAAAACAAAGTTTTAAATAGCAGCGGCAGTTTTTGGGAAAAATAACTATGCCCATCAAATTTGGGGTACTTGAAAATGGGTGCAAGTGTATTTTTAAGTCCCATAAATGATTTTAAAAATTCTGCAAAAATGCACCAGCCACTACTACCCGCAATGAAGAAAACACCTGCCGCATATAAGGGAACCCCTCTGGACTCCATTCTGCTAATTTAGAAGTGTGTTACCAATTAATTTATTTTTTTAAACCCCCCAATTTATTTTTTTTGGGGGGTGTCCCTATTTTTTTAATCTTTTTTAACACAGCTCATTTTTAGGGACCATTCCCATGGGTGCAGGCTTTTTTTTTAAGTCTGCACCCCTAAACCCCAAATCTGCACTTTTTTTCGCCTGCTAATGGCAATAGAAATATTATCTCTGTTTTTTTACATTCACTTTTCGCACCCTACTACGAAAAAAAATGGGAATTTTCGGGAAATGTGCCTGGGACCCCCCTAAAGATGTCCAGACATGGGGGATCACTATGGGTACCCCCGTTTTTGCCTGCAAAAGAAAGTCAGGTTTTTAAATAGCCGTGGCAGGAGTTTTTTTGCCGACATTGAAGAAGTGATGCAGAACAGCACTTAGCTTTTCTTTTTTTGGAAAAGTGGTCCCATCAAATTTCGGGTACATGAAAATGGGTGCTAGCATATTTTTAAGTCCCTAAAGTAATTTTTTTTTTAATTCTGCAAAAAAACACCTGCCGCTATTAGCCTATTCTAGAAAACACCTGCCGCATACTTACAGAATACCCCTGAACCTATTTCGCTATTTGTAAACACTGTTCCCCTATTTTTTTTTTCACCCCAAAATTTTAAATAATATTTTTGTGGTGTCCCGATTTTTTTTTTTTTACTTTTTTTTTACACATTTTGTTTTTAGGGGGTATTCCCTAAAAACATGCCTGCATCCCTAAACCCCAATTCTGCACTTTTTTTCGCCTGCTAAAGGCTGGCGAATATTTATCCCTGTTTTTTTACATTGACTTTTCGCACCGGCGAAAAGTCAATGTAATTGAATATGGGGATATCTGAAACAGGCGAAAATGACATCATCGGCGATAAATTATTGCCGATTCCGACATTTCACCTCATATTGAATATGGGCACAAGTGTTAAATGCACAAAGTGTGTTAACATAACAGTTAATCAAACAGTTAACCAACTTCTAAGGTAATTTCAGAATTGAAAACTGATTTCTTTAAAATTTGTCTAAAAGTAACTTACCTAAAACTCACCATGTACTACACATTTCTTTTCATCAAAACACTCCTTCATATTTTCTCTAAGGCTATAACATCCTTAACTCTCTCTGCAGATCCCCTCTCTGTGCTCATTGCAGCCCTATTGATTCGCTCACCTCCTCTAAAAACTCATGAGCTCTCTTTTTATCATACATTGACTATTACAACCTCATTGTGTCACAATAAAAACGCTTTTACGCACTCCTACAACTATATCTACTTCTCTATCCGCCTGATTTTATTAGCTGGTGACATATCACCAAATCCAGGCCTCACACACATACAGGGGATTTACTATGGAATAAATATCCTGCAAACCTCATACACATCACGTGTCTCCCATCACCCTCCAAATCAAAAAATGTGCCTTATGGAATCCGCACTCGATCACAACTTATCATTATTTTACATCTGAACATCTCTTTACAACAAGTACTTTCACCAATTTCTACATTGACCCATACTTGCCGACAATCAGCTCCAGCCTTCCGGGAGGGAGCTGATTGTCAGCTAACAGCGGGGGGTGACCATTGGGGTGGGGCCGGCCATTGTCATCACATTTGGGGCGGAGCCGCGCGACCGCGTCATCGTGGCTCCGCCCCCTCTTCACAATGCCGTTATTTAGGCATTGTGAAGCAGGGGGCGGGGCCACGATGATGCGATTCAGAGCGAAACGCGTCACCGGCTCCCCCGCTGCAGGGGTTTCTAGTTTTTTCAGGGGGGAGGTCGGGAAGGTCGCAGGCTTCTGGGAGGCTTGCCTGCCTTTCTGGGGGGCTGGGAGTGGCATCCGAAAATCGGGAGTCTCCTGGCCAAATCTGGACGGTAGGCAAGCCTGCGTTTACCTGAGACTGCTGGTTCACAACTTAACCAAACTCTTTAAATAGACCTTGATGAAGTGGCTTCAGCTACCCATCAAACTTCACGTAAACTGAAATAACAACCGTGGCTCTCCACAGACGCCTACAAATACTGTCACGTAAAGTAGAATGTCAGTGGTGTAAATCTTACTCCAAATGACTCCCTCACATACTGTAAAATAGGAATCCACCCATCTGTCATCCAAACCCTCTGTCAAACCCATCTGTGTCACCCCTGTCTGTCTGCCCCTCCCCTTTAGAATGTAAGCTCTCACAAGCAGGGCCCTCTTCCCTCATGTGATTTTTCTTCCTTTACTTATATTATCTACTCTATACTCCTTACAACAGCACCTAACTCTTGACACCCTGCTACTGTTGCAGCAATGTTTATATGCCATGTACTTGTCTTGTACTGTATGTCGCTGTTTTCTTGTTCTGTTCAACTGTTTCTGTACTTTGTTTTTGTACTTTGTTTTTGTACTTTGTAGCTGCGGAATCTTTGTGGCACCATATAAATAAAGAATAACAATAATAATAATAATAATAATATCTATCTATCTATCTAGTTCTTTTTGGGAGATTGGAGCAATAAAATCTGTTCTTAGGCAGCCATAGTCTGCTCCTGTGGCAGAAAGACCCCAAGTTATAGGGCCGACCAGATAATGTTTTTTCATTTTGTGCTGATTGTTCTTGAAATTATGTATAGTGAAAAAATTATTAGAAACAGAATAAATGTAATTTTAATTCAAGAAAGTGTATCAGCCAATATCATATGCACAGTACAACCTCTCTAGTTCTGTTAGCTGGATGAAAGTATCACTGGGCCTGATTCACAGTGAGGAAGATAGAGCAACGGACAGTGGGCCTGATTCAGACCCGCTCGCGAGCGCATATCGCTCGCAAGCGGGTCGATGGTGGGCCAGTGCACATGCGTGGTGTGCGCAACGCGCATGCGCAAGCCCCGTAGCGAGAGAGAAACCACTTGCTCCATGGCTCGCTACAAAACGGGGCAGCTGTCGATGTTGATCGACAGCTCGCCCCGTTTTGTAGGCGGGGAGGGGGGGTGGCTGGACAAACGGAACGCCTGCCATTTGTGGGCGGCCCTACTGACATCATTCGTGATGTCAGTAGTGAACTTCCTGCTCTATTAGAGCAGGAAGTTCACTCAGGCTTGCGGGAACTGAGACCCTACCACAAGGGTCTCGTTGCAAGCCCGATGGTCGCGATAATCGCGACCATCGCCAGGCTGCTCGCAAAAGCTGTGGGTGACTATGCGAGCGGCCTGGAGGCAGATTTTTTTTAAAAATCCGCCCTGATTCAGAGCGAGCGCCTCTGAATCAGGCCCAGTGTATCTGGACAAGCCATGTTGCAATGCAAGGGGGTGCAAATACGTATGGTGGTAATGTTTACACTGCAATTTATATTTCCATTTGTACACACCTCTCCCAAATCTAAATCTCTCTGCACATTTACATTGCCCCCCCTGTAGTGCAGCCAGGTCTTACCGAGATGCACAGTTGTGGCCCCCATATACTAGCGACGGGTTGTCTCCATGCTGTGATCCAGAGATGCCGGGTTTAGGATCGGTGAAATCCAACATATTGGATTTTACTGATTTGCCGATCACGATCAAAATAAAATCGTGATTTGCAATTCGGTGAAATGTAACGTATGATTTCTCCGATCCTCTGACAGATCGGGGAAAATCGCCGCCGGCTGGCACGTACCTTTAGATTGCACAGTGTGTATGCACCTTTAGCTTGCACAGTGTGTACATACCTTTAGATTGCACAGTGTGTACGCACCTTTAGATTGCACAGTGTGTACGCACCTTTAGATTGCACAGTGTGTACGTACCTTTAGATTGCACAGTGTGTACGCACCTTTAGATTGCACAGTGTGTACGCACCTTTAGATTGCACAGTGTGTACGCACCTTTGGATTGCACAGTGTGTACGTACCTTTAGATTGCAGTGTGTACGCACCTTTAGCTTGCACAGTGTGTACGCACCTTTAGATTGCACAGTGTGTGCGCACCTTTAGCTTGCACAGTGTGTACGCAACTTTAGCTTGCAAAGTGTGTACGCACCTTTAGCTTGCACAGTGTGTACGCACCTTTAACTTGCACAGTGTGTACGCACCTTTAGCTTGCACAGTATGTGCGCACCTTTAGCTTGCACAGTGTGTACGCAACTTTAGCTTGCAAAGTGTGTACGCACCTTTAGCTTGCACAGTGTGTACGCACCTTTAGCTTGCACAGTGTGTACGCACCTTTAGCTTGCATAGTGTATATGCACTAGATCGCTTCCCGGGAGTTCAAGGGAAATCGTTGAGGACATCGCATAGTTTGCAAGTCGTCTAGTGTGTACCAGGCTTATCTCTATTCCCATATCTGAATCAGGCCCCATACCATACCTGCCGACTATTTAATATTCCTCGCTGGGAGAAGCCCAGGGAGGTGAAGCAGGTAGGCAGAGTTGGGGGCGGGGCTGGCCGGATCGTGCCATTAAGCCCCGCCCCTCACGAGAAACGTGTCATTAAGCCCTGCCCCCTCACGGGAATTCACTGCGATTATGCATATTCCAGCTAGGGGGCGGGGCTAAATGACGTGATTCTCATATAATCACGTCATTAGGCCCCACCCCCAAAGCTCAGAACCGCCGATCCACGCTAACATTCTCCCCATTCTGCCGACTTCACTAGAAAGTGGGCTGATTGTGGGGGCACAGCGCTTACTCTTCCGGGGGTGCAGGGGGTTACCCGAAAAAATCGTGAGCCTCCCACTAAAACTGGGAGGGTAGGCATGTATGCATACTGCACTGCAGGTTGAGCAGATTTAAAATGTGCAGAGAGATATAGATTTTGGAGGAGCGTGTCCAAACAGACATCTAAATTGCAGTGTAAAAATAAAGCTGTACAGCATTTCTGGGCTACATGCAAAAGCAGCCAGTATTTACCATGCATGCAGGGGATTCTGTGACCTGAGAGTGAAGGGACACCAGGACTGATTGTGTTACATGTGACTTGAGAGTGAGGAGACAGCAGGACTGTCTGTATTACATGTGTCCTGAGAGTGAGGGGACACCAGGACTGTCTGTATTACATGTGTCCTGAGAATGAGGGGACACCTGTACTGTCTGTATTACATGTGTCCTGTGAGTGAGGGGATACCTGAACTGTCTGTATTACATGTGTCCTGTGAACGAGGAGACTGTACTGTCTGTATTACATGTGTCCAGAGAGCGAGGAGACACCTGTACTGTCTGTATTACATGTGTCCTGAGAGTGAGGGGATACCTGTACTGTCTGTATTACATGTGTCCTGAGAGTGAGGGGACACCTATACTGTCTGTATTACATGTGTCCTGAGAGTGAGGGGACACCTGTACTGTCAGTATTACATGTGTCCTGAGAGTGAGGAGACACCTGTACTGTCTGTATTACATGTGTCCTGAGAGCGAGGGGACACCTGTACTGTCTGTATTACATGTGTCCTGAGAGTGAGGGGACTCCAGGACTGTCTGTATTACATGTGTTCTGAGAGCGAGGAGACACCTGTACTGTCTGTACTACATGTGTCCTGAGAGTGAGGGGACACCGGTACTGTCTGTATTACATGTGTCCCGAGAGTGAGGGGATACCTGTACTGTCTGTATTACATGTGTCCTGAGAGTGAGGGGATACCTGTACTGTCTGTATTACATGTGTCCTGAGAGCGAGGGGACACCTGTACTGTCTGTATTACATGTGTCCTGAGAGTGAGGGGATACCTTTACTGTCTGTATTACATGTGTCCTGAGAGTGAGGAGACAGCAGAACTGTCTGTATTACATGTGTCCAGAGAGTGAGGAGACAGCAGGACTGTCTGTATTACATGTCTCGTGAGAGTGAGGGGACACCGGTACTGTCTGTATTACATGTGTCCTGAGAGTGAGGGGACACCGGTACTGTCTGTATTACATGTGTCCTGAGAGTGAGGGAACACCGGTACTGTCTGTATTACATGTGTCCTGAGAGTGAGGAGACAGCAGAACTGTCTGTATTACATGTGTCCTGAGAGAGAGGAGACAGCAGAACTGTCTGTATTACATGTGTCCAGAGAGTGAGGAGACAGCAGGACTGTCTGTATTACATGTGTCCTGAGAGTGAGGGGACACCGGTACTGTCTGTATTACATGTGTCCTGAGAGTGAGGGGACACCGGTACTGTCTGTATTACATGTGCCCTGAGAGTGAGGGGACACCGGTACTGTCTGTATTACATGTGTCCTGAGAGTGAGGAGACAGCAGAACTGTCTGTATTACATGTGTCCTGAGAGAGAGGAGACAGCAGAACTGTCTGTATTACATGTGTCCAGAGAGTGAGGAGACAGCAGGACTGTCTGTATTACATGTGTCCTGAGAGTGAGGGGACACCGGTACTGTCTGTATTACATGTGTCCTGAGAGTGAGGGGACACCGGTACTGTCTGTATTACATGTGTCCTGAGAGTGAGGGGACACCGGTACTGTCTGTATTACATGTGTCCTGAGAGTGAGGGAACACCGGTACTGTCTGTATTACAAGTGTCCTGAGAGTGAGGAGACAGCAGAACTGTCTGTATTACATGTGTCCTGAGAGTGAGGAGACAGCAGGACTGTCTGTATTACATGTGTCCAGAGAGTGAGGAGACAGCAGAACTGTGTGTATTACATGTGTCCTGAGAGTGAGGAGACAGCAGAACTGTCTGTATTACATGTGTCCAGAGAGGGAGGAGACAGCAGAACTGTATGTATTACATGTGTTCCGAGAGTGAGGAGACAGCAGGACAGTATGTATTACATGTGTCCCGAGAGTGAGGAGACAGCAGGACTGTATGTATTACATATGTCCCGAGAGTGAGGAGACAGCAGAACTGTCTATATTACATGTGCCCTGAGAGTGAGGAGACAGCAGGACTATCTGTATTACACGTGTCCCGAGAGTGAGGAGACAGCAGAACTGTCTGTATTACACGTGTCCCGAGAGTGAGGAGACAGCAGAACTGTATGCATTACATGTGTCCCGAGAGTGAGGAGACAGCAGAACTGTATGTATTACATGTGTCCTGAGAGTGAGGAGACAGCAGGACAGTATGTATTACATGTGTCCTGAGAGTGAGAAGACAGCAGAACTGTCTGTATTACATGTGTACTGAGATTGAGGAGACAGCAGAACTGTATGCATTACATGTGTCGTGAGAGTGAGGAGACAGCAGGACTGTCTATATTATATGTGTCCTGAGAGTGAGGAGACAGCAGGACAGTATGTATTACATGTGTCCTGAGAGTGAGGAGACAGCAGGACTGTCTGTATTACATGTGTCCTGAGAGTGAGGAGACAGCAGGACAGTATGTATTACATGTGTCCTGAGAGTGAGGAGACAGCAGGACTGTCTGTATTACATGTGTCCTGCGAGTGAGGAGACAGCAGAACTGTCTGTATTACATGTGTCCTGAGAGTGAGGAGAAAGCAGGACAGTATGTATTACATGTGTCCTGAGAGTGAGGAGAAAGCAGAACTGTCTGTATTACATGTGTCCTGAGAGTGAGGAGACAGCAGAACTGTCTGTATTACATGTGTCCTGAGAGTGAGGATACACTGGGATGGAACTGTCTGTATTACATGTGTCCTGAGAGTGAGGAGACAGCAGAACTGTCTGTATTACATGTGTCCTGAGAGTGAGGAGAAAGCAGGACAGTATGTATTACATGTGCCCTGAGAGTGAGGAGAAAGCAGGACAGTATGTATTATATGTGCCCTGAGAGTGAGGAGAAAGCAGGACAGTATGTATTATATGTGCCCTGAGAGTGAGGAGAAAGCAGGACAGTATGTATTACACGTGTCCCGAGAGTGAGGAGACAGCAGAACTGTCTGTATTACATGTGTCCTGAGAGTGAGAAGACAGAAGAACTGTCTGTATTACATGTGTACTGAGATTGAGGAGACAGCAGAACTGTATGCATTACATGTGTCGTGAGAGTGAGGAGACAGCAGGACTGTCTATATTATATGTGTCCTGAGAGTGAGGAGACAGCAGGACAGTATGTATTACATGTGTCCTGAGAGTGAGGAGACAGCAGGACTGTCTGTATTACATGTGTCCCGAGAGTGAGGAGACAGCAGGACAGTATGTATTACATGTGTCCTGAGAGTGAGGAGACAGCAGGACTGTCTGTATTACATGTGTCCTGAGAGTGAGGAGAAAGCAGGACAGTATGTATTACATGTGTCCTGAGAGTGAGGAGAAAGCAGGACAGTATGTATTACACGTGTCCTGAGAGTGAGGAGACAGCAGAACTGTCTGTATTACATGTGTCCTGAGAGTGAGGATACACTGGGATGGAACTGTCTGTATTACATGTGTCCTGAGAGTGAGGAGAAAGCAGGACAGTATGTATTACATGTGTCCTGAGAGTGAGGAGAAAGCAGGACAGTATGTATTATATGTGCCCTGAGAGTGAGGAGACAGCAGGACAGTATGTATTACATGTGCCCTGAGAGTGAGGAGAAAGCAGGACAGTATGTATTACACGTGTCCCGAGAGTGAGGAGACAGCAGGACTGTATGTATTACATGTGTCCTGAGAGTGAGGAGAAAGCAGGACAGTATGTATTACATGTGTCCTGAGAGTGAGGAGACAGCAGGACTGTATGTATTACATGTGTCCCGAGAGTGAGGAGACAGCTCGACAGTATGTATTACATGTGTCCTGAGAGTGAGGAGAAAGCAGGACAGTATGTATTACATGTGCCCTGAGAGTGAGGGGATACCTGTACTGTCTGTATTACATGTGTCCTGAGAGTGAGGAGACAGCAGAACTGTCTGTATTACATGTGTCCTGAGAGTGAGGATACACTGGGATGGAACTGTCTGTATTACATGTGTCCTGAGAGTGAGGAGAAAGCAGGACAGTATGTATTACATGTGCCCTGAGAGTGAGGAGAAAGCAGGACAGTATGTATTACATGTGTCCTGAGAGTGAGGAGAAAGCAGGACAGTATGTATTATATGTGCCCTGAGAGTGAGGAGAAAGCAGGACAGTATGTATTACACGTGTCCCGAGAGTGAGGAGACAGCAGGACTGTATGTATTACATGTGTCCTGAGAGTGAGGAGAAAGCAGGACAGTATGTATTACATGTGTCCTGAGAGTGAGGAGACAGCAGGACTGTATGTATTACATGTGTCCCGAGAGTGAGGAGACAGCAGGACAGTATGTATTACATGTGTCCTGAGAGTGAGGAGAAAGCAGGACAGTATGTATTACATGTGTCCTGAGAGTGAGGGGATACCTGTACTGTCTGTATTACATGTGTCCTGAGAGTGAGGGGACACCTATACTGTCTGTATTACATGTGTCCTGAGAGTGAGGGGACACCTGTACTGTCAGTATTACATGTGTCCTGAGAGTGAGGAGACACCTGTACTGTCTGTATTACATGTGTCCTGAGAGCGAGGGGACACCTGTACTGTCTGTATTACATGTGTCCTGAGAGTGAGGGGACTCCAGGACTGTCTGTATTACATGTGTTCTGAGAGCGAGGAGACACCTGTACTGTCTGTACTACATGTGTCCTGAGAGTGAGGGGACACCGGTACTGTCTGTATTACATGTGTCCCGAGAGTGAGGGGATACCTGTACTGTCTGTATTACATGTGTCCTGAGAGTGAGGGGATACCTGTACTGTCTGTATTACATGTGTCCTGAGAGCGAGGGGACACCTGTACTGTCTGTATTACATGTGTCCTGAGAGTGAGGGGATACCTTTACTGTCTGTCTTACATGTGTCCTGAGAGTGAGGAGACAGCAGAACTGTCTGTATTACATGTGTCCAGAGAGTGAGGAGACAGCAGGACTGTCTGTATTACATGTGTCGTGAGAGTGAGGGGACACCGGTACTGTCTGTATTACATGTGTCCTGAGAGTGAGGGGACACCGGTACTGTCTGTATTACATGTGTCCTGAGAGTGAGGGAACACCGGTACTGTCTGTATTACATGTGTCCTGAGAGTGAGGAGACAGCAGAACTGTCTGTATTACATGTGTCCTGAGAGAGAGGAGACAGCAGAACTGTCTGTATTACATGTGTCCAGAGAGTGAGGAGACAGCAGGACTGTCTGTATTACATGTGTCCTGAGAGTGAGGGGACACCGGTACTGTCTGTATTACATGTGTCCTGAGAGTGAGGGGACACCGGTACTGTCTGTATTACATGTGTCCTGAGAGTGAGGGGACACCGGTACTGTCTGTATTACATGTGTCCTGAGAGTGAGGAGACAGCAGAACTGTCTGTATTACATGTGTCCTGAGAGAGAGGAGACAGCAGAACTGTCTGTATTACATGTGTCCAGAGAGTGAGGAGACAGCAGGACTGTCTGTATTACATGTGTCCTGAGAGTGAGGGGACACCGGTACTGTCTGTATTACATGTGTCCTGAGAGTGAGGGGACACCGGTACTGTCTGTATTACATGTGTCCTGAGAGTGAGGGGACACCGGTACTGTCTGTATTACATGTGTCCTGAGAGTGAGGGAACACCGGTACTGTCTGTATTACAAGTGTCCTGAGAGTGAGGAGACAGCAGAACTGTCTGTATTACATGTGTCCTGAGAGTGAGGAGACAGCAGGACTGTCTGTATTACATGTGTCCAGAGAGTGAGGAGACAGCAGAACTGTGTGTATTACATGTGTCCTGAGAGTGAGGAGACAGCAGAACTGTCTGTATTACATGTGTCCAGAGAGGGAGGAGACAGCAGAACTGTATGTATTACATGTGTTCCGAGAGTGAGGAGACAGCAGGACAGTATGTATTACATGTGTCCCGAGAGTGAGGAGACAGCAGGACTGTATGTATTACATATGTCCCGAGAGTGAGGAGACAGCAGAACTGTCTATATTACATGTGCCCTGAGAGTGAGGAGACAGCAGGACTATCTGTATTACACGTGTCCCGAGAGTGAGGAGACAGCAGAACTGTCTGTATTACACGTGTCCCGAGAGTGAGGAGACAGCAGAACTGTATGCATTACATGTGTCCCGAGAGTGAGGAGACAGCAGAACTGTATGTATTACATGTGTCCTGAGAGTGAGGAGACAGCAGGACAGTATGTATTACATGTGTCCTGAGAGTGAGAAGACAGCAGAACTGTCTGTATTACATGTGTACTGAGATTGAGGAGACAGCAGAACTGTATGCATTACATGTGTCGTGAGAGTGAGGAGACAGCAGGACTGTCTATATTATATGTGTCCTGAGAGTGAGGAGACAGCAGGACAGTATGTATTACATGTGTCCTGAGAGTGAGGAGACAGCAGGACTGTCTGTATTACATGTGTCCTGAGAGTGAGGAGACAGCAGGACAGTATGTATTACATGTGTCCTGAGAGTGAGGAGACAGCAGGACTGTCTGTATTACATGTGTCCTGAGAGTGAGGAGACAGCAGAACTGTCTGTATTACATGTGTCCTGAGAGTGAGGAGAAAGCAGGACAGTATGTATTACATGTGTCCTGAGAGTGAGGAGAAAGCAGGACAGTATGTATTACACGTGTCCTGAGAGTGAGGAGACAGCAGAACTGTCTGTATTACATGTGTCCTGAGAGTGAGGATACACTGGGATGGAACTGTCTGTATTACATGTGTCCTGAGAGTGAGGAGAAAGCAGGACAGTATGTATTACATGTGCCCTGAGAGTGAGGAGAAAGCAGGACAGTATGTATTACATGTGCCCTGAGAGTGAGGAGAAAGCAGGACAGTATGTATTATATGTGCCCTGAGAGTGAGGAGAAAGCAGGACAGTATGTATTACACGTGTCCCGAGAGTGAGGAGACAGCAGAACTGTCTGTATTACATGTGTCCTGAGAGTGAGAAGACAGCAGAACTGTCTGTATTACATGTGTACTGAGATTGAGGAGACAGCAGAACTGTATGCATTACATGTGTCGTGAGAGTGAGGAGACAGCAGGACTGTCTATATTATATGTGTCCTGAGAGTGAGGAGACAGCAGGACAGTATGTATTACATGTGTCCTGAGAGTGAGGAGACAGCAGGACTGTCTGTATTACATGTGTCCTGAGAGTGAGGAGACAGCAGGACAGTATGTATTACATGTGTCCTGAGAGTGAGGAGACAGCAGGACTGTCTGTATTACATGTGTCCTGAGAGTGAGGAGACAGCAGAACTGTCTGTATTACATGTGTCCTGAGAGTGAGGAGAAAGCAGGACAGTATGTATTACATGTGTCCTGAGAGTGAGGAGAAAGCAGGACAGTATGTATTACACGTGTCCTGAGAGTGAGGAGACAGCAGAACTGTCTGTATTACATGTGTCCTGAGAGTGAGGATACACTGGGATGGAACTGTCTGTATTACATGTGTCCTGAGAGTGAGGAGAAAGCAGGACAGTATGTATTACATGTGCCCTGAGAGTGAGGAGAAAGCAGGACAGTATGTATTACATGTGTCCTGAGAGTGAGGAGAAAGCAGGACAGTATGTATTATATGTGCCCTGAGAGTGAGGAGAAAGCAGGACAGTATGTATTATATGTGCCCTGAGAGTGAGGAGAAAGCAGGACAGTATGTATTACACGTGTCCCGAGAGTGAGGAGACAGCAGGACTGTATGTATTACATGTGTCCTGAGAGTGAGGATACACTGGGATGGAACTGTCTGTATTACATGTGTCCTGAGAGTGAGGAGAAAGCAGGACAGTATGTATTATATGTGCCCTGAGAGTGAGGAGAAAGCAGGACAGTATGTATTACATGTGTCCTGAGAGTGAGGAGACAGCAGAACTGTCTGTATTACATGTGTCCTGAGAGTGAGGAGAAAGCAGGACAGTATGTATTATATGTGCCCTGAGAGTGAGGAGAAAGCAGGACAGTATGTATTACACGTGTCCCGAGAGTTAGGAGACAGCAGAACTGTCTGTATTACATGTGTCCTGAGAGTGAGAAGACAGCAGAACTGTCTGTATTACATGTGTACTGAGATTGAGGAGACAGCAGAACTGTATGCATTACATGTGTCGTGAGAGTGAGGAGACAGCAGGACTGTCTATATTATATGTGTCCTGAGAGTGAGGAGACAGCAGGACAGTATGTATTACATGTGTCCTGAGAGTGAGGAGACAGCAGGACTGTCTGTATTACATGTGTCCTGAGAGTGAGGAGACAGCAGGACAGTATGTATTACATGTGTCCTGAGAGTGAGGAGACAGCAGAACTGTCTGTATTACATGTGTCCTGAGAGTGAGAAGACAGCAGGACAGTATGTATTACACGTGTCCTGAGAGTGAGGAGACAGCAGAACTGTCTGTATTACATGTGTCCTGAGAGTGAGGAGACAGCAGAACTGTCTGTATTACATGTGTCCTGAGAGTGAGGAGAAAGCAGGACAGTATGTATTACATGTGTCCTGAGAGTGAGGAGAAAGCAGGACAGTATGTATTACACGTGTCCTGAGAGTGAGGAGACAGCAGAACTGTCTGTATTACATGTGTCCTGAGAGTGAGGATACACTGGGATGGAACTGTCTGTATTACATGTGTCCTGAGAGTGAGGATACACTGGGATGGAACTGTCTGTATTACATGTGCCCTGAGAGTGAGGAGAAAGCAGGACAGTATGTATTATATGTGCCCTGAGAGTGAGGAGAAAGCAGGACAGTATGTATTACACGTGTCCCGAGAGTGAGGAGACAGCAGGACTGTATGTATTACATGTGTCCTGAGAGTGAGGAGAAAGCAGGACAGTATGTATTACATGTGTCCCGAGAGTGAGGAGACAGCAGGACAGTATGTATTACATGTGTCCTGAGAGTGAGGAGAAAGCAGGACAGTATGTATTACATGTGTCCTGAGAGTGAGGAGACAGCAGGACTGTCTGTATTACATGTGTCCTGAGAGTGAGGAGACAGCAGAACTGTCTGTATTACATGTGTCCAGAGAGTGAGGAGACAGCAGAACTGTCTGTATTACATGTGTCCTGAGAGTGAGGAGACAGCAGAACTGTCTGTATTATATGTGCCCTGAGAGTGAGGAGAAAGCAGGACAGTATGTATTACATGTGTCCTGAGAGTGAGGAGAAAGCAGAACTGTCTGTATTACATGTGTCCTGAGAGTGAGGAGAAAGCAGGACAGTATGTATTACATTTGTCGTGAGAGTGAGGAGACAGCAGGACTGTATGTATTACATGTGTCCTGAGAGTGAGGAGACAGCAGAACTGTCTGTATTACATGTGCCCTGAGAGTGAGGAGACAGCAGGACAGTATGTATTACACGTGTCCCGAGAGTGAGGAGACAGCAGAACTGTCTATATTACATGTGTCCTGAGAGTGAGGAGACAGCAGAACTGTCTGTATTACATGTGTCCAGAGAGTGAGGAGACAGCAGAACTGTCTGTATTACATGTGCCCTGAGAGTGAGGAGACAGCAGGACTGTATGTATTACACGTGTCCCGAGAGTGAGGAGACAGCAGAACTGTCTATATTACATGTGTCCTGAGAGTGAGGAGACAGCAGAACTGTCTATATTACATGTGTCCTGAGAGTGAGGAGACACTGGGATGGAACTTTGTGTATTACACATGTTCTGAGACTGAGGGGACATTACTACTCTCTATATTACATGCGGCACGTTTGTCGGTGTGAAATTATTTATTACATTTACCAGAGGGCCCTTAGAAATTAGCTTATTTGCTGTGTAACATGGAGGCACAAAACTGGCCCCAGTAAATGAGAACCGACAGTGAACGGGAATTTAATGTCTCCTACACTTTTCCTAATCTCAATAGTCTTGCACTTGTCCCAGCATGCATTGTTCTTTCCATGGAACTGACATTTGGCTATATGGTGTGACGTGAATGTAACATACCGTGCGCAATTTACAGCGCAGAGCACTGGCGAAGATTTTGTGCTGCGCTTCAGGCATTTTGCGCTTTGGAGCTCACTTCTGTGCGTTCTCATTCTATAAGCGCAGGGCGCGCACCTGGCTCTGTGTGATGGTTGTAATACACAGCCCTGATCTCCGTGTTTATGCTGAATTTCCCAGAATTATCAATAAGGTGTCTATTCACTAAGCCTTTGATGAGAGATAAAATGGTGAAAGATAAGTCCCAGGCAAACAGCTCCTGTCATTTTTCAAACACAGGGTCTAATGTATGAAAACTTGGAGAGAGATAAACTGGACGGAGATAAAAGAACCAACCAACTGGCATTTTTCAAATACAGCCTGTAAAGTGACAGTTCGGAGCTGATTGGTTGGAACTTTTTCTCCGCCCATTTGATCTATCTCCATGCTTTCACGAATAGACCCCACAGCCTGTAAACTGACAGTTAGGAGGTGATTGGTTGGGAGTTATCTATCTCCATTTTGGGGTCTATTTACTAAGCCTTGGATAGAGATAAAGTGAACGGAGTACCAGCCAATCAGCTCCTAATTGCCATGTCACAGGCTGTGTTTGAAAAATGACAGGAGCTGTTTGGTTTGTACTTATCTCAGTTCACTTTACCTCTCTCCAAGGCTTAGTGAATAGACCCCATAGTCCTGTAATCTGGGGTACATTGCCCCAACTGAGATAGCTCTATGCACCTTTCTGTCAGTAAAGCCTTCCTGGAAATCACATTAAGATGTTGACAACTATTACAAAAACTTAGTTTAGTTTCATTTAACCATAAATCGGCCACAATAGATTAGAAAAAAATCCTCAATGATTTAATCTCCACATTAATATCATTTGCTGGTTTTATGATATGAAGCAAATAATGTCCGTGCATGAAATATTTTAGATTTATCTGTGATGTTACCACAATGATATAATCAGATTGTTGGTAGAGACAAATCCTTCTGGCCATTGGTGTGCCATTGGATTGTAAATCCAGGAGGAATATAGAAGATGGATCACTGGGAAATATATTGTACGTGGAGAAATAGAGAAATTAAAATCTACAGTTGAAGATGTTGAACAAGTCTTCAAACAACAGGCAAGTTTATCATTACGGTGTAATGGCGCCGATATATATTATAGTAGTTTGCTGCCACCTAATGGCAACTGCAGGAAATGCAATAGAATGTGTAGTATATTTGCATAGAAAACAAAGGTCATTTGTGAGTAAACTTTTTCCCGTAGCTGTTTTGAGTCTATAACGATTGTGTACAGAGAGCTGTACTGCGCACACATATTTCATTTTTTTTGGAGAGGAATTGGCATAAAGGTTTCACTGTTTAGAGTAAATAAAATTTCATTAATTTTATCCAAGCGAATAACACTAGGATTTATATATTCCACATATTACATTTAGGGTAATGCAGGAGTATCATGAGGACACTGCAAATTATACTCTTTATTAATCCGTAGTATACATAGAATTATAGCATACTGTATGATTATCTGGTTGTGAATTGTAGTTTGCTCATCACTACAGATATTTGATAAAGCCAATAAATGAGAAATGATAGTAATTAATGAGAGTACCAGACTTCTATACTCTAACCCCCAGCATATATACTAACCCCCAGCATACATACTAGCCCCCAGCATACATACTAACCCCCAGCATACATAATAGCCCCCAGCATACATACTAACCCCCTGCATACATACTAACCCCCAGCATACATACTAGCCCCCAGCATACATACTAACCCCCTGCATACATACTAGCCCCCAGCATACATACTAACCCCCAGCATACATACTAGCCCCCAGCATACATACTAACCCCCAGCATACATACTAGCCCCCAGCATACATACTAACCCCCAGCATACATACTAACCCCCAGCATACATACTAACCCCCTGCATACATACTAGCCCCCAGCATACATAATAGCCCCCAGCATACATACTAACCCCCTGCATACATACTAACCCCCAGCATACATACTAGCCCCCAGCATACATACTAACCCCAGCATACATACTAACCCCCAGCATACATACTAACCCCCAGCATACATACTAACTCCCAACATATATAATAGCCCACAGCATACATACTAGCCCCCAGCATACATACTAGCCCCCTGCATACATACTAACCCCCAGCATACATACTAGCCTCCTGCATACATACTAACCCCCTGCATACATACTAACCCCCAGCATACATACTAGCCCCCAGCATACATACTAGCCCCCAGCATACATACTAACCCCCTGCATACATACTAACCCCCAGCATACATACTAGCCCCCAGCATACATACTAGCCCTCTGCATACATACTAACCCCCAGCATACATACTAACCCCCAGCATACATACTAGCCCCCTGCATACATACTAACCCCCTGCATACATACTAGCCCCCAGCATACATACTAGCCCCCTGCATACATACTAGCCCCCTGCATACATACTAACCCCCAGCATACATACTAGCCCCCTGCATACATACTAACCCCCAGCATGCATACTAACCCCCAGCATACATACTAACCCCCAGCATACATACTATGGTGTTTGTATGGGTAATACATTTGTTCCCTTTGGTTTTGTCTTTTCTACCTTTCCAGATACAATAAAAGAATGTACAATATTAGGTTTTTTTTACCTCTCTAGTGATCTGCAGAACATTACTCTGCTCTGTCTAACCCTCACAGGTAAATAGTGATATATTCTGCAGATTATTACATTACTGACCTCTACGGAGATATGCAGAACATTACTCTGCTCTGTCTAACCCTCACAGGTAAATAGTGATATATTCTTCAGATTATTACATTACGGACCTCTCTGGAGATCTGCAGAACATTGCTCCATTGCATGTGCCCCCTGAGAGGTACATAGTGATATATTCTACAGATTATTCCATTACTGACCTATCTGTAGATATGCAAAACATAGCTCTGTTCTACCCACCCATCACATGTGCATAGAGATATGGGCCCTGATTCAGAGCCGGTCGCTATTTGCGGTCGTTCGTTCCAAAAAAAGGGGTGGCTATTCAAATGAACTGTTCACTCTTTGCGGTCTGTTCACGCCTCTATGTCTGAACGAGCGAACAAAACTTGCGGTCGTTTTTTGGATAACTACGCCCCCTGGCCGCTCGCATCCTACGTCATGTCCGCTATTTATTAGATTAATCGAGTACATCGACCAGCGTATGAACTGCTCGCTATTCTTGTGGTTGGTTTTTCCTACCACAAATTTGCTAGCAGTTCTGACTATAAAATAACCCAGTGACGTGGTCAATGACGCTGCTGTATTAATTATGCACACCCATAAAACGCCCGTTTTGACCTTTAAGCACACCTGCGTTCTGATCTCCACTCCCCGTTTTCAAGCACCTTCCCCTGTTACCACCCACATACGCCACATACGCCTCCTCCTGTCACTCATATTAGCAGGCATTCGCTATTTAGCGAACAAACGATTTTCGGCCGCACTGACTGGTTCGCGCATGCGTACTACGATCCGTACGCATGAGCAGTTGGGCAAACATTGCTCGGAACGAACGAGCGGCCGCTTACGAGCGGCTCTGAATCAGGCCCATATACTGCAGATTATTACATTACCCACCTCTCCGAAGATATGTAGAACATTGCTCCATTCCATGTACCTCCTGACATATACATACATAGTGATATATTCTGCAGATTATTACATTACTGACCTCCGTAGACAGCAGCAGAATATTGCTTTGTTCCATCTACTCTGACAGATACAGAGTGATATATTCTACAGATTATTACATCACTGACCTCTATAGAGATGTACATTGCTATTTTCCACCTATCCCCTGCTAGATACATATTGATATATTCTGCAGATTAGTACATTACTGACCTCTCTAGAGATCTGCAGGACATTGCACTGTTCCTTCAACTCCCTGACATATTCATAGTGATACATTCAACAGACTGTGACATTTACTGACTTCCATAGAGATCATCAGGACATTGCTCTGTTCCATCTATTCTGACACATACATAGGGGTATATTTACTAAGTGCAGGTTTTTCGAAGTGGAGATATTCCCCATAGCAACCAATCAGATTCTAGCTATTATCTTCTAGCAGGTGCTAGATAAATGATAATTAGAATCTGATTGGCAACACCTCCACTTCGAAAAACTCTCACTTTAGTAAATATACCCCATAGAGGGGGAATTCAATTAGCCCCGATAATTTATCGGGGGTGAAAAAAGGTGGTAGCCCCAGGCCTTTTTAACTACAGCCCTTTTTCTCACCCGATAAATTATTTGTTATTGGACGTTAACACATAGAAACCGGGAAAAGTTACCACACCTGCGTGTTAACCTACTGCTTACGCCCGATAACAGGCTAATTATCGTGTATATATTTTCTCGTCTCTGGGCTGACTTTGGGGCTAATTGGATAGCCCTGGGGGATCAATTACCCTGCGCTAAATTACTGTGGCTAATTGAATTCCCCACATAGTGATATATTCTGCAGATTACTGACCTCTCAATAGGTCTACACTGCTCTGTTCCACCTATTCCCTGCTGCATATTGATATATTCTGCAGATTATTACATTACTGACCTCTCTGGAGACCTGCAGTTCATTGCTATGTTCTCTTTACCCCTGACATACAGTATCTAGTTATCTACACATAGGGCCTGATTCAGACCCACTCGCGAGCGGCTGTCTGCTCGCAAGTGGGTCGATGTTATGCACTGAGCATGCGCACGACGGAGGGAGCTCTGTCGTGCGCATGCGCCAGACGCGACGAGCGAAGGAAAGTCCTTCGCTCGTTGTGTCCGATCAAAGGGGGCGTGCTGTCAATGTTGATTGACAGCACGCCCCCTTTGGTGGGCGTGCCGGGGGCGTGCCGGGGGCGTGCCTCCCTGACGGGGGCGTTCCCACGGGAACGCCTCCCGTCAGAAGCCGGCCCACTGACATCACTAGTGATGTCAGTGGGAGTGATTTTGGCTCTGATAGAGCCAAAATCACTCCGGAGCTTGCGGTTGAACACCTCAACCGCAGGCTCCGGCTCGCAATTTCGATGGTCGCGATGGTCTCGACCATCGCGGCCATCAAAAAGCACGCTCGTATAGCCTGTGGGTGGTGACCCACAGCTATACGAGCGTCCAGGAGGACGCTCCATGAAAATGGAGCCCGGCCCTCATTCAGAGCGTGTGCTCTGCTCAGAGCGTACGGCTCTGAATGAGGGCCATAGTATAAAATAAAGACACTGGTGGGCGCCTGTCTGTGTGTTTGGGCTAATCCTGTGAACCACTGGACGGATTTTGATGCAGTTTTCACTACTCTATAGAGCATTTGTCTGGGAAAGTTTAGGCGTATAAAATATTAATGTATGACAAAAGGGAGCCGAGCAGGGACGGTTTTAGTGAAGCACGTCAATCAAAAAATGACTAAGGGCCAGATTCAGAGGCGCTCGCTGCTGGCGAGCGCTCGCTCTGAATCAGGGCGGGTTTTTTTTTCACCTCCAGGCCGCTCGCAAAGCTGTGGGTGACTACCCACAGCTTGTGCGAGCGGCTTGGTGATGGTCCCGATTATCGCGACCATCCGGCTTGTGATGAGACCCTGTGGTAGGGTCTCGGCTCCCGCAAGCCCGAGTGGACTTCCTGCTCTAATAGAGCAGGAAGTCCACTACTGACATCATGAGTGATGTCAGTAGGGCCGCCCACAAACGGCAGGCGTTCCTTCGGGAATGATTGCGTTTGTGCAGCCACCCCCCTTCCCGCCTACAAAACGAGGCGAGCTGTCAATCAACATCGACAGCCGCCCCGTCTTGTAGCGAGCCCCGGAGTGACTGAACTTCAGTTGCTCGCTGGGGCTCGTGCATGCGCACACGACAGTTGCAGCGCATGCGCCAAACATCGACCCGCTTGCTAGCACTATGCGTTTGCGAGCGGGTCTGAATCAGGCCCTAAATCAGCAAGGATCGCTATTGCGATCGCAACGGCGATTACGTATGCAGTTCAACTGCGATATTATACTAATTCATTGCGATCGCTATGCCGCCGTAGCACAACATAAGGAGGCCCACCTTACCTTACACACATCCGTAATGTTTAGTAAGACTGCGAAAACATCGGTACAATCGAGTACCATCGCAGCCTCGTGCACACTTGCACAAGCCCTGACCATACTCAGGAATTGCTAACTTCAGCGCACGCTATGAGGCCTCAGGCTGCATACGGTATCGCATGGGATCATTTATGCACACCCATGCAACAGCGTTCAATGGACTGGCACGCCTGCGTTTGGCGAACCCCCCGTCACCACCCACAAACGGCACTTCCTGTCAATCGCTCTGCGATGGGTAAGTGTTGTCAACGCGATCGCAGTCCCTATCACAGGGGCCGGCTGGCGCACTGCGATACATACGCATGCGCAGTACGCAGCAATCGGCCGATTGCGTGCATATTAGCAACTGCGATCCAAGTTGAATCAGGCCCTAAATGAATAAACCGTTATATATAACTACTGAGGACTTTATGGGGGTCATTCAGACCCGGTCGTTAGCGCCGATGCGCTCGGACCGGGTCCATGGCCCCCCACAGAGCATGCGCACGACGGCACCGTCGTGCGCATGCGTGAGACCCGCTACGACCGACAGCGTCGGTCGTAGCAGGTCTCGATCCAAAGGGGGCGAGCTGTCGATGTTGATTGACAGCTCGCCCCGTTTGGAAGGCGGGCCGGGGGGGTGGCAGCCCAAATGGAGGCGTTCCCATGGGAACGCCTACCGTTTGGGGGCGGCCCCACTGACATCACTAGTGATGTCAGTGGAGAGCTTCCGGCTCAGACAGAGCCAGAAGCTCTCCGGGGCTTACGACAAGTGAGACCCTACCCTAGGGTCTCGTCGTAAGCCCCGATGGTCGCGATGGTCTCTGACCATCGCGACCATCACCGGAGCGGTCGTTAGAGCTGTGGGTGTTAACCCACAGCCTAACGACCGCAACAGAGGCGGGCGGTCAGGATGCAAGTGGCCGCCCAGTTTCTGAGCGACCGCTTGCATCCTCCGACCGCCTCTGAATGAGGCCCTATATTTTATACCATGTAGAGATTGGTGCATATTATCTGGTTTCTCTTCTGAAATATTGATGTGCGCCCTGATTACTGATACAGAATTTCAGTTTTTACCTTTATTTTATTACTGTTCCTATTTGATTTATGTGAAAAAGGGTCATTCCACGATAACTTGCGTTACAAAGTGACATAGCAGGTATACTCAACAGCAAAAAGGAATTCATGTGAAATTAATTTTATTCAATAATAAAATAATAAAACAGGTCATGCTTTAAAAAACTGTACAGGAATCGCTAATTGTTTGTTATGTCACTTTGTAACGTGAGTTGCCATAGAAGGGATACGTTCAGGAAGCCGGCGGCCGCAATACCGACCGCCGGCTTCCCGAATCCTCAATCCCGGCTAGGGTTAAATGACAGGCGTCTGAAATCTAGACGCCTGTCATTTTCCTGACGCCGGGAGACAGGCGCCTGGCATCCCGATCGAAGGGATGCCGGGCGCCGCGAGCGGACAGCCGCGGGGGTGGAGGGTTAGGTTTAGGGCACCCGGGGGGGGACTTAGGGTTAGGCACCCAACCGGGAGGATTAGGGTTAGGCTAGGGGGAGGGAGGGTTAGGGTTAGGCACTTAGAGGGGGGGGATTAGGGTTAGGCACTTGGGGGGGAGGTTAGGGTTAGGCTAGGGGGGGGAGGTTAGGGTTAGGCACCCCCAGGGGGACTGAGGTTTAGGCAGTGGGGAAAGGGGGGTTTGGCACTTGGGGGGGGAGGGTAGGGTTAGGCACCCCTAAGGAGGGTTAGGGTTAGGGGGGTTGGTTAGGTTAGTTATTTCTTACCTTAGGGACGATCAGGATTTCCAGCGCTGCCGGGCTCTGCTCTTTTGTCGGGCTGCCGCTGCCGGGAATCGAACTGCCGGCCATGCGGCAGCCGGGATTTCATACCGAATGCCCATGGAATGACCCAAAATCATTCTTTAATTTCAAATGAGTACAATTCCCTGTATAAGTCGGCTTAGGCATGACCATATATAAAGCGCAGGGACAGACACTTAACGTGGCAGGAGATGGCCTAAGTGGAGACTGTTTTTCACATGGACAACATTTTCAGGCCCCTTCCCGTGCCACGTTAAAATTAAGGGCCTGATTCAGACCCACTCGCTGCCATAGGCAGCTCGCAGGTCTGATGGGCGTTTTTTTTTTTTTTTTTCATCAGGCCGCTTGCTAAGCTGTGGGTGACCACCCACAGCTTTTGCGAGCGTCCTGGAGCCCGTCGCGATTATCGCAACCATCGGGCTTGCGAGGAGACCCTGTGATAGGGTCTCGGCTCTCACAAGCCCGAGTGGACTTCCTGCTCTAATAGAGCAGGAAGTCCACTACTGACATCACTAGTGATGTCAGTAGGACCGCCCACAAACGCCAGGCGTTCCTAAGGGAACGTCAGCGTTTGTGCAGCCACCCCCCCTCCCCGCCTACAAAACGGGACGAGCTGTCAATCAACATCGACAGCCGCCCCATCTTGTAGCGAGACCCGTAGCGACGGAGCAGCCGTCGCTGGACGCGTCTCGCGCAAACACACGCCGGAGGCGGCGCATGCGCAGTGGGGGACCATCGACCCGCTTGCGAGCGCTGTGTGCTTTCGAGCGGGTCTCACTCAGGCCCTAAATTTTTTGTGTTGATGTCAGAGGAAAAACGACTAATGTCGTCTACAGGGCACTACTAGTATTATAGGGTCTATTCATGAGCAGTGAAAAGTCCTGTTTAGCTGAAAACGGCTTTTCACTGCTTTCGGCAATTCATAGAGGCCGGTTACCGTGGAGAAGTGTATACCTTCTCCTGCGGCACCCCCGCTTCGTGTATGAATGGCATCACCATACTTTTGTACAGCGAGCGCAATTCATAAAGGAACGGAAAGCCCAGCTTTTCGGTTCCCCCCCTGCGGTACAGATTCGCCATCGGAGACGGCGTAGTCTGTACCGCAAGCCGAACAGAGCAGGGAAGTAGCATACTTCCCTGCCGTCTGCCCGGTACCCGGCACTGGCTCCGCCCCCTTTTCCGAGCATCCTTTGCAGCAGGTCTGACCTGCTGCTCTCGGATTCCGGCATATGCGCTGTAAGAATGCAGACATATCGTGCTCCCGATATGTCTGTCTTCTCACTGCGTACAGGGATCGCGGAGGGGCCGGACAGCACCTGAAGACGCCGGACAGGAAAGTGTGCATGAATGGCTACTAAACATCACTATATATCGCAAAGATGTGATGCGATATATACTGATGTTTATCGTGAGCCAGTTCATGTTCCTTATATATATTTTATACTGCATTTGATATGAATGTGCAGCGATTGGGACTGATCATTTTCATGTGTTTGCTTCCGATCATGCTGAATTGTGGAGCTTTCGCTGATCTCCACTATTCACTAAACTACTTTATTAAACAGCAGTGGCCAGTCAGTAGAAACTTTGAACCGCGTCATCAATGAGCCACCATGATTGTCAGGGTTCAGAAGCTGTAGCGTAAACTAACCTTTTATGTGATTATTAGCATCCTGAGGGATTTATCTTTCCCACATTCCCGTTCGGTTTGGCCCAAATAACCATTCATATATGGAATCAACTTATTCCCGGCTTCATCCACAATATTAACCTAATTCATTTAGGGCAGTGTTCGCCAACGTTAATTGGGGTGTGAGCTACTTTAGAAAAATGGAACCTACTGAAGAGCTACTAAAATTGTAGAAAAAAAAATCTGGCTAATAACCAAACAATTGAAGGTTAATTTAATGCAAATGATAAAAAAATGTTTCCTAGAAAATAGCAATGCATATAGGGCCTGATTCAGACCCACTCGTGAGCGGCTGTCCGCTCGCAAGTGGGTCGATGTTCTGGACTGAGCATGCGCACGACGGAGGAAGCTCCGTCGTGCGCATGCGCCAGACGCGACGAGCGAAGGAAAGTCCTTCGCTCGTTGTGTCTGATCAAAGGGGGCGTGCTGTCGATGTTGATTGACAGCACGCCCCCTTTGGTAGGCGTGCCGGGGGCGTGCCTCCCTGACGGGGGCGTTCCCACGGGAACGCCTCCCGTCAGAAGCCGGCCCACTGACATCACTAGTGATGTCAGTGGGAGTGATTTTGGCTCTGATAGAGCCAAAATCACTCCGGAGCTTGTGGTTGAAAACCTCAACCGCAGGCTCCGGCTCGCAGTTTCGATGGTCGCGATGGTCACGACCATCGCGGCCATCAAAATGCACGCTCATATAGCCTGTGGGTGGTGACCCACAGCTATACGAGCGTCCAGGAGGACGCTCCATTTTCATGGAGGCCGGCCCTCATTCAGAGCGTGCGCTCTGCTCAGAGCGTACGGCTCTGAATGAGGGCCATAATCTTTACAATGATATTGTTGTAGTTTATACGGTAAACAAAATGAAAGCACAGGCACAATTCATTACTGGTTCCAAGGAGGTACATGCAGTAGAGCAGGGGTCTTCAACCTTGGCCCTCCAGCTGCTGTGGAACTACACATCCCAGCATGCATTGCCACCTTTTTGATATAACAGGATGCTAAAACTATGGCAGTGCATGCTGGGATGTGTAGTTCCACAGCAGCTGGAGGGCCAAGCTTGAAGACCCCTGCAGTAGAGGATCAAACGATATAGGCAGGGCTGCTGTGTGATTTTCTGGCAGGGCTGGGCGGGTGTCACTTGTACCGCCGAAGTGTAGATGCCGTGGGTGGAACCACGGGGGAGCACACATCAGGGGTCACTTCCTCCTAGTTGACTTGTCAGTATTGCAGCTAGGTGAGCAACCAAAATTTAGACCGCGAGCTACAGGTTGGGGACCATTGATTTAGGGGTTTATTTACTAAGCCTCAGGTTCTAAAACCCGGCGCATCCGATTTTGTTTGTACCCAAAAATGAAAAGGTCACTGCTTTTACTTGCCATGTTTTGCTACCAAAATCATTGACCTTTGCATAAAACATGATCGAAAGCACCAGGTTTTAGAACCCTACCCTTATTAAATATAAACCACTTCACCTAGCACTGAACCTAACTCTACACAAACCAATTCATAAATATTTTAAACGTAAAAACATTGTGGAACAGAAATGTGCCGAACAGCACGGGGACTTTCTGTACTCGTGTTATGCAGAGAGGGAATGGGATTGAAATGCCGGTGGGTTCAAATCCTGACAGCGGAAAGCCCCGACAGCATCAAGATCCCGACTGGGGCAGGTAAGTACCCTAATCCTCCCCTGTCCCCCACCCTAACCCTATCTTAGTTGTGCTTAACCCAAACCTCCTCCCTAGTGTCTAACCATATCTTCCCCCCTGGGGGTGCCTACCCCTAACCCCCTTTTACCACACCCTAAACCTAACCCTCCCAGATGGGGTGCATTACTCTAACCTCTCCCTGGTGGGGGTGCTTAAGCTTAATCTCACCAAGCATCTCAGCATTACCAGGAGTATTACACCCAGCATCTCTGCATTACATCCAGTATTACACCCAGCATCTCAGCATTACATCCAGTATTACACCAGCATCTCAGCATTACATCCAGTATTACACCAGCATCTCAGCATTACATTCACTATTACACCCAGCATCTCAGCATTACATCCAGCATCTCAGCATCACATCCAGTAGTACACCCAGCACCACATCCAGTATTACACCCAGCATCTCAGCGTCACATCCAGTATTACACCTGCCATGACATCCAGTATTACACCCAGCTTCTCCGCATTACATCCAGTATTACACACAGTATCGCAACCAGTATTACACCCAGCATCTCAGCACCACATCCAGTATTACACCCAGCATCTCCACATTACATCCAGTATTACACCCAGCATCTCAGTATCACATCCAGTATTACACCCAGCATCTCATCCAGTATTACACCCAGCATCACATCCAGTATTACACACAGAATCTTTATATTCAATTTAGTATTACACCCAGCATCAGTGTTACATCCAGCATCTCATCCAGTATTACACCCAGTATCTCAGCATTACACCCAGCATCCCAGAATTACATCCAGTATTACACCCAATGTGTCAGATTCACATCCTGTATGACACCCAGCATCACATCCAGTATTACACCCAGCATCTCAGTATCCGATACAATATTACACCCAGCATCACATCCAGTATTACACCCAGCATCTCAGCATCACATCCAATATTACACCCAGCATCTCAGCATTACATCCAGTTTTACACCCAGCATCCCAGCATTACATCCAGTATTACATCCAATGTGTCAGATTCACATCCTGTATGACACCCAGCATCTCAGCATCACATCCAGTATTACACCCAGCATCTCAGTATCCGATACAATATTACACCCAGCATCACATCCAGTATTACACCCAGCATCTCAGCATCACATCCAGTATTACACCCAGCATCTCATCCAGTATTACACCGAGCATCTCAGCATCACATCCAGTACTACACCCAGCATCTCAGCATCACATCCATTATTACACCCAGCATCTCAGTATCACATCCAGTATTACACCCAGCATCTCAGCATCACATCCAGCATTTGAACCAGCATCTCAGCATCACATCCAGTATTACACCCAGCATCTCAGCATCACATCCAGCATTTGAACCAACATCTCAGCATCACATCAGCATTATAACCAGCATCTCAGCATCACATCCAGTATTACACCCAGCATCTCAGCATCACATCCAATATTACACCCAACATCTCAGCATCCGATACAATATTACACCCTGCATCACATCCAGTATTACACCCAGCATCTCATCCAGTATTACACCCAGCATCTCACCATTGCATCCAGTATTACACCCAGCATCTCATCCAGTATTACACCCAGCATCTCAGCATCACATCCAATACTACACCCAGCATTTCAGCATCACATCCAGTACTATACCCAGCATCTCAGCATTACATCCTTTATTACACCCAGCATCTCAGTATCACATCCATTATTACACCCAGCATCTCATCCAGTATTACACAGCAGCATCACAGCATCACATCCAGTATTAAACCCAGCATTTCAGCATCACATCCAGTATTACACCCAGCATCTCAGTATCCAATACAATATTACACCCAGCATCACATACAGTATTACACCCAGCATCTCAGCATCACATCCAGTATTACACCCAGCATCTCAGCATCACATCCAGTATTACATCCATCTCAGCACCACATCCAGTATTACATCCATCTCAGCACCACATCCAGTATTACACCCAACATCTCAGCTCCACATCCAGTATTATACCCAACATCTCAGCACCACATCCAGTATTACACCCAGCATCTCAGCATTACATCCAGTATTACACCCAGCATCCCAGCATTACATCCAGTATTACACCCAATGTGTCAGATTCACATCCTGTATGACACCCAGCATCTCAGTATCCGATACAATATTACACCCAGCATCACATCCAGTGTTACACCCAGAATCTCAGTATCCGATACAATATTACACCCAGCATCACATCCAGTATTACACCCAGCATCTCAGCATCACATTCGGTATTACACCCAGCATCCCAGCATTACATCCAGTATTACACCCAATGTGTCAGATTCACATCCTGTATGACACCCAGCATCTCAGTATCCGATACAATATTACACCCAGCATCACATCCAGTGTTACACCCAGCATCTCAGTATCCGATACAATATTACACCCAGCATCACATCCAGTATTACACCCAGCATCTCAGCATCACATCCAGTATTACACCCGGCATCTCACCATTACATCCAGTATTACACCCAGCATCTCAGCATCACATCCAGTATTACACCCAGCATCTCAGCATTACATCCAGTATTACACCCAGCATCCCAGCATTACATCCAGTATTACACCCAATGTGTCAGATTCACATCCTGTATGACACCCAGCATCTCAGTATCCGATACAATATTACACCCAGCATCACATCCAGTGTTACACCCAGCATCTCAGTATCCGATACAATATTACACCCAGCATCACATCCAGTATTACACCCAGCATCTCAGCATCACATTCGGTATTACACCCAGCATCCCAGCATTACATCCAGTATTACACCCAATGTGTCAGATTCACATCCTGTATGACACCCAGCATCTCAGCATCACATCCAGTATTACACCCAGCATCTCAGTATCCGATACAATATTACACCCAGCATCACATCCAGTATTACACCCGGCATCTCACCATTACATCCAGTATTACACCCAGCATCTCAGCATCACATCCAGTACTACACCCAGCATCTCAGCATCACATCCATTATTACACCCAGCATCTCAGTATCACATCCATTATTACACCCAGCATCTCAGCATCACATCCAGTATTACACTCAGCATCACATCCAGTATTACACCCAGCATCTCAGCACCACATCCAGTATTACATCCATCTCAGCACCACATCCAGTATTATACCCAACATTTCAGCATCACATCCAGTATTACACCCAACATCTCAGCAGCACATCCAGTATTACACCCAGCATCTCAGTATCACATCCAGTATTATACCCAACATCTCAGCATCACATCCAGTATTACACCCAACATCTCAGCAGCACATCCAGTATTACACCCAGCATCTCAGTATTACACCCAGCATCTCAGTATCCGATACAATATTACACCCAGCATCACATCCAGTATTACACCCAGCATCTCAGCATCACATCCAATATTACACCCAGCATCTCAGCATTACATCCAGTTTTACACCCAGCATCCCAGCATTACATCCAGTATTACATCCAATGTGTCAGATTCACATCCTGTATGACACCCAGCATCTCAGCATCACATCCAGTATTACACCCAGCATCTCAGTATCCGATACAATATTACACCCAGCATCACATCCAGTATTACACCCAGCATCTCAGCATCACATCCAGTATTACACCCAGCATCTCATCCAGTATTACACCGAGCATCTCAGCATCACATCCAGTACTGCACCCAGCATCTCAGCATCACATCCATTATTACACCCAGCATCTCAGTATCACATCCATTACACCCAGCATCTCAGCATCACATCCAGCATTTGAACCAGCATCTCAGCATCACATCCAGTATTACACCCAGCATCTCAGCATCACATCCAGCATTTGAACCAACATCTCAGCATCACATCAGCATTAGAACCAGCATCTCAGCATCACATCCAGTATTACACCCAGCATCTCAGCATCACATCCAATATTACACCCAACATCTCAGCATCCGATACAATATTACACCCTGCATCACATCTAGTATTACACCCAGCATCTCAGCATCACATCCAGTATTACACCCAGCATCTCACCATTGCATCCAGTATTACACCCAGCATCTCACCATTACACCCAGCATCTCATCCAGTATTACACCCAGCATCTCAGCATCACATCCAATACTACACCCAGCATTTCAGCATCACATCCAGTACTATACCCAGCATCTCAGCATCACATCCATTATTACACCCAGCATCTCAGTATCACATCCATTATTAGACCCAGCATCTCATCCAGTATTACACGCAGCATCTCAGCATCACATCCAGTATTACACCCAGCATCTCAGCATCACATCCAGTATTATACCCAGCATCTCAGCATCACATCCAGTATTACACCCAGCTTCTCCGCATTACATCCAGTATTACACCCAGCATCTCAGTATCACATCCAGTATTACACACAGTATCGCAACCAGTATTACACCCAGCATCTCAGCACCACATCCAGTATTACACCCAGCATCTCCACATTACATCCAGTATTACACCCAGCATCTCAGTATCACATCCAGTATTACACCCAGCATCTCATCCAGTATTACACCCAGCATCACATCCAGTATTACACACAGAATCTTTATATTCAATTTAGTATTACACCCAGCATCAGTGTTACATCCAGCATCTCATCCAGTATTACACCCAGTATCTCAGCATTACACCCAGCATCCCAGAATTACATCCAGTATTACACCCAGCATCTCAGTATCCGATACAATATTACACCAAGGATCACATCCAGTATTACACCCAGCATCTCAGCATCACATCCAATATTACACCCAGCATCTCAGCATTACATCCAGTATTACATCCAATGTGTCAGATTCACATCCTGTATGACACCCAGCATCTCAGCATCACATCCAGTATTACACCCAGCATCTCAGTATCCGATACAATATTACACCCAGCATCACATCCAGTATTACACCCAGCATCTCAGCATCACATCCAGTATTACACCCAGCATCTCATCCAGTATTACACAGAGCATCTCAGCATCACATCCAGTACTACACCCAGCATCTCAGCATCACATCCATTATTACACCCAGCATCTCAGTATCACATCCAGTATTACACCCAGCATCTCAGTATCCAATACAATATTACACCCAGCATCACATCCAGTATTACACCCATCATCTCAGCATCACATCCAGTATTACACCCAGCATCTCAGCATCACATCCAGTATTACATCCATCTCAGCACCACATCCAGTATTACACCCAGCATCCCAGCATTACATCCAGTATTACACCCAGCATCTCAGTATCTGATACAATATTACACCCAGCATCACATCCAGTATTACACCCAGCATCTCAGTATCCGATACAATATTACACCCAGCATCACATCCAGTATTACACCCAGCATCTCAGCATCACATTCATTATTACACCCAGCATCCCAGCATTACATCCAGTATTACACCCAATGTGTCAGATTCACATCCTGTATGACACCCAGCATCTCAGCATCACATCCAGTATTACACCCAGCATCTCAGTATCCGATACAATATTACACCCAGCATCACATCCAGTATTACACCCGGCATCTCACCATTACATCCAGTATTACACCCAGCATCTCAGCATCACATCCAGTACTACACCCAGCATCTCAGCATCACATCCATTATTACACCCAGCATCTCAGTATCACATCCATTATTACACCCAGCATCTCAGCATCACATCCAGTATTACACTCAGCATCACATCCAGTATTACATCCATCTCAGCACCACATCCAGTATTACACCCAACATCTCAGCATCACATCCAGTATTACACCCAACATCTCAGCAGCACATCCAGTATTACACCCAGCATCTCAGTATCACATCCAGTATTATACCCAACATCTCAGCATCACATCCAGTATTACACCCAACATCTCAGCAGCACATCCAGTATTACACCCAGCATCTCAGTATCACATCCAGTATTACACACAGTATTGCAACCAGTATTACACCCAGCATCTCAGTGCCACATCCAGTATTACACCTGGCATCACATCCAGTATTACACCCAGCATCTCCGCATTACATCCAGTATTACACCCAGCATCTCAGTATCACATCCAGTATTGCACACAGTATCGCAACCAGTATTACACCCAGCATCTCAGCACTACATCCAGTATTACACCTGGTATCACATCCAGTATTACACCCAGCATCTCCACATTACATCCAGTATTACACCCAGCATCTCAGCATCACATCCAGTATTACACCCAGCATCTCAGCATCACATCCAGCATTTGAACCAACATCTCAGCATCACATCAGCATTATAACCAGCATCTCAGCATCACATCCAGTATTACACCCAGCATCTCAGCATCACATCCAATATTACACCCAACATCTCAGCATCCGATACAATATTACACCCTGCATCACATCCAGTATTACACCCAGCATCTCATCCAGTATTACACCCAGCATCTCACCATTGCATCCAGTATTACACCCAGCATCTCATCCAGTATTACACCCAGCATCTCAGCATCACATCCAATACTACACCCAGCATTTCAGCATCACATCCAGTACTATACCCAGCATCTCAGCATTACATCCTTTATTACACCCAGCATCTCAGTATCACATCCATTATTACACCCAGCATCTCATCCAGTATTACACAGCAGCATCACAGCATCACATCCAGTATTAAACCCAGCATTTCAGCATCACATCCAGTATTACACCCAGCATCTCAGTATCCAATACAATATTACACCCAGCATCACATACAGTATTACACCCAGCATCTCAGCATCACATCCAGTATTACACCCAGCATCTCAGCATCACATCCAGTATTACATCCATCTCAGCACCACATCCAGTATTACATCCATCTCAGCACCACATCCAGTATTACACCCAACATCTCAGCTCCACATCCAGTATTATACCCAACATCTCAGCACCACATCCAGTATTACACCCAGCATCTCAGCATTACATCCAGTATTACACCCAGCATCCCAGCATTACATCCAGTATTACACCCAATGTGTCAGATTCACATCCTGTATGACACCCAGCATCTCAGTATCCGATACAATATTACACCCAGCATCACATCCAGTGTTACACCCAGCATCTCAGTATCCGATACAATATTACACCCAGCATCACATCCAGTATTACACCCAGCATCTCAGCATCACATTCGGTATTACACCCAGCATCCCAGCATTACATCCAGTATTACACCCAATGTGTCAGATTCACATCCTGTATGACACCCAGCATCTCAGCATCACATCCAGTATTACACCCAGCATCTCAGTATCCGATACAATATTACACCCAGCATCACATCCAGTATTACACCCGGCATCTCACCATTACATCCAGTATTACACCCAGCATCTCAGCATCACATCCAGTATTACACCCAGCATCTCAGCATTACATCCAGTATTACACCCAGCATCCCAGCATTACATCCAGTATTACACCCAATGTGTCAGATTCACATCCTGTATGACACCCAGCATCTCAGTATCCGATACAATATTACACCCAGCATCACATCCAGTGTTACACCCAGCATCTCAGTATCCGATACAATATTACACCCAGCATCACATCAAGTATTACACCCAGCATCTCAGCATCACATTCGGTATTACACCCAGCATCCCAGCATTACATCCAGTATTACACCCAATGTGTCAGATTCACATCCTGTATGACACCCAGCATCTCAGCATCACATCCAGTATTACACCCAGCATCTCAGTATCCGATACAATATTACACCCAGCATCACATCCAGTATTACACCCGGCATCTCACCATTACATCCAGTATTACACCCAGCATCTCAGCATCACATCCAGTACTACACCCAGCATCTCAGCATCACATCCATTATTACACCCAGCATCTCAGTATCACATCCATTATTACACCCAGCATCTCAGCATCACATCCAGTATTACACTCAGCATCACATCCAGTATTACACCCAGCATCTCAGCACCACATCCAGTATTACATCCATCTCAGCACCACATCCAGTATTATACCCAACATTTCAGCATCACATCCAGTATTACACCCAACATCTCAGCAGCACATCCAGTATTACACCCAGCATCTCAGTATCACATCCAGTATTATACCCAACATCTCAGCATCACATCCAGTATTACACCCAACATCTCAGCAGCACATCCAGTATTACACCCAGCATCTCAGTATTACACCCAGCATCTCAGTATCCGATACAATATTACACCCAGCATCACATCCAGTATTACACCCAGCATCTCAGCATCACATCCAATATTACACCCAGCATCTCAGCATTACATCCAGTTTTACACCCAGCATCCCAGCATTACATCCAGTATTACATCCAATGTGTCAGATTCACATCCTGTATGACACCCAGCATCTCAGCATCACATCCAGTATTACACCCAGCATCTCAGTATCCGATACAATATTACACCAAGCATCACATCCAGTATTACACCCAGCATCTCAGCATCACATCCAGTATTACACCCAGCATCTCATCCAGTATTACACCGAGCATCTCAGCATCACATCCAGTACTGCACCCAGCATCTCAGCATCACATCCATTATTACACCCAGCATCTCAGTATCACATCCATTACACCCAGCATCTCAGCATCACATCCAGCATTTGAACCAGCATCTCAGCATCACATCCAGTATTACACCCAGCATCTCAGCATCACATCCAGCATTTGAACCAACATCTCAGCATCACATCAGCATTAGAACCAGCATCTCAGCATCACATCCAGTATTACACCCAGCATCTCAGCATCACATCCAATATTACACCCAACATCTCAGCATGCGATACAATATTACACCCTGCATCACATCTAGTATTACACCCAGCATCTCAGCATCACATCCAGTATTACACCCAGCATCTCACCATTGCATCCAGTATTACACCCAGCATCTCACCATTACACCCAGCATCTCATCCAGTATTACACCCAGCATCTCAGCATCACATCCAATACTACACCCAGCATTTCAGCATCACATCCAGTACTATACCCAGCATCTCAGCATCACATCCATTATTACACCCAGCATCTCAGTATCACATCCATTATTAGACCCAGCATCTCATCCAGTATTACACGCAGCATCTCAGCATCACATCCAGTATTACACCCAGCATCTCAGCATCACATCCAGTATTATACCCAGCATCTCAGCATCACATCCAGTATTACACCCAGCTTCTCCGCATTACATCCAGTATTACACCCAGCATCTCAGTATCACATCCAGTATTACACACAGTATCGCAACCAGTATTACACCCAGCATCTCAGCACCACATCCAGTATTACACCCAGCATCTCCACATTACATCCAGTATTACACCCAGCATCTCAGTATCACATCCAGTATTACACCCAGCATCTCATCCAGTATTACACCCAGCATCACATCCAGTATTACACACAGAATCTTTATATTCAATTTAGTATTACACCCAGCATCAGTGTTACATCCAGCATCTCATCCAGTATTACACCCAGTATCTCAGCATTACACCCAGCATCCCAGAATTACATCCAGTATTACACCCAGCATCTCAGTATCCGATACAATATTACACCCAGCATCACATCCAGTATTACACCCAGCATCTCAGCATCACATCCAATATTACACCCAGCATCTCAGCATTACATCCAGTATTACATCCAATGTGTCAGATTCACATCCTGTATGACACCCAGCATCTCAGCATCACATCCAGTATTACACCCAGCATCTCAGTATCCGATACAATATTACACCCAGCATCACATCCAGTATTACACCCAGCATCTCAGCATCACATCCAGTATTACACCCAGCATCTCATCCAGTATTACACAGAGCATCTCAGCATCACATCCAGTACTACACCCAGCATCTCAGCATCACATCCATTATTACACCCAGCATCTCAGTATCACATCCAGTATTACACCCAGCATCTCAGTATCCAATACAATATTACACCCAGCATCACATCCAGTATTACACCCATCATCTCAGCATCACATCCAGTATTACACCCAGCATCTCAGCATCACATCCAGTATTACATCCATCTCAGCACCACATCCAGTATTACACCCAGCATCCCAGCATTACATCCAGTATTACACCCAGCATCTCAGTATCTGATACAATATTACACCCAGCATCACATCCAGTATTACACCCAGCATCTCAGTATCCGATACAATATTACACCCAGCATCACATCCAGTATTACACCCAGCATCTCAGCATCACATTCATTATTACACCCAGCATCCCAGCATTACATCCAGTATTACACCCAATGTGTCAGATTCACATCCTGTATGACACCCAGCATCTCAGCATCACATCCAGTATTACACCCAGCATCTCAGTATCCGATACAATATTACACCCAGCATCACATCCAGTATTACACCCGGCATCTCACCATTACATCCAGTATTACACCCAGCATCTCAGCATCACATCCAGTACTACACCCAGCATCTCAGCATCACATCCATTATTACACCCAGCATCTCAGTATCACATCCATTATTACACCCAGCATCTCAGCATCACATCCAGTATTACACTCAGCATCACATCCAGTATTACATCCATCTCAGCACCACATCCAGTATTACACCCAACATCTCAGCATCACATCCAGTATTACACCCAACATCTCAGCAGCACATCCAGTATTACACCCAGCATCTCAGTATCACATCCAGTATTATACCCAACATCTCAGCATCACATCCAGTATTACACCCAACATCTCAGCAGCACATCCAGTATTACACCCAGCATCTCAGTATCACATCCAGTATTACACACAGTATTGCAACCAGTATTACACCCAGCATCTCAGTGCCACATCCAGTATTACACCTGGCATCACATCCAGTATTACACCCAGCATCTCCGCATTACATCCAGTATTACACCCAGCATCTCAGTATCACATCCAGTATTGCACACAGTATCGCAACCAGTATTACACCCAGCATCTCAGCACTACATCCAGTATTACACCTGGTATCACATCCAGTATTACACCCAGCATCTCCACATTACATCCAGTATTACACCCAGCATCTCAGCATCACATCCAGTATTACACCCAGCATCTCAGCATCACATCCAGCATTTGAACCAACATCTCAGCATCACATCAACATTAGAACCAGCATCTCAGCATCACATCCAGTATTACACCCAGCATCTCAGCATCACATCCAATATTACACCCAACATCTCAGCATCCGATACAATATTACACCCTGCAGCACATCCAGTATTACCCCCAGCATCTCAGCATCACATCCAGTATTACACCCAGCATCTCAGTATCACATCCAGTATTGCACACAGTATCGCAACCAGTATTACACCCAGCATCTCAGCACTACATCCAGTATTACACCTGGTATCACATCCAGTATTACACCCAGCATCTCCACATTACATCCAGTATTACACCCAGCATCTCAGCATCACATCCAGTATTACACCCAGCATCTCAGCATCACATCCAGCATTTGAACCAACATCTCAGCATCACATCAACATTAGAACCAGCATCTCAGCATCACATCCAGTATTACACCCAGCATCTCAGCATCACATCCAATATTACACCCAACATCTCAGCATCCGATACAATATTACACCCTGCAGCACATCCAGTATTACCCCCAGCATCTCAGCATCACATCCAGTATTACACCCAACATCTCACCATTGCATACAGTATTACACCCAGCATCTCATCCAGTATTACACCCAGCATCTCAGCATCACATCCAATACTACACCCAGCATTTCAGCATCACATCCAGTACTACACGCAGCATCTCAGCATCACATCCAGTATTACACCCAGCATCTCAGCATCACATCCAGTATTACACCCAACATCTCAGCATCACATCCAGTATTACACCCAGCATCTCAGCACCACATCCAGTATTACACCCAGCATCTCAGTACCACATCCATTATTACACCTGGTATCACATCCAGTATTACACCCAGCATCTCCACATTACATCCAGTATTACACCCAGCATCTCAGTATCACATCCAGCATCTCATCCAGTATTACACCCAGCATCACATCCAGTATTACACACAGAATCTTTATATTCAATTTAGTATTACACGCAGCATCAGTATTACACCCAGCATCTCTGCATTACATCCAGTATTACACCCAGCATCGCAGCATTACATCCAGTATTACACCCAGTGTGTCAGCATCACATCCAGTATTACACCCAGCATCTCAGTATCCGATACAATATTACACCCAGCATCACATCCAGTATTACACCCAGCATCTCAGCATCACATCCAGTATTACACCCAGCATCTCAGCATCACATCCAGTATTACACCCAGCATCTCAGCATTACACCCAGCATCCCAGCATTACATCCAGTATTATACCCAATGTTTCAGATTCACATCCTGTATGACACCCAGCATCTCAGCATCACATCCAGTATTACACCCAGCATCTCAGTATCCGATACAATATTACACCCAGCATCACATCCAGTATTACACCCAGCATCTCACCATTACATCCAGTATTACACCCAGCATCTCATCCAGTATTACACCCAGCATCTCAGCATCACATCCAGTACTACACCCAGCATCTCAGTATCACATCCATTATTACACCCAGCATCTCAGCATCACATCCAGTATTACACGCAGCATCTCAGCATCATATCCAGTATTACACCCAGCATCTCAGTATCACATCCAGTATTACACTAAGCAACTCAGAATCACATCCAGTATTATACCCAACATCTCAGCATCACATACAGTATTACACCCAACATCTCAGCAGCACATCCAGTATTACACCCAGCATCTCAGTATCACATCCAGTATTATACCCAACATCTCAGCATCACATCCAGTATTACACCCAACATCTCAGCAGCACATCCAGTATCCGATACAATATTACACCCAGCATCACATCCAGTATTACACCCAACATCTCAGCATCACATCCTGTATGACACCCAGCATCTCAGCATCACATCCAGTATTACACCGAGCATCCCAGTATTACATCCAGTATTACACCCAATGTGTCAGATTCACATCCTGTATGACACCCAGCATCTCAGCATCACATCCAGTATTACACCCAGCATCTCAGTATCCAATACAATATTACACCCAGCATCACATCCAGTATTACACCCAGCATCTCAGCATCACATCCAGTATTACACCCAGCATCTCAGCATCACATCCAGTATTGCATCCAGCATCTCAGCATCCCAGCATTACATCCAGTATTACACCCAGTGTGTCAGTTTCACATCCTGTATGACACCCAGCATCTCAGCATCACATCCAGTATTACACCCAGCATCTCAGTATCCGATACAATATTACACCCAGCATCACATTAAGTATTACACCCAGCATCTCAGCATCACATCCAGTATTACACCCAGCATCTCAGCATTACATCCAGTATTACACCCAGCATCTCAGTATCACATCCAGTATTACACACAGTATTACACCCAGCATCTCAGTACCACATCCAGTATTACACCTGGCATCACATCCAGTATTACACCCAGCATCTCCGCATTACATCCAGTATTACACCCAGCATCTCAGTATCACATCCAGTATTGCACACAGTACCGCAACCAGTATTACACCATGATCTCAGCATCACATCCAGTACTACACCCAGCATCTCCACATTACATCCAGTATTACACCCAGCATCTCAGTATCCGATACAATATTACACCCAGCATCACATCCAGTATTACACCCAGCATCTCAGCATCACTTCCAGTATTACACCCAGCATCTCAGTACCACATCCAGTATTACACCTGGCATCACATCCAGTATTACACCCAGCATCTCCGCATTACATCCAGCATCTCAGTATCACATCCAGTATTGCACACAGTACCGCAACCAGTATTACACCATGATCTCAGCACTACATCCAGTATTACACCTGGTATCACATCCAGTATTACACCCAGCATCACATCCAGTATTACACACAGAATCTTTATATTCAATTTAGTATTACACCCAGCATCAGTGTTACATCCAGCATCTCATCCAGTATTACACCATGTATCTCAGCATTACATCCAGCATCCCAGCATTACATCCAGTATTACACCCAGTGTGTCAGATTCACATCCAGTATTACACCCAGCATCTCAGCATCACATTCAGTATTACACCCAGCATCTCAGCATTACATCCAGTATTACACCCAGCATCCCAGCATTACATCCAGTATTACACCCAATGTGTCAGATTCACATCCTGTATGACACCCAGCATCTCAGCATCACATCCAGTATTACACCCAGCATCTCAGTATCCAATACAATATTTCACCCAGCATCACATCCAGTATTACACCCAGCATCTCAGCATCACATCCAGTATTGCATCCAGCATCTCAGCATTACACCCAGCATCCCAGCATTACATCCAGTATTACACCCAGTGTGTCAGATTCACATCCTGTATGACACCCAGCATCTCAGCATCACACCCAGCATCTCAGCATTACATCCAGTATTACACCCAGCATCTCAGTATCCGATACAATATTACACCCAGCATCACATCCAGTATTACACCCAGCATCTCAGCATCACATCCAGTATTACACCCAGCATCTCATCCAGTATTACACCGAGCATCTCAGCATTACATCCAGTATTACACCCAGCATCTCATTCAGTACTTCACCCAGCATCTCAGCATCATATCCAGTATTACACCCAGCATCTCAGCATCATATCCAGTATTACACCCAGCATCTCAGCATCACATCCAGTATTACACCCAGCATCTCTGTATCCGATACAATATTACACCCAGCATCACATCCAGTATTACACCCAGCATCTCAGCATCACATCCAGTATTACACCCAGCATCTCAGCATTACATCCAGTATTACACCCAGCTTCTCATTCAGTACTACACCCAGCATCTCATCCAGTTCTACACCCAGCATCTCAGCATCACATCCAGTATTACACCCAGCATCTCAGCATCACATCCATTATTACACCCAGCATCTCAGTGTCACATCCAGTATTACACAAAGCATCTCAGCATCACATCCAGTATTACACCCAGCATCTCAGCATTACATCCAGTATTACACCCAGCATCTCATTCAGTACTACACCCAGCATCTCAGCATAGCATCCAGTACTACACCCAGCATCTCAGCATCACATCCATTATTACACCCAGCATCTCAGTGTCACATCCATTATTACACCCAGCATCTCAGCATCACATCCAGTATTACACAAAGCATCTCAGCATCACATCCAGTATTACACCCAGCATCTCAGCATCACATCCAGTATTGCATCCAGCATCTCAGCATTACACCCAGCATCCCAGCATTATATCCAGTATTACACCCAGTGTGTCAGATTCACATCCTGTATGACACCCAGCATCTCAGCATCACATCCAGTATTACACCCAGCATCTCAGCATTACATCCAGTATTACACCCAGCATCACATCCAGTATTACACCCAGCATCTCAGTATCCGATACAATATTACACCCAGCATCACATCCTGTATTACACCGAGCATCTCAGCATTACATCCAGTATTACACCCAGCTTCTCATTTAGTACTACACCCAGCATCTCATCCAGTACTACACCCAGCATCTCAGCATCACATCCAGTATTACACCCAGCATCTCAGCATCACATCCAGTATTACACAAAGCATCTCAGCATCACATCCAGTATTACACCCAGCATCTCAGCATTACATCCAGTATTACACCCAGCATCTCATTCAGTACTACACCCAGCATCTCAGCATCACATCCAGTACTACACTCAGCATCTCAGCATCACATCCATTATTACACCCAGCATCTCAGCATAACATCTAGTATTACACCCAGCATCTCAGCATCACATCCATTATTACACCCAGCATCTCAGTATCACATCCATTATTACACCCAGCATCTCAGCATCACATCCAGTATTACACAAAGCATCTCAGCATCACATCCAACATTAGAACCAGCATCTCAGCATCACATACAGCATTAGAACCAGCATCTCAGCATCACTTTCATTATTACACCCAACATCTCAGTATCACATCCAGTATTACACTAAGCAACTCAGCATCACATCCAGTATTACACCCAGCATCTCAGCATCACATCCAGTATTACATCCAGCATCCCAGCATTAGATCCAGTATTACACCCAGCATCTCATCCAGTATTACACCCAGCATCTCAGTATCACATCCAGTATTACACTAAGCAACTCAGCATCACATCCAGTATTACACCCAACATCTCAGCATCCGATACAATATTACACCCAGCATCACATCCAGTATTACACCCAGCATCTCAGCATCACATCCAGTATTACACCCAGCATCTCATCCAGTATTACACCCAGCATCACATCCAGTATTACACCCAGCATCTCATCCAGTATTACACCCAGCATCACATCCAGTATTACACCCAGCATCTCAGTATCACATCCAGTATTACACTAAGCAACTCAGAATCACATCCAGTATTACACCCAGCATCTCAGTATCACATCCAGTATTACACTAAGCAACTCAGCATCACATCCAGTATTACACCCAGCATCTCAGAATCACATCCAGTATTACACCCAGCATCTCAGCATCACATCCATTATTACATCCAGCATCTCAGCATCAAATCCAACATTAGAACCAGCTTATCTTTTTAGAACAATTCCGCTGATGGTTCCAAAATACCTATTGGATAAGTTATGGGAAAGATTTCTGGACTGCACAACCTGACTATATATATGATGGGAGGTGCTACCTGATGAGACTAATTGCAGGCACAGAAACAGACAAATCTCAGGTGCACAACTCCAAATTATTAATAATATATATAAATGCAATAAAATTTTGCAATCAATAGAGGTTTTTAGCATAATCATGGCCAAGGTTAGATTTATCGTGTTGATTGACTGAAGAAGACTGGCAGTTAGTCTTCCGCACCTGCTTTAAGCTATCTAAATGTGTTTCCCATGTGGAACAATTTTATAAACTCCTACATAGATGGTACTTAACCCCGGAGAAGCTTCATATGCAGGGCAGACTCCATGGCTAATAGCGCCCTGTGCCGCGCGTGACCGAAATTGGGTGCGTGACCTAATTTCCATAGCCCACGCCTCCTTACGTGACGTTATCTGAGGTGCATGCCCGCATGGCACGCCTCCAAATAATGTCAGGCTGGGGTGAGCTTCACTAGCTGGGCTACCCCCAGCCCTCTCACGGCACTGAATGGATGCCGAGCACATGCTCGCAGCATCCTTTCAGACTCCAGGGTCCCAGCACCCCTAGAGCCTGCCCTGTTCATATGATTTGGCCCTCAGCTTCCAATCTGTGTTGGCGACAGTGTGGCCAATGTGGGTACTTTACTTCACATGTTCTGGTCGTGTCCTTTGTTACTTCCACTATGGACTCGGGTATTTAAACTCATAGATCCCGATAACCCCAGATCCTTTAATAGCTATCTTCCATATCTATCATGGGCCCATTACTAATAATGATCTCTATATAATGGGGCACATACTTATTATGACTAAAATACGAATTGCCCAACGTTGGAAATCTAATATTATCCCTAATATACAGGCTATCAAAAATAAAATTCAGGCTCATTATGACTTTGAGACAGCAGGTGTCTTCATTGGTTTCAAGCCCTTTGATCCGTTGACTCTCCTGGCATGAATGTAGGAGACATAAACGCTCCGTGGGTAACTAAATCGATTAAAAATAATACCATTGCAACATCATTTTCAAGGCTTTATGGGTTACACAATTCACATTTCATTATAGGGTTTTTACAGTAAGAATGGTTATGGTGTCAAACAATGTGGTGTTTACCTATGAAAATGATTACATGATTAAACGTGTATATGTCTATGGTATGAGTGCTGTATATTCTATTCCAGGACATAGGGGTAAATTTACTAAAGTGAGAGTTTTCAGAAGTGAGTTTTAGAAGTGATGTTGCCCATAGCAACCAATAGGATTCTAGCTATTATCTTCTGGAAGGTGCTAGTCAACTGTTAAGTAGAATTTGATTGGTTGCTATGGGCAACATCACTTCTAAAAACTCTTACTTGAGTAAATATACCCCCTAGGGTCTATTTTGACAGAATGATACGATTACAATGTATGTACGACTTTAAGTTGGTTGGTTAATTTTACTTTGCTTTACTCCCCCATTTATGGTTTTTCTAAATTGTCTCTGTATGTTTTTCCTTTCTGTGTGTTTTTCTGAAAAGTAATAAAATTGAATATTGAAGAACCAGCTTATCAGGATCACAGTTTACCATTATTACAATGTACCTGTGGCACACAGGGCCCATGCTGGGTGCAAACATTCTGTATGAAACAGGCATCCCAGCTGCAGAGCTGTAACTAGACTTTTTGGTGCCCTATGCCAGAAAGAGCATTGGCGCCCCCCTCATTTTTCAAAGGGACATAATGCACCCAAAAAAGGGCCATGGCTTCATGGGGAAGGGCCAGGGAAGAGATAGGAGAGGCCAGGAGATGCTGGGGATGAAATAAGAGGAAGCGACAAGCAAGAATGATAATAAACAGAAATTTGACAGGCCCAAACAGCGCCCCCTGACCTGGGGTGCCCTGTACCAAGGCACCGGCCGCACTACCCTAGCTATGGCCCTGCCCAGCTGTATCAGGATGTCTCAGACATCCATAAAAATTCAGGCTACACATCCATGACATTCCCATGATACTGCCACAAGACCCAGCTGTTCCGTGGGTCTGAATAGTTACCACACAGAATCGCCTATTCACGTGTGGCTCTGCCCGCTTGGTATGCAACCCGGACGCACCTACTTCCATATGCAGACTCCCTCTGCAGTTTTCGACACATGCACAGTCCGCGGAAAATTGTGAGATGCGTCCGTTTCTGCCCACAGAGCGTAGACAGACATTTTATGAGCTGCACTAACTTTAATGAGACTACCAGAGCAGGTGACCCCACAGGTGCAGTCCCATGACCATCTAGCCAGTATCTCAGTGTGTAGGCACCAGCGTCAGTGTACACAAGAGATGCCAAGCTGGCACAGCGCGGGTCGCTTGTTTTATCTTACAGAGTTCTCGGATAATGCCTTTTTAGTTTTCCACCACTATGTGCATTTAGGAAATAGAGGCAGCAATGTCATTATTACAGATCTGCTAACCTGCTTTTATCCAAGACTCCTATTTTAAATCGCATTGTAGCTTTACCCTGCAAGCAGCGGCTAATTAGGAGTTTGTTTTGCACTGATGAAGGTTTTGCAGTACATACACAGGATAATATGCGGTAACAGGTACTTTCTGCTCGGAGAAATCATCGCCGTCCCAGCGGTAAATTGTCAGTGATGAACTTGCCGAGTTCTTTATACACAGCAGGTGCCAAATCCTGGGGGGAGATCACATCCTGCAAACACGACAGTCTGCTTACCTGCTTTTCTCTTATGCCTAATGTAAGGGTTTAAAGGTGTAAATATGTCTTTACAGACAAATGAGCTACATGTATGGCGTGTACGAGTAACAGTGCAGGTGAATGTTCTAGTAATGTGTGTTTGCAGAACTAATACATATTCAACATAATAAGTAACTGCTAATTTGTCTTAAGGATTTAAAAAAAAAATCCGACTGTACATGAGTATTCCGTACCCATGGGACATGAATGTACAAAAAGAAGCAAAATAGTCTTTCTACTTCAGGGTCCATAGGGTATCCACAGGATACCTTGGGGTATAGGTGTGACGTCAGTCGCAGGGCACCAAAGAGTTAAGCTTTCAGCCTCCCAGGATGCACTAGGTCCCCCTCCTATACCCCGCCCCCGGGCCAAGGCACCTCAGTTTAGTTTGGTGCCCGGCCGGAGCCGGGTGCACCTGTTGGAGTGGGGGCTAGAAGAGCCCCTGAAGCTTTTTCTTCATGCAGCTGTGGCTGCACATCTGGATGAACAGCATGGACAGTCAGTCCTGACGTCCATGCTGTCTTCCCTACACCCCGCCGGTACCAGAACGCCGGTACTGATCCGGGGATGCTGGTGGGCGTCTGGGGTCACAGCTAGCGGTGACCCCAGATGTTCCGGACCATGGCCGGATTCAAGGGGGACAGAGGTAAGCAGCGGGGTTCCGCGGTGGGTCCCCGCTGATCACATGGTCCTAAGTCCCCAGGCAGGGGGCTCCCTGGGGACTGGCTGCAGCGTGGAGCCAGGCGACCAACCTGCGCTTCCACTACCCCCTGGGACAGCGGACCGCAGCAGAGCGGTAGCGCTGCGGCGTCCCAGGGGTTAAATGCATGCCAGGGGAGCGCGCCTTCCCTGTCTCACAGCCGGCGCCTCCCCCGCTGCACACAGCCCTCTCTGCACTGTGCTGACTGGTCCTGTGTCAGCGCTCCTCCCCCAGGCCAGCTTCTCTCTGCTCCTCGGCGGCCATCTTCTCTGCAACGCATGGTGAACGCTGCTGGAAGTCTGGAAGGAAGCATCGTGGTCTGGGTCCCCCCGCATACCTCTCCTCCGCTGTGGCTCAGGTCTGTGTATGCAGCGCTGTGTCCTACCAGGCCCTGTGTCTGTGTAGTTGAGTGATCAGCGCTGTTAGTGCAGGAATTGTTATTTCTCTGCATTGTATGTGACTGTGCTAGCGCTGCCTGTAACTTTTCTTCTCTAAACTGTCAGCTTTATTACTGTCCCTGTTCTTTCTGCTAAAGCCCTTGCGGTGCGGTGCTGCAGGGTGGTCTCTCGCCTATTTAATACTTAATTGGTGAGAGAGGTCACATACGTGGTGCCATCATGTCTGAAAGTGATTTTCCCCTCCGGCTACAGTGTACCACGTGCAAAGTACCGTTAGCGGAGGGGGAGGGTAGCGCGGAGGGCCTTTGCCGGCAGTGTTTGTCCATGGCGCGGCCTATTACGGTTACAGCACCGGTACAGGAGCCGCCCTGGGCTTGTTTCGCTCAGGCGTTAACAGCTTTAGTGGGCCAGTTAGCTCCGCAGCCCGCGTTTACTCCGATGGGTTTGTCCCAGCAGTCTGTGGTGTCGTCACCCATGCAGGGGTTCCCACGACAATTGGTGGTACCCCACAGTCTCCCTATTTCCCCGCTCCCGGGTTCTCAGGAGCCAGCGTGGGTTAACTCCCTGACGAGTTCTGTACAGCACTTGTCGGATGTGTTGCAAGGGGAGTCTGTGATGCGGCCTCATAAAAGGCCGGTGGCGTCTCTGTCCGCTCCTTATGAGGATGACGAAGGGACGTCTGATGATGGGGAGATTCTGGATCCTTACGATCAGGAACCTTTCCATACTAAGGACGCTGATGCTAAGTCCAAAGTATATATTCCTGGACTTATTCGGGCGGTCCGCACAGCCTTGGTGATTGAGGACGAAGTTCCCCCAGCGGCTAAATCTAAGTATGCCTTTTTCAAAGATGTGAAGGGCGATGCCACAGTCTTTCCTCTTTCGGGTCAGTTGGTGGACCATTTAGAGGAGGCGTGGAAACAACCTGGCAAAAGATACCAGCCGCAGAGACGCCTGGCGGTGGCTTATCCGTTCGCGGATAATTATTTTGCTAAGTGTGAATCCCCTCCACAGGTGGATTCTCACGTGACCCGTCTTGTCCGTAGTGCCACATTGCCGATGCCATCCATGTCCTCCCTTAAGGATGCTACGGACCGCAAGGTAGAAATCTGCCTGAAGTCTGCTTATTCCCTTGCAGGGGGGGCAGCACGGCCGGCTATGGCCATTTGCTGGGTTGCCAGAGCGATGGAGCGCTGGGCGGATTCATTAGAGGCTTCTTTTGAATCCGACTGTCCGGCCGAACAGGCGGAGTTGATTGGCAATCTCCGTGATTCGGCCACCTACATCAACGAGGCGGCTCTAGACATTAGTACTCTGGTGTCTAGAATTTCTTCAGCAGCGGTAGCTGCTCGTCGCACCTTGTGGCTGCGATCCTGGAAGGCGGACGCAGATCCAAGAAAGGTCTGGAAGCGTTGCCGTTTACCGGAGAAGTTCTCTTCGGTCCGGATCTGGATAAGATTGTGGCCACGCTGGCGGCAGCCAAATCTGCTTGTCTCCCGTCGGCCGCTGCTCCTTCTGGTTCTGGACCATCGTCCTTTCGGTCATCTAGGGCCCAGGGCAGGCCCAAACCACAGTCGTTTCCTCGACAGGCTGGCCCTAAGAAATCGGTCAAGCCCCGGAAACAGGCATGGAGTACCAGACGTCCGGCCCCCAAGCCAGATGACAAGCCTGCGGCCTGACGGTCCGGGTCTCCCCTTGGGGGATCCCAGGGTGGGAGGCCGCCTGCTGCAGTTCTCCCGGTGTTGGTCGTTCACTACGACAGACACTTGGGTTCTGGAGGTGGTCTCTCACGGGTACGCCCTCTCCTTCCGGCACAGACCCCCGGCTCGATTCTTCACCACGGGTCTACCATCAGACCGGAACAAGGCTACGGAGCTGCGGAAGGTATTGCACACTATGCTCCAGGCTGGAGTTATAGTGCCTGTTCCATTCTCCCAGAGGGGCCAGGGTTTCTATTCAAATCTTTTTTTGGTACAGAAACCCAATGGGTCATATCGTCCGATTCTCAACCTCAAAGCACTCAACAAGTCTTTGCGGGTCCCGAAGTTTCGGATGGAGACCCTACGGTCCATCATTCTGGCGCTGGAACCTGGGGACTACATGGTGTCATTGAACTTACAGGACGCTATGGCGGTCATGGCGGCTTCTCTGCGGCTGCAAGGAGTCCGCATGTTGCCGTACTTGGACGACCTGTTATTGGTGGCAGGATCTCCAGAGCTCCTGTTACACCACTTGGACCTGACCATTGCACTGCTGCAATGGCACGGCTGGCTAATCAACTGGCAGAAGTCCACTCTAATCCCGTCTCGGAGGATTCTGCATCTTGGAGCCTTATTGGACTCGGGACAGCAAAGGATCTTCGTGACGGAGGACAAGATCTCTGCTTTACAGTCAAGGGTGCGCAGTTGTCTGCACAGCCGCCGGGTGTCCTTACACTCGGCGATGAGGTTACTGGGCTCCATGGTGTCGGTGTTCGACATGGTGGAATACGCCCAGTTTCACTCCAGACCTCTGCAGCACCTGATCCTGTCCAAGTGGAACGGGCTGCCTCAGTCTCTGAAGTTCCAGACGATTGTGCTCACCCCGGAGGTTCGCCTGTCCCTTGCGTGGTGGTTAAAGACGACCCACCTCAACAAGGGACGTCCGTTCTGGGTTCCAAATTGGGTCCTGTTGACAACGGACGCCAGTCTTCGGGGCTGGGGAGCAGTTTCGGGTCCACACTTGTTCCAGGGCAGGTGGACACCGACAGAAGCGGAGCTTCCAATAAATATCTTGGAACTCCGTGCGGTCTTCAATGCTCTCCTGCAGGCACAGCGGTTTCTCCAGGGTCACCCGGTGCAGGTCCAGTCGGACAATGCTACCACCGTGGCCTACATAAACAGGCAAGGAGGAACTCGCAGTCGGGCGGCTCTCGTAGAGGTCTCTCGGATCCTGGTTTGGGCGGAGCGCAATCTTCCGGCCATATCAGCGGTCTTCATCCCGGGAGTGCTAAATTGGGAGGCAGACTTTCTAAGTCGCCAGGACGTTCATCCAGGGGAATGGTCCCTGCACCCGGACGTTTTTCAACTACTGGTGGACAGGTGGGGTCTTCCAGAAATCGACCTCATGGCGTCCCGGCACAACAACAAGTTGCCGGTGTACGGGTCTCGCACAAGAGACGAAGGGGCGTCTCTGGTGGATGCTCTGTCCATCCGGTGGACGTTCAGGTTCGCATACCTGTTCCCTCCGGTCTCCCTTCTTCCACGGGTAATCCGGAAATTCAAACAGGAAGGAGGGACGCTCCTGTTGATAGCTCCCGCGTGGCCCAGACGGCACTGGTTCTCAGACCTTCAGGGTCTGTCCGTGGACAGTCCTCTGCGGTTGCCGCTACGACCGGACCTTCTGTCTCAGGGTCCTTGTCTTCACCCGGACCTGACTCGGCTGTCTTTGGCGGCGTGGCTGTTGAGACGGCCATGCTGAGGTCCTGGGGGTTTTCCAGCTCTGTGGTGCGTACCATGTTACGAGCTCGGAAACCGTCTTCCGCGAGGATATACCATCGCGTGTGGCATATGTTCTTCCAGTGGTGTCGACCGAGAGGTTATGCACCGCGGGAGTTTCGTCTGTCTCGGATTCTCGCCTTCCTGCAAGCGGGACTAGATCATGGGCTTCGCCTTGCTTCTTTGAAGGTACAGGTTTCGGCCCTATCTGTCTGGTTTCACCGTAGGATTGCTACAATCCCGGATGTGCGCACCTTTATGCAAGGTGTTCTCCGTATTCAGCCGCCCTTTGTTCCACCTGTGGCGCCTTGGGATTTGGCTGTGGTCCTGAGGGCTCTCCAAGGACCGCCGTTTGAACCACTGGGCTCAGTGGATATTAAATGGCTAACAGCTAAGACTGTTTTCCTTCTGGCCGTTGCTTCAGCCAGACGTGTTTCTGAGTTAGGGGCTCTTTCTTGTAGACCCCCTTTCTTGGTTTTTCATGGGAACAGGGCAGTGCTCCGCACTCGGCCCAAGTTTCTTCCCAAAGTTGTTTCCCAGTTTCATGTTAACGAGGAAATAGTTGTTCCGGCCTTTAACTCACCGGGTCTTTCCGTGGGTGAGGCCTCTTTGGATGTTGTGCGGGCCTTAAGGACTTATGTTGACTGCACTTCTTTGTTTAGGAAGTCGGACGCTTTGTTGTCCTCTATGGCTTCTGTAAAAAGGGTTGGCCTGCTTCAAAGCAAACTTTGGCAGCCTGGATCCGTATGGCTATTTCTGAAGCTTATCTTCATGAAGGCCTACCGGTCCCTCCTTCTCTGAAGGCTCATTCCACTAGGTCTGTGGGTCCTTCGTGGGCAGCTCGACGTGGTGCCTCGGCAGTTCAGATCTGCAAGGCTGCTACGTGGTCTTCTGTCCATACCTTCGTGAGGTATTACTGGTTTGACACCTTCGCCTCTCAGGATGCTTCCTTCGGGCGGCGGATTCTCCTTTCTGCACAGGAGCGTCCCCACCCTTAAAGGATACTGCTTTGGGACATCCCCAAGGTATCCTGTGGATACCCTATGGACCCTGAAGTAGAAAATATGAGATATGGTAAGAACTTACCCTTGTTATCTCTATTTCTACGAAGTCCATAGGGTTCCACAGGACTCCCGCCCTGTCGCACCTGTGCTGCAGATGGGCTTTGCTCTGGTCACCGGTTTTCCGTCTCCCTCTGGTGAGAATGTGATTCTTGTATGTGTCCAGATCTTTGTTCTCTCTCTTCCTTCTCCTCCTCCGGCCTATGGCTTGGTAACTAACTGAGGTGCCTTGGCCCGGGGGCGGGGTATAGGAGGGGGACCTAGTGCATCCTGGGAGGCTGAAAGCTTAACTCTTTGGTGCCCTGCGACTGACGTCACACCTATACCCCAAGGTATCCTGTGGAACCCTATGGACTTCGTAGAAATAGAGATAACAAGGGTAAGTTCTTACCATATCTCATATTTTTATTTATATCCATTTAACAAACAATTTTTTTTTTTAAATAAGTTTAAAAAGTATTTTAAAAAATATACCTAGGGGATGTTTTGCTCCCCCACAACAACGGTGTCCATAGGCCCCCATTGTAATTTCACTTCCCAGTCCCGTCAAAAATAGCCCTCCCCCAGTGTCAAAAGATCCCCAGCAATATCAACTGCCACCCCCCCTAGGGGTAATAGGTCACGGTTGCAGAGCCATCTCCCCAGGGACAATGGGGCCCAAGTTCAGCCACCCACCCCCCTTCCAACATATGTTATTAAAAAATATATATATATATCCCTCCTCCCCAACTAAAAAAAATATTTTAATGGGCATTAAAGTTCCTCCCCCCTCAATGCCAAAAGATGCCCCCCCTCCTTACCCCTGTCCTCTGGGACCTAGCACCTTGTTGCAGAGCGCAGCGAAGCCTGGTACATGGGGGGACTGATCATCATTCCCCCCTGCTGTTTTGCAGAACGGACCTTCTCTTCAGAGGCCAGGGGGACAGAGCGGTTGGCGTGATCGCATGTGATGCCACCTTGCCAGATGAAGCACTTCTGGTTCCGGTCGCATGCAACCACGCCAGTTAAGTGGTTAATAAAGAACCACTTCTGTATTTGTGATAATGGTTCCAGTATAGCAGCCAGTGTCTGAATGAGCAAGCCCTGAAACGTTCGCCTTCAGCATCTCTGCACGCTGTAACAGCACTGGCGATTCTTGACGCGCCACCACCGGGGCACCATAACGAGCACCATTGTCATTTGCATCAGCCCGTGGCTCTCATGTGGCTGTTCGTCTGAGAATGCTGCAGCTTACACTGACGCACCCGCGACATTCCCATGTGTCTTATTGTGTTAGGCCATCTATCAGTAACCACTCATGAAAGCCCATCTCTTTACAGCCCCCAATAGAATCGTTGAGTATACACTTAATGTAACTGTAGGGGTTTTTAGGGCTGCTCACACATGTTTAGTGGAAATATTCGCTCAACTATGTGAATATCGGCATTGCATTTGGTTTGTGTGCACCATCGAATCAGCCCCTGTACCTGCTAATAGAACAGTGCATGCATTCAGCCCAGGACACTAACTGGGATGTAACCGACTTTCTTATTCTCAGATATATTGTAGTAGCTAATATGAAGGGATATAAAACTACAACTCTTTTTGTTCTGACCACCATAGAAATCTGCTCCATACATTGTGAAGCCCAAATATTTATCAATATAAATTTGCTTCTAAAGCAGATATGCCGACATCCAGTTGATTTACTTCCTAAAGGCGTGGACAGCACTGTGATTCCTGTGACCGTGCAGTTTGTGGGTAGCTCTCAAGGTGAGATGGCACTAAACAGTTGAACCTTCTTTGTTCATCAGACATAGGGGTCAATCCAATTATGTGCGAGTTTCCGTTTCAAAGGCGGTAAAACGACGGCAACAGACTGGCACCTCGCACCCTTCACAGCCCGCTCCGAGCCCTGAATTCGCTAAGATTTGCTTGGAGCCCTATGGGGCTGTGTCAAGCGCGGCCATTGTTGCGAGGACCCGCACCCGCGAGTTTATCACAAGTAATTGGACTGACCCCATAATGACATCTATTTGCATAGCGCAGCGCCTCATTTAGTGCAGTTTATAAATTAGAGGTTGATTGGGTCGTGTGTTTTTGTAACTATTATTAATAAGTTGTTTTTGCTAACTATTACCCACTTGCACCCACTGAGATTCACACCAGAAAAAAAATATTTTTATTTCATCTAAACTGTGCGGCGTCGCTGCTCGCTTAACATAATGATGTGCAGTAAAGAATGAAATGAATGGGTCGGCTCTCTCTGAAGTTTGTGTGTGTGAGGGGGGGAGGAGCACAGCAGGGGTGCGATGTGATCAACGACTCAGAAAGAACCCATAAATTATTAACTCGGTGCTTCACAGGATCATATAAATAAGGTAGAGCATTCCCTAAAACATCCTTTTTAAAAAAAAATTCCAAGAAAAGAAAAATCTCAGAAAGAGAAATGACTCCTGGAAAAGTAAAAAAAATGTCCGTCAAGAAAGTCGAGGACACGGCGTCCCTCCGGTGGGCGAGGGTCGTAAATCGCGGAGAAGAGACGAGAAACGACCACGTCGTCAAAGTGCTGCAGAAAGTGGCGACAATCCGCTGCTCTGATTTGCAGAGAGATGTTAAGAACCTCAAGACATTTTTAGTGAAAGTCAATATAACAACTGGCAACTTAAACAATGACGTTACTCAGTGACCTACGGTGCGCTGCAGTGGCAGATATATATTCATCAACCTTCTGTCCTTGAAAACATGGAACTTTCTGGAGTTGCTATTGAACTTTCTGCAGCTGCTATGGAACATTCTACAGCTGCTATGGAACATTCTACAGCTGCTATGGAACATTCTGCAGCTGATATTGAACATTCAGGAGCTGCTATGGAACATTCTACAGCTGATATTGAACATTCAGGAGCTGCTATGGAACATCCTACAGCTGATATTGAAAATTCTGTAGCTGCTATGGAACATTCTACAGCTGCTATGGAACATTCTACAGCTGCTATGGAACATTCTGCAGCTGATATTGAACATTCAGGAGCTGCTATGGAACATTCTACAGCTGATATTGAACATTCAGGAGCTGCTATGGAACATCCTACAGCTGATATTGAAAATTCTGTAGCTGCTATGGAACATTCTACAGCTGCTATGGAACTTTCTACAGCTGCTATGGAACACTCTACAGCTACTATGGAACATTCTGCAGCTGCTATGGAACATTTTGCAGCTGCTATGGAACATTCTACAGCTATGGAACATTCTACAGGTATGGGACACTCTACAGCGGATATGGAACATTCTACAGCTGTTATGGAACATTCTGCAGATGGAATGGAACATTCTACAGCTATGGAACATTTTGCAGCTGCTATGGAACATTCTGCAGCTGATATTAGACTTTCTGGAGCTGCTATAACTATTGTTCTCAACTATTGTTCTCAAATAAAGTTTATAATGAGTCATATTTGATGGATTACTATTCCGTGAACTTATCATTTTTATTTCTAAAGGAAAAATACCCTGAATGTGCTGCCTGAGCACTTCACATGGTCGTTCCCAGCCTCTGACATGGATGGATTAATCCTGGGATATAGCTGTAATCAGGGAGCAATGAGATGCTGGGAAACTACAGGTAATCAGCAGGTTGCCTTGGATTATAAAGGTGCTTCTTTCAATGAGTATCATTCTTGGAAATCACAAAACTTCCACAGGGCCATTTGCGGAGAAACCTGGGAGCCCTATAATTGGTCCCATAATTGTAGAGTATATTCAGACTGTTCTGCAAATCTGACTTTTTCAAGGGACAATGTAACTTGGGCTGGGGGTCTTGCTGTATATCCTAATACATTTGAGGAGATTTTACGGTATATTCATCGTAAAATACTTGGGAGTGTCTGGATTGCTATGTACTTGGGGTGAAGGGATCACTTTGTGTTCTATTTACATAATTAAACTATAGATATTAAAGAACTGAGGGCCTGATTCCGAGCCGGACGCTCTGACAAGAGCGCTCGCTCTGAATCAGGGCACCCTACCTCTTATTGGAGCGGCCTCCTGGGTGACCACCCACAGCTTATGCGAGCGGCCAAAATGATGGTCGCGATGGTCAAGACCATCGAGACCATCGGGCTTGCGACGAGACCCTGCGGTAGGGTCTCGCTGCCGCAAGCCCAGGAGTGCTTTTGGCTCTATCAGAGTGATATCTAGTGATGTCAGTGGGGCCAGCCCCAGACGGTAGGCGTTCCCATGGGAACGCCTCCGTCTGGGCAGCCACACCCCCGGCACACCCACCAAAGGGGTCGTGCTGTCACTCACCATCGACAGCACGCCCCCTTTGGTGCGAGACCCATAGCGATGGCTTGGCCATCGCTATTCGGGTCTCGCGCATGCGCACGACGGAGCTCCCTCCGTTGTGCGCATGCGCACTAGGGCACCAACGACCCGCTTGCGAGCGCTCAGCGCTCGCGAGCGGATCTGAATCAGGCCCTGAGTGTTTTTTTTGTGGGTGACCAGACTTTAAAATAAAAAGGAATTGGAATAGGGACCTATGGTTTGAATACATTAATTGGGTTAATGTTTAAACACATGCATACTGTGGGCCTGATTCAGAGCCGCTCGTAAGTGGCCGCTCGTTCGTTCCGAGTGATGTTTGCACAACTGCGCATGCGTACGGATCATAATACGCATGCGCGAACCAGTCAGTGCGGCCGAAAATTGTTTGTTCGCTAAATAGCGAATGCCTGCTATTTTGAGTGACAGGAGGAGGCGTATGTGGGTGGTAACAGGGGAAGGTGCTTGAAAACGGGGAGTGGAGATCAGAACGCAGGCGTGCTTAAAGGTCAAAACGGGCGTTTTAAGGGTGTGCATAATTAATAGCAGCGTCATTGACCACGTCACTTGGTTATTTTATAGTCAGAACTGCTCGCAAGATTGCGGTAGGAAAAACCGACCACAAGAATAGCGAGCAGTTCATACGCTGGTCGATGTACTCGATTAATCTAATAAATAGCAGACATGACGTAGGATGCGAGCGGCCAGGGGGCGTTTTTTTCAAAAAAACGACCGCATGTTTTGTTCGCTCGTTCAGACCTAGAGGCGTGAACAGACCGCAAAGAGTGAACGGTTCATTTGAATAGCCACCCCTTTTTTCTGAATGAGCGAGCGCAAATAGCGTACAGCTCTGAATCAGGCCCTGTATTTCCAGAAAAAGAACAGTATGTTCTTATGTTACATTAAATTAGAGAAAAGATGATACATCTGTGGATCCTTCTTCCAAAAAAGGTTGTGGGGACAAGCAGAAAATCAGATTTACACAAGTACAAAGTCGCAGATGGAACTTGGCGTGAGAAAACCCTGCGGTTGCTGAATCGCAGCAATTCGTATATAGATTCAGACTCATTCATTTCATACACAGATGTACAAATGTCGTACATCAAATTGATCAGTACAATCTAGCAGAGTAGTTTTGTCACTCCCAGTTGTTTTATGGTTGCGAATAAGACGACACATATTGAGCGATAAAGACACTCAGCGCGTCGGGAGGGGTTCTGTATAGCAACTAAAGTCCCAGTGTATGAGCACATACCTGTATAAAGGTCATTAAGCGATATACAATACTGGTAGATGGATCCGAATGCAGTAGACTAGCAGATTTTTGCTATAGAAAAATAAACTTAGATATAAGTTGGCAATCATTTTCTGACTCACTCAAAAGAGGTGTGGTCTGCCAGTAAGTAGGAGGGGCTTTGCAGAAATGTGGGTGTGGTCATGTAGTTCTTGGCATGATAAGTGCAGAATGTGGACAGGATGGGGAATATCATAGGTGGAGCCTAAATTGTTCGGATTTAGATTTTGTTGTGAAATACGGAAAATGAAGTGATGAGCAGGGTCCATCGCCGGAGTGATGAGCAGGGTCCATCCCCGGAGTGATGAGCAGGGTCCATCCCCGGAGTGATGAGCAGGGTCCATCCCCGGAGTGATGAGCAGGGTCCATCCCCGGAGTGATGAGCAGGGTCCATCGCTGGAGTGATGAGCAGGGTCCATCCCCGGAGTGATGAGCAGGGTCCATCCCCGGAGTGACGAGCAGGGTCCATCGCCGGAGTGATGAGCAGGGTCCATCCCCGGAGTGATGAGCAGGGTCCATCGCTGGAGTGATGAGCAGGGTCCATCCCCGGAGTGATGAGCAGGGTCCATCCCCGGAGTGACGAGCAGGGTCCATCGCCGGAGTGATGAGCAGGGTCCATCCCCGGAGTGATGAGCAGGGTCCATCGCTGGAGTGATGAGCAGGGTCCATCTCCGGAGTGATGAGCAGGGTCCATCGCCGGAGTGATGAGCAGGGTCCATCGCTGGAATTTACAACAAGATTTAGGATATTTAGGGCTTTAAAATAACTTTTTTTCTTGTTGCTTGTGCCAGATGCCCATTACAAATGGTTTAACAACATGTGTCCTATGTGCTACACATATAGGGTTAGATTCAGTTGCTGGCGATTCCCGCGATTTAGTGCCTCGAGATTCCGAGGCACCGAACGAAAATACGCAGTTTCAGGGCGATTTATTGTGCCAACGCCCCCTTGCAATGAAACAGTACATTGTGGGCATCGACCCCAAAGAGTGGTCATTTGGCAATAAGCCATTATAGCCAGCATAGTCACACCCACTTTCCAATAGATCAGCTAAAGTCAGGAGAACAGGTCATTCTACAAGTAGGTCGCTTACCTACCTGCAATGTGGGCTAAAATGTGCATGACATCATCAAGTAACCACGCCCTCAGCATGCACTTAGTGCGCACCAAGACTATGATGAAATTAGTGTCACCTTACCCCACGCACCTCTCTTATTTACACCTTACCTCAGCATGACAAGTAACCATATGTACTGTAATTTCCAGTTATTCATATATTTATACAAGTCTTTTGTACTTGCTGCTACTGTAAAGTACCTCTGGTATCATTCCCAGTACCTGTTGGTGTGGGCTGTCCTGTGGGTTGCAGAGTACTCTTATGTGAGGCATCTTAACTAACCAGGAGCCTGCGTTGAAAGCTGCCAGGTCTCCTACTGATTGACGATGCCACAGGATGTGTCACAGACGTGCAGTGAGCATGCTCCTGCCAGTACATGGGCGGATCAATCTCTCATTAATGCTCATGAATATTCATAGCTGCCCAGACAATGGCTGACTACACAGTGGCAGGGAATAAGGTCTATAAAACAGTAACACACAGCACATGGAAGAAATATAAAGTGCTATGGAGTATTTAATCGGGTGGCCAAAACGTTGATCACGATCGTCCGCAGACACACACAACTGGTCAATCGCGGTGGATGTCCGGGACCAGCCAGCAGCACCCAATAAGAGTCAGGCATATGCTTATTGGCTGCGACACCCAGGGCCAGCGCAATGCGCTTAGCAAGCACCGGACTGGAGAGGCGCCGCTGCTGCCTACTCCATTTGCCGGGTGCCCGCTTAGATTTTGTTACCATAATGCGCCCGGCAGCTCATCGCCATGTTCGGCACCTGAGGAGGGGTGCGCATGGAGGCTGCGGAAATAGGCACAGGTGCTTCAGCCTCGGGGACATGGTGCTGATAATGCTTACGGTCAGGGCTGCCAAGAGCCGTGCCCGGGTGAAGGGCGCGTGGCCTAAGTGTGGGAGACGTGACCAGGCCCCCTTAAGAAAAAAACAAAATACTGTTGCAGCACCGCAAAGAGGCGCCGTGCGCTGGGGAGGGGGTTGCCGTGAGCCCCTCAGTCCAGCGCATATCCAGGGAGGGGCACAATCACCCACAGGCAGAGGGGACTGCTGCTAGTGCTCAGCAGCAGCAAGCAGTCTCCATTTGCAGCCCAGCACACAGCAGCGTGTGCTGGGCTGCTCAGCTGACACATATAAATACACACGCACACACAACATATAAACTTATACAACAAACACCCATGACAAATGCATGACCAACATTAATTACATACGATATACATTTTGTACAGCTACATGACATACAAACACCATGTACACACATCATGTACGCATACATGAACTAAACAAAAAGCATGATTATATACAGACATCAGTTCACATGTGTAACGTAAACATACGAAATATACACCCACTGGCCATAATTACAAACATGACATACACATACGTATGTGACAATTGCACATATATCGCATGCACATACATGATATAGGCCCGTATTCAGTTTGAGGAGAAAAGTCCAGACTTTTCGCCTGCCGGACCGGCGAAACTTGGATCCGCGAAAAAAAACGGGAATTTAATGGAAATAATCCTAGGACCCCCCCTAAAGATGTCCAGACATGGGGGATCACTATGGGTACCCCCCGTTTTTTTGCCTGCAGAAGAAAGTCAGGCTGTTAAATAGCCGCGGCAGGTGCATAAATGCGGCTTGGAAGAAGGTGATGCAGAAGAGCATTTAGAAGTTTTTTGGGGGGAAACATAACTATGACCATCAAATAAATGGGGTACATGAAAATGGGTGCAAGCGTGTTTTTAAGTCCCTTAAATGATTTTTAAAAATTCAGCAAAAATGCACCTGCCGCTACCCCCGCAATGAAGAAATCACCTGCCGCATATAGGGGAAGCCCTCTGGACTCCATTCCGCTAATTTAGAAGTGTGATCCCTTTTTTTTTTTTTTACCTCAAAATTGAACTAATTTTATTGGGGTGTCCCTGTTTTTTTTTTAAACTTGTTTTGACACAGATCGTTTTAAGGAGCGATTCCCAAGGGTGCAGGTTATTTTTTAAGCCTGCGCAGCCACACCCCAAATCAGCACTTTTCTTCACCAGCAAAAAGCTGGCGAAAAATAATTCCCGTTTTTTAACATCGACTTTTCACACCGGCGAAATGTCAATGTAACTGAATACGGTGATATTGGAAATAGGCGAAAATGTCGACATTTCGCCTAAAATTGAATACGGCCCATAGACAACAATTTTATGTACATACATGACACACACCTGACTTACACATACAAATACATGATGCAACAACAAATACAAGGAATACACACAAATTAAACATGTGCAGTATATTACATACATGAAATATACATAAATCAATATAACACATACATTACATACAACATGCACATATGTGGCATATACATACATGACTTGTACATTAAAATACAGAAATGGCATGCTAGTGAGCAACACATACAGTATGTACGCACAAATGACATGTACACAGGAAACACATTACATAACATAAACCTATATATATATATATATATAATTATATATATATATATATATATATATATACTGTATGTACAAAAGGCATAACCATTACATATTCATGCATAACAAAGCCTTACATGACATACACCCATATAACACACGTAACAGTACACACTAATACCAGTGATGTGTAGTCAGGTGAGGCAGAGCCTCTCCTGTCATACTTACTGTAGGTATACTCCAGAGATTTGACTATAAAAATTATAAGAAAAATGTAAGAAAATATTATACATATCTTATTTGTATTCTAATCATTCTTATAGTCAAAACTATGAAGTAAAAAGTGTATGAGAGGTGAGGCACTGCCTCCCCTGTCTAACAATTCCGCACATCCCTGATCAAAACTCACCAAATTCCCAGCACTATATACTGCTGCACCTGTGTATAATGCCCACATGTACCCTCCGGTTCATATATGTATGTGTAACTACGATGCCGGACTGTCAATCACTGAACTCCTCCTACCTCCTGCCTGTCATTCCTGGACTAACCTGATTGGCTCCTGTGGATTTTTCTATCTTGTCCGTAGGTTGCTCAGGTGCCGGTGATAGCATTTCACGTGTTTCGGTTCTGGTGGTTGTTCCTGTTTATTCGAGTGTCCATTTTCTCAGCCTGTCTTCTATTTCTCATGCCGCTTGTGTCATCTAGGTGGCACGGGTCGCACCTCAGCGTCCTAGCCAAGCATCACCAGCCCTCAAGGCTGCATCTCGCCAAGCATCACCAGCCCACAAGGCTGTCTCACGGCCGCATCTAGCCAAGTATTACCAGCCCACAAGGCTTTTGCTGGACTTTGTTCTTCACTAGCCCTCAAGGCTGCTATACGGCCCTAAGGCCGCATCTAATCAGGCGTCACCAGCCCCCAAGGCTCTTGCTGGACTTTCCGCTATTGAGAAGCCCCCGTTTCTTAACAGAAATAAAGGGAAAAAGACAGTTTTCACACCCTTCTCACATTATTTTAATATCACATAAATTTACTAAAGGGCAATTGGAATAGAATTCAATCCTGCATGGGGTAAGCGGTCGCCGGGGGGGGGGAGGTTGCGGTAACCAGCGCAGACACATTTTCTCTGTAGTTTTTCCGAAAAAAGACAGTGATAAGGCTGCGGAGGGGATTTGCAGTGACAGAGCTTTATTGCAAGCTCTGTCCCTGCAATGCGGGGGGACCACTACAGGGGGCACTATATAAGGGGCACTGCAAAGGGGGACGACTACTACTGGGTCTACAGTGCCCCTTATATAGTTACCTATTAATAGTCCCCCCTAGGCAGTGCCCCTTATTTAGTGCCCCCAGTAGTAGTGCCCCTTTATAGTGCCCCCAGTAGTCCCCCCAGTAGTACCCCTTATATAGTGTCCCAAGTAGTAGTCCCCCTATTCAGTGCCCAAAGTAGCAGCCCCCTATACAGTACCCCCAGTAGCGGCCACTCCCTCTATACAGTGCCCCCAGTAGCACCCCCCCTACACAGTGCCTCTAGTAGCGGCCACCCCCCTATACAGTGCCCCCAGTAGCACCCCCCCTACACAGTGCCTCTAGTAGTGGCCACCCCCCTACACAGTGCCCCCAGTAGCACCCCCCCTATACAGTGCCTCTAGTAGCGGCCACCCCCCTACACAGTGCCCCCAGTAGCGCCCCCCGTATGCAGTGTCAGTGCCCCTTATATATCCACACACATTAAAAAAAAAAAAACACAACTTACCTGAATCCCCGCTTCCGCCGCTGTCCGCTCCTCCCAGCCCCCTCTGCACTATGGGAGAGACGTCATGACTTATCTCCCATCACCCGCTGCAGGGGGAGCCAGGAAGGTGGAGCTCATGAGTGAACTCCAGCCGGCCCCCTCTGTGGACGCAGCAGCCAATGAGAGTCTGTCTGACTTTCATTGGCTGCTAGAACAAACACACCGCCGCCGGGTAGTATGAGCCTACTACCCGGTGCCGGCGGCGGTGTGTTTGTTAGTGTTTAGTGCGGACCGCAATACACTTAGTGATCGGCGGGTTGGGGGGATTTCTGGGTACTCAGAGACCCCCCTCCGTGCGCACCTGCTGAAAGTCCCTAATACTTAGTCAAAGTCTGGGGCGTGGAAACCCCAAAAAGGCCAGCCACCGACCCCTGGTTCAGCACGTGTGAGAGGCTAAGGTGTTAGTAAGTGTTAAGAATAAATCCAGAACTATGGCCCTGATTCAGAGCCAGACGCTCTGACCAGAGCGCTCGCTCTGAATCAGGGCCCACCTCCATAATTATGGAGCGTCCTCCTGGACGCTCGTATACCTGTGGGTCACCACCCACAGCATATACGAGCGTGCAGGTTGATGGTCGCGATGGTCTTGACCATCGCGACCATCGCCACTGCGAGCCGAAGCCTGCGGGTGAGTTTCTCAACCGCAAGGCCCGGAGTGATTTTGGCTCTATCAGAGCCAAAATCACTCCCACTGACATCACTAGTGATGTCAGTGGGGCCGGCTTCTGACGGTAGGTGTTCCCTTGGGAACACCCCCGTCTGGGAGGCACGCCCCCGGCACGCCCACCAAAGGGGGCGTGCTGTCAATCAACATCGACAGCACGCCCCCTTTGATCAGACACGAGCGAAGGAAAGTCCTTTGCTCGTCGCGTCTCGCGCATGCGCACACCATCGACCCACTTGCGAGCGGACAGCCGCTCGCGAGTGGGTCTGAATCAGGCCCTATGTGTTAAAAGGTGATACACAGGTGAAAGGTGTAATTAAACTGCTAAATAAAGTAATATTAGTAGAAAAATTATTTGAAAGTGTTAAGACAGTGCTAAATAGAGTGTTATAGTGTGCCACCCCAAAGCATCCAGCCACACCAACCCAGGGTGCACCACGCCGCAAACTCATCCCTAAAACTAATAATATCCAATCTGGGTCATATCATTGCCCAATATTAGGTCACATGATAATGGCACATACACAAGTATATCTAAAATGAGAGCCAGCTCAACTTGGAGTCACCTCTAGGTCCCCCTAATGGCACTACAGGAACCAGCATGCCCTCCAGGGGCGGATTGGGCCACCGGGACTGCGGGAAGGTTCCCGCTGGGCTGGTCCCCTCTCCCCACCTGCTGGGCTGCTTTAATCAGAGTCAGACTGAGCAGCTGGCGGCTCTAATGGCCGCTACCACGATTGGAGCTCAGCTCCGAACAGGCAGCGGTAATAAATGAGCTTCTGCCCGTGCGCAGAAGCTCATTCAGCAGTGAATTGGCTGTGGGAGGGCTGCTGTGCATGCCGAGCCGCAGCAGCTCCCCACAGCCCTCTGCCCACCGGGCTGTTACAATTGAAGCCCTGGAGGGCCGCACGCTGCAGGGCTGGCCCTGGGCATGTGGCCTCTGAAACTGGCCAGCATCAGCGTGTCTTAACATTGCTCCCGGGGACTGGAGAGGCTGTGCAGTGGGGTGGGGGCAGGGCTGCTGCCTGATGAGCACAGACTCCTCAGATCACTGTCTGAAAGTTCCGAGGAGTCATCAGACAGCAGCCCCGCCCCCACCCCAGTGCACTGCTCACTGCTGCTCATCCTCTCATCGACTCCCGCCCAGCAGCAGTTGCCTGGCCCTGTACTGCGCTTCAGTGAAGAAGAGTGACAGTCATCAGACCCAGAGGAGCCAGGTAAACTTGGATAAGGTGGTCCTGGGCTTTCCCTTTCCATTTGTGTGTGGGGGTGATGGGGTAGAGGTTTACAAAATGTGGAATAAGGTTGGGGTTAGGGAGCACAGTGTGGGGTTGAGGATAGGGAGCACAGTGTGAGGTTAGGGAGCACAGTGTGGGGTTGAGGATAGGGAGCACAGTGTGGGGTTGAGGATAGGGAGCATAGTGTGGGGTTAGGGAGCACAGTGTGGGGTTGAGGATAGGGAGCATAGTGTGGGGTTGAGGGTAGGGAGCACAGTGTGGGGTTGAGGATAGGGAGCATAGTGTGGGGTTGAGGGTAGGGAGCACAGTGTGGGGTTGAGGGTAGGGAGCATAGTGTGGGGTTGAGGGTAGGGAGCACAGTGTGGGGTTGAGGATAGGGAGCACAGTGTGGGGTTAGGGAGCACAGTGTGGGGTTGAGGATAGGGAGCACAGTGTGAGGATAGGGAGCATAGTGTGGGGTTAGGGAGCACAGTGTGGGGTTGAGGATAGGGAGCATAGTGTGGGGTTGAGGATAGGGAGCACAGTGTGAGGATAGGGAGCACAGTGTGAGGATAGGGAGCATAGTGTGGGGTTAGGGAGCACAGTGTGGGGGTGAGGATAGGGAGCACAGTGTGGGGTTGAGGATAGGGAACACAGTGTGGGGTTGAGGATAGGGAGCACAGTGTGGGGTTGACGTTAGGGAGCACAGTGTGAGGTTTGTGTTAGGGAGCACAGTGTGGGATAGCGGGCTCAGTGAGGGATTGGGGTAAGTGAGCACAGTGTAGGATCGGGGTTAGGGAGCACAGGGCCTGATTCAGAGCCGGACGCTCTGACAGAGCGCTCGCTCTGAATCAGGGCCGTCCTTCTTGTTTTTCAGAGAGGCCTCCTGGCCGCTCGCATAGCTGTGGGTGACCACCCACAGCTATAGCGAGCGGCCAGGAAGATGGTCGTGATGGTCAAGACCATTGCGACCATCGGGCTTGCGACGAGACCCTTGTGGTAGGGTCTCGGCCCTAGAGTGCTTTCGGCTCTACTAGAGCCGAAACCACTCCCACTGACATCACTTTTGATGTCAGAGGGGCCAGCCCCAGACGGTAGGCTTTCCCATGGGAACGCCTCCGTTTGGGCAGCCACGCCCCCAGCCCGCCCACCAAAGGGGGCGTGCTGTAACTCAACATCGGCAGCACGCCCCCTTTGGTACGAGACCCGGAGCGACGGTTTGCCCGTCGCTATCAGGGTCTCGTGCATGTGCACGACGGAGCCAGCTCCGTTGTGCGCATGCGCACTGGGCCACCATCCGCTCGCGAGCGGGTCTGAATCAGGCCCACAGTGTGGGATTGGGTTGGGGTTAGGAAGCGCAGTATTTTTATATATATATATATATATACGCAAAAGAAGTAATACCAGCCCCTTGCTTTTCAGGTTAAGTCCTTTGTGAATCATCTAACCGGTGCAGTCAAGCCAGCATGAGAGGCAAGTGAGGATCCGGCGCTGATCCGTGCGGGGAAGGTACTCTTCTGTGCCCACCAAGGTCAGCAGAGGAGGTGAGGTTCCAGTGGGAAACCTTTTCCTCATATATCAATCATATTTTTCTTCATAGTTTTTTATTTAGGAGAAAAGCCGCGGCCACAAGTTGTGATTATTTAGGACAGGGCTCGACAAATTTTCTAAAGTCCAGGAGCCAGACCACAAAAAAAAAATAAAATACAGGATTAAAAGTGTGTTATGCAGCTGTTACATGGGGTAGTGGTTACCTGCTTGCTTTTGCTGGGAGCCCCCAGCGGGGTCACTGTTGCAGCTCCATCCTCTCTGCAGTGTCCACTTTCCCTGCCTCCTTCGTGCACAGAGGAGCGCTAGATGGGCCCGGGACCACCGACAATACACCTGCCTGTATACAGGTGCCGCGGAGAAGATTACTGGCAGGGGTGACACCGCGCAGTGAGTGACTTGCTAGACACCGCGTGGTGATTGGCTGGGGGGAGGTGCCGCGCAGTGATTGGCTTGCTAGACACTGCGCGGTGATTGGCTGGGGGGAGGTGCCGCGCAGTGATTGGCTTGCTAGACACCGCGCGGTGATTGGCTGGGGGGAGGTGCCGCGCGGTGATTGGCTTGTTAGACACCGTGCGGTGATTGGCTGGGGGGAAGTGCTGCGCGGTGATTGGTCGGGGAGACGCCGCCGCAGTGCCAGCGGGTTCTACAGGTAACAGGACCCGATTAAAACTGCGATCACTTGGCTGGCACACTGTGCATGAAAATATCACTGCAATAATCTCCGCTGGGGCTGATAAATCTGCTTCTTCCCTCCCTGTAAAATCTGGTCGCCAGGCACCAAAATCTGGTCGCCATGGCGACCTGGCCCCCGGGATTTGTCGAGCCCTGATTTAGGTGATGCCTAGGATGTGATGTGATCATATTATTATGCATCACCTAAATAACTATCACAACATGTGAGGTGTGTGTGTGTATATATATATATCCTACCTGTATCTGTTGGTGTTACTTCTATATGATGCACACTGACATTTATGTAGGTTGCGCCTGTAGTAGTTAGTTATTTAGAGGTGATTATGCTATTTTTAGAAAATGTGTACATATAGAGATATCTGTCTGTCTATATCAAACAAATAGTGCGCTAATTCTGATCCTTACAAAATGTCTAAATGGAACAGGTCCCAGAATTGATTGCTTTTGGTGTGAACAACTCTCTCCTTCAGTTGAAGCCACCATATCAGTCCTAGGACCAAAGAATTTTGTGGCTGGCGTCTTTCCAAGTAAGTTACCCGAATCCACTAGCGTTACATGAACGTCACTGCTCGAAGCGTGGCTTGGTGTTGTGACGTTGACGTGTTTGTGACGTTGACGTGTTTGCCCAGAGAAGCCTGGTGTATTGTTGGCAGTATCTCTGGTTGTCTAACCCTGTCCCCTTATATTCCCCCTAACCCACCTTTCCTGCAGCCTAACCCTTCCCCCCACACAGTCTAACCCTGATCCTTCCGCCCGCAGCCTAACCCTCTTCCCCGCAGCCTAAAGCTGGGTACACATTAGACGATATGTACCCAGCACGATCTCGTAAGCAATGGGACCCAGTGGGGGTGCCGGCATCGGTAAGTGCATACACACTTGCGGATGCTTGCAGTGACAGAGCAACGGCAGGGGGTAGCGGAGGCCATGCTGCATTCGGCATCATGGCATCGCTAGTAACTTCCTCAGATCTTTCTGCATGTACAAAAGATCTGAGGATGTGACAGATGACCAGCGGGAGCACGCATTGGCATTGTGCGTTCACACTGGACGATATGAATGGTTTGTTGTTCCGATGAGGTGGAATTGGCCAAATCACTTTAGATATTGTCTAGTGTGTACCCAACTGAATCCCAGCCTCCCCCCCCGCAGCCAAACCTTAACCCTCCTCCTGTAGCCTAACGCTAACTTTCCCCACTGCCTAACCTTAAAACTATCCCTCCCACTAAACTGTCGGGATTGTGGCGGTTTTATGAGCGCCAGCATCATGACCCCGGCATGTCAACCACATCCCCTCTATGTGAATTTACTATACTAGTTGTGTTTTCAACTGCCAATATTGGTACGCATGTCGTTTTTCAGTGTTTTATGATGGCAATAAATTATTTTACTCTTTGATTGCCAATGTGGAGCCCCCGTCTTGTGCTTTGATTTTAGAATATATAATAGTTGCGTCCAACTCAGAATCAGGCTGTATGAGGAGGAATCCCGCCCCCCTCAATAGTACCCACCCCTCATCAGACCATGCCCCAATTAGGGCTGCTTCCAGAAATTCCCCGGGCTGGTTTTTCATCCCAATCCGCCCCTGATGCCCTCCAAACGCTGCTCCCATCTATGCCTCTCAGAACAGCAATGCATATTGCTAACTGCTCAGTCACTTTTAGTAATATCACTCAGATGTATGAAAGGGAAAGGTTATTCTATACAAGGAACAGCACAGGGTATCCCCCAGCATGTACTGCTGTTCCCATATCCCACTATACAGAACAGGAGAAGTGCTACTATGCAGTGTCACATATACCAGTATACAGGACAGGAGAAGTGCTACTATGCGGTGTCACATATACCAGTATACAGAACAGGGAAGTGGTACTATGCAGTGTCACATATACCAGTATACAGGACAGAAGTGGTACTATGCAGTGTCACATATACCAGTATACAAGACAGGAGCAGTGGTATTATGCAGTGTCACATATCCCAGTATACAGAACAGAAGTGGTACTATGCAGTGTCACATATACCAGTATACAAGACAGGAGAAGTGTTACTATGCAGTGTCACATATACCAGTATACAGGACAGAAGTGGTACTATGCAGTGTCACATATACCAGTATACAGGACAGGGGAAGTGGTACAATGCAGTGTCACATATACCATTATACAGGACAGAAGTGGTACTGTGCAGTGTCACATATACCAGTATACAAGACAGGAGAAGTGGTACTATACAGTGTCACATATACCAGTATACAGGACAGAAGTGGTACTATGCAGTGTCACATATACCAGTATACAAGACAGGAGAAGTGGTACTATGCAGTGTCACATATACCAGTATACAGGACAGAAGTGGTACTATGCAGTGTCACATATACCAGTATACAAGACAGGAGAAGTGGTACTATGCAGTGTCACATATCCCAGTATACAGGACAGGAGAAGTGGTACTATGCAGTGTCACATATCCCAGTATACAGGACAGAAGTGGTACTATGCAGTGGTATTTATCATACATCCCTATGTCTCTTTTCTGGAGAGAACAGAAAACACATTTATGGAAATAAATATTTTAACCATGAGATAAAGGAGGTATGGAAATAAAGTGGGGGGAGTAGGTGTTTTGTGGTCATTCAGTGGGGGAGTAGGTGGAGCATGGCCTTTCAGTGTGAGAGTAGGTGGGGCATCACCATTCAGTGGGGGAGTAGGTGGGGCATGGCCATATGGTAGGGGAGTAGGTGATGGTGGCCATTCAGTGGGGGAGTAGGTGGGGCGTGGCCATATAGTGGGGGAGTGGGTGGGGCATGGCCATTCAGGGGGGTGGCTATTCAGTGAGGGAGTAGGTGGGACGTGGCCATATAGTGAGGGAGTAGGTGGGGCATGGCCTTCATTCAGTGGGGGAGTAGGTGGGTGCGGCCATTCAGTGGGGGAATAGGTGGAGCATGGCCATTCAGTGGGGGAGTAGGTGGACGTGGCCATACATTGGGAGAATAGGTGGGAATGGCCATACAGTCGGGGGAATAGGTGGGACGTGGCCATTCAGTGGGGGAGTAAGTGGGGCATGGCCATTCAGTGGGGGAGTAGGTGGGTGTGGCCATACATTGGGAGAGTAGGTGGGAATGGCCATACAGTCGGGGGAGTAGGTGGGACGTGGCCATTCAGTGGGGGAGTAAGTGGGGCGTGGCCATTCAGTGGGGGAGTAGGTGGGTGTGGCCATACATTGGGAGAGTAGGTGGGAATGGCCATACAGTCGGGGGAGTAGGTGGGACGTGGCCATTCAGTGGGAGAGTTGGTGACCACATTGAGTATTTCAGGCCCCAGAAAGAGCACCCTAAGGTTTTACATCCTAAATGAAGACTTTTCAATAGAATATCATGTTGAATTGTATAGTCAGTTTCCTCTATTGAAATAAATACCTCAAGGAAATAACACAGTTAAACAAAATGTATTTTACTCTTACTGACACTGTAGTTATTGATGCTGACTGTAGCACTTATACAGCAGAATGTACTTGTATGGAACAGAATGCTTAGTGCTCCACAAAGAGGCTGCAATTCTGTTATAAATCATTGTCCTGACATCATTTAGGGGACTTTCTTTTCATTTGCCTAATGACTGGGAAAGTGATGAGACGGACTTATCTTATCCCAGTGACTCACTACCACTAAATATCATTTAATCAGCTTTCCAGTGACTAAAGGATGACTCACTGGGGGATGTACGTACACTATAGATCTTCAGTCCACTACGTGCATGTCTCTGGCATATAACCCTACTCAGGATGCCTCACAGACACTAGCTTAAAAATAAAATAAAAACACTGGTTATATATAAAAAAAATCTACACTAAGTCCTGATGAATGTAGTAACCCAGATTCTTTTCTGATAGATGCTCTGTCCCAAGGTTACTGATATGTGATCTATTCTCTTTTTATAGATTTTTTATATTGATCATTGGCCACAATCAGTAGTGGAGCGATAATTATTAGTGGCCTGATCGGTTCATTTGTGATTTCAGGTGCACAGAAGGCGTTCCTGGGCGGTGACAGGGAAGTGACTTAGCGCACGCATACAAGTGGGGTACAGGGGACCCTGAGGGATGGGGAGAGGCAACTGCATACAAGTGGGGTACAGGGGACCCTGAGGGATGGGGAGAGGCAACTGCATACAAGTGGGGTACAAGGGACCCTGAGGGATGGGGAGAGGCAACTGCATACAAGTGGGGTACAGGGGACCCTGAGGGATGGGGAGAGGCATCCTGCATACAAGTGGGGTACAGGGGACCCTGAGGGATGGGGAGAGGCAACTGCATACAAGTGGGGTACGGGGACCCTGAGGGATGGGGAGAGGCATCCTGCATACAAGTGGGGTACAGGGGACCCTGAGGGATTGGGAGAGGCACCATGCATACAAGTGGGGTACAGGGGACCCTGAGGGATTGGGAGAGGCATCCTGCATACAAGTGGGGTACAGGGAACCCTGAGGGATGGGGAGAGGCAACTGCATACAAGTGGGGTACAGGGGACCCTGAGGGATGGGGAGAGGCACCATGCATACAAGTGGGGTACAGGGGACCCTGAGGGATTGGGAGAGGCATCCTGCATACAAGTGGGGTACAGGGGACCCTGAGGGATGGGGAGAGGTAACTGCATACAAGTGGGGTACAGGGGTCCCTGAGGGATGGGGAGAGGCACCATGCATACAAGTGGGGTACAGGGGACCCTGAGGGATTGGGAGAGGCATCCTGCATACAAGTGGGGTACAGGGGACCCTGAGGGATGGGGAGAGGTAACTGCATACAAGTGGGGTACAGGGGACCCTGAGGGATGGGGAGAGGCACCATGCATACAAGTGGGGTACACAGGACCTTGCAGGGATGGCGGGAGGCACTGAATATTTGTGTACTATAAATAAACTGGTAATAAATCATTTATAATAATGTACAGGTGAGCGGGAGCTGCTGGTCTCAGTATAATATAAAAGAACAGATACTATGTATAATTTACAGGTGGCTACAGAAGGGGCCCCCCCTGACCCATGGGCCTATGTGCAATGACACCCATGATAGATACGTCACTGGGAGGAACCATAGATGAGCACTATTATAAAATTTATTTTATTCATTTTCTTCAATGTGTCCCTGCTGCCCCCCTCCCCAGAAAATAAATATTATCTACTGTATATAAGGTCTTCTGTTTTAGTTTTCAACTTCTACTTTACTTTATCTTTGTCCAGTTGCCCACATGCGCTGACCCCCGGCACAGCAGTACAGAAGAGTTGGGACACCCATTAGTGTCTATTACTGATGTAAAGTCCTTTCCTTTTAATGGTTGCAGCTGAGTATATATTATTGCTAAATAGGCAGAAGCAATAAGTGACAATACAAATACCCCTATGACCACCCATGTGTGCTAATGGACCTAAGCTCAATAACTATCAGGGCACTATAGGGCAGATTTAATTACCCGCCGGTTGTATCGTGCGGCCTTTTCTCCCAGGTAAAGTGCCCGGAGCTACTTACAGACCCACAAGCTGCCCAGAGGCAGCACACACCGCCGGAGGGTATGAGCAGAAGTGTTCATTGCTGCCCCGGGGCTACTTGTAGGTTACTCATAGGAATATAATTATGAGTCTGCACTAGTGGAACTGTAACACGAATATAATGGTTTAAACTACAGGTTCTCAAACTCGGTCCTCAGGACCCACCACAGTGCATGTTTTCCAGGTCTCTGCGCAAGATCACTAGTGAAATAATTAGCTCCACTTGTGGATTTTTTAAAATGTGTCAGTGAGTAATGACCACACCTGTGCTCCTGCTGGGTGACCTGGAAACCGTGACCTGTGTGGGGTCCTGAGGACCGAGCTTAAGAGCAAGCGGTTATAAACCAACATAATGGTTTATCAATGAGAACAATTGCTACATAGCACTTGGTCTGTGCTCCTCCCAGAGTTTGTAACGTATAACAGAAATACTGGTTGTAGAGAAGCAAAATACAAAAAAAAAAACCCCTCTCTTATTTGGGGCACTCTTAATTCTATCAAAGATGAAAATAGAAAGTAAAACTTAACTTTTATTACATTACCCTATTAAGATAACACTATAAATTTATGGTCTTTTCTCAATAGGGCAATGTAACTTTTTGTACAATTTTAACACTTTACTGTTTGTTTTTATTATATTTGTATTTTCACCTGTCTATGCAGCCATAGCCGCTCTTACCTTTCTTACTTCACACTTCACGTTTCTCATTAGAGCGATGCCCTGGGGCGGCTCGGCTGAGCTGGTTTGGGGGTGTCCTGCGCTCTGGATTTGAACCCTAGTATGTTAGGGACCTACCCTACAGAGGTTACCTGGATATGGTGGGTAGGCCCATAACCTTGGCCATGATTATGCTAAAAACCTCTATTCATTGCAAAATTTTATTGCATAATGTACTCTATAAATATATATTCAGTAATTTGGAGTTGTGCACCTGTGATCTGTCTGTTTTTGTGCCTGCAATAAAGTCTCAACAGGTAGCACCTCCCATTATATATATTCAGGGTGTGCAGTCCAGGAATCTTTCCTATATAGGGCAATTATATATAGGTGAAGTAGCCGGCGTTGCCCGGATTTACATTTTCAAGATATAAAGTTTTATTATGTGATGTCGTCCAAATCCATCCAGTGGAAGGCCCAGAACAGGCTCCCTGGGTCAAAGTTCTGCCCGGCACACTCCACCATATGGTCCGACCGGAACCCCAACTATTCCATTAGGCATCCCAGACCAATTGCCGACCCTCTGTGCAGTTGTCATCAAATCCATTCAGTGGAAGGCCCAGGACAGGCTCCCCGAGTCAAAGTTCTGCCCAGCGTACACCAACAGGAGGTTCGACTGAGATCTCAGCCCCCCTAGTATGTCTTCTGGGATCCAATGTTTCTACTCTGTGAAGTTTTCGTCTAAATTATGTGCGGCTTCCCGACTGTCTAATCCCGGCAAGGGGTTAAATGACAGGCATAGAAATCCTGACGCCTGTCATTTTATCTACGCCAGGAGCCCGACACCTGGCTTACCGATCGAAGGGTTAGGTTTAGGGTTCCCGGGGGGGGACTTAGGGTTAGGCTAGGGGAAGGGGGGTTAGGGTTAGGCACCCCCGGGGCGAGGTTAGGGTTAGGCACCCCCCCCCCCCCGGGGGACTTGAGTTTAGGCGGCGGGGAAGGGGGGCTTAGCTTTAGGCACTTGGGGGGGAGGTTAGGCACCCCTAAGGGAGTGTTAGGGTTAGGGGGTAGAATTAGGTTAGAGAATACTTACCTTGGATGATTGGGATTTGCACTGCTGCCGGGATGCCGCTGTCGGGATTTGAACCACCGGTTCAAGTCCATCCAGTGGAAGGCCCAGAACAGGCTCCTGAGTCAAAGTTCTGCCAGGGGCACTCCGCCATGAGGTCCGACTGGGACCCCAATCACTCCATTAGGCATCGCAGACCAATTGCCACCCCTTTGTGAGGTTTTCATCCAAATCCATCCAGTGGAAAGCCACCAACATGGCGGTCCAACTGGGATCCTAACATCCCTAAAGCCTGGCCAGGATACAACTGGACCACCTCGCATTGGTTTCATCCCAATTAGTGCAGGGGTGTACGAATACATAACTGGACAGACAAAGAAACAGACTAATGAATTTTATATACAAGATTTGTCGCTCTGTCGCGATGTGGTCTAATAGCTTACTTTTTTGATACAAAATAACTATGTAAGATTTGCCAGCTTTACGGTGAGAGCTGTGGAAAATATCCACTAACAAACAAACTTCTTCTTTTATATATATACAGGTTGAGTCTCCCATATCCAAATATTCCGAAATACGGAATATTCCAAAATACGGAATGACTGAGCTAGTGAAATCTTTACTTTCTGATGGTTCAATGTATACAAACTTTGTTTAAGGCACAAAATTATTAAAAATAAAGTATAAAATGACCTATAGGCTGTGTGTATAAGGTATATATGAAACATAAATTAATTTCATGTATGTACACAACTTTGTTTGAGCCACAAAATTATTGAAAATATTGTATAAAATTACCTTCATGCTGTGTGTATAAGGTGTATATGAATCATAAATGTATTCTGTGTTTAGATCTGGGCACTATTCCTAAGACATTTGAATATGGTAAGCAAATATTCCAAAATACGGAATATTCCGATATCCGAAATACCCCTAGCCCAAGTATATATATATATATATTAGATTATGGTGAATAATAATAGCCAAACATTTCACAAATTAATTGTACAGATCCAAGATCCCCTTTATTCTTCTATAAATGTAGCGTCTCTAATTATGGCTGCTGTTTATAAAAATGTCTCCTGGTTACAAACCAGGATTGTACCATACAAAACTTAAATAAAATGTTTTTGTTTTTTTTAACATCCAACGTAGAGAACAGATTGTGCAACAACCCATCCATTTTATCACAACACAAAGGTATATATTTTAAAGCATTCGCCATACAAAAAGTTATCTGCGAGACACTGTAGGTTTGTGACTGGCACTTTCAACACAAACCCCGTATTTTCTGCTATAATTCTCATACTTAAATTACAATATATAATAAACTTTCTCCAGCACAGAACGAGGAGGCGCCGGGTTCTTGTCTTCCGCTATACAAAACTTTCTTCCATGTTTGAACAGAGTAGAAATGAATCGACAAGCCGAGGTTTAACCAGTTGTTGCAAGTCTAAGTCTTCGATGCCTTCTGGATACGATAGCGCCAGCCTGCGTATCGCGGCCTAGAAAATATAAATGTTAAACCAATTTAAAACGTACATTTCATCATTTTACAATGACTTTCGGATGAAGATAACATGACAAAATATCCTTTTTTAAATTCAAATCCTGAATACAGAGAAGGGCTGAAATCCGGGGTAAACCCTAATTTAATATACAATTTCTCAGAATGTAAGATATTCCTGGTTTTCATATTTATCATTATTCTATATGGGTTGATAGCTTTTTTTTCTGGCAACAAAATGTATGACTTTCAGGGAAAGCCTTGAAAAGTGATAAAGTGGAGAGTGAAAAAGTACCAACCAATCAGCTCCTAACCGTCACGTTACAGGCTGTGTTTGAAAAATGGCAGTTAGGAGCTGATTGCTTGGTCTTTATCGATTTTCAATCTTAGTGCATCTCACCCTTTGGCTCTCGCTCCACCTTTAAGCGGGGCCCCAAAGATCACTGTAGTCCCAGGTGGGGTATCAGATGCTTTACCTCTGTATTCTATATGGTGTAAGTATTGGTTACTATTCCTGACAGGAGTAATTTCCCCCTTGGGTCCCCGTCTACCACTCCCACAATGCTTTTCCTGAGAAAACATTCAATCAAAGATATTATTTGGGTAATAAGAGAGTTTGAGACATACCAGGCAGGCAACAAGGACAGCGTCACTACTATATCTCTCCTCTGGGTGGCGGCAGAGAGTTATGAGGCGCGGGATACCTGTTGAGCAAAACAAGTTAAACTACATTATGTTTAATACATATAAACTGTGAAGATGCATCCAACTATATTCTGACGCATTAATACTTTGAAAACTATTTGAAACGTTGCTAGATGTCCTGCAAAAAATAATGATGACCTACCCAGGGAGTAGTGATTATAGCAATAGTGAGTATTGTAGGCAGCACTAAATAGCATTTATATACTGTTAGTGATGGCAGCCCTGCAGTACGGTAGGTGTTGCGCTCATACTACTGGTAATAATAATATAACCCCTGTAATCTGACGTACATTTATGTTTTATGGCAGCTTGAGAGATGTCCGGATCCCGGCACAACCGCGCCAGTGTGACGGCAGATTTCTGGAGGACTCGCTCACAGGCCGCGACTTCTGCTAAACTCCCGCTCAGCGGCTTTTCAGACAGCATGGCGATGAGAGTCTCCACCCCTGGGTATCAGAGGAAGAAGCTACGTTAGTACATTGGAGTCATGTGCAAAATGCAGATCCACAGCCAGTTAGTTTTCTAGCTATTAGAACGGTATTGTTTTCTCTGCCAGTCACACAATATGCCCACCGGTGTTTACGCCAATTATGGATAATAAAGATATTAATTGAAAGGAGCCGTCACTCTCTAGATGACTAATGTGCATGCCCTCCTGCAACTTTAACACATAGCTTTATATTTATGTCTCCCTTCTGTGCCTTTCAGTCATTTCTATCATCAGGGATAGATGGGGATTTCGATGACCTGAGTTATGACACAACCCTGCTCTGTAATAGGGAGCACTGTATCCAAGAAGCAGCTAAGTGTTGTATCCGCTGAGCAACAGACATTATCACCTATTCTGGATTATATCAGGGCCGTAACTAGGGTGGTGGGACCAGTGCCATGGCACAGGGCACCGCAGGGCAGGGGGCGCTGTTTGGGCCTGTCAATTTTCCTGTTTATTATCATTCTCACTTGTAGCTTCCTCTTCTTTTATCCCCAGCATCTCCTGGCCTCCCCTATCTTTTCCCTGGCCCTTTTTCAGGTGCACTAACTTATGTCCCTATTTAAAAAATGGGGAGGGGGGCGCCAATGTTCTCTCTTGCACAGGGCACCAAAAAGTCTAGTTACGGCTCTGGATTATATAAAGACATTATAGAAAGCTAGAAAGATAAAGCTGTGTATTTAGCAAAAGTTGCAGGACGGTATCTTGACCCCAAAACATTGAAGTCACATGAAGGTGAGATACGCATTTAAATCTGGACAATAAGTCAGTAGTATGTAACTGAATGATTATTGTTTTGTGCTTCACAAGAGGAATGCAAAATGTACAATGATGTAACCAGATTTTATCACCTTTCCAGCTATAATGTAATCTGCTCACTAAGGTGCGATACGTTACACTGCATAAACAACACCTATTGTAGGAACGGGAGACGGTCATCATGTAGATAACAGAGGAGAGTAACAACTGGAAGGATGATCAATGTAACATATGTTCCTTCCAAGGGATTAGCAGGTTCCAGGTGTAAATGTTACTCTGGAATTTGGGCACTTTAGCTGGGTATACACTGGAGCGATAAGCAATCGGTACGACTTTCCAGACGATTGCCCTTGAGCCCAGAACCAGCAATATAGAGCGTACACAGGGCCTGATTCAGAGCCGGACGCTATTTGCGCTCGCTCGTTCACAAAAAGGGGCCGGATATTTAAATAGAGCGCTCGCTCTTTGCGGTCTGTTGACGCCTCTATGTCTGAACGAGCGAACGAAACATGCGCTCGCTATTTTGTAAAAAACGCCCCCTGGCCGCTCGCATCCTACGTCATCTCCGCTATTTATTAGATTAATCGAGTACATCGAAAGGCGTAAGAACTGCTCACAGTGCTTGTGGTTGGATTTTCCTACCGCAATCATGCGAGCAGTTCAGGCTAAAAGAGAACCAAGTGACATGGCCGATGACGCTGCTTTGTTAATTATGCACACCCTTAAAATGCCCGTTTTGACCGTTTGGCACGCCTGCGTTCGGATCTCCACTCCCCGTTTTCAAGCACCTTCCCCTGTTGCCACCCACAAACGCCTCATTCTGTCACTAAAATTAGCAGGCATTCTCTGGTTTGCGAGCACACAATTTCCGACCGCAATGACTGATTCGCGCATGCGTATTACAACCCATACGCATGCGCAGTTGTGCAAATATCGCTCGGAGCGAACGAGCGGCCGCTTACGAACGGCTCTGAATCAGACCCACATTGTGCAATCTTGCTAACAACCGAACGATATATCACATCGTTTGATCGTATACGATTTATCGTTGCTCCTGTACACACTAGAACAGCCGTCGTTAGGATCCCCTGAAAATGTGAATAACGGGCTGTAATAATGAGGAAATAGGGAAAACGCCATTTTCTCGGTGGAGTGGCAAGAAGGGACATCAAATCGGACCGACATATCGCAGGGCGGCCGGCTGGTCGTACACACTAGGGAATGTGCTCCAGATCGCTAGCGTCAGGGGCGGAACTAGCGGCGGTGCAGCTGGTGCCTTGCACCGGGGCCCGCTGTGGTGCAGGGGCCCATGGCCGCTTGCATCCGACAGCGCCGCTGCCCGCCGACCTGGTCCTCATTACCTAAATGTTTGGAGCTGGAGCGGGCCCGCATCGGCTCCAACATGAGAGATACCCACCGTGGCCCCGCCCCTTGATCCAGCAAGGGGGGAAAGAGGCTGACACATGCTGGGGCTGGGGGGGAAAGAGGCTGACACATGCTGGGGCTGGGGGGAAAAGAGGATGACACATGCTGGGGCTGGGGGGAAAGAGGCTGACACACGCTGGGGCTGGAAAGAGGCTGACACACGCTGGGGGTGAAAGAGGCTGACACATGCTGGGGCTGGGGGGGGGAGAGGCTGACACATGCTGGGGCTGGGGGAGAAAGAGGCTGACACACGCCGGGGGTGAAAGAGGCTGACACATGCTGGGGCTGGGGGGGAAAGAGGCTGACACATGCTGGGGCTGGGGGGGAAAGAGGCTGACACATGCTGGGGCTGGGGGGGAAAGAGGCTAACACATGCTGGGGCTGGGGGGGGAGAGGCTGACACGCTGGGGCTGGGGGGGAAAGAGGCTGACACAAGCTGGGGCTGGGGGGGAAAGAGGCTGACACATGCTGGGGCTGGGGGGCAAAGAGGCTGACACATGCTGGGGCTGGGGGGGAAAGAGGCTGACACACGCTGGGGCTGGGGGGGAAAGAGGCTGACACACGCTGGGGCTGGGGGGGGAAAGAGGCTGACACACGCTGGGGCTGGGGGGGAAAGAGGCTGACACGCTGGGGCTGGGGGGGAAGAGGCTGACATGCTGGGGCTGGGGGGGAAAGAGGCTGACACATGCTGGGGCTGGGGGGGAAAGAGGCTGACACGCTGGGGCTGGGGGGGAAAGAGGCTGACACGCCGGGTGTGAAAGAGGCTGACACATGCTGGGGCTGGGGGGGAAAGAGGCTGACACATGCTGGGGCTGGGGGGGAAAGAGGCTGACACATGCTGGGGCTGTGGGGGAAAGAGGCTGACACATGCTGGGGCTGGGGGGGAAAGAGGCTGACACATGCTGGGGCTGGGGGGGAAAGAGGCTGACACACTCTGGGGCTGGGGGGAGAAAGGCTGACACGCTGGGGCTGGGGGGGAAAGAGGCTGACACACGCTGGGGCTGGGGGGGAAAGAGGCTGACACGCTGGGGCTGGGGGGGGGGAGAGGCTGACACATGCTGGGGCTGGGGGGGAAAGAGGCTGACACATGCTGGGGCTGGGGGGGAAAGAGGCTGACACATGCTGGGGCTGGGGGGGAAAGAGGCTGACACACGCTGGGGCTGGGGGGGGAAGAGGCTGACACACTCTGGGGCTGGGGGGAGAAAGGCTGACACGCTGGGGCTGGGGGGGAAAGAGGCTGACACACGCTGGGGCTGGGGGGGAAAGAGGCTGACACACTGGGGCTGGGGGGGGGGGAGAGGCTGACATGCTGGGGCTGGGGGGGAAAGAGGCTGACACACACTGGGGCTGGGGGGAAAGAGTGTGACACACGCTGGGGGGGAAAGAGGCTGACACACACACTGGGGCTGGGGGGGAAAGAGGCTGACACGCTGGGGTTGGAAGGAACACACGCTGGCGGGAAGAACGAGGCAGAGACATGCTGGGGATGGAGGGAGAATGAGGCTGACACACTCGGGCTGGACAGACTGAATTTACTGACTGGGGGGGCAGTGAGGGGTGGTGAGAAAACAAGGCTGGGCAGCAGGACAGACACTGTATTTAATTACTGGAGAGGGGTGAGGGGTGGTGAAAAAATGTTGGGGTGCCAGGAATGGGTGGGGTGGGGGTGGGATGGGGGGGGGGTGCCCAAAGCATATTCTTGCACCTGGGCCCACCTTCTAGTTCCGCCACTGGCTAGTGTTATCGCCAGGTTTTATGTGCAACACATCAAATCTGACAACGTTGCTAGCGACCCGCATACTGAGCATACACACTGAGCCATGGAGGCGATTTGTCGTCACGAAGCAGCAAATCAGCCCAACATCGCTCCAGTGTTTACCCAGCTTAAAACCTCCATCAGGTACAATTAAAAATTCCACAAGAACAAAGATAAAACTTATTTACTAACGAAGTACAAATGTGTCCAACGTCCAACAAGCATTCAGTAAGGATCCTTCGCCAATCACCAAAGTGCAATGCTGCAACTATTCTTACATAACATCACCCGCTCTCACAGGGAACCGCCTGAACTTATAGTCTTAGGGGGGTGATTCTGAGTTGGGAGCACCATGGACAAACCATGCTAACGTGCAAGGGGTGCAAATACTTTGATTATTTTTGCATGCAGGGTAAATACTGGCTGCTGTTGCATGTAGCCCACAGATGCTGGACAGCTTTATTTTTACACTGCAATTTAGATTTGAGTTCACACACTCCCCTCTCAAAAAAAATATTTGCCCATTCACACCAGTCCCTGCTTTAATGGAACGTACAGATGTGTCCTCATACGCTATGGCTTCAGGCGCGCCAAACGGTATGTAGTTATGAGACCGGCAGACGCATGGCCGCCGGTCTCAATACCGACAGTGTAATCCCGGCAAGGAATCTAACATAGGCTTCAAAATACCAACTCCGGAACTCCGACGGGACGCTGGACCGATCGTCCAACTCCCGGGGGCAAGTACCCACGTAGCCGGGGATGGAGGAATTAGGTTTAGGGACCCCCCGGAGGGACTCAGGGTAGGGCACCCCCCTGGGGAGGGTTAGGGTTAGGCTAGGGGAACGGGGGGTTAGGTTTAGGCACTAAGGCGGAGGTTAGAGTTAGGCACTAAGGGAGAGGTTAGAGTTAGGCACTAAGGGAGAGGTTAGAGTTAGGCACTAGGGGTAGGGGTTAGGGTTAGGCACTAAGGGAGAGGTTAGGGTTAGGCACTAAGGGCGTGGGTTAGGGTTAGGCACTAAGGGGGGGTTAGAGATAGGCACTAAGGGAGAGGTCAGAGTTAGGCACTAAGGGGGGGTTAGGGTTAGGCACTAAGGGAGAGGTTAGAGTTAGGCACTAAGGGGGGGGTTAGGGTTAGGCACAAGGGGGAGGTTAGAGTTAGGCACTAAGGGAGAGGTTAGAGTTAGGCACTAAGGGAGAGGTTAGAGTTAGGCACTAAGGGGGGGTTAGAGTTAGGCACTAAGGGGAGGGTTAGAGTTAGGCACTAAGGGAGAGGTTAGAGTTAGGCACTAAGGGGGGGTTAGAGTTAGGCACTAAGGGAGAGGTTAGAGTTAGGCACTAAGGGGGGAGGGTTAGGGTTAGGCACCCCTAAAGGTGGGTTAGGGTTAGGAGGGAGGGGGGTAAGGAATAGTAAACTTACCTCCACTGTCGGGATCTCCTCCATAGGGCTGCCGGCATCGGGATTTGAACCGCCGGGCTCACCTCCGGCGGTCAAACATACTGATTCCTGCCAAACAGCCCCTCATGGCGCAACAGATCTTTTTATGCTCAAAATGTGCCTCTTCTGTGCACAGATAGAACAGCTGGGAGCAACAAAACTACTGTAATCTGCCAGACTGCACTGACCAATATGATGTGCGACACCTGTGTGCGACCGAGTCTGAATCTGTGTACAAAGTGCAACCATGCAGCGGCCGCGGATTTTTCTCACGCCAAGTTCCATCGCGTTTCATCTGCGACTTTGCACATGTTTAAAACTGATTTGCAGTTAAAGTCGCTGCCCAGAGTCTGTAGTACACTCCGAGTGGTCTTTCACTGCGCCTGGTATGCCAAAGCAAAATTGAAAGAAAAATGGGACATGACACCTCTCGCCAGGTGTTTGTGTATGAGGACGCAGCTATGCATTCTATATTCCCTGTAACACGTACACACACAATTATAGTAGTGTTCATTTTTTTTTTGTCAGAATCCACCAATACAGACTTCAGATGAAATCTAAATGTATATAAAAGAATAGGGAATGTTGTACACATGCCCCCCCCATTATATAATCTCTATATTTATTAATAAATATACAGTATATATATATATATATATATATATATATATATATATATATATATATATATATTTTTTTTTTTTTTTTTCAGGACCGTAACTTGGGGTGTGTGACAGGTCCCTGGGGGTGGCACAGGCGCTGCCCCACGGCACCTGCACGTGGCCTAGGAGTGAATTCCGACCCCTTTGTCACACGAACACTAATCCACCATCATTTCTCCCTTCCATGAATGATTTGTTAGGGCATTCCAGTATATATCTCACTTACTATATTAAGTATTTCTGCGTAATAGTAATATTACCTGTGTGATTTATTTGATACACACATCGTGCAGCCACGCGTGTGGTGGAGGGGCTATGCTCTGTTGTGTATACTGGGACCCGTTTACTTACCGTGGCACCAGGAAGTGGTGGTATACTGCAACAGGGACTTTTCCCAGGGCATATTGGGGAGTGTCTGTGCTCCCCTTACAGGCTCTGGACCCCAGGTCCCACTCCCTTCGGTGCCCCAGCACACACTGATAAAATTTGACATAATTCGCAAATATCATATAGAACTATTAAAGAAATATTTACCGTTTTCTTGAAGAATTTCCCAAGCGCACTGATCCAGAACTGACAAATTGGCTAAAACTGTGACAATCTGAAAAGGAAAGAAAAACCAGAAATCTACATGTTAGCGGATGTGTTACGTGAACCTATAATCATAAATCTACATGTTAGCGGACGTGTTACGTGAACCTATAGTCAGGTGCATAAATATTGGGACATTGACAGAATTTTCATATTTTGGCCTCTATTCACCACCACAATGGCTTTGAAATGAAACAAACAAGATGTGATTTAACTGCCGACTTTCAGATTTAATTTGAGGGTAATTACATCCAAATCAAGTGAACGGTGTAGGAATTACAACGGTTTCTATATGTGCCTCCCACTTTTTAAGGGGCCAAAAGTAATGGGACAAACTAAACAATCCTAAATCTAACTTTCACTTTTTAATACTTTGTTGCAAATCCTTTGCAGGCAATTACAGCCTGAAGTCTGGAACGCATAGACATCACCAGACGCTGGGTTTCATCCCTGGTGATGCTTTGCCAGGCCTCTACTGCAAATGTCTTCAGTTCCTGCTTGGTCTTGGGGCATTTTCCCTTCAGTTTTGTCTTCATCAAGTGAAATGCATTCTCAATCGGTTTCAGGTCAGGGGATTGACTTGGCCATTGCATAACATTCCACTTTTTAGCTTTCAAAAACTCTTTGGTTGCTTTTGCAGTATGCTTCGGGTCATTGTCCATCTGCACTGTGAAGCGCAGTCCAATGAGTTCTGAAGCATTTGACTGAATATGAGCATATAATATTGCCCGAAACACTTCAGAATTCATTCTGCTGCTTTTGTCAGCAGTCACATCATCAATAAATACAAGGGAACCAGTTCCATTGGCAGCCATACATGCCCACGCCATGACACTACCACCGCCATGCTTCACTAATGAGGTGGTATGTTTTGGATCATGAGCAGTTCCTTTCCTTCTCCATACTCTTCTCTTCCCATCATTCTGGTACAAGTTGATCTTTGTCTCATCTGTCCATAGGATGTTGTTCCAGAACTGTAATGGCTTTTTTAGATGTTGTTTGGCAAACTCTAATCTGATCTTCCTGTTTTTGAGGCTCACAAATGGTTTACATCTTGTGGTGAACCCTCTATATTCACTCTTGTGAAGTCTTCTCTTGATTGTTGACTTTGAAACATATACACCTACCTCCTGGAGAGTGTTCTTGATTTGGCCAAATATTGTGAAGGGGTTTTTCTTCACCAGGGAAATAATTCTTCTGTCATCCACCACAGTTGTTTTCCGTGGTTTTACGGGTATTGTGGTGTTGCTGAGCTCTCCGGTGCGTTCTTTATTTTTAAGAATGTTCCAAACAGTTGATTTGGCCACATCTAATGTTTTTGCTATCTCTCTGATGGGTTTGTTTTGATTTTTCAGCCTAATGATGGCTTGCTTCACTGATAGTGACAGCTCTTTGGTTCTCATATTGAGTCGACAGCAACTGATTCCAAATACAAAAGTCACACCTAGAATCAACTCCAGACCTTTTACCTGCTTAATTGATAATGAAATAACGAGGGAATAGCCCACACCTGTCCATGAAATAGCTTTTGAGTTGATAGTCCCATTACTTTTGGCCCCTTAAAAAGTGGGAGGCACATATAGAAACCGTTGTAATTCCTACACTGTTCACCTGATTTGGATGTAATTACCCTCAAATTAAATCTGAAAGTCTGCAGTTAAATCACATCTTGTTTGTTTAATTTCAAAGCCATTGTGGTGGTGAATAGAGGCCAAAATATGAAAATTCTGTCAAGGTCCCAATATTTATGCTGTATATTCAAAAATCTACATGTTAGCGGACGTGTTACGTGAACCTATATTCAAAAATCTACATGTTAGCGGACGTGTTACGTGAACCTATATTCAAAAATCTACATGTTAGCGGACGTGTTACGTGAACCTATATTCAAAAATCTACATGTTAGCAGATGTGTTACGTGAACCTATAACTGCTACAGTAGAACATTTGTTTCTTTCAATTAGACTGTAACAGCCGGGACTTACTGTAGCGGATAATGTACAACATTGTTTATAAAGGGATTATCAGATGAACACTCAGTGATCCGAGTACCATCCAATTACAGTCATCACTATAGAATTGGATTTTAAATGATAAATCATAGCAAACACAGAAGGACTGACAGTTCCCTTTTGTAATCAATTTCTCTCACCTAGAAAGTTATTACTAACTGAGATGGGAAATAAACAATGCAGGGAGCGCAGGCTGTTGTCACACAAACTGTTTTTGTTGAGCAGAAAAACAGCTTGAGAAAATCTCTCAATAGACGCAGAATACAATGCTACATAATACAGTGGTATAGAAATAAGGCAAAATGGCAAAACTAACAGCACTGTCACTGTCACTGTCAGTCAGAAAAACTATTATTCTACAGAGAATGGCTATTTAAGAGTTAAAAATTATATATATAATTATTATTCTTTATTTATATGGGACCACAAATGTTCTACAACGCCTTACAAAATACATAAACAAATGAGCACACTGGAATCAGTTATTAACAGTACAAAACAATGCAGGACAAGGTTTATAAATATGTATATAAATGTTGCATTATCGATGAACACTTAATTAAGCAACAGGGCATCAGCGACCAAGTGTTAGGTGCCATTGTGGGGGGAGTTACGAGTAAATAATATTATAAGTAAGGGAAGGAAAAGCACGTGACGGAAGAGGGCCCTGCTCGTGAGAGATTACATTCTAAAGGGGAAGGGCAAACAGACAGGGGTAACTCAGATGGAGTAGACTGTGAGAAAGCAGCATGGGGCAGCGGGTTAGGATGAGAGCTGGAAAGCTTTGATTAAGAAGTGGGTCTTGAGAGCCCATTTGAAGTTTTGTAGAGAGGTGGAGAGTCTGATAGGGAGAGGGAGAGAGGGCCTGAATCAGAGACGGACGCTCTGACAGAGCGCTCGCTCTGAATCAGGGCGTCTTTTTTTTTTTTTTAATGGAGCAGCCTGCTGGCCGCTCGCATTGCTGTGGGTTGCCACCCACAGCTAATGCGAGCGGCCAGGATGATGGTCGCGATGGTCAAGACCATCGCGACCATTGTAGGGTCTCGTGGCCGCAAGCCCCAGAGACCTTTCGGCTCAAACAAAGCCGAAAGCTCTCCCTCTGTCTGGGCACCCACCCCCCCAACCCGCCCGCCAAAGGGGGCGTGCTGTCACTCAACATCGACAGCACGCCCCCTTTGGTGCGAGACCCGGAGCAACGGATTGCCTGTCGCTATCCGGGTCTCGCGCATGCGCATGCTCTCTGGGCCACCATCGACCCGGTTGCGAGCGCTCAGCGCTTGCGAATGGGTCTGAATCAGGCCCAGAGTTCCAGAGGTAGGGAGCAGCACTTGAAGGCAGGAGTGGGAGTAAGTGATCAGTTGGCAGGAGAGGCAGAGTGCATTTGTTGAGCGAAGCGGGTGGACAGGAGTGTGAAGGGATATGAGGTCAGAGATGTAAGGGAGGATTGGGTGAGGGCTTTCTGAAGGGGAAGGGGAGCCAGTGTAGGGCTTGTGGGAGAGGGAAGGCAGATGTAGAACATTTGGAGAGGAAGATGAGCCAAGCAGCAGCATTGTGGAGAGACTGGAGAGGAGAGAGATGGAAATCAGGGAGGCCAGATAGGAGGAGGTTACAGTATGTGTGGTTTGAAGAAGAGGGAGAAGTCAAGGATTACTGCACTGAGGGGTGCTGTCAATAGATATGTATTGTATTGTATAATTATACTGATTTTTAAGTGTTTTATAGCCATACTCAAAGCCTTGAAGGGTCTTTTTGTGTATGAAAGTAGTCACCCTTGCTGCCATTTTTTGGAAGTGCAGCTGGTTTCCTATCTCCCACTGGTCTGCACTGTTCTGCAAGTTCCATCAGGATCAGTCTGGAGAGGGGCAATTGGGGAGCAGAAATCATCCCATAGGTCCTTAATGGGACTCAGAACTGGGCTTAGACTCGGCCACTGCCATGGCAGTGTGTACGGAGCTGCGATAAGATACAGAAAATAATTGGTAAGAGCCATGTTAGGAGGGAGGAGCTTGTCTGTCTGACCCAGCAAACTGGGAGTGACAGTCTTGCAGACTTGTATAGACTGGTGTATTAATACACAAAGACACGGTCAGCTTAAGCGCGTACAATGTGTACAGATGTGGAAAGTGGCTCTAAAGTGTCTGTAATGAAGGTGGAAGGTAATATTCTAATTAAGTTTAGTTTTTCACAGAGCTGCCGCATACTGTCACGCAGCAACGAACAAAATAAATGTATGTGTGTGTGTGTCACATTTTCTATTGTGAAGCTTCCCGGTTCTTGGATGAATTTATTTCACCTTTTTCAGAACAGTCACAGTTTAGTGGTGTCACGTGTAAGATCACAAAAGGTCAGCACCAAATAAAGGGCCTGATTCAGAGCCGGACGCTATTTGCGCTCGCTCGTTCAGAAAAAAGGGGCCGGCTATTTAAATTGAGCGCTCGCTCTTTGCGGTCTGTTGACGCCTCTATGTCTGAGCGAGCGAACGAAACATGCGCTCGCTATTTTGTAAAGACGCCCCCTGGCCACTCGCATCATACGTCATCTCCGCTATTTATTAGATTAATCGAGTACATCGAAAGGCGTCTGAACTGCTCGCAGTGCTTGTGGTAGGATTTTCCTACCGCAATCATGCGAACAGTTCAGGCTAAGAGACAACCAAGTGACGTGGCCGATGACGCTGCTTTGTTAATTATGCACACCCTTAAAACGCCCGTTTTTACCGTTTGGCACGCCTGCGTTCGGATCACCACAAGCACCTTCCCCTGTTACCACCCACAAACGCCTCATCCTGTCACTCAAATTAGCAGGCACTCGCTATTTAGCGAGCGCTCGATTTCCGACTGCAATGACTGGTTGGCGCATGCGCATTACGACCCATACGCATGCGCAGATGTGCGAACATCGCTCGGAGCGAACGAGCGGCCGCTTATGAGCGGCTCTGAATCAGGCCCAAAGTCTCATGAAGTCTCAGCACTTGTAGCTGATCTGGAAACTAGTAAAAGTGTCATTATGTTCAGCCAGCAACGATGTCACTCACAAACAGCACTTAGTGGAGCAGGAATCCCGTAAGGTTCCGTCCTAAGCAGATGCATGAGCCTCATTCATTACAGCTGAACGCCAGTATATGGTTCTCTGATGACTGAAGGTTTTCATCAATATAATCATCAAATTTCAAATGCAAAAAAATATAAATGTGATTGCGAGGTTATCATAAATGTTTCAATTACATAGAAGTAATTATGGTGTATACGGTGATGTTACCTTGGAGGGATTGAGATTGAGTAGTGATTTCATTATCTTTTAGGAGTAAAACATGCGGTTATCAGCATGAAAGACGTCTCCCCGGTGACTGCACTTCTAACTTTATCATAATTTTCTCTTCTGCATCTTCACCAACTTTCATACATCCGGAAAGTGCATGTAGGACGCTCCGCAATAAGCTAAACGTTCAGGTGGCGTGCGGGATCCATGATAGAGTGTTTACTAGAGGGGAACCCTACAGCTGGCTACACACTGTCAGATTTTTTTGATCAAAACGGGGCGATTTTTCAGCAAATTGCCTGCCCCAATATCTGTGCAATGTTTCCATAGAAGCGAGCGATTTTTCACCACACCACACGGATTTTGCATATGTCCATCCACAAGGATGGTGACATAGTGACATATTTTCATAGGAAACATGGGTAGATTATTGAGAATGCGCACGCACTGGCCCTGATTCAGAGCCGGACGCTGTGACAGAGCGCTCGCTCTGAATCAGGGACGCTCTGAATTTTTGAACGGTCTCCTGGCCCCTCGCATAGCTGTGGGTGACCACCCACAGCTATAGCGAGCGGCCAGGAAGATGGTCGCGATGGTCAAGACCATCGCGACCATCGGGCTTGCGACGAGACCCTTGTGGTAGGGTCTCGTTGCCGCAAGCCCCAGAGAGATTTCGGCTCTAACAGAGCCGAAATCTCTCCCACTGATATCACTTGTGATGTCAGTGGGGCCGTCCCCAAATGGAGGCGTTCACATGGGAACGCCTCCGCCTGGGCAGCCACCCCCCTGGCCTGCCCACCAAAGGGGGCGTGCTGTCACTCAGCAGCGACAGCACGCCCCCTTTGGAGTGAGACCCGGAGCGACGGTTTGCCCGTCGCTATCCGGGTCTCGCACATGCGCACTGGCCCACCATCGACTCGGTTGCGAGCGCACAGCGCTTGCGACCGGGTCAGAATCAGGCCCACTGCTCAATATCAGGAATTTGAGGCCGACATTTTCGTTCTTCACCGACAGATCACATAATGGAAGGAATGCGTTTGAGGATGTTTTCTTACCGTTTTATCGGTGAAACGCAGAAACAATCCTTCATACACACTATACAATAACTCAGACCGATCACCCGATTATTCGCAAATCAGCCCAATAATTGTATAGTATGTACAGATGGGTCCACATACATCTAGCCTCCTTGCGCGTTAAACAGCCCTTCTAGTCGCGCCATGCCGTGTCGTGACTCTGTAGCGCCGAGCGTCTTTTTGTACGTCTTTTTACCTTCAAATGCGTCTTATCCACACAACGATGTGACTAGATATGCTGTTTTGCATGCAGATACACCCGTCCTCGCTCACAGAACATAGGCATGCTGCACAGCATTTTAATCAGCAGAAGCTGCTTGTGCTATCTATCACATCATTGTGCAAATAAGCGCTTTTGTAGGTAAAAAGTCGCACAAAAAGACGGTCTGCGCTACCGAGTCACACTGAGCTCCCACGTTATGTGTGGCGCAACTTGTAGTGCACGGAGGAGAGATGTATGTGGGCATTATTAAGGTAGCTTAAGGGAAGTGTAAAGGAACCGTGCTGATTTTAACATTCTATCAGGGCCTCAATTAGTCTTGATTGAAAATACCAGGTATTGAAAACCCTTCAAGGTCAATTGAATTCAGACACGCCGTAACGCTCCGGAACGCCGTATCGTGGCCAGAAGCATTGCAAGAGGAAAACTTGCGTCATTCAGGGTCCCATAGATGGCGGATATGTGCGTAGCCTAACGTTACGGCGATGTTCAGTTACACATCGCTCCGCATTGAATAGGCCCCTTCATGTTAGAAGGTCGCTAGGGGGCAGATGTACTAAGCTCTGGAAAGTGATAAATTGGACAGTTGATAAACTACCAACCAATCAACTCCTAATTGTCATTTTTCAAACAGTCTGTAACATGACAGTTAGGAGCTGATTGGCTGGTAGTTTATCACTCTCCAATTTATCACCTTCCAGAGCTTAGTACATCTCCCCCACTAGTGACTGTCTGTATATCAGGTCTTCAGATATACGAGAAACATCACTTTACCTGTCAAGTTAACCAGGCACATTATCATGGGACACGTGTGATAAATAATAGCCATGATCTGAATAGGATATAAGCAGCGTGTAAGTGCTTTAAGGGACTGATGAAAAATGTTCAGTATATTCTCAGTTATCCGCTGATTCAGGATTCTAGAACAGTACAGTAAATCCTAGAGGAAGACAGACAGGGGCAGGACGCTGTGGGGAAACTAATCTTTGACAAACTGAAGGGAAAAATACAAGTATTTTGTTGACAGATGTTTTGCAATTATTTTTCTGTCTTGCTCGTACGGCAGAACTTCGATAATCCTCATTTCTTGTGAATCTTCAATAGAAAAGTCTCTTTTTCTGGTGAGAAATTAATGGCAGCTGACGGGTGAGAGAAAAAAAAAATGAAACACACCTGGGTGAATGAGGGACACCAGCTAGGGTAGTGCGGCCGGTGCCATCGCACAGGGCACCTCGTATCAGGGGGCGCTGTTTGGGCCTGTCAGATTTCTGTTTATTATCATTCTCAATTGTAGCTTCCTCTTATTTCATCCCCAGCATCTGCTGGCCTCTCCTATCTCTTCCCTGGTACTCCCTTAGTTTCCCAAATTTCTGTCGCTAATATACAGTCCCATTAAAAGCCTATGCGGCCTGATTCTGCGGCCGCATTCTAATTACTGGAAAGGGAACGGTTTTCGCCCGTAAGCTTTTTCCCGCCAGCAGATAAATCAATCCTTTGGCAGTAGTGAACTCCGCCAGTTAGTGTAAGTCTGATCTGGCGCATGCTCAGTAGCGGATTTCTTTTGCGCATTCTGCTTAAATTCCGTGAGTCCCGTCCTCTTTCCCACTCGCTCCCACTCAGAACCAGTCCCTATAGGAGGATACAGGGCCTGATTCGGACCCGCTCGCGAGCGCTATGCGCTCGCAAGCGGGTCGATGGTGCCCCAGTGCGCATGCGCCTGACCCGGATAGCGACGGGCAAACCGTCGCTCCGGGTCTCGTACCAAAGGGGGCGTGCTGTCGATGTTGAGTGACAGCACGCCCCCTTTGGTGGGCGGGCCGGGGGCGTGGCTGCCCAGACGGAGGCGTTCCCATGGGAACGCCTACCGTCTGGGGCCGGCCCCACTGACATCACAAGTGATGTCAGTGGGAGTGCTTTCAGCTCTGTTTGAGCCGAAAGCACTCTGGGACTTGCGGCAACGAGACCCTACCACAAGGGTCTCGTAGCAAGCCCGATGGTCGCGATGGTCTTGACCATTGCAACCATCTTCCTGGCCGCTCGCTATACCTGTGGGTGGTCACCCACAGCTACGCGAGCGACCAAGGTGGCCGCTCTAAAAAAACAGAAGGCCGGCTCTGATTCAGAGCGAGCGCTAATTGATGTACTGTATTCAATCTGATTATTTGGTGCCGTTTATAGCTGCTACACTGGGTACAACAGTTGATTCTCGGCTGCTGGGTGCGATTCTTGCACAGTGTGTACACAGCGCCCAGGGCCGATTGGCTCATCTAGGCTGCTGCACAACATGTGTCGTTAATGACAAGCTGTACAGAGAGTCGGCCCGACATGCCAGCCCAATACCAGTGTTTACGCTGTTTGACAGGCAAGGGACAGTTTGTGGGTGGTAACAGCGAGGTGGAGACTCAAACGCAGGCGTGACGAGACAACTTTCGGGGAGTCTGATTCTGCGACTGCGATCCCGTACGCAGTAGCAAAGGCTCAGACGTCTCAGTTCTGATAGCCAATGGAAATCCGCTGATGGTTACGTCTTTGCATGAAAGCGGTGTATCCGAGATGCCGCAGGTGGGCGTCTCACTACAGGTCCTGGCGGCTATGAAATTTGCATATTTTCGCACAGCTGCTGCGTACAAAGATGAATCAAGCCCACAGTTCATATAAAAACCTCGTCTCAACTCTCTTTAGGGGCATTTATCATTAACGTTGAAACGATAATGGCGTCATGTGTACACTGGGCAACTGATGATTCGCACGCGGGTGGCGCTGAATGTCTATCTATAATTGAACGTGACTTACCTGATCTCGAGCATACGAGGAATTAACCCTTTGTTTGTTAGAACAAGCATTCAGCAGGATTTTCACCGCATTCATCTGAAGGAGCATCTCGCAGGCGATCGTATCCAAAAAGGTTATATTGGCTAATGCAGCGGATGCCAGCAAGCAGATCTCTCCGGATGAGGCCTCGTTGCACAATTCTACAGAGACAGTGAGATGTCACATACATATATATGACTGCAACTCGCTAAGACTGTCCTCTCCATGTAGAATGATCCCGATAGTGTTAAAGAGACTGAGGACTGTATTCAATTAGCGGCGAAAACGACAGGTTTTTCTCGCCATTGGCGAAAACGGACGTTTTTCAACAAACAAAAAAAGGCAACATTTTCGCAAAAAAAACAGGCGAAAACGGCAACAGGCTGAAAAAAATAGCAATGTTTTCTCCATCCCAGACCTGGAGGAAAAAAAAAGCAAAATCCCTATTTTTGGCTAAAATGTGGAGATTTCTTTTAGAACCGTTTGGACACCCCCTCTAATGATAAATTACTGGGAAAATTTTTTTGTAAAGTTGCGTACTTTAGCGAAAAATGGGCGTGCAAATTTTGGGGAAAAAAAATTGTTGAAAATTATTTCAACGTACTGGGTAAGATTTTCCGTGGCACGGTATGGATGCGTCAAGTGTTTTAAACATCACTCGCGGTTGCAGCAGGCGCTTTTTTAATGGTTTTTAAAATTGATTTTTACGACACGAAACTATACTTGCAACCATTTTAACCCCGATTTACATGGAACAGTAATTTCCTGGAAAAAAATAGCTTTCTATCTTTTTTTCAACTATTTTTTTTTTTTTCGCCCAAAATTCGTGCAGTAATTTTTTTCGCCAAAGTACGCGAATTAAGTTTTTTTTCCCAGTAATTTATCATTAGGGGAGGTGTCCAAAGGGTTCTGAAAGAAATCCCCACATTTTTAGCCAAAAATAGGGATTTTGCAATTTTTTTCTCCTGTCCTGTGATGGAGAAAACTTTTCTCCAGCTTTTTTTTTGCCTGTTGCCGTTTTCGTCTGTTTTTTGCCGAAAATGTCACAGTTTTTTTGCCCAAAAAAGTTAGTTTTCGCCACTAATTGAATACGGCCCTATGCCTGGGCAAAACCACCTCCCAAACATTATGCAGGGTTCCACTGAACAGTATATACAGCCCTTTCGGTGGAGTTCTACACATCTCTTATCTCTAGATTGCTCTGCATATAGGGAATATTGGGGGCAATTCAATTCAACGTGAATTGAATAGCGCCGGGAGCGAGCTCCCGCAGCTATTCAATTCAGTGTGCTGTGTGGTCGGAGAATGCTGATTATCACGCCTTAACAAGGGTGTTAAGGCGCGTTAACTGGCATTCTCTAACCAAAGTGTCGGGCGTAAAAAACAGCTGCGCGCCCGGTACTTTGGTCGGATTTCTCCTCGCATCCCCAGGGGGGTGCGAGAAGAAATCCTTAGCGCGCCTAAAAAGCGCGGTGTATTGAATAGCTGCGGGAGCTCCCTCCCGCGGCTATTCAACATCACGTTCAATTGAATTCCCCCCATTGTTGTTAACCAGAGGTAGACGTCACATCTATGAATAGAGACCTATAACAATCACTGTCGCTCACAGTCTTTTAAGTGATCATGGCAATTAAATATACCACCAGCAATTTATGCACATTCATGTTAACTAACTAATTCAACTCCTGTTTAGGTAGAAACATCTCTACTTTGGTTGGAATCACGGAGCTTGGAGGGATGAGAGAAAAGAGCTGCCTGGGACCCAGCCGGACAGATCTTCCAAGGAGGTAAACACGTGATGATCAGAAAAGGCTCTGTATAACAGGCTTGGCGTGTTATGCTGTATCTCTCTACATAATAGGCCCTGGCTCTGCATATTATACTTACCACATGCTCTGGCTCTGAAAATTATATACCACCAGATCTGGCTCTGAAAATTATACTTACCACCAGCTTTGGCTCTGCATGTTATACTTAACAGTAACACAAGCTCTGGCTCTGCATGTTATACTTAACAGTAACACAAGCTGTGGCTCTGCATGTTATACTTAATAGTAACACAAGCTGTGGCTCTGTATGTTCTACTTAACAGTAACACAAGCTATGGCTCTGTATGTTCTACTTAACAGTAACACAGGCTCTGGCTCTGCATGTTATACTTAATAGTAACACAAGCTGTGGCTCTGTATGTTCTACTTAACAGTAACACAGGATCTGGCTCTGCATGTAATACTTAACAGTAACACAGGATCTGGCTCTGCATGTTATACGTAACAGTAACACAAGCTCTGGCTCAGCATGTTATACTTGGTGACGCAATATTCCACATATGGGCCCACCATACTACTAGTGTTTGGCTAACCTGGGACTCCACAAGAGAGATCTGGACCTTATTGCCCCCTCACCCCCAGGCTAGCCTTGCTAGATGACATCTGACAAAAGGCTACAGGCTGATGTTATGGATGTTAAGGCATAGAAACAACCCTCTTGACTATAATGAGAGGGAGCGAAGTTAAAACTAATAGTAAAAAAATAAAAAAAAAAGGCAAAACCCCAACAACAATGGTTGGTTTATCCAATTGGCTCTCTATGCCAGGGTCATAATTAGGGGTTTGAGATGAGTGCCACCACACAAGGCTCTGTGGGCAGCAGCACTGTTGCCACTCCACAGCCCTTCTGGCTAACACAGTGTCTGGGATGGCATCCTGCAGCCAGAATCACCGCCATGGCGCTGCCCGAGCGTCCCTTCAGAAGCTCCAGACAGGCACCTTGCAGTGTGTGCAGCTGAGCTGGTGCGTCAGGATGTTCCCAGTCAGTGCTGGCGGCCCCAGCCCTTCTGTGTGTGACCTAATGACGTTATACGCCCTTCGGCGTACAGCCCCGGTCTATACGCCATACTCGTAAGACAGAGCGCGGAGCAGAATGTTCGTATGAGCAAATGATCCACCTACTTAGCAGGGCAGTAACGATCTCTTCCATGTTCTCTAGGAAGCTGCTGAGATGTTGGGTGAAGGTCAGGTGAGGAGACGTGATCTGCGCTATAACAGCCGCTACTTCGGCCTTCGTGGCCTCCGACTGAGCCTCATCGGTGAGAATTTCGGTTAAGCACAATATCCCGTCAACCTTATACGAAAAAAACAAGATAATTATACAGTTGTAATGACACAGTGTGAAGGTACAGGAGGCACCAGACATTTGTTTGTGATTTAAATTATAGGTCATCCCGACATCAAACTACAAAGACACAGACACAGATAAACGTAAAGATACATCACCAAGGCTACGTATGAAAAAAGCATAGTCTTCATTTATTTGTATATATGGAACAAAGGGCCTGGATTCAGACCCGCCTGCAAGGTTGCGTTCGCACGCAGCCTGCCGATGTTTGCAATCCGCGCATGCGTGTAAGTGGCAGAGAGCGTGCGAGAACTAGTTCATGCGATCGGGAAGTGTTCGCTCGCTGCGCATAGCCAGCTCGCTAGAATGAGTGACAGGACAAGCCGTTTATGGGTGGTGACAGGGGATGGTCGATGGAAACGGGGGTGCGAACGCAGGCGTGTCTGAGCGTCTTAACGCCGTTTAAGAGGCGTGCATAATTAAGACGCAGAGTCATAGTACACGTCACGTGGTTGAACTGCACACTGAAGTGCTCGCAGTGCTTGCGGTAGGGTATGGTCAGCCGCAAGAGCTGCGAATGGTTCCGATGGTACTCGATGTTACCGATTGTTGTATACACTTCCTGGAGATGACGTGGGAAAGTGGGCATCTTAAGACAGGCTGGTGGGCGTCTAAATGCACACCGCGATCGAACGCTAAGACACAGTGGGCATGCTAATGCCTTGCCGTGCGATTGCGGGATTTGCATACTTTGGCTACGTTCAAACGCATCTACCGAGCGGGTCTGAATCGAGCCCAAAGATCACTAATGTTTCAAAAATGGATAATCCTGCATTCTGAAGTCATTAATGCAGCATTCAGTGTGAACTACACGGCTGAAGGTAAAGTGTTCTATTACTATGATGCATGATAGGTGCTAAGATATATAAACAGTCTTATGGAGCGTACACACGGTCAGATTTGTCAGATGAACGACTGAACGATTTTACCAAAGTTTAGAACGATTTGAACGATTTTACCAAAGTTTAGAACGATTTGAACGATTGAACGATTTTTGACTGCATTAAAATGAATGGAATCGTCCAAGTCTGACTGCAAACCCATCAGATGTCAGATATCGTTATCTGACAAACGGGAACGCGCATCGTTGATCGTCCATCGGTCAGGCATGTCAGATATGTCAGATTTTACTTCAGATATGAACGACTGAACGATTTTTAAATCGTTATCGTTCATATCTGAAGGAAAAATCTGACCGTGTGTATGCACCAATACAATACAGTTTATACTGCAGAAGATAATTTGAAGTATTTAGAACTTACAGTCTGCTAAAGATACATCTATCCAAATTACAATTCACAAGTGAATTTAAGCCAATAATTGTGAATTTTATTAATTGTATTGTTTCCTCTGTTTATTGTGTGTTTCACTAAGATCCTGTTAGAATAACATTATGTCAATCAGATAATTGGGATGTTCTCCGCAGCACAGGGATGGCAAGTGATAACTAAGCTGATTTTCAGGGAGGCAGTCCACGTGTTTTGTGTCAGTGAGGACAGGGCTGTATGTAACCGGTGCAGTGACATGATGTGAGGAGGGGAATGGAGGCAGCAGGAAGCCACAGACTGAGAGTTATATAGTGGAAGAAGCAGGGTCCCCCAGCAGCACAGAGTATATCAGGAGATGAGTGATGTGTTAGTGAGGACAGGACTGCATGTGACAGGGACAGTGACATGACGTGAGGAGGGGGATGGAGGTAGCAGGAAGCCACAGACTGAGAGTTATATAGTGGAAGAAGCAGGGTCCCCCAGCAGCACAGAGTATATCAGGAGATGAGTGATGTGTTAGTGAGGACAGGACTGCATGTGACAGGGACAATGACATGATGTGAGGAGGCGAATGTGGAGGCAGCAGGAAGCCACAGAATGAGAGTTATACAGTGGAAGGAGCAGGGTCTCCAGCAGCACAGAGTATATCAGGAGATGAGTGATGTGTCAGTGAGGACAGGGCTGCATGTGACAGGGGCAGTGACATGATGTGAGGAGGCGAATGTGGAGGCAGCAGGAAGCCACAGAATGAGAGTTATATAGTGGAAGGAGCAGGATCTCCAGCAGCACAGAGTATATCAGGAGATGAGTGATGTGTCAGTGAGGACAGGACTGCATGTGACAGGGACAGTGACATGATGTGAGGAGGGGAATGGAGGCAGCAGGAAGCCACAGAATGAGAGTTATATAGTGGAAGAAGCAGGGTCCTCCAACAGCACAGAGTATATCAGGAGATGAGTGATGTGTTAGTGAGGACAGGACTGCATGTGACAGGGGCAGTGACATGATGTGAGGAGGGGAATGGAGGCTGCAGGAAGCCACAGACTGAGAGTTATATAGTGGAAGAAGCAGGGTCCCCCAGCAGCACAGAGTATATCAGGAGATGAGTGATGTGTTAGTGAGGACAGGACTGCATGTGACAGGGACAGTGACATGATGTGAGGAGGCGAATGTGGAGGCAGCAGGAAGCCACAGAATGAGAGTTATATAGTGGAAGGAGCAGGGTCTCCAGCAGCACAGAGTATATCAGGAGATGAGTGATGTGTCAGTGAGGACAGGACTGCATGTGACAGGGGCAGTGACATGATGTGAGGAGGGGAATGTGGAGACAGCAGGAAGCCACAGAATGAGAGTTACATAGTAGGAGGAGTAGGGTCCCCCAGCAGCACAGAATATTTCAGGAGATGAGTGATGTTTCAGTGAGGACAGGGCTGCATGTGACAGGGGCAGTGACATGATGTGAGGAGGGGAATGAAGGCAGCAGGAAGCCACAGAATGAGAGTTATATAGTGGGAGGAGCAGGGTCCCCCAGCAGCACAGAGTATATCAGGAGATGAGTGATGTGTCAGTGAGGACAGGGCTGCATGTGACAGGGGCAGTGACATGATGAGAGGAGGGGAATGGAGATAGCAGGAAGCCACAGACTGAGAGTGATATAGTGTAAGGATCAGGGACCCCCAGCAGCACAGAGTATATCAGGAGATGAGTGATGTGTCAGTGAGGACAGGGCTGCATGTGTTAGGCGGTTTTGTCCTATCCAATTGTTTAATTTGTGTGACTAAGATGCACATTTGAGTGAAAAAGATGCTCAGTGTAAGCCAAGTCCTGGCACGCCAAGAGGGGCTGTTTGGCGAGACTGCGGCAGTAGTGTATGAGAACACATCTGTAAACATATTATGCTTTGAATTTATTGGTCATTAGGTATCTTTTACATGGTAACCCTGTGCCCCCTTTGCAAGGATTCTTCACAGATAAAAGAAGAAAATGAGATGTGAATAATAAAAAATAAATAAACAGCAGATCCGTGCAGAGTGAAATAATCCACTGCTAGCAAATGTATGTTCCAGGCCATATAGATTATACTGATGTAGCATTGGATGATATATACACTACAGCAATGGATTAGTATATATCTCTTAATCATAATGTGTCATATTTTACTTGTGTACTTTCTCTATAACAACCTGTTTCCTCTGAAATAGACATATAAGAAGGACTCTGTGTGTCAGACAGTCTCCTCTGTGACTCATCTGATGTAATTGGCTGAGAGCTGTAACCAATCACCTTTCACTCAGAGATACGTAGAGGACACAAATCCTGTGTTTGGGACGTCAACAAGTATTGAATCATTTAACTGAATATGTAACCACTAGGTCTCTCTAAGGTCAAACGTACTAAACTCTACTTATTGTTATATTTTAATGTTGAAAATCGTCTGTCTATGGCTTCGTTTTTATTTCAGGTTTCATTTGGATTATTGTTCACATCCCCCTAAATTAAAAAAAAAAAAAATCTAATTAATAACCATTTAATTGATTCATTAGTCATGGTTGTTTTGTTTTTAATTATGTCAAGATTAATTATCGTTAGCTTGCTAAGAGATTCTGAATCAATCTGACTGTTATTCCATGTGGGATTCTAAAGTGTTATTCACAAGTTCACTTCATTTCCTCACTGTCAGGCAAAGTTGCAAATACTCCCTTGTCAAGTATCGCCCTCTAGACCTGAGGAGTGGGAGTGCAGCACAAACCGCAGCCTCTAATATAGTGCAGAGCTAGTGGGTCCTGGAAGGAAGTGAAATGGTACATTGATGTCTTCTTTTAACCAGATGTGACAATATATATATATATATATAGCAAGCAAAGTCAGGGTCACTCTCCGGTCTTCATGTATAAGAAGTAATAGCCAAGAGCCAGTCGCTGGGTCAACGTTTCGAGTTTAATACCAAACTCGTCATCAGCGACTGGCTCTTGGCTATTACTTCTTATACATGAAGACCGGAGAGTGACCCTGACTTTGCTTGCTGTTCTTGATTCCTTTCAGTGTGCACCACGGCGAGTATATTCCTTGTTATAGGAGCGCCTACACCTGCTGTATTATATATATATATATATATATATATATATATATACAGTACCAGTCAAAAGTTTGGACACACCTTCTCATTTGTTTATTTAAATTATTTTCAACATAGTAGATTAATACTGAAGACATCAAAACTATGAAAGAACACATGGAATTATGTTGCAAACAAAAAAGTGTTAAACAAATCAAAATTTGTTTTATATTTTAGATTCCTCAAAGTAGCCCCCTTTTGCTTGGATGACAGTTTGCGCACTCTTGGCATTCTCTCAACCAGCTTCATGAGGTAGTCTCCTGGAATGGTTTTCCAACAGTCTTGAAGGAGTTCCCAGAGGTGCTGAGCACTTGGTGGCTGCTTTTCTTTCACTCTGCGGTCCAACTCATCTCAAACCAGCTCAATTGGGTTTAAGTCGGGTGATTGTGGAGGCCAGGTCATCTGACGCAGCACTCCATCACTATCCAACTTGGTCAAGTAGCCCTTACATAGCCAGGAGGTGTGTTTGGGGTCATTGTCTGGTTGAAAAACAAATGATGGTCCCAGTAAGTGCAAACCAGATGGGATGGCATGGCACTGCAGAATGCTGTGGTAGCCATGCTGGTGTTCCATGAATTTTTAATACAGAGATTGAGGTTGGGGGAGTAGTGATTCGTGACTTTATATGGGAGTTTGAACTGGTTTCCTAGGATGATTGGGAGACAGTGAAGCAGGTTGCAGAGGGATGAGACAGACACCGGGATGAAAATAAGATGAACAGCAGCATTGACTATTGATTAAAGTGGAGGCCAGAGAAGAGGAGGTCACAGTATTCTCCGTGGAAAATAATAATTAGAAGCACAATGGAGGAAAGGACAACCTGGTGACCTGCAAAGGTCCAAGCAGCAAGATTGAGAGAGAGCCTGAATATGGGGAGTAAAAGAGGGAGCAGTGTAGATGACAACATCGAGGCAGATAAATACTTTGATTTGGCTTCAGTGGAGTTAATGGATTTATAATATATTTATTTTCTTGTACAACAATCACAAAACCTGTGGAACTGTCATCTTTTCCCACAGCTTTGTATGACCCTAGCTATTGTACCTGGCACAGCCTGTTTATTTTTTTTTCACATTCCTCTTGTCCCTCTCTTCATTGCCACTCTCCCCTCATGCACCAACATGACAACATCAATTTTTATCAGCATTTGATTTTATTAGGTAGATTATTCTTAGCAATACCTTCTTTTATTTTCATCTTTGCTATTGACCATTTTGGTACGCCCTCGCTTTTTCTACTCTCTGGAGGTCACATCACTAGCACAGAAGTCTACATGTCCACAACACTCCAATAACAATAACACTCCCATGAGACAGATCAGTTCCACGCATGGCAGCCATCCAGTTGCTGCATAGACATGCCCATTTCATGGAAATAGTAATCGGTTAACAGATGGATCAATCAGTCAACACTTCATAGTTGCCTTCCTTTGGCTTCTCCTATCTGGGAGAAGCCTTGGCAGGAGAAGCAGGTGGGCTGTGACGGGGGCGGGTCCTGACAGTTTACGGCATTAAGCTCCGCCCCCTTCGCTAGAAATTGTCGCGATTGGCTTAAATGTAAATAGGGGACGGGGCTAAATGATGCGATTCATTGAGAATCGCGTCATTAAGCCCCGCCCCCTACACGGGGACCCGCCGTGGAAATTCTCCCCATTGCACTAGGAAGTGGGAGGAATGCGGGAGTACTGCCGGTGCGGGGGGTAACCCAGAAAATCGTGAGCCTCCAGCGAAAACAGAGAGGGCAGGCATGTATGCCACACTTTCAAACTCAGGGCCTGATTCAGCAGTGTACGCAACTGCATTCGCAGCTGCAATTTCGCACGGAATGTAGCTGCAAAAATATACTAATGCCTGCCATTGTTCAGCCAGCATAAAGACGCCCACTGCTGCTTTCTCATATCCGTCAAACCCCGCACTCCTGCGTATACATCTGTACCATCGACGCACATCGGGCATTTACACCAGGTCTGGCCAGCCACAGAAACTGCAAGTCTCGTCGCACGCATTGAGTACTCAAGCTGCGTATGCATAAAATTTATGCACGTCCATGAAACGGCGTTCAAATGGACAGGCATGCCTGCATTTTTCCAACCACTCCCCCGTCACCACAGCCTGTTACTCACTCTGCAATTGATTCCTCTGCACGTCCATAATCGCAGTGAGCGCACGCACAGTGCGGTGCATACACAGTGGCTAAAATTTTGTACAGTTTGCTCATCTCTGCTACTGAGAAGTCAGCGTTTTGTTACCAAAATCTGCTATGAGTATACTGTACAGTATGTCTATTGTGGTTTTGACATTTTACTCATTGAATATTATGAGATTTAAGATTAAATTGATAAATATTATAAAAATGTACAAATGTATTGTATTCCCTATAGTGTGCATGTATTTTATTTTATTTCATCATATCTGTTCAATGGAAAGCCAAATTTTATTTAATTTAATTACAAATTTTGCTCACAATTGACACCTACATCCCCTGGTTGCACTTCCACAATGGCAATAATAATATATGGGGACCAGATATGTGTGAAAAAAGCTTGTTGCTTTTGTTATATTATTTTATGATTTTTGTGAATGACCCTGAAATACCATTTAGTGGTCTTATGTACTGTATGCAGAATTATTTTTAAAAATTAAAAATCCTTCCAATGTTAGAATTTTTTCTCCGGGTTTTAACAAACTGTAACATTCAGAAATCATTAATTAAATTTTTTATTGGTATCTATATATTAAAAAAAAACACACCAGCCATTTCAAAATATTCACCAACATTTACTTTTTTTATAAAACTATTTTAGTGTTTTGTTTTTTTACAGTCCATCATATTAAAAAATAAATAAATAAATCAGATATCATGGTACTAATTTGTTAATATCCATGCCTCTCGTCCTCTTGTCTGACAGTGACAGATATGTCAATCAAGAATAGCAGAGAGAAAATAAATAACACACATTATACCTAAAGCCTCAGGGTGTTGAATGCGCTAAATTTCGAGGATGTTTGTTTAACACCTTGCAGTTTGAAAGAGGGATACTGTCCAAAATTACAGTGGTTAAAAAACACCAGAAAATAACTGCTGTATATAGCATAAATATAAAAAGTATACTGTTAAAAGAACGTTAGATTGAATATTTAAAAAATGGTAACAAACCCATGAAATAAAAAAAAGATTTATTTTACAAAATGACTTTGTATGATTTTATTGGTATTTGTAAATATTTTATTTTGCTGTATTTTATTTAAATACACAGGACTCTGCTGAGCATGATTGCGCATCTCAGTGTCTTTATTATAATCAAAGTAGTTTCATTTACAAAGCTGGCAAATTACTGAGGTGTCTAAATAATTCATGGAGCCCGGTGTATGTAACGTCCCTTGATTTAATTAAAAAACAGCAAAGCCAGACAGAGCAAAACTGTCTGAGGAGCTGTCAATTTATATAATAATAATGACAAATTGCCTGGCGAAACCTGGTACTTTAAAAACAAGCCCAAACATACTGAAGAGCTGGATTTTATTTACCCTGGGGTCCTAGGCCACATAAAACAGACGGGGACAGATTTGTGTGTGGAAGGCAATTCGTTCTATCCTGAAGAGACTGAACCCAGAAAATAAAAGTCTCAGCACGTTGACAGTTGAATAAATAATGTATTTGACTATGGTCACAGGTAAATAAATACGGCCTCTTGTCCAGTTTCCCCATTACTAGGAATGTACTTCTAACATATTCGGTAAGCTAGCACTTTTTCAGAATATTTTTGGAGACCCCATGATGGACACTAATGAGAAATAGCAAAATTTTAAAGTTTTGCAAACCCAGACGAGAAAACCTCCAATATTAAGAAAAGTTAGTGCCTTAGCGAACAGGTGTAAATGTCGTGATTTTCTTCCTGTAGTATTTTATCTGTGCCGCCCCATAATCCTACCAACCACCACAAGCTTCACTGTAACTCTTCATGGTGCCAAACTCTGTTGCATTCTAACTGTATAAAATAATGCATAAGGGTAATCTAGGCATAAATTGTTACTACATATAATCTGGGCCGCCATCAGGGGGGGGACCGCTAGGCCTGGAGTCCCAGGCCCAGAGGGAGGGAAGAGAGAGGGGGGCCCGGGTTAGAGTGCTGCTGCACCGGCAGCCAGAGATTCAGGGAGAAATTATATAATCAATACCTGTGGCCGCAAGCCAGCCTGAGATCGCGGAACTGCAATCAGGACCACTCCTGATTGGCTGCCGGTCCACGAACTGTGATTGGCTCACAGCCGGCTTCTGAAATTCCGCCAGAGTTATATATGAATTCTTCCTGGCTGCCGCTGGTCCGCTGCGACCCGGGCCGGGCCCCCATCTCTCTCCATATTTTAAAAAGAGTGAGCACTGATTCTACCTGGCTGGCTGCACCAGCGCAGCCAGCTGAACAAATCTTTACACCAGGTACTCCCTGACTTTGTTTTCCTTGTGCTCCCCTCCCTGTTCCAGCCAGCGTTTCCTGTCCACCCCCCTGTTCCAGCCAACCTTTCCTGTCCACCCCCCTGTTCCAGCTAGCCTTCCCTGCCCTATGCTTCCCCCCTTATCCAGCCAGCCTTACCTGTCCCCCAACAGTTAGCCAGCCTTCCCTGCCCAGTCCAGCCAGCCTTCTCTGCTCTATGCCTTCCCCCCTAGTTCAGCCAGCCTTCCCTGTCCCCCCCTAATACCAGCCAGCTTTTATCAAAGGGAAGTCCTGAAGCAGACAAAACATGTTGGGAGGCTCTATCCACTTACCTTCATGAACTTTTGAACATCCTTTTCAGATAAGCACTTTGATCCTCATCCTATGTCCCCAATTTTTTATCCATTTGCTTATATATTTTTTATATATTGTAGTTTTGCTTTTTTTAATCAAATTAATTGTTCTTATGTATTGTCTTTTATCTATTTAAATATACATTTTTATTCGGATACACCTGTATATGTTATTCATTAATTGAATGATTTTCTAAACTTTATGCAGGTATTGCCACTTTTGTGTACTTTTTGCACTTTGTTGGAATTCTATAATAAGCACATGTAGCACTGTGGCCTCAATAGGTATCAAGTTTACATAGGCATTATGCACTTTTTTTCATTATATATACCTAATTTTTTTTAGTGTTGCACAAATTTGAAACAATTTTATATTTGACCACACATATGTATACTTTTTTATTTATTTTACTTACAACTAAGATTATCTTTTAAGCACGGAAGGCGCTCATTGTCAACCCTATATATTGTCTGATATATATAGTGTATATATTATATATATATATATATATATATATATATTCTGGTTTTATGTGTGTGAGCTTAAAGTTTTTTCTCGCATTGTTTCATATATTAAATGATAGACCCACATGTTATAATAACAACCACAGACCAAAGTTTAGAGAATTAAATGCACCAACTGATGTCCCACCCCCAGTGTAGCTCCACCCACCTCTGCCCTCTCCCCCCACACACCCAACCACACCCAACCCCTGGGGGGGGGCTGCCTATTTTGTCAGTGCCAGGCCCCACAATTTCTGATGGCAGCCCTGCATATAATCAGCAGGGGTTAAGGTGGGCCAGAATGGGGTGGAACTGCGTTGCGTCATTTGTATTTGGAGGTGGAATAAGTTCTGCCTCTACGGCCCTGCAAACAGTTCCTGCCAACCTGTGTCTGCCACTTTGAGTGGAGTCAAAGATTGTTCAACCTCTGCACACCACCCAGGTTAAGAGATGTTGCAGGCGGTGCTGTTGTTATAGTAATTTGGTCAGCCCACCTTACCCCTATGGTGGGCCGGTAAATCAGACTCAGTAACACCATGAGGGGACGTCTGTCTCATTCCCTTGGTGTGAAGAGAAGCAGCAGAAGAGGACCTATGCGGACACATGTGAAGATTCAGATGACAGAGAGAACATCAGTGGAAAGGACAAAAAAATCTACTGCTGTAGCCCAGCCAGTTGAACATCTACATCAAGTTAGTAGAAAATAAAATTAATGGTGTAGTGCGGTGTAGTGATTGTTGAGTGCTCAGATCAGGGATCACTGGATGAGTGACTGGGGCCGCCTGGCTAAAAATTTAATTAACTATAAATTGGGGGCAGCAGTGACTGGAGCCATAAATATACATAAATGGGGTAACAAGGCAGGGTGATGACACTGGAGGAACACAGGGCAGGATGATGGCACTGGAGGAACACAGGGCAGGATGATGGCACTGGAGGGACATGGGGCATAAGACTGTAGAAACACGGGAGATGGTACTGGAGAGACGTAAGAGGGATGACACTTGAAGGACGCAGCGGGGATGAGGCTGCAGAGGCAGGAGGACGAGGCTGGGGAGACGCAGAGTGATAACATTGGAGAAACACAGGGGATGAGGTTAGAGACTATTCACAACTGGTAAGATTATAAGGAAAAGGCTGGGGCAGAGTAATCTTCATAAAGACACCAATTCTAAAGAAACCATATTATTATACTGAGAGGCAGCAATAGGATATTAATATATATAAAAGTGGGAAAACAGAGATAGCACCAAGTTCCTAATTATGCGGGTATCATTTTAATTTACGTATCCATGTGACCCTTAAATGCCCCTTAGACTTACCCATGTACCCCTTATATGCCATCAGACCCCCTACTGATGCACCTTATATACCAAAAGACTCCACCACTTGCCACATATATGCCATCAGACTTCCACGTGGCCCTTATATGCCATCAGACCACTCAACATGCCCCTTATATGGTGTCAAACACCTCCACATGGTCTTTATATGCCATCAGACTTCTTCACCCTCCACCTGCCCCTTATACGCTAGACTCCTCAACATGCCCTATATGCCATTAGATCCCTCCATATGTCCCTTATGTGCCTTCAGTCCCCACCTGATTCCATTATATGCCATCAGAACCCTCCAGATGCCCGTTATATACCATCAGACCCCTCCAGATGCCCAGCAAGCGAGGTGCTGAGTTCATCCCCTTCCTTCCCCTGTGCTTTGTTTAGTATCAGTGTGACAGCCTCTGAATGTGGCCGTTCCTAGTACTAGTAGCCGGAGGACCTGACCTGCCACTACACACATCACTATGTACTGTAATTGGCCAAAGAACGTCCTACTGAACCCAATATTTTTTTATGACTGAGTCCCTCATTGCAGAGTATTTTTGTTAGCAATTGATTATTATGAGCTTGTGAACTGGTAACCATCTTGTGAATTAGTTTCTCTCCTAATTAGATGGCTATTTAAGACCTTACAGATGAACAAACCACACACATTTAAAAAAGTTGAATAGCTCGGTGAAACGCGTTAGTGAATGAAGTAATGTGCCATTGCTGGCTATTACATCTTTATCACGGGGCACTGGAATGCTCACTCAGCCATCACAGCTTGTTACAGTAGGACTGTTATTTGACACTTGCAAGGCTTCTTTACTAATTGGCCTAGATCTGTGCAGCTACTGTACCATCACCGGTTCTTAACATCTTCACGTGCCCACATCACCCCATTCCTATGGATCTAACTGGGACTCGGAACTGAGATAACACGAATCCCAGTTATTAGATCACCCAGAATGTTTAGGAGAGGACTGAATTATTTGTGATGTTTTGCAAGTAACTGATGATAGTAATTATCCTCTGTCCATATTCCAGAGGGTTTTGTTTGGCCATTGCATTTTTAAACATGCAGTATGATTATTAATATATTATTTATTATTAATTTATTATTAATCATTTTAATTTCAGATGACATATTTAATAAATGACCACTCAGCTCCTCAGCAAGTTATATTTGTCACAAAACCAGGACTTAGGCACTCATATTCTGTCCGGTGGGGGTTCATCAACATGGGCCATTCAGTTCAGAGCACGGTCACTGCATTCATAAAGGTGATGGGCGCAGCTATGTTGGTTCTGATCAGCTGAGCTCCAGTATCCAGTCACTACCTGCCTGCTGCGCTCACATGACTGTATCCTCCTATCGTCTGCAAGAGAGCCCAATTTAAAACTGCACCTGCCATTAGCACACTGCATACTTACCTACTCTCCCATGGAAAACTATGTAAACCTCCCAGCCGGCCGCTGACCCCCCGCAAGTCCCAGAGAAATCCCCGCAGCAGGGGGAGGGGGCGATGACGTTATTTGCGTGGAATTGCGTCATCATGACACCTCCCCGTGCTTCACAATGCCAAAAATCTTGGCATTGTGTAGCGGGGGTGGGGCCAAAATGACGTGATTCTGTGGCCACGCCCCCTGATCCACCCCCTTTGCCGGGTAGTATCCCCAGCTGTGCCCCCCTCTACCGTACCACACACTGCTTGTCCGACTTGGCTGCCCCATCCTGGAGTGAGCTGCCAGAATGTCGGCATGTATGCCACACTGTAGAAGCAATGTGGAACAAATACTCCTCTGTGTGCTCACTCCTGTATCCAATCCACCTCCTGAACCTGCGCTCCTTTCAGCTGGACCTCTGCAAGCTGCTGCCTCGGAGTCTGCCTTGCTGCTCTGCAGTATATTGCTAGTGCTGGTATCAATCCTGCACCTCTTCCACCTGTGTTGAAGCTGCTGTTCTCCTGACGATCCCATTTTGGTTCAAGTTGCTGTGCTTCTCCAGTGCCAGTGCGGTTCAGCCTGTGTCCTCCATTCTGGTCCCAGTTCAGATCCAGCTACTACTGAATCTCTATTTCAGGTCCAGTCTGGTTCAGCCTGTGTCCTCAGTTCCGCCCTAATCTGTATCAGTCCGATACCTCTATTCCGGGACCAGTCCAATTCAGCCTGCATCCTCCATTCTGGTCTCAGTCCAGTTCAGCCTTTCACCTCTATTCCTTTCCAGTCTGATTCAGCCTGCTACCTCCATTCTGGTCCCAGTCCGATTCAGTCTGCTACCTCCATTTTGTCCCAGTCCGGGTTAGCCTGCTACTTCCATTCTGGTCCCAGTCCGGCTCAGCCTGCTACCTCCATTCCGGTACAGCCTGTGTCCTCCATTCTGGTCCCAGTCCGGTTCAGTCTGCTACCTCCATTCTAGTCCCAGTCTGGTTAAGCCTGTGTCCTCCATTCTGGTCCCAGTCTGGATCAACTACCTATATCCTGCTTCCAGTCCAATTCAGCGTGTGTCCTCCATTCTGGTCCTAGTCCAGTTCAGCCTGTCACCTGTATTCCTGTCCAGTCTGATTCAGCCTACTACCTCCATTCTGGTCCCAGTCCGGTTCAGCCTGCTACCTCCATTCAGCTTCAGCCTGAGTCCTCCATTCTGGTCCCAGTCCGGTTCAGTCTGCTACCTTCATTCTGGTCCCAGTCCGGTTAAGCCTGTGTCCTCCATTCTGGTCCCAGTCTGGATCAACTTCCTATATTCTGCTTCCAGTCCAATTCAGCATGTGTCCTCCATTCTGGTCCTAGTCCAAGTCAACCTGCTACCTCTATTCTGATTTCAGAATAGTTCAACCTACTACCTTCATTCAGGTCCCAGTCCGTTCAGCCTGCTACCTTCAGTCCAGTCCCAGTCCGGTTCAGCCTGCTACCTTCTTTCTGGTCCCAATCTGTTTCAGCCTGCTACCTTCATTCTGGTCCCAATCTGTTTCAGCCTGCTACCACTATTCCGGTCTCAGGCCCTCATTCAGAGCCGCTCGTTAGCGGCAGTACGCTCGTTCCGAGCGATATTTGCACATCTGCGCATGCGTACGGTTTTTAGTACGCATGCGCGAACCAGTCAGTGCGGCCGAAAATCGTTTGTTCGCTATATAGCGTGTGCCTGCTAATTTGAGTGACAGAATGAGGCGTATGTGGGTGGTAACGGGAAGGTGCTTGAAAAGGGGGAGTGGAGATCAGAACGCAGGCGTGCTTAAAGGTCAAAGCGGGCGTTTTATGGGTGTGCATAATTAATACAGCAGCGTCATTCACCACGTCACTGGGTTATTTTATAGTCAGAACTGCTCGCAATATTGTGGTTGAAAAAACCAACCCCAAGAATAGCGAGCAGTTCATACGCTGGTCGATGTACTCGATTAATCTAATAAATAGCGGACATGACGTATGTTGCGAGCGGCCAGGGGGCGTTTTTATCAAATAAACGAGCGTATGTTTTGCTCGCTCGTTCAGACATGGAGGCGGCAACAGACCGCAAAGAGCGAATGGTTCATTTGAATAGCCACCCCCTTTTTATGAACGAGCGAGCGCTAATTGCGAGCGGCTCTGAATGAGGGCCTCAGTCCGTTATCTGCCTGTAATACTCCTGCACTAGTCTGAAGTACTCATGTATAATCATTGACTGTTATAGTGCTTTCAAGTGCCAAGTCTTCTGAGTTCATCTCAGCTGCTTATTGTGGGTTCAAAGAACCATTTCTGCATTTCACTTCAGACTGTATTGCTGCTTAGCGGATTCTAGTATTTGTTTCAACTTTAAAGCCCCAAGCCTGTCCTGGGACACTGCTCATCATGCCATTGGTGTCACCATAGTTGGTGGTTGTTGTCCTAAGTGTCCTATCTCTGTAGTCCTTGAGGTTTGTGCAGAGTAGTCCAGTGGAGTGACCTTTTCTGGGCGTTGGGCGCTGGTCACTGGATCTATATCTCTCTTGGAGGATGGAGGCTCCAGGCACCCAGCTCCGGTATCCGGGTCACACTATCTCTAGTGGATTACAGGCGGGCTATTGGTTATCTGTATTACTCTCTGTTCTGCTCCTATGTTGTTCCAGCACAATGGTCCTGAGGCCTGTGCTGGGCTGAGTTCCTCTCCATTGGTTCCAGGAGCAGGTTATGAGCCTTCCAGTAATCTCTGATACCTTTGATGATGCTAGGCTACATACCCTATGGGTCCTATCCATGACTAGACCTAATCCAGCTACCACTGTTCCTGTATACCTCGTCAGCCCAGTCTATGGATCCTAACTCGGATCTGACTACTCAAACCATGACAATATTATACTAGTTGCAGTTTGCGACTACATGCCCACACCATGCCCTTACTATACTTTGGCTGCATCTGCACAGTCATTTCTGTCCCAGTCCCAGCTCCTAGTCGAACACAGTAACAAGTTAAAAACAAATTTAATATATCCTGCGCATAATTTTTACATTATACGCAGTAACAAGTCAGGAGTACAGTATAGTATGCCAGAGAAAAAACAGTGTAATGCAACTGAAAAAAGCTGCAAATCTCAGTTATGTCTGGCCCCCAGTGTATATGTTGGATTCAGGGGGGGGGGGAAATTGGATTATGCGTAATTTACCTTTTCCTTCCTCCTGATCACAACTCTCCTTTCAGCAATGTAAATGGTTTCAGTAATCCTTTCTTGGCCCACCCAACACAAAACAGAACCCAGGCACAATCTGCTGCAAGCAATAATGTCCTTTTGCTGGGGTTACAGAGACAACTCAAGAGCAACCTACTTATATCTGTTCAATTCCTTGGAGAAGAAGGAACAGGATCAATGCGCATGTTACTACAGCCCGCTATTTTTGAACCCAAGAAAGGAAGAGAATCAGTGGAGGCAAACAGACGAGGAAGGTCAGTGTTCCATTAGGGATGAATGATCTGATAGCGTGCATGTAAAATGAAATTACTAATCTGTGAAATACCTACTATGGCAGTGAAATTCCCCATTTCATGTTCCCCCGACAAGGTCAGAGACTAAGTCTAAGATCTGAGAACTATTTATGATCTGATTGCCTGCCCATAAGTCCCTAGGGTTTGCAAAAGTTGATCCAAGATGGCGACCATGACAGTTTTCTTGTGCCCCATACTAGCGCTGGTCATTTTGGTTCCAAAATTTGATGGGGAAGTAGGTGGATTACCCAAGGGTTTCAGGCCAGGACTGTGAGCCATAGAGTAACTCTCAAATTATAGAAGGCTTCAGGATCTACACCCTGCTTTATTTTAGGTATGAGATCACTACTGGTGACCTGGGAAGGCAGAATCAATGAAGCCGTTTTTACTTTAAAGTGCATTGTGTGCATGGACAAACATGGGGGACATCTGTATTTATACACATTTACTAACATCTACGCAGCCACATTGCTCCTACTATCCATTTGCTTGCAGAATTAGTGGTCACCATTACCAGCGCGTGGTTGCACCATCACTACACCTTTTGCCAGAGATCCATTCAAAATCAGAGGGATCTCTGCATATGCTCAACCCAGCATAGCTGCCAATCCTGCCTACACACCCACAACACGCGATCAGAACACTTGCAAATGCCCAGTTGCCACCCAGTTACACCAATACGGCTGCAAGTGGTGATACAACTGAACAGCATTTGACTTGGACTCACCCGTAGTTGCTTAAAGCTGGGTACGCCCAACCACGGAGCATAAGAAGTGCTCAGTCACGAGATTAGCTTGCAAAATGGAGTTGTCCCAGGATACTTTTTCCTCCTACTTAACCAGTTTAGACAGATTTGCCATGCCTTAGAAAGGACATAAGCACATCTAGTTACATGGAGAAGGAGAAGAACCATCAGACACTATGAGATTATTATACATGCAAAAAAAAAGTCTGTGAGGGCCAAAGGGAGAACATTAAAGGTGTAAAGTGGACCATCTTGGTGATGTGGTCTACTAGACCTAACTATTGTAATCATCAGAGGGGGGATGAAAGAAATTGTCCTGCATGATGGTTGGAAAAATCCCCAACTTATGGTAGAAACTCTTCATTTGGCCACATACAGTGCAACAAGTAGTTGTTAAAATTTGCTTACCACCTCTGGAGCTAGTAGAAGCAGGTTTTCATCTGGTGGGCATGGCCACTCTTCTACAGAATTCTATGTTGCTGACTTGCCTTTGGGGCAATATTACTCCTGGAACTTGGGAAGTGACCCCAGGGTCTTCACTTTTATATGGTGTAGCCCTGGGCTTTATGTGACAGTGAAGTTGAACTAAATGAAGAACAAACCCAAAAGTCTGGAAATCAAAACATCTGGCAGTTTGAAGGTGCAAACGGCTATGATCCTGGAAGCTGGCGATTAGAACTTGAGCCCTATTAAATAGATTTTGACATTCTTTAAAGGCTAGGCAGATGGCCAGGAGCTGGCAAATTCACATAGCATTGTTTTGCCCTGTCTTTAGGATAGTAAGGCTCTCATGGCTTTGTCAGATGTATACACATCCACTGTAAATTGGCAAGCTTGATCTAGATCAGCACGGATAGGAGCTGTAGCAACACGTTGGGCAGTGATGGAGAAAAATAATTTTTTTGCAAGTTAAGGCAGCGATTAGGGCTATGATCTCTGAAAAGATGTGAATAAAACATTGACGCACACAGTATTGCACTGCTGTAATGTCCCCACGAACTGGCCAATCTTTTCGGTATCCATCTGAAGCCCACCAGGTAAAATTATGGCCTCCAGAAGGTTAATGGTTGTGACCTCAAATGTGCACTTGTTGAGTTTGGCAAAAAAATATAATTTATTTTTAATGATCCTGGAAATGCTCGTGAAATTCTTGGAGAAGAGAATGTCATCATTCAGATATGGGATCACATAGTGATCCAATACATGATGAAACTTGCGTACCACTGCTCAGGTTTGGAGTATTTTTTGAACCCGGGGTTGATGCAGGAGAAGAAACTGGAACGGGTTTGCAATATAGAAATGCAGCTGGTTTAATAGGAGTATTATAATTCATGAAATGGTGATAGATATATAAACTGGCAGAAATAAATAAGTCCAAGTGATGTGTGGCTGAAAACAAATGTCTGGTAGGAAAACAAAGTCCAATTAATGAGGCTGGGAACAAGTGTCAGGCAGAGAAAACAGAGTCCGCACATGGCTTGTACCCCTCAGACATCCACGCGCACCTCGTGCCAACCTCCATGCACCAGCACCCCCACTGGTAGGACTGTGCCAAAGCACCCGCACAGGCAGAGTCCGTGACCCGCCCGGTACAACAACTCTGGTCGTGACACCATTATTCATTTGCCTCCACGAAATTATAGTCCCCCTGAGATCCAATTGTATGAAGTATTTTTGAGATCTCCACTATTTGTTTTGGAATAAGCAGGAGCAGATACTGGCTGTTGAAGGCTTTGTAGTCTATACAGGCTTCCAAAGATCAATCTTTCTTCCTGATGAATGGCTGAAATATTATCATCCAAACATTCCTGTGTTCACTTTAGCTCTGACCCAAGAAGGCAGCAGTAGTAGCGTAATCGAAATGACTAATACATCTTTTCCATAAGAATGTCGGGTCGCACCCTGAATAATGTTTACGCGCCCATGCCGGGCGACACCCCATACAGACAGGCGGCCCAACCAGGCACTAATGCCGAGTCGATGACGCCATCGGCATCACGTGTGGAACCGGTGCTTGCAGATGATCTTATCTCCAAGTGCCGGCTCTTCCTACGCAGAGAACGGGACCCGGTTCGCATCGACCCGTTCTCACTGCTTCACGAGCAGGGTTCAACCCTTCTCGTGTCCAGGATGGAAATACACCGGGTTATTGCTGCTAGCGGAAAAGGGGTATAAGAAGCAAGGGGTAAGAAGGATTGTCAGAAGGTGACAGCGGTTGGAGCTAGCAGGGTAGTCATACAGAGCTGGGAGGTCATAGCCAGAAGGGTAGACATACACACCAAATAATCAGAGCTAGGAGAGAAAGAAGATTAAGGCAAGATCATCAACAGAGAAGAAGGACAATACTTCATAAAGTCTCATTGGAAAAATGTGCAGACAGCACCAAAATGGAGTAATGGATTTGTTAGGCCAACATCTTAAATAGTGTTCTAAAGCCTTTTGTTTGGTGCACATTGAGTTATGATGGTTGGTCATGTGGACGGCCTCTTATGTGTGATCAGTTGCATGTTTGGTCTCATCACCAGCACTGTATCACCTGCGCCATCTTAAAAGTTGTCAGGTATGGCAAGCAGGCGCTATTTAGCGGCCTAACAGTTTATCTGTGATAAGGTATAAAAACGGTGCTGCAGTATAATAAAATATGTGACAGACATGGTGCACATGGAATTAGCCATTACTGTATGAGGTATACAAGCGGTTTCACAAAGGTAGCACTAGCAATGTCAGTCAGTGCTACTTATGTCACAGTGATTTAATGACTGGGACAGAACAATGTGTTGAAAAGGAGTGCGCTCCTGCGCTGCCTCCCATCTTCACGCAGTGAAGCCGGCCAGGCACCTTTACCACCAGGGGCCGTATTCAATTGACTGCGAAAAGCCATCATCGGCGATACTTTTTCGCCGATGACGTTATTTTCGCCAATCTGGACTCATCCCCATATTCAATTCTTCTGACTTTTCGCGACTCATCCCCATATTCAATTCTTCTGACTTTTCGCCGGTGAGGAAGCTCAATGTTTCGAACCCTGCGAAGAAGTATCACCTATGACAGTGTTGGCTAACCTTGACACTCCAGCTGTTGTGGAACTATATATCCCAGCATGCCCTGCCACAGTTTTAGCATGCCCTAATAGCAAAACTGTAGCAGTGCATGCTGGGTTATGTAGTTCCATAACAGCTGGAGTGTCAAGGTTAGCCAACACTGACCTATGAATAGGTGTTGGAACAAAGTGCAGAATTGGGGTTTGGGGGTACATACTGCCTGAAACCACCCAGCACCCCTTGGACCAAAGGTAAACTGTCAATTTTTTTTTTTTTTAAAGTTACCCAGGACACCCCAGAAAAGTACTTTTGATTTGGGGGCGAAAAAACACAAGGTTGGGGGACAACTTTCTAAACTAGCTAAATAGACACGGGGGGGGGTCCCCAAGTATGCCCCGTGGTGGTTGCGGAAGGTGGATTTATCACAATTTTTAGAAGTTCACATTCGCCACTTTAAAATATGCTTATACCCATTTTCATGTACCCCAAATTTGATGGGACTAGTAATTTTTTTAAAAAAACTTGCTAAATGCTATTCTTCACAGCACCTATTGAGACCATTTAAACACGGAAAATACCTTCAGCAGGGCTATTCGAGGGTACCCATAGTGAACCCCCATATCACAGCATTTGTAAGGGGTATCAGGCTTATTTCCCCAAAAGTGACAGCACTTTTCGCTCACTTCGTTTTCGCCGGGTCCCGTTTTCGCAGATTTGGAATTGAATACGGGGATACGCGGGGTAGCAAAATATTTGTTCGCACCCAAAACCTCCGATGTCGGTGAAAAGTCCGGCAACGGACTTTTCGCATCTAATTGAATATGGCCCTTGGTGTGTAACTGCGCATATGCGGCCACGCCATCTTTACTGTGTTGTGTTCACGGAGTTCCTCCTTCTTAAGGATGAAAGTACTTATTACCATTATTACCGCTGTTATAACCACCGCTACATCACTACTGCTACATAGCCACAACACTGCTGTGTTTAGCTGGGTACGCACTGGCAGATATATCGGCCGATCAATTGATCAAGTGCGCCGGCCAGTGTGTACCAGTGATATGTCTATGAACGACGTATATAGTGTCGGCTGTGCTGCACAGCCGATGGCAGATACTGTATATTCGCTCGTTGTGCTGTGTGTCCGGGCAGTCAGCCAACCACCCGTACACTTACAGCAGAGGCCGCGGGGAGGGGGGGCGCGATGAGACCCCCGGCCAGATGATGGTTGGTCAGTGTGTATGAACAACCATCATCTACAGATACTGTATATCTCTTAGGTGTGTATCCATGGTTACCGCTGTTCCTCAAACCTGCAAACCACTGTGTGGCCTAAACTCTATTTCACAATTCCGCTGGTCCTATTGTTAGCCTCCTCGGTTCTATACCAATAGACCACATCAACACAATGGCAGAGTAATGGGTTCTTTCTGTTTGGCCACCTGTGTATACTAAAACTTTGTGCGTCTGCATGTGGAAGCCATTCCCGCTCGCTGTTCTTACGTCCACGGCCGCTGTCATCATCATTAGTAAGTGGACGTGCAGCCACCCTGTGCTGGGTGCAAAAAAATCTGTCTGACACAGGCATCCCACCTGCATCCACATGCTACGATCAGGCGCGGAAGCCGGCATACACATCCATGACACGGAACAGTTCCGTGCGCTCACATCGTCGCCGCCCAGTGACTGGCCAGAAACGCCCATTTTACATAAAAACGTGATCAGTCAACAGAAAGAATAAATCCGTACGCACTAGCGATCTCTGCCTGTGTGTGTATATGTGATTCGTCGCATGTGCAGACTCAGGTTTCTTTCTTGGGTGCATGCAACATATGCCGAAATCCGCAACATCCGTCCTCATTTCTGCTTGTGCCCGATTCAGAATCAGGACCTCAGTCTACGGTTCCAATAATAAACTCTCCATTGACAACAACCAGAGACGACATGGAGGCTGCCATCTCATGAATAAGATTAACGGAGTACTCGGGTGAGCCAGGAGTGGCTTGAAGGCTGGGGGCTGGCTTGGGTGAGGATCACATGCAGTCAGTTGACCTATTACACAGTTAAGGGTGTGGTTGTTGCAGAGTTTTGGTGTGCAGGCTTTAGGCCTTGTCCAAGAAGGTGCAAGATCTTTTGAATGCTGTTTATATAGTGTCTTATTGTATCTGGCTTATCCTTCTCTCTTCCTTTAGTGTCATCCTCGCTCTGCTATCTCTCTCTTCCTTTTCTTTCATCTCACTCTTTTTCTCATGTCTGTATAATCTCTATCTTTATTTTCAGTGCCTCTGTCCCTCTCTTCTTCCTCCTCTCTCTACCACTGTTCCCTGTGCACATGTATTAACCCCTACATCAGGGCCGGCTCCAGAGCTAATAGCGCCCTGTGCTGGCCGAGTGCTCTGCGCTCCTTCGTCGCGCGCCTGAAATGGGGGCGTGGCCTAATTACCATAGGCCACGCCTCCTTGCGGGACATTATCTGAGGGGTGTGCCCACATGGCACGCCTCCAAATAACGTCAGGCTGGGGGAGCCTCACTAGCTGGGCTTCCCTCAGCCCTCTCAAGGCACTGAATGGATGCCGTGCGCATGCACGCAGCATCCATTCAGACTACGGGGTCCGGCACCGCTGCGGCGGTGGGGGTCCCCAACCACGGGTGGAACAGCAGGACAGTACTGTCCCGCTGAAATCAGGATGCTGGGGAAGGGTGCGCCCTCTAGGGCCCTAGAGCCCGCCCTGCCCTGCATTACCTATGGCTGCTTCTGCTCCACAGGCTGCACATGTATTAACCCCTGCATTACCTGTGGCTACTTCTGCTCCACAGGCTGCACATGTATTAACCCCTGCATTACCTGTGGCTACTTCACAGGCTGCACATGTATTAACCCCTGCATTACCTGTGGCTACTTCACAGGCTGCACATGTATTAACCCCTGCATTACCTGTGGCTGCTCCTGCTCCACAGGCTGCACATGTATTAACCCCTGCATTACCCGTGGCTGCTCCTGCTCCACAGGCTGCACATGTATTAACTCCTGCATTACCTGTGGCTACTTCTGCTCCACAGGCTGCACATGTATTAACCCCTGCATTACCTGTGGCTACTTCACAGGCTGCACATGTATTAACCCCTGCATTACCTGTGGCTACTTCACAGGCTGCACATGCATTAACTCATGCATTACCTGTTGCTGCTCCTGCTTCAGTCTTCACATGTATTAACCCCTGTATTACCTGTGGCTGCTCCTGCTCCACATGTATTAACCCCTGCATAACCTGTGGCTGTTCCTGTTGTACAGGCTGCACATGTATTAACCCCTGCATTACCCGTGGCTGCTCCTGCTCCACAGACTGGACTTGTCTTGACCCCTTCATTGCCTGCGGCTGGTTCTGCCCCACAGGCTGCTGTTTCTTCCTCTGCGCCAACATCCTTGGACCCAGCTGTACTGATTGTTTTATATCTAATATGACCACAGTTTTTTGCCCCTGTGCTGGCTGCTCTAATTCTCAATTCTGCACAATCTGGTCCTATGGCACATAATTCTGTGACGGCTTGTGCTGATGAGCATATTTTATAGCTTCCCTGGCCAAAATGTACTTAGATTTGTGACCACCCGTCCCCGGTGCATGGTTCATTTTCTAAATATCAGTTTGATTTCGTTGTTAGATGCTGTTTGCTCCACATTGGCCCCTCCCTGAGCAATTTTGGTCGTCATTCCTTCGTAACGGGAGCCACCACGTCCACTGTGTCAGCTGGTTTGTCGGTTCCACAGATCATGGCTCTTGGTCGGTGGAAATCGGCTTGTTATAAACTCTATGTTAGGCCAGTTGCCACTGGTTGAAGTTTTGTCTAGGTGTGTTCAATGTCTGTACTGTGGTCCTGTTTGTCTGTCTGCATCCTTGCCTTGTCATTTTTTGTCTCCCCTGTCCATCCTGCTCGGATAATACAAGCCACTTTTCACAGTGGGGGTCTTGAGGGATTTTTATTATTACCTGATTAGACAGACTCGGCCCAACCATACAGTCCCTCAGCAGGTTTTTGTTTTTACCTACCCTCTACCCCCCCCCCTTTTATCCCACCCTGTCCCTCCCCTACCTCCCTTTTTATCCCTTGTCTTCCCCCTTTTGTTCTCTACTGTTGTCAGGTTTTTTATTAAAATTAAAATGACTAATTAAAAGTTTGTTGTTTTTCAATGGTTGATTTGGAACACTGGACCTCATTCAGAGGCGGTCGTTAGTTGCAAGCGGTCGCACTGAATCAGGGTGGCCGCTTGCATCCTGAACGACCGCCTCCTTGACGATCGCTAAGCTAGCGACCGACATGGATGATTGTCGCGATGGTCAAGACCATCGTAACCATCGGGGCTTACGACCAGACCCTAAGGTTGGGTCTGGGTACTCATAAGCCCCAGGGAGCTTCCTGCTCTGATCGGCAAGGGTTCCGGCGGGAACGCCTCCATTTAGGTAGGCACGCCCCTGTCTGCCTCCCAAACGGGGCGAGCTGTCACTCACCATCGACAGCTCGCCCCGTCTGCTGCGAGACCCCTAGCGACGGAGCGTCTGACGTTAGCTGGGTCTCGCGCATGCGCACGACGTGGCCGGCTCCGTCGTGCGCATGCCCAGTGGGACAACATCGAGTCGGTTGCGAGCGCTCAGCGCTTGCGACCGACTCTGAATGACCCCCTCTGTTTTTTCTGCTTGACTAAAATTAAAATGTTTTTCATTTTAATATAAATCCGAATTTAATATAACCAACCTAATAACATTATTTATTGTATATTATCCATGTCCTTGTCCTGCATTGTTTTGTATTGTATTGTGTTGTACTGTAAGTCACTTTTTTGGTTATGTACTTTGTAAAGAAATTCGGAACACTTGTGGCACCATATAAATAAACGATAATAGTAATAATAACCTACAATAATAACATTCTTTAATGCAATATTGATGTTCTTTCTAATTTCTCCCCCGCCCTCCATTATAGGTGTGATATGTGATGTTAAGGACGTGTGGATTGTGGGTCATTTGTTTGTATTCTGGGCGGCTCGCTCCACCAGGCTAGAGAGTGGCTGTAATGTCCTTTGTCAGCTAGGACTCGTTGGCTAGTGGTGGGTACACACTGCACGATATGCTCCCTGAGCGATATCGTGTAGTGTTGTCCCCGGCAGGCTGTGCTCAATGTCGTTCATGACATTGAGCACAGCCGCTGAACGATATCATTAATGATATCGTTCAGCGTCGGGCTCTCTCCCCCATTCCCTGACATGCAGCAACTTGACGAGATCTTCAGGTTGGCCTGCATGTCAGCCCGATGAACGATAATGACGAACGACCCGCGGGAACGCGCGTTGTCGTTCATCTTTTTTGGGTTAAAAATGGACGATAAAGTGGACGACTGAACGATAACGATATCGTTATCGTTCAGTCGTCCACTTTATCGCCCAGTGTGTACGCACCTTAGGTTTCATAGGTCTTCATTGGGAGTTCCTTGAAACCCAGGTTTGTTAGTGGCTGTGCGGCAGTTTGGTGTCCCCATAGTGATGGTAAGCCATCTAGGTGGGAATGACCTTGGCTCTAAGATAGCTCCTGACTTACACCTTAACATCGTGTCAGACCTCCTACTCATAATGGGTGCTTGGCCATTCTGTACTATACTGTGGTCTTGCGTTACTCCTAGGCAGCAGTGGCGTGGTGCCCGTTGTCCGAGGGCTTTGGACGAGGCTAGACAGAAGTTTAATGCTCCTGTGGCTAAATTTGTGCTTGCGCATGGTGGTTTTGTGGTGAAGCTTCCTTTGATCCATTTCCGCAATAAGCATCTCTATAGGCCTGATGGGGTGCATTTGACGGAGGAGGGTTTTGGTCTCGTTTGTGGAAAGTTTGTTTGCTATCATAAGACAGGTGGTGTAGTTTTGTATGGTGGCGGGCTGCGTTTCTGTTAGGCAGAATCTGGCATTGGCGTGAAAGTACGGCTTATCATCAGCCCGGGTGCAGTTGCTGTATTGATACAATGAATCTAGACACCTCCACTGCGCAAACCTCTAACAACAGCACCCTTCAACAGGTCCCTGGGTGTCACCCAACACCCCAAATCACAATTTATAAAACTTAAAAATGGAACCCGGAGGGGTGCGCTGTGCGATATGACAAGAATGAAAAAATGGGACAATGATTTTATATACCACTTATGTCCTCAGATTGGACATTTGTTCTTGGGGTCCTGGCTCCCTCTGTTAATTGGTCAAGTTCACTCCGTGGTGGTAAACATAAAAGAGAAAAAATAGACTAACAAAAAATCCCAATGGGTATATCTGTATATCCGATAAAATGGATAGGATAAAGTTACATATCTTCCACTATAGGTTCATAATGAGGTGAATAACAGTTCTTCAAATAAATGGACATATATAGAAATATATATATTCTTCTCTTTAGATCTCCCACCAACGATAATAATAAGTTCTAGGGGACGTACCCCACTCACTTGGCAATGGGGATGTAAAGATGTATCTAGGTATCTTTAGTCTTTCATGCGTACCGTACTCACGTGTAGTTCAAGTGTTGTCCTCTTTATCAAGGTATCTTTAGTGGAAGCGACCTTGTCCTCTGTACTTCGTTACGAGTAAAAATGGATATCCACCCAAATGAATGGTTAAAAAATTACAAATGCATTTATTTGCCCAAAGGGCAGGCCATTAGCCCAGAAAGAAACAGATATACAGATGTTACATGTGTATAATCAACTCTCCAGATGAGTGATACAGTATGCACCTGCTTCAACTGGAAAACAGCTTGCCCACCAAAATATAAAATATACAATAGCAGCACACACCGACGCGTTTTGACCCTGTAGGTCTTTTTCAAGGTAGGTCCTAGGCAGTTGTTGTATTGGGTGCACTCACCTTCTAGTAATTGTGGGAAAGTACTGTACCACCTTTACGGGGGCAGCATGGCCATCTCCGAATCAGATTTGGAGAGTTGAAGGTTTGTGTTTAGTGTTTGGTTTTTGCATCCACTGGGCGGACACCGCCCAAAATGCAGTGTTTGGTTGTTAGTTTGCCATGTTGGGCTGCTCTGTGTAGGGGCCGTCCTTTATAGCCACCATACTATATTTTACAGTTAAAATTAAATTCTTCAAACAAATAGCTTCCCTTTTTAATTCCATTTCTGTTTCCGTGTGTTTATTTTAGATAAGTTTTGGTTATGTATGATGATCACACACCCACGACACACCTCAGCCGTTACTAGGTTAATGATTCAGGCCATAAAATGGCTGCCACTACTGTACCTCAGCCACATCACTGGCTCTTAGAGCACTGATTGGCTGTATTCTTATCAATATGGAGTCAGCACACAAAATGGCCAAGCTGGTAGCCCTGTAGCCATAAGATTAGACTCTTTCAATTAAATGCACAAGTTTATTTTTCACTCTCTTGGTTTGTGCTTCGAGAGAGGCACTTAGAGATCTTTACTTAAGGTGACGGCATAAATATTTTAAAACGCAATCTCGTGTTATAAGAGTGAAGTAATAAGGAAAGTGCGCTTTATTACTTTAATGATGTTTGTGATATCTAAAGTGCGGCATCATTGTGGTAGGAATATGTCTATCTCTGTCATATAATCCTTCATTTAGGATTATAATGGATTTCAGACCTCAGTAATGCAATGTTCTCCTTCAGTCCTCAACACTGCGGTTTAAATAAAAAGTATTGCGGCCGAACTATAATAACATATATCCCCAGAGATTGAGATCATCATCTGCAGACAGACTCCCCACCCAAACCAGCAGACGTCAGTGTCCCAGGCAGCGACTGTTCCATACAGAACCCTGATTGTAGTTATGAAATAACGATTCTCTTTCTATTCTACCTTTAAAAACTTTTTTTTATTAGAGAAAAAATATATATTAATTTAATAGTAGTTAAAAGGACAAATCAATCTGTCAAGGCCACATTTTGGTTCCCCTATTTTCCAATAACCAGCACTAGGCTTAATCAGCTGGGGGGCTGAAGTTATAAGCAGGGGGGGCGCACAGCGTGGGGGTTCCCCTGCCATTAACTACAACCAGTGTCAAACTGGTCAGCCCAGGGCTGGAATCCCTACAGAAGTGGGGACAACTCACCTCCAAATCCCTTTGATGATGCACCCCTGCTACGGTGTATGAGCTTTTGGTTGGAAGCATGGTCCTCTGTGGAATATTATTGTCTAGTTAAGTTGCACGTGGAAACAAACACTGCAATGAATTACAAGACTTTCTGGCATGCTGAAAATGGAGCGTGCTACTGCGCAGACTCCATGCTACTACCTATGGGGAGGCTTCAATCCCTAACCAAGATGGCCACCATCTTGTCACTGTGCATGAGCGCAGTGATACATGACTATGTACCAATTAACTCCAGTTAGAACTGCGATTTACGTGATCCAAAAGCGTTTCCAGAGTGATCTGTACTGTACCGCTACAGCTGGTGATCTGTATGACACCCTGCTCCGCTTCATCCTATCTGTATGTATCTGAGTGAGGACTGCTGTACCCGTCACTTCTGTAATAAATCACTCCACTGATCAAGTAACTGGGCTGCGCGTAGTAGTTGTAAGGTATCCACTGCAGTGACGTGTGGTGAGGTAAATAACTGGGGAGGCACTGGCGAGTATCACAGCCAGATTCACATAGATACATATATGAGTCAGTGGGTTCATGTGGGCATTATACAAAGGTGCAGCAGTACAGTATATAGGGGCCTATTCATAATGAAGGAAATCAGTATGTATGCCCGCTGGCTGTAAGGCCGGCGGTTCAAATCCTGAGAGGGGGTTTAGGTGAGTATTACTAACCCTACCCCCCCAACCCTCCCTTAGGGTGCCTAACCTCTAACCCTAACCCCCCCTAAGTGCCTAAACCTGAAGTCTCCCGAGGGGGCCTAACCCTAACCTCCTCCTGGGGGTGCCTAACCCCCCCTCCCCCTAGCCTAACCCTACACCCCCCCCCCCGGTGCTGTCTGCGTCCGCCGCCCGGCTTACCTTCAATCGGTATGCCGGGCGTCGAGCTCCCGATGTAGGTATTATGACAGGCGTCGGGATTTCGATGCCTGTCATTAGTACCCTGCCGGGATTTGACAGTCAGGAAGCCGGTCGGTCGGCATTTCGACCGTCTGCTTCCTGACTGCATCCCGCATGGAGTTCTACCTACAGCGCCTTGCAAAAGTATTCCCCCCCCCTTGGCTGTTTTCCTTTTTTGTTACATTACAACCTGTAATTATTTTTTTTTATCTGAATTTTGTGTGATGGATCTGCACAAAATAGTCTAATTTGGTGAAGTGTAATGAGATAAATATATATAAAAAAGAATCTTTATAAATAAAATTCTGAAAATTGCCATGTGCATAAGTAATCACCCCCTTTGCTATGAAGCCCCTCAAAAGTTCTGGTGCAACCAATTACCTTCAGAAGTCACATAATTAGTGAAATGAAGTCCACCTGTGTGACATCTAAGTGTCACATGATCTGTCAGTATAAACACACCTTTTCTGAAAGGCCCCAGAGGCTGCAACACCACTAAGCAAGAGGCATCACACCATGAAGACCAAGGAGCTCTCCAAACCAGTCAGGGACAAAGTTGTTGAGAAGTACAATTCTTGGTTGGGTTATAAAAAAATATCCAAATCTTAGATGATCCCCCGAAGCACCATCAAATCCATCATCATCATCAAATGGAAAGAACATGGTACCACAACAAACCTGCCAAGAGAGGGACGCCCACCAAAACTCACAGACCAGGCAAGGAGGGAATTAATCAGAGAGGCAGCACAGAGACCAAATGTAACCCTGAAGGAGCTGCAGAGTTCCACAGCAGAGACTGGTGTATCTGTGCATATGACCACAATAAGCCGGACACTCCATAGAGCTGGGCTTTATGGAAGAGTGGCCAGAAAAAAGCCATTACTTAGTGATTAAAATAAGAAGACACGATTTGAGCTTGCCAAAAGGCATGTGGGCAACTCCCCAAATGTATGGAGGAAGGTGCTCTGGTCAGATGAGACTAAAATTGAACTTTTCGGCCACCAAGGAAAACGCTATGTCTGGTGCAAACCAAACACATCCCATCACCCCAAGAACACCATCCCCACAGTGAAACATGGTGGTGGCAGCATCATGCTGTGGGGATGTTTTTCAGCAGCAGGGACTGGGAAACTGATTCGTGTTGAGGGAAAGATGGATGGTGCTCAATACAGGGATATTCTTGAGCATAATCTGTTTCAGTCTGCCGGTGATTTGAGACTGGGACGGAGGTTCACCTTCCAGCAGAACAATGACACGAAGCATACTGCTAAAGCAACACTGGAGTAGTTTAAGGGGAAACACTGAAATGTGTGGGAATGGCCTAGTCAAAGCCCAGATCTCAATCCAATTGAGAATCTGTGGTCAGACTTGAAGATTGTTGTTCACAAGCGGAAACCATCAACATGAAGGAGCTGGAGCAGTTTTGCCTTGAGGAATGGGCAAAAATCCCAGGGGCAAGATGTGGCAAGCTAATGGAGACTTATCCAAAGCAACTTGCAGCTGTAATTGCCGCAAAAGGTGGCTCGACAAAGTACTGACTTTAGGGGGGTGAATAGTTATGCACGCTGAAGTTTTCTGTTATGTTGTCCTAAATGTTTGATTCACAATATAAAAAAAAAAACTCAACTTCACAGTTGTAGGCATGTTCTGTGAAAGAAATGATGCACACCTTCACACAATCCATTTTAATTCCAGGTGAGGCAACAAAACATGAAAAATGCAAAGGGGGGTGAATACTTTTGCAAGGCACTGTAATTACCGGAGGAATTCATCTTTTTTCTTCTCCATAAGTATCTATTCCGAAGAGCTGTCATTTTTGCGAAAATAGATACTTTTCTCTGCCTCCCTAACTTACCGCAGCTGTAATCAGTGCTGCGCATGTGCCGTTACGTTCACAAAAGCAGAGTATGCGCAGCACTGATTACAGCTGCGGTAACTCTGTCATACACTCTTTACTCCAGAGTTTTGACCATAAAAATGATTAGAATATAAAGATGATATTTATAATATTTTCTTAAATTTTTTCTTATCATTTTTATTGTCAAAACATTGGATTATACCTAAGTATGACAGGAGAGGCTCTGCCCTACCTGCCTCACCAGACCGTACATCCCTGATACACTGGTGTTTACAGTTACTGTGCTCCATCAGTAAGCCTGTGCACAGACCATTTTCCAACATGGCAACCCCTGTCCTTTTCAAACTCCATTTTGTGGTAGCCTCTCTGCTGATGTTATGTGACTGATGCTACAACCACGCCGCTGACAGGCTTTGAGTGATGCCATAGATACTGTCATGTTAAGTGCTGCTAAAGGATGTATGTTTGCAATGTGACTTGCACAGCAGATTACTGCCAGAAACATGACACATAGTGATGTGATAACACTGCACACTGAACATCTTGTGGATTAAACCTCCCTTTTTATATATAGAATGTTTTATTTTTGTCTCCTTCTTCCAAAAGGATATTTAGCACTATAATAATCACACAAACTGAGAGACGCAAAAGGGGCATATTTACTAGAGTGAGAATTTTTAGAAGCGGAGATGTTGCCCATAGCAACCGATCACATTCTAGCTATTATCTTCTAGAAGGTGCTAGTTAAATGTTGAATAGAATCTGATTGGTTGCTATGGGCAACATCTCCACTTCTAGAAACTCTCACTTTAGTAAATATACCCCAAATACTCTGACCCTCTCTCACCTGATGCACTGATCTGCTCTCCCGTCCAGGTGAATGAATACTGCGGACGGCGGGGCTGCCAGGAGCAGCGGGTGGGAGACAGGCACCGGACGGCTGCTTTTGCGCCATTTGTCTCTCCTTATTTGCACGATTTGTCTCAGTTTCTGTATCCCACAAACTTTCTTACATATACTGTAAAAAATAAAATACAATTTTGAAAAATGAAAAATAGTGTATTTTTTTTCTAATAATATGGGGAAGAGGGGAGAACCAATTGCTGCTCTCAGCCAGGGCTCCGTACTACTTTGCTGCATGCCAGATTTCCTTCGATCATTTTGAAAAGATACAGGATGAGTAATGTGATATGTGACACCTGTATATCTGTGTGCTCCTGAGTCTGTATATAGGAGACTGCGCTGAGTAATGTGATATGTGACACCTGTATATCTGTGTGCTCATGAGTCTGTATATGGGAGACTGTGATGAGTAATGTGATATGTGACACCTGTATATCTGTGTGCTCCTGAGTCTGTATATGGGAGACTGTGATGAGTAATGTGATGTGTGACACCTGTATATCTGTGTGCTCCTGAGTCTGTATATGGGAGTCTGCGCTGAGTAATGGGATATGTGACACCTGTATATCTGTGTGCTCCTGAGTCTGTATATAGGAGACTGTGCTGAGTAATGTGATATGTGACACCTGTATATCTGTGTGCTCCTGAGTCTGTATATAGGAGACTGCGCTGAGTAATGTGATATGTGACACCTGTATATCTGTGTGCTCCTGAGTCTATATATGGGAGACTGCTGAGTAATGTGATATGTGACACCTGTATATCTGTGTGCTCCTGAGTCTGTATATGGGACACTGCGCTGAGTAAGGTGATATGTGACACCTGTATATCTGTGTGCTCCTGAGTCTGTATATGGGAGACTGCTGAGTAATGTGATATGTGACACCTGTATATCTGTGTGCTCCTGTCTGTATATGGAGACTGCGCTGAGTAATGTGATATGTGACACCTGTATATCTGTGTGCTCCTGAGTCTGTATATGGGAGACTGTGCTGAGTAATGTGATATGTGACACCTGTATATCTGTGTGCTCCTGAGTCTGTATATGGGAGACTGTGATGAGTAATGTGATGTGTGACACCTGTATATCTGTGTGCTCCTGGGTCTGTATATGGGAGTCTGCGCTGAGTAATGGGATATGTGACACCTGTATATCTGTGTGCTCCTGAGTCTGTATATAGGAGACTGTGCTGAGTAATGTGATATGTGACACCTGTATATCTGTGTGCTCCTGAGTCTGTATATAGGAGACTGTGCTGAGTAATGTGATATGTGACACCTGTATATCTGTGTGCTCCTGAGTCTGTATATGGGAGACTGCTGAGTAATGTGATATGTGACACCTGTTTATCTGTGTGCTCCTGAGTCTGTATGTGGGAGACTGCGCTGAGTAATGTGATATGTGACACCTGTATATCTGTGTGCTCCTGAGTCTGTATATGGGAGACTGCTGAGTAATGCGATATGTGACACCTGTATATCTGTGTGCTCCTGAGTCTGTATATGGAGACTGCGCTGAGTAATGTGATATGTGACACCTGTATATCTGTGTGCTCCTGAGTCTGTATATGGGAGACTGTGCTGAGTAATGTGATATGTGACACCTGTATATCTGTGTGCTCCTAAATCTGTCTATGGGAGACTGCGCTGAGTAATGTGATATGTGACACCTGTATATCTGTGTGCTCCTGAGTCTGTATATGGGAGACTGCGCTGAGTAATGTGATATGTGACACCTGTTTATCTGTGTGCTCCTGAGTCTGTATGTGGGAGACTGCGCTGAGTAATGTGATATGTGACACCTGTATATCTGTGTGCTCCTGAGTCTGTATATGGGAGACTGCTGAGTAATGCGATATGTGACACCTGTATATCTGTGTGCTCCTGAGTCTGTATATGGAGACTGCGCTGAGTAATGTGATATGTGACACCTGTATATCTGTGTGCTCCTGAGTCTGTATATGGGAGACTGTGCTGAGTAATGTGATATGTGACACCTGTATATCTGTGTGCTCCTAAATCTGTCTATGGGAGACTGCGCTGAGTAATGTGATATGTGACACCTGTATATCTGTGTGCTCCTGAGTCTGTATATGGGAGACTGCGCTGAGTAATGTGATATGTGACACCTGTATATCTGTGTGCTCCTGAGTCTGTATATGGGAGACTGCGCTGAGTAATGTGATATGTGACACCTGTATATCTGTGTGCTCCTGAGTCTGTATATGGGAGACTGCTGAGTAATGCGATATGTGACACCTGTATATCTGTGTGCTCCTGAGTCTGTATATAGGAGACTGTGCTGAGTAATGTGATATGTGACACCTGTATATCTGTGTGCTCCTGAGTCTGTATGTGGGAGACTGTGCTGAGTAATGTGATATGTGACACCTGTATATCTGTGTGCTCCTGAGTCTGTATGTGGGAGACTGCGCTGAGTAATGTGATATGTGACACCTGTATATCTGTGTGCTCCTGAGTCTGTATATGGGAGACTGCTGAGTAATGCGATATGTGACACCTGTATATCTGTGTGCTCCTGAGTCTGTATATGGAAACTGCGCTGAGTAATGTGATATGTGACACCTGTATATCTGTGTGCTCCTGAGTCTGTATATGGGAGACTGTGCTGAGTAATGTGATATGTGACACCTGTATATCTGTGTGCTCCTGAGTCTGTATATGGGAGACTGCGCTGAGTAATGTGATTTATGACACCTGTATATCTGTGTGCTCCTGAGTCTGTATATGGGAGACTGCGCTGAGTAATGTGATATGTGACACCTGTATATCTGTGTGCTCCTGAGTCTGTATATGGGAGACTGCGCTGAGTAATGTGATATGTGACACCTGTATATCTGTGTGCTCCTGAGTCTGTATATGGGAGACTGCTGAGTAATGCGATATGTGACACCTGTATATCTGTGTGCTCCTGAGTCTGTATATAGGAGACTGTGCTGAGTAATGTGATATGTGACACCTGTATATCTGTGTGCTCCTGAGTCTGTATATGGGAGGCTGCGCTGAGTAATGTAATATGTGACACCTGTATATCTGTGTGCTCCTGAGTCTGTATATAGGAGACTGCGCTGTGTAATGTGATATGTGACACCTGTATATCTGTGTGCTCCTGAGTCTGTATGTGGGAGACTGCGCTGAGTAATATGATATGTGACACCTGTATATCTGTGTGCTCCTGAGTCTGTATGTGGGAGACTGCGCTGAGTAATGTGATATGTGACACCTGTATATCTGTGTGCTCCTGAGTCTGTATATGGGAGACTGTGCTGAGTAATGCGATATGTGACACCTGTATATCTGTGTGCTCCTGAGTCTGTATATGGAGACTGCGCTGAGTAATGTGATATGTGACACCTGTATATCTGTGTGCTCCTGAGTCTGTATATGGGAGACTGCGCTGAGTAATGTGATATGTGACACCTGTATATCTGTGTGCTCCTGAGTCTGTATATGGGAGACTGCTGAGTAATGTGATATGTGACACCTGTATATCTGTGTGCTCCTGAGTCTGTATATAGGAGACTGTGCTGAGTAATGTGATATGTGACACCTGTATATCTGTGTGCTCCTGAGTCTGTATATAGGAGACTGTGCTGAGTAATGTAATATGTGACACCTGTATATCTGTGTGCTCCTGAGTCTGTATATGGGAGACTGCGCTGAGTAATGTAATATGTGACACCTGTATATCTGTGTGCTCCTGAGTCTGTATATAGGAGACTGCGCTGAGTAATGTGATATGTGACACCTGTATATCTGTGTGCTCCTGAGTCTGTATATGGGAGACTGCGCTGAGTAATGTAATATGTGACACCTGTATATCTGTGTGCTCCTGAGTCTGTATATGGGAGACTGCGCTGAGTAATGTGATATGTGACACCTGTATATCTGTGTGCTCCTGAGTCTGTATATGGGAGACTGCGCTGAGTAATGTGATATGTGACACCTGTATATCTGTGTGCTCCTGAGTCTGTATATGGGAGACTGCGCTGAGTAATATGATATGTGACACCTGTATATCTGTGTGCTCCTGAGTCTGTATGTGGGAGACTGCGCTGAGTAATGTGATATGTGACACCTGTATATCTGTGTGCTCCTGAGTCTGTATATGGGAGACTGCGCTGAGTAATGTGATATGTGACACCTGTATATCTGTGTGCTCCTGAGTCTGTATATGGGAGACTGCGCTGAGTAATGTGATATGTGACACCTGTATATCTGTGTGCTCCTGAGTCTGTATATGGGAGACTGCTGAGTAATGCGATATGTGACACCTGTATATCTGTGTGCTCCTGAGTCTGTATATAGGAGATGTGCTGAGTAATGTGATATGTGACACCTGTATATCTGTGTGCTCCTGAGTCTGTATATGGGAGACTGCTGAGTAATGCGATATGTGACACCTGTATATCTGTGTGCTCCTGAGTCTGTATATAGGAGATGTGCTGAGTAATGTGATATGTGACACCTGTATATCTGTGTGCTCCTGAGTCTGTATATGGGAGACTGCGCTGAGTAATGTAATATGTGACACCTGTACATCTGTGTGCTCCTGAGTCTGTATATGGGAGACTGCGCTGAGTAATGTGATATGTGACACCTGTATATCTGTGTGCTCCTGAGTCTGTATATGGGAGACTGCGCTGAGTAATGTGATATGTGACACCTGTATTTCTGTGTACTCCTGAGTCTGTATATGGGAGACTGCGCTGAGTAATGTGATATGTGACACCTGTATATCTGTGTACTCCTGAGTCTGTATATGGGAGACTGCGCTGAGTAATGTGATATGTGACACCTGTATATCTGTGTGCTCCTGAGTCTGTATATGGGAGACTGCGCTGAGTAATGTGATATGTGACACCTGTACATATGTATACTCCTGAGTCTGTATATCAGGCATGGGGAATCATTTGGTCTGGCCCTCTGAGCTTTTTTCTGCTACCCTCACCTGGCTAGCAGGGTACCTAGAATGACACCCTGCGGCCAGAATCTATGCAGCAGTGCCGCTTGGAGCGACCTTAGGACGTTTCATATGGTCACACCGTTGCCCTTAGACCTCCCTGGAGCATCCTCAGGATACTCCGGGCATTACTATAATCACCGGCGATTGTGACCCCGCCCCCGTGAGACATCACACAGAGGGGGTGTGCCCTGCACCAGGCCAGCGAACAATGTTATATATATCAAAATGGCCCTCAGCAGAAAAAAGGTTCCCCACCCCTGCTGTATATGAACCACAACGGAACTTGGAATGAAAAAAGCTATTGTAACACTTCATCTACAGATTCTGAGACTCAGTCGTACACAGATATACAAGTGTCACATATGAAATTAATCAGCACAGTCTGCTGGTGCTCCCTAGTCGCATCACATGGCGACAGACACATTTTTGGTTAATAAAGAAGCCCGACGCCAGGAGAGGCACATGGGACCTGGCGTGCCGAGAGGGGCTTTATAGCACTACTGCAGGAAAGATGTGTAAGGACACATATGTACTTTAATGTCTACAAATCTTCTGAACCAATCCATATTTGTGTCTATTTATTAATGTGACACAGGCTATGCACCGTAATTTACGTCTCTTAAATAATTTTTTTTTAAATAAATTAAAACACCAATTTAATTGGGGGTGGGTAAAATATTAACTTACATGGTAAAGGCGCGTATCCACTAGACGATAAATTGGACGATTTGAACATTAGCGATATCGTTCATCGTCCGCATTATTGTCCAGTGGGTGTGCAGTCAACGACCGTACTTGCAGGGCTACCTGATGATTTTGTCAGGTTCTGCAAGTACGAGGATGAGCGAGGGTGACATCACTGAATGATATCGTGAACGATATCGTTCAGTGTGGGTGCTCAATGTCGTTAACGACATCGAGCCTGGCACTGCAGGGCAAACACTAGACAATATCGCTCATGGAACATATTGTCTAATGGATACCCGGCATTAGAGAGAGAGAGCTCAGGGAGCAGTAAATCCAAGCCATGCGAGATTCGGACACTAGGGGAAAGTGGCCGCACGCTATGAGACAACATCTAGAAGAGAACCTGGGTACCATATCAAGAGTGATGCCTGTTCCAGTTTTGGGAAGAGGAATATTAAACTATTGCCCAAAAAAACAGCAGGAGGATAAGAGCGAAGTGGAGGAATACTGGTTGTGAAGCAGGTGAATGTCAGCTCCTGAGACAAGCCCATGTGATACCTCCCTGTAAACCTGAATATGAGACTGCATCTGTGGAGGCTTTTGTCTGTCCACATTGACCCGTATACCCTAGGATGAGAGAGACAGAGTTACAGAGCAGGTAGGTGTCATGAGGAGTGACATCCATAAATATATTCTGAGGGTGAATATAATGTATGCAGAGCCTGTATTGTAGTAATAAGTGAATCTTCTTGTATGTTAGAGCCTGGTTCAATATCTACACCACAGGTTCTCAAATTCGGTGCTCAGGACCCCAAACAGTGCATGTTTTCCAGGCTTCCTCACAGAAATAATTAGCTTCACCTGTGGATCTTTTAAAATGTGTCAGTGAGAAATGACTACACCTGTGCAGCTGCTGGGTGACCTGTGCATTTTCCAAAGTACCAGAGCAGAGAGTGACACCCCTGGCAGGAAAGAGGAACTGCATGGGCGGTGACAGGTACAGGGTGCTAGAGTGAACAGCAACTATGCTGTCAGGGGATTTTATTCAGAGATATCAGTCTCTGCCCCAGTGGAGCTTACACTCCAAGGGCCTGATTCAGAGGTGGTGCAGGACACGGGCACAGATTTTTGCTGCATCTGCGACTTTGTGCTAATGCTGCAGCCGATTCGATTCTTGGCGAGATGCCCACATGCAGCGGCACAAATCCGTCTTGGTGCGTCTTTAGACGCCATCATCGGGCGCACCATCGAAACTTGCACCAACTCTATTGAAGGCGCAGTTTCTCTATCTGACCATGGCGTCCCGTGACGCAGCTGTTGTTAGTGACGTACACGATACACGCCTGTGGCTGGCTAGCTACCCCATTACCAGGAATGGACACTGAAATCCACAGCTCGCACGCCCGTGATCACTGCCTGGGGTCACCATGGAGACATATTCGCAGGCTTACAGCATCGGCCAGCTGCGCGTGGCATGGACGCTGCGTTCACCTCTGAATGAGACCCTAACGGAGATGTGACCAGCATTTATATAGGAGCCAATGACCCTACCAGTATATCTGTCTCTAAAGCTCCAGGAGGACCACACTTGAACACGGCGAAAACGAAGATCCCAATGTGCGCGGCGGCAGTGCAGACCACTGAGGCACCGTGCCACACACACTGAGATTTAACATTAGAAGGGAAACAAACCTGTGTCACCATCACCCTGACCGCTGGACTTGCGTCTTCACGGAGAACAATGGAAGTAAGAGCGCACTGTAATTAGCGAGACGGTGATTTATTAGCAGAAGAGACAGGTAATGCTGAGGTAACGACACCGTCACTGATATCTCTCCATATTCTGTGCTGTCAGACAAACAGCCGCACGGACGACGCACAAATGTAAATGCAGTGTTACAGAGACATTGAGCCTGATCCTAAGCCGCACGTACTGATGTCGGACGCGGTGGAGTGATTTTCTTTTCTACTATGCATGCGTCCAAATAGCGTGTGCGCACAGAGACGGAGTTGCGACTGAGGCGCACGGGAGACGTACGATCTCAGAAATGTCTTGAAAATATATTGGGCGTTCCTGGGCGGTGACAGGGAGGTGGCTTAGGGGAAGCACGGAGTTGGTCCGCCTTATGGGCGTGTCACTGAGACAACCAATCGGTATATTCGGCATCTATTGGCGCGGACATTGGGTGTCTCAGTCCTTGCACAATGTGGAGGCAGGAATATACACCAGGGACGTTTGCATAAAGTCGCAGAGGTGCGGCCGGCAAAAGTCGCAGCTACGGCCCCAGCCCCGCCCAGCTGTAAATATTAAATTTGTTTGCATGGTATAGGTCGCAGGGCCTCATTAAGAGTTGTACGTTATGCCGATGCTTTGGCAAATAGAGCTAGTTTTATGCCACCGGGCATGTGTCTGAGTCACACCGGGCATGCGCCGTGGTATATTACCGTAGTCACAGGCTGCGAGTCTTTATTCGCAGTGTGACTGACAGGCAGGAAGCGTTTGGGGGAGGCGTCCCTACCATTTTCCAGGGGGAAGTGTCACATTCTGCGCTTGCGATCCTGTATGCAGAAAACAGGACTCCAAAGCCACGGTTACGGCGGCCATTCTAAGTTACCATAAACTAACAGAAAGAAATCGATGTTTGCCTGATCTGAGTCCGATGCTGCATATGTGCATTCGGTTCCGGCCGGATGCGATGGCTCCGGTGGGTGCCTCAGTACAAGACCAGGCGGCTGTCCCATTAGCATATTTACAAAGGAGACGACCAAACCTTCTGCACGAGGTCACTAGTGGCGATAAGAGGTCACAAGGCCAATAATTGTGATTCTCTCGGCAGAATGACTCGCGCAGAGCATTCATAGTGAAATAAAGGATCAATGAGACCCGACCAGTATTTTATATTTGGCCTCAGGTTTGTGTTCTATTTGGGCTACACCCTGCTGTGTCCAGGAACATGGCAAATGAGTCAGTCTGCAAAGGCTTTTACTTCTCAGAGCTGGATAAGTAGCACAATATCCCTATATCGGGCCTGATTCGGTGTCGTAAGGTTCTGCGGCCAGTCGCTGGCTGCACTGTGCTCACTTTCATGTGCTTATGCGAAAATCGGGCAAACTAAGGGCCTGATTCAGAGCCACTCGTAAGCGACAGCTCGTTCGCTCCGAGCGATGTTTGCCCAACTGCGCATGCGTACGGATCGTTATACGCATGCGCGAACCAGTCAGTGCGGTTGAAATTCATGTGCTCGCAAAATAGCGAATGCCTGCTAACTTGAGTGACAGAATGAGGCGTATGTGGGTGGTAACAGGGGAAGGTGCTTGAAAACGGGGAGTGGAGATCCGATCGCAGGTGTGCTTAAAGGTCAAAACGGGCGTTTTATGGGTGTGCATATTTAAAACAGCAGCGTCATTGACCACGTCACTGGGTTTTTTTTAAGCCAGAACTGCTCGCAAAATTGTGGTAGCAAAAACCAACCACAAGAATAGCGAGCAGTTCATACCCTGTTCGATGTACTCAATTAATCTAATAAATAGCGGACATGACGTAGGATGCGAGCGGCCAGGGGGCGTAGTTTCCCAAAAAACGACCACAAGTTTTGTACGCTCGTTCAGACCTAGAGGTGTGAACAGACCGCAAACAGCGAACGGTTCATTTGAATAGCCACCCCTATTTTCAGGACGAGCGAGCGCTAATTGCGTCCGGCTCTGAATCAGGCCCTAAGGTCCTGATTCACTACTGATCGCTATTCTAGTGCTTATACGCACGCAACAACAATAAAAATGTCAGGCGCTAGCCCTCCAACCAATTGAGTGAGGAAAAAAAAAATATTGTTTTCTTATAGAGAATTTTAGATCAGTGGACTAGTGTCCAATATCCAATGACAGCAGCCCCTGCATTCAATGTGGAGAAACTGGATCTCCAATGATATAACATACAAAGCTAAAATTATGTAGGAGGCGCTAGTCAGTTAAACAATTTTTATTCACAAAAACACAAATATAATATCCTAAGCAAAAAATTTAGAAGATCTTTTTAAAAAAAACATTAAAAAAATCACAGATAGTATCACATATATATATACGGTATATGCTTAAAAGGTTAAACATCCAGGGTAAATAGCCCCAGCCTTATATTTAGTAAAACACAAGAAATGATCTGTATGCCCTATCTTAAGCAGCATTTAAAAACATTACCAGGCTTTAAAAATGGCAACTTATTGCAATGATGTTTCTCCTTGTATCCATAAAAAACAGACACTTCATAATAAATGTAACAACTTCTTTGTATGGGGAAATCTTCTCCAGTAAGTACAGTATGTCATTATTTGAACAGCTTGTTCCTCTGTATAGGTAGTATATTCCACCTTTATAACATGGACAATCCACTGGAACAGACATATAATTGAAAGTATAAGATGACAGCTCCTAAATCTCAGTAAGAGATAGTAAAATCCTTTCCAGCCGGATAATATTCCACTAAAGACAGTTCAAATCCGATTACTTATATAACTGCATAGTCCAGAACCTTTTGCGTAAGATGTATACATGCAAAGAAACCAAAAATATATCACTGTGGATCATTACTTTGTATTGTGGCAGGGAGGGAAAGAATGGAATAGAGGTTGGCTAGTACTATTGTAGCATGCAGGCATCTAACCACATAATCATTTTTTATGTTCTTATATGCACGCAACCGCGTTGCTAATAATAGCAGTGATATTTTAATGTTTGCATTCACATTGCGATCGCAGCCTGACATAAGGACGCCCACTTCGCCTTTCGTATACCTGACCGACATAGTGAAACAATCGGTAACATCGGACAGTTAGAGAAGCTTAGACCTTACTCAGGATTTGTTTACTTAAGCGCACGCTATGACGCTTCAGGCGGCATCTGGCATTGAAGTGGATAATTTATGCACGCCCCTGCAACGTTGTTGAACTGCACTGGCACGCCTGCGTTCGCCCGACCAAGTCCCCCCCCCTCTCCGTCACCACCCAAAAACAGCACTTCCTGTCAATCATTCTGCCCTGGGTCAGCGTAATCACTGCGTTCTCAATTCCTAACGCAGCGCCTAGCTCGCGCACTGCGACGCACATGCATGCGCAGTGCGAATTAATCAACCGATTGCGTGCGTATAAGCAACTGCGTTCCTTGCTGAATCAGGCCCTACGTGCCTAATTCATCGATGTATGCACACCCGATGATTTACGTAGATCTCCGGTTGATGAAGTGTGCATAGGTAGGAACCATACTTCGCATGTACAGATCGTGTCCTGCGTCGTCGGATGGGGGTTACTCAGATGACCAATAATCACGCCGATGCTCCAATGGCTGTGTCCTCAGAGACATGCAGCAGATCACAGAAGCCTGCAGTGGGTGACTTTCTACTACAGATACCTCCAGCTGCTTTGACATATTTTAGCAGAGCTGATGCGTTCTAAAAGGCTGTGCAATACTGTCCATCTCTGCACCAGGCACGAAATCTGTGCGTCTGAAAGTGCAAGCCTATCTCGCCCACAGGTCTGCCATCCGCAGTGCCAACACCATCATTAGTATCGACACTTGCACCGGCCAGAGGCTAGATGCAAGAGATCCATCAGACAGACCCATACTCTAAGGCCTTGGATCTCCAGGTGTTGGCCGAGCGGACCCACGCCGACACCGTCTTGTTTTTCCACTCAGACCACACACCTAGAAACGCTGACAATGCTCAGCCACTCCCACTCATGCTCCAGACAGGCACCCTGCAGTGTGTGCAGGTGATGTGGAGGGTCCTCTGTGTGATATAATGACGTCAGGTGCTACAGGGACAGCACAGGGTGCATTTTAGCATTTAAGCCCCGGCATGAAGTAAGGTTTTCTGGGTGGCAACCTCCATGGGGATTATGGGGTCTACTTACTAAGCAGTGTTAGGAGACAGAGTGAAAACTGATAAGAAAGTGATAAGGTGTCAGCCAATCAGCTCCCAACTGTTATTTTTCAAACACAGCCTGTGAGATGACAGTTGGGAGCTGATTGGCTGGAACCTTATCACTTTCTTATCACTTTTCACTCTGTCTCCTAACACTGCTTAGTAAATAGACCCCTATATCACCACCCTTGGGAATGCCCCATTGCCTACGAGTATGATACTTCATGAGAATGTACCACCCATCTGGTGGGATGCACAACCACCTGGGGGCAGGTACCCACAGCGCACAGCGAGTACGAAGTTCTGCTTAGTTCTGTGAGCGGCTGAATAACCACAGTACCATATGCTGCTTTGAATTGTATCTATTTTAAGATGAAGTTGTGCGCACTTGCCCAGAGTTTGCATCACTTTAGTAAACTCCAGTGAATTTTTCTGGCTCGTTGCAAGGGGGGGATTTGCCTAAAGTAATATATAGTGAAAGCTACTTTCTGTGACTCATCCATCTATGTAACTGATTCAGCCGCTCGGGCATGCAGGCGGAACATTTTGATTGTCTCAGAGGTTTCATGTCAACAGTATCAAAAATAAACTGATTATTATAGTACATCTACTAATGATGCGCTCCCTATCTGCCCGGCCGCTCTCCGCAGATCCCCCAGCCGCTCTCTGTCACATAACAGTTGCACATTATCTAGATTACACACATGGAAAGTCTGCTCTAAACAAAGTCACGGAAAGTACTGAGATTTTGTCAGGATTTGCAGAACTGAAACAATATAAATAGTTTTTTCTTCATAAGTCCTCAATATTGTTTTATGACTTTTTAAATGGGTAGCACTGTGCAACCCCTCTCTCGCTGTAAATGATGGTTCATTCTGGATAGGATAGGTTTATTTTGCCAAGCACCCAGATGATTATTAGGATGTACAGGAGTGGGATTTTTCCATGAACGATATATAATGATCGGCTAAGGTCTGTCCCGCCTGCAGCATGCACAGTGGGAGCCAGGGCACGTACCGCAGGCAAGCGGCCCCTTTTCCCACCGTCTCCCACTGAAGCAATGGGACAGATCTGTTGGCGGTGGGTAGATAGCGGGACGGAGCAGGGAGAGGGCGGTATGGAGGAAGCTGTGGGCAGACCAAGGTTTTCCAGCATATGCTGGTTCCCTTTACATTATATACATAAAGAGGTGGAGAAATGTGTTGGCGCCCTTCAATGAACAAAATAACCCATATTTTTCTATGAAATAACCTAAAACTGACAAGAGTAATTGGCTTCCATCATTGTTTATTCCATATATAATAGGAATCTGACTTTGTGTTTGTTTTTTGATTCAACAGAATATAATAAATAATAATACAAATAAAAATGGCATGGACAAAAAATGACGGGACCCTTATCCTAATATTTTGTTGCACAACCTTTAGAGGTCATCAAGTGATTTCTGTAGCTCTCAGTGAGGATTCTGCACCTGCCAACAGGTAGCTAGTCCCACTCTTCCTGAGCAAACTGCTCCAGCTGTCTCAGGTGTGACGGGCCGCCTGCTCCAGACTGTATGGCTCAGCTCTTTCCAGAGACGTTCCATAGGATTCACATTAGGGCTCATAGAGGCCACTTTAGATTAGTCCAAGGTTTTGTTTTTATCCATTATTGGGAGCTTTTAGCTGCGTGTTTTGGGTCATTATCCTGTTGAAGGACCCAGGAACTGTGACTGAGCTGACACTGGGCCTGATTCAGGTATATCGTATATCAGCTGCGATTTTATATGCTAAGGCCGAGCTATTGTTTTGCAAAATAGCACCCTCCCCCAACAGCACTGAGACGCCCACTGGCGCCATCACAAACAGCAGCGCAACTGCGTACACATTCGCAGCACAGACGCAGGTCGCCGATAATAGACCATGTGATTAACCCTATAGTCATGCAGCATGGACGCCTGGACTGGGAGACTGGAGCCATCTTATGTACGTAGGGAATTGCAGATGCCTGCAGGGACCCGCCTCCAACCCACCTACATTTAGCAGAACACTCCCCCGTTTCCTCCCCCAAACAGCACCTTTCTGTCAATCACGCTGCGATCCTTAAAAGTATGTAAGTATGCGTGCGGGATCGCAGAGGGGGCTTGGCATATGCGCATTTCGATGTGTGCATGGTTCACCGATAATCACTCAACTGCGTAACAATTGGAACAGTGCACATCTGTGAATGAGGCCCACGGGGCAGTGTGTTTTGCCCCAGAATGCCTTGTCTGGAGATTTCATTGTGCCCTGCACAGATTCAGGGCACCACATGCCAGTCTCGGCACAGTAGGTATGGTGTTTTCTTTGAAAGCTTCATCTTTTCATCTGTGAACATAGAGCTGATGTGACTTGCCATAAAGCTCCAGCTTTGACCCATCTGTCCAAAAGACAATCTCCCAGAAGCATTGTGGCGTATCAGTATGCATTCTAGCAAGTACCAGTCTGTCTTTATGTTGTTTTTTCAAAAGTGGGGTCCTCCGAGGTCTCCTTCCATGGAGCCCACTGTGGCTCATAACACATCAGACAGTGTGATCAGACACTGATGTACCTTGGCCTTGGAGTTCAGCTTGCATCTCTTCAAAAGGTGCCAAGGAATACTTACAAAGGGGCAGGGGCGTATCTTCCTATTGGCCAGGATGGCACTTGCCAAGGGCACCAGCCGAGGAGGGGGGGGGGGAGGGGGTCAACAGACGCCTCCCATTGGTGTCACCTGCAGCCAGTTCTGACTGTCAAATGTCTGTGCTACTGATGATCTCTCAGTCGGAAGCATTAGCACTGGACAACGAGAGAGGGAATGGGGGATGATTGCCACCCATACAGCCAGGGTGCAGGGTGTGTGGTGCAGGGGTCCAGGGGGCATCCACACCACACACCCTGCACCCATATTTTCTAATACCTCTCCGAGGTCCCATGTCGGGTGTCTCAACCCTGCACAAAATGCCGGAAAATGGCCGCCGCTGCCATTTTCCCGGTGTTTTGCGCATGAGCAATGAGGAAATTTCCCATTTCCCCAGCGACTTACGCATGCGCAGTAGACTCTGGGCGCTAGTCTGTGCCCAGAATCTACTGATGCTGCGGCCACTGGTGTTCAGCCTTCAGTCTGCTGGCGGCCGTCGGGGAGATAGGAGGGTGCCCCGGACAGGGAATGCACACGGACCTCTTAATACGCCCATGCATACAGTCATCACGATGTCTGATTTTTATCTGCGTGAATCAGATCGCCCCCCCTCCTCCCTCCCCTCCCTGGCACCAAAGTGCAAGGCAAAACCGGCAAGCACCTGCAGGCTCACCGAATGCAAGTTCTAGCCCAGTGAGAACTCTGTAGAGCAGAAAATCTGGTACAAAGCGCACAAGCAACAGACGGTAACCGGATGAACCATTCTCTTCCATATTTTTTTTTTTGTCAAACAGAAAGAAAGTCTGGCACCAACCTACAGGACTGCACATGATGGTGAGGGGGACGGTCGTCAATCCCTTACTTTGCCAGGGGCACTCGGACCCCAAGAATCACCCCTGCTAAGGGGCCCCAACAAATCTACCCAGGCCATTTTACAATATATTTGAGAGAATAAGCAATTTATCGATACTCACAGTTTCTTTGCGTTATTCTATGACATACCATAGACTTATATTGGAGACAAAAGACAATGGGCCCCGATTCATCATGGATCCCAATTGCAACCGCGTATTTAGGTCGGTCAATGGTGCGTACTGCGCATGAGAATGCACCGTAGTGCGCATGCGCAAGTTAGCATTACGATTGTTCATACAGATACAAAGCCATCTCAGACAGAGGGACGGGACGTCAGCGTTTGGGGGTGGTGATGAGGGGGTTGGTCAGAGAAACACAGGTGTTGCATGGGCGTGCATAAATTAGTCACTGTTGCGGCATACGCAGCTTGTGTACTCACTGCATATGACGAGGTTGGCAATTTCTGAGTAAGGTCAAACCTGTTGTAATTGTGCGTGAGGGGCTGATGTTACTCGATGTTCCCGATGTATACGCAGGACTGCAAGGTATTACGGATGTGCGATAGCGGTGGTGCGCTTCTCTATGCTGGCTTTGGGGGTCTCTATACTAGCTTAGCGATTGCAGTCATTAGCATATTTTTGCAGCAGACCTGTATGCGTAATCGCAGTTGCGATCGCAATAGCCATTCGTAATGAATCAGGCCCACTGTCATCACTTTGCAGGAGGAATAAAGCATGGTTACAGGATGCACTTGTATAGCCAACATTTCCATGCTCTTTATCTACATGCACTTCCCCTCCATTTCCCCTTCCTATAGCGATCCCCCCAAGGTTCTCTCCTCGGCCCCCTTCTCTTCTCCCGCTATAGGTCTCTCCCCTGTGAGCTCATCAGATCCTTTGGACTTCACTATCAGGTCTATGGCTGGAAATACCCAAATTTACAGTACCTCCCTCCCCTGGACCTCTCTCCCTCTGTCCTCTCCTGTCAGCTCCTGGATGACTCAGTGAAACTTAGGGCAAAATTTACTAAGTGGTGGATTCTAAACCCCAGTGGTTTGGTGGCTGTTTGACAGCGGGTTCTCAACCCCGGGGATTTGGTGGCGGGTTCTATTCTGTTCTAAACACCGGGGGTTTGGTAGCAGTTTTGCAGCAGTTTCTAAATGACAGCCCTGTTCTATTCTATTCTAAAATGTGTTTTGACGGCGGTTTTGGCCTTAGTAAATCTGCAGATAGCAAAACCGCCGCCAAACCCCCAGGGTTTAGAACAGAATAGAACCCGCTGTCAAACCGCCGCTTAGTAAATTTTGACCTTAATATCTCAAAAATGTAACTTATCTTATTCCCAGCCAATGTCCCCTCTACTGCCGTCTCTCCCTCTGAAACAATGTACTCGACTGCTCCTTACCAAATTATTATTATTATTTATTTATATGGTGCCACGAGTGTTACACAGCACCAAACACAGGGCCTGATTCAGAGCCACTAGCAAAAAGAGAGCGCTCGCTCTGAATCAGGGTGGCCACTTTTTTTTTTTTTTAAACCGGCCTCCTGGCCGTGCGCACAGCTGTGGGTGACCACCCACAGCTTTTGCGAGCGGCCAGGTGATGGTCACGATGGTCGCGACCATCGCGCTTGTGACGAGACCCTTGTGGTAGGGTCTCGTTCCCGCAAGCCCCAGTGAGCTTCTGGCTCTAATAGAGCCAGAAGCTCACTACTGACATCAGTAGGGCGTCCCCCAAGCGGCAGGCGTTCCTTCGGGAACGCCTCCGTTTGGCCAGCCACCCCCCCCCCCCCGACCCGCCTACCAAACGGGGCGAGCTGTCGATCAACATCGACAGCCGCCCCTTTTGGATGTGAGCGCTGCAGCGAGTGATTTCTGGCTCGCTCCTGGGCTCACGCGTGCGCACTGCCCGGCCATCGACCCGCTTGCGAGCGGGTCTGAATCAGGCCCACAATACATAGACAAATAAATGAACAAGCGACGTACAATACAATACAATGCAGGACAAGGTTTATATACATTGCTGCCTGCATTAGTGATCATAACACTCAAAGCAGCAACAAGGCGTAATTAGCCAGGTGTTAAGTGCCCGAGTGAGGAGATGACAGCACAAGAGGGTAGAGGGCCCTGCTCATGAGAGCTTACATTCTAAAGCCCAAATGTACTGATTCAAGCGGGACAGTTCCAATCTGAATGCTCTTTCCATACTTTCCTGATTGGAACAGCTTTGTCCAGATGGGGCTAGAATGTTGTGAGGTATGTCCACTCACAGCCGTGAATGGATGTCGTGTGTGCCCACCTTGCTTTTAGGGCAGGGGAATGGTAAGAGAAGGAGGTGCAACACGTTGGAAGAGCACTACATGCCCCTGTGATTCGTGGGCATAAACTTGGGAGGTAAGTTGTTCCCTTACCGAAGAGCAACAAAAATGGTTTTACGTGACAATAGAATTCTGTAAAGTGGAAGTTTCCCTTTGAGGTGTCAGAGTCTGGAGTGAGGTTGCTCTGCTGTCTATAATGTGCTGCAAATTTGACTGGCAATTGATTGATTGGCAATTGTGGCAGCAAGCTGTCTTCAGCTCCTGATCATACCAGTATAATACACCAAGCAATTCAGTATGCCTCTGTGCTCATCCAGAGGATACCTACCCCACCCACCACAATTATTTCCTATTTACTGCATAGTATGTACTACAGAACTAATATTGTCCTATATAAGAGTAATTCTTTCAGTCATCCACTACAGACTTCTCTGGGTATTACATGGAAGTGTCTACAGTCGACGGTACTACTATTACTATATTAAAAGAAAATCCTTTCAATAAAGACCCCCCACCCTGCATACCTGTCAACATGTGAGAGGAGAAACGGAGCGTCATGTTGCGAATGTGAACGCAAGTTACGGTTCCTTACCATGTCACCCTGATAGTCAGCCCCGCTCTTCCTGTGCTGCCCCCCAACCTCTATCTTCAGTGTTTGGATGCCGCATCCATTCAGTGCTGCTCTGCAGAGCCGCTGTGAGCGAGAGCTCAAACAGATGCTCTGCATTACAGAGTCATGGCTCGGTGCGACTAGTAGGGCTGTTTGACGCGCAGAGTAGTAAGATGTATGTGGACACATCTGTAGATTTGTTTATTGTGTAACTTTACTGTGTAGGTACATTTATACCAAGTTCCATATGGGCCTGATTTAGAGGCGCACGCTATGTCGATGCCACACATAAGCATCCAATGATTTCAGTCTGCACAGGCGTCTAGATAGTCATCACTGAAAGAATTAAACGGATGTGGATGCAGAGGTAGGTAATTTCAGTGGGCATTTTTGGGTGGCAACAGGGGGGGTGAAATTTTCAGGTGGAGGCGATTGCTGAGCTGGAACCCTCCAACTGGCCCTGGTAAGTAGTACCCCCCTCTTGGCGCCCTTGCTGTGTGGTGCCGATCGCAAGCCAATTGGAGCTCGCAGACCTGCAGACAATCAGCAGCGGCTACTGGTCCGCGAGCTCCTATTAGCTTATGACCGGCGCTAGATTAGAGTGATGGCAGCTCGGTGTCTCTCAAGGGCTGCAGGCAGATGTCTGTCAGGGCGGGTGTGTGGCTCCAAATCCACACTTGTGCATGCAGGGGCACAAAGGGACAAGGTGATAGACTGCTGGAGGGACACTGGGGTTGGCATAACATGTAAGGGGGCATTACTGTGTGTGGCATAATGTTATAAGGGGCATCACTGTGTATGGAATAATGTGTAAGGGGCATTACTGTGGCATAAGGGGTATCACTGTGTGTGGCATAATATGTTACAAGGGTTATTACTGTGTGGCATAATGTGTAAGGGGAATTACTGTGGCATAACATGTTGTAAGGGGTATCACCATGTAACGAAACAGTACTTAGCGCCCAGGTGTGAGAACTGGATTGCCTGCAATTACACCTGTTGTTACCACCATTGTATTACTACTGTTGCGGTTACCAATAAACCCAGTATCCTGGGTAAAGACATCTGTGTGACCTAACATCCACTTTCACATCTGCTGTCACCTTATTGGTGTCACCACAAGGTTCCACCAATAGGTCATGCCAATAAGTATTACAGTTATAGATATTCTCTACAAGATGATGATGTAGAAATGAAAGTGTGGAAAATGACAGGTCAACGTGAAATACCGATGGCTGCTTCTCTTCTCTTCATGGCAACACACACAACTAACCACTAGGTGGCAGCATTGTATAAAACAAATTCTGGGAGATTTTTTTGGCTTTGTTGAACACAAGTCATCTGGTATATTCTGCTGGTCTTTTATTGCAAGTAATTATCAAAGTGAATTATGACCAATCATTCACAGAATGGAATATTGTTCAGCACTTATTGATGTCATGAGAACAATTTTCCTGTATTGTAAAGCATTTTCTTTGAAGAGCAGTTCCCGTATTTTCTAAAAGAATTTGTGGAACTAAACTGTAAGCAATGATTAAATTCATGAGGAAGATAGAATAATGTGTGCGCTATTTTAAAGAAACAGTGTACATGTATTCAGGGCCGTAACTAGGGGTGGGCGACCAACGCCGCCGCAGAGAGCGCAAGGCTCTGAGGACGGCACCGTCGCTGCCCCATGACCCGCAGCCAGTAATGCTGTGGCAGTGCCACCGGTAGCATCTTTTGGACGTTACAGACAGACACCTTGCTGTGTATACAGCTGCACAGAGCATCTTCTATAAGCTCTGTGCATTGCTGCACTTCCGGGCAGGGGCATGAGGGTGGTGGAGGAAGAGGACACTCTTTACCCTGGCCCGTTGGGTGGGCCCGGTTCCTGGATGCAGCATTTCAGGCAGGGAGAGAGAAGAGACTGCTGTGGCTAGGGAGATAGGCTGCAGCAGCAGTCAGTCCTCTCTCTCCCTACGTGATGTGTGTGGTGGGGGGGGCGAGAGCGATCGAACTCACCCAACACCACCACCAAATCTAACACTGGTGGTGCTCCTGTGCACACATAGGCCTTGATTCAAACCCACTCGCAAGCCGGTCGATGGTGGGGCACTGCGCACGCAAGCCCCGGAGCAAGCGAAAAATTCACTTGCTCCGGGGTTCACTACAAACAGGGCGGCTGTCGATGTTGATCGACAGCTCGCCCCGTTTTGTAGGCGGGGAGGGGGAGTGGCTGGACAAACGGAGGCCGTTTGTGGGCGGCCCTACTGACATCACTCACTGGGGCTTGCGGAAGACGAGTCCCTACCACAAGGGTCTCATCGCAAGCCTGATGGACGCGACCATCGGGACCATCACCTGGCCGCTCGCAAAAGCTGTGGGTGGTCACCCACAGCTTAGCGAGCGGCCAGGAGGCTGCATGTTTTAAAAATTTTGACTAGTTAATTTAATTTTTATTTTGTTTTAAAAAGACAGCAGACCAATACATATAAAGCTGTAAACTGATCCGTGAGATGTGACTGTTTATTTATTACCGTTACGCAGTCATTCTGATCAGTCCCTGCTTCAGTGGAGCTTACAGTCTATGGGCCTGATTCAGCATTTCACGGTTATCGGGAATCTGCGTGTGCGCAGAACAGGTCCTGCGTGATCGCATGGAGCCCCTGCTATGACTGCTATGGCGGGGGCGGGACAGCCATCATTCCTGGGAAATGGGGGCGTATTGCCCCCGTTTTCCTGGAGTGGCAAGGCCAATATCTGCATCTACAGACACAGTTTTCTGGCCTCGCAAGCTGGCGTCGTTCACAGCGATTATCCCAAACAGCAATGTTGGTCGCAGTGCTGGGATCGCAAATGCAGCAGGGGTGTCATACAGGGGGTGTCATACAGGGGGTGTCAGTCACCTCCTGCTGCATTTGCAAAGCTGCTTGTGTGCGACACTGAAATTCCTTCCTCTACCGAATCAGCCCCTAAATTCCCTAACACACAAACAAATGCACACACTATGGGGCAAATTTGGTCACAATCCAACTTATCTACTATGATGTCTTTGAAGTTTGTGAGAAAGCCAGAGCACCTGGAGGAAACCTACATAAACAGGGAGAATATACAAACTTTAGGGGTTAGGGTTAAGCTAGGTTTAGGCACTTGGGGGAGGGTTAGGTTTAGGCACTGGGGTGGTTAGGGTTAGGCTAGGTTTAGGCACTTGGGGGAGGGTTAGGTTTAGGAACTGCGGGGTTAGGGTTAGTCTAGATTTAGACACTTGGGGGAGGGTTAGGCACTGGGGAGGTTAGGGTTAGGCTAGGATTAGGCATTTGGGGGAGGGTTAGGTTTAGACACTTGGGGAAGGGTTAGGTTTAGGCACTGGGGGGGTTAGGGTTAGGCTAGGTTTAGGCACTGGGGTGTTAGGGTTAGGCACTGGGGGGGTTAGGGTTAGGCTAGATTTAGGCACTTGGGGGAGGGTTAGGTTTAGGCACTGGGGGGTTAGGGTTAGGCTAGATTTAGGCACTTAGGGGGAGGATTAGGTTTAGGCACTGAGGGGGTTAGGGTTAGGCTAGATTTAGGCACTTGGGGGAGGATTAGGTTTAGGCACTGAGGGGGTTAGGGATAGGCTAGATTTAAGCACTTGGGGGAGGGTTAAGTTTAGGCACTGGGGGGTTAGGCTAGATTTAGGCACTTGGGAGAGGGTTAGGTTTAGGCACTGGAGGGGTTAGAGTTTGACTAGGTTTAGGTACTTGGGGGGGTCAGGTTTAGGCACTGGGGTGGTTATGGTTAGGCTAGGTTTAGGTACTTGGGGGGGTTAGGGTTAGGCTAGATTTAGGCACTTGGGGGAGAGTTAGGCTTACGCACTGGAGGTTAGGGTTAGGCTAGGTTTAGGCACTGGGGGGGTTAGGGTTAGGCTAGATTTAGGCACTTGGGGGAGAGTTAGGTTTAGGCACTGGGGGGGTTAGGGTTAGGCTAGATTTAGGTACTTGGGGGAGGGTTAGGTTTAGGCACTGGGGAGGTGTTAGGGTTAGGTTTAGGCACTTGGGAGAGGGTTGGGGTTAAAAAAATTTTTTTTTTTAAATAAATTTTTTATCGACCATTTGAAAATATCGACCTTCTGCACTGTGGACCATTTGACAGTTGACCTTTTATACTTGTCGACCGATTGCATGTCAACCATCTGTTGTCAACCCAATGACTGTGGACCTCTACATTGTCGATCTTTTGTACCACACCCATATAATCCTGGTGATAATTTAGATATCAGTGTAATTAGTTCCTTGTCTTCAATGCAGCTGATGCCATGGGGTTCTGCAAGTGCCTCTTATCTTCTGGCATGAAATCTATGGCATTCTCCAGGTACCTTCCATATTTTTGATTTTAAGATTGGTTTAAGATGCAGTGTTAATTTGACGCCAAGAAATAGAATTTATATTACGTGTTGGTAACCCGCCTTTTGTCTTTGGTGCTGAGAATGCAATGACCGCTGTCCTAGGTGTTCTGCCCATATAACTTCCTTCTGTCATAGTCAGCTGCCAGGAAGCTGGCTAAGAGTGTGGAAAGTGTGTTCACTTTTATAATCTTTGATTGGTCAGTCTGTGAACTGTGGGCCTGATTCAGAGCCGGACGCTCTGAAAGAGCGCTCGCTCTGAATCAGGGCGTTGGTTTTTTTTTGGTGCGGCCTCCTGGCCGCTCGCTTAGCTGTGGGTGACCACCCACAGCTATTGCGAGCGGCTAGGTGATGGTCGCGATGGTCTTGACCATCGCAACCATCAGGGCTTGCGACGAGACCCTTGCGGTAGGGTCTCGTTCCCGCAAGCCCCAGTGAGCTTCTTTCTCTTAATAGAGCTGGAAGCTCACCACTGACATCACTCGTGTTGTCAGTGGGGCCGCCCCCAAACAGCAGGCGTTCCGTCGGGACCGCCTCCGTTTGGCCAGCCACCCCCCCTGCCCGCCTCCAAAACGGTGCGAGCTGTCGATCAAAATCGACAGCCGCCCCCTTTTGGTGCGAGACCCGGAGCGACGGAGCGCCCGTCACTAGCCGGGTTTCGCACATGCGCATGTTGGAGCTGGCTCCGGCGTGCGCATGCACAGTGGCCAAACATTGACCCGCTCGCGAGCGCTTAGCGTTTGCGAGCGGGTCTGAATCAGGCCCTGTGTCCAATACACAAAGTCCTTGAGTCGTCTAGAGAGGGGTTGTGACGGATTTGTATATGAGAGGTTAAGGGGCCCATTTATCAATGAGTTTTATAATAGTAGTGCTCCAGCCAATCAGCTCCTAACTGTCACCTGTTTGAAAAATGACAGTTGGGAGCTGATTGGCTGGAGCACCATTTATCATACACATCTAGTTTTAAAACTCGTTGCGTATGATAAAACTCGTTCATAAATAAGGCCCTAAATATCAGTCATTGATATATGTAAAATATGTGATTGGCCATAAGATATAAAAGTTTGTTTTAAGTTGGTTTATTTAAAATAATAGTGATGCTTTTAACTTGGGTTGACTTTCTTGAAACTGCAACAATTCTCCAATGATTCCAATTCTTTCTGTCAGTTGAGAAGTTAAATATGTGCTCCAGTAATGTCTACAGTATATACTGTATGGTCTTTTATTAGAGATATATTGTAGCCATGACATTGTGATGGCGACGTTGTGTTTGTGACTTTGTGGTGAAGATAATGTGACAAGTTTTGTGATGATGGTGTTGTGGTGATGACTGTGACAATGACAATCTGATGTTGACATTCTGGGCCTGATTCAGAGCCGGACGCTATTTGCGCTCGCTCGTCCAGAAAAAGGGACTGGCTATTTAAATTGACCGTTCGCTCTTTGCGGTCTGTTGACGCCTCTATGTCTGAACGAGCCAACAAAACATGCGGACGTTTTTTTATAAAAAGCGCCCCCTGGCCGCTCGCATCATACGTCATCTCCGCTATTTATTAGATTAATCGAGTACATCGAAAGGCGAATGAACTGCTCGCTATTCTTGTGGTTGCATTTTCCTACCGCAATCATGCGGGCAGTTCTGGCTAAAAGACACCCAACTGACGTGGTCGATGACGCTGCTTTGTTAATTATGCACACCCTTAAAACGCCCGTTTTGACCTTTTGGCACGCCTGCGTTCGGATCTCCACTCCCCGTTTTCAAGCACCTTCCCCTGTTACCACCCACAAACGCCTCATCCTGTCACTCAAATTAGCAGGCATTCGCTATTTTGCGAGCACACGAATTTCGACCGCACTGACTGGTTCGCGCATGCGTACTAAGACCCATACGCATGCGCAGATGTACGAACATCGCTCGGAGCGAACGAGCGGCCGCTTACGAGCGGCTCTGAATCAGGCCCTCTGTCCACACACATTGCAATTATTCCAAGTGTCCGAGAACAACCATCATATCTGGACCACACTAATTACATCTCTACCAGTCCAAGACGATGGTCTGACTTTTACGCTGATCACATGCTGCAATATTGGGCAGTTGGTCAGATATCGATACGTGTGTGACCTAAGGGCCTGACTCAGAGCCGCTGGTAAGCGGCCGCTCGTTCGTTATGAGCGATGTTTGCCCAACTGCGCATGCGTACGGATCGTAATACGCATGCGCGAACCAGTCAGTGCGGCCGAAAATCATTTGCTCGCTAAATAGTGAATGCCTGCTAATATGAGTGACAGGAGGAGGCGTATGTGGGTGGTAACAGGGGAAGGTGCTTGAAAACGGGGAGTGGAGATCAGAATGCAGGCGTGCTTAAAGGTCAAAACGGGTGTTTTATGGGTGTGCATAATTAAAACAGCAGCGTCACTGACCACGTCACTGGGTTATTTTATAGTCAGAACTGCTCGCAAATTTGTGGTAGGAAAAACCAACCACAAGAATAGCGAGCAGTTCATACCCTGGTCGATGTACTCGATTAATCTAATGACGTAGGATGCGAGCGGCCAGGGGGCGTAGTTATCCAAAAAACGACCGCAAGTTTTGTTCGCTCGTTCAGACATAGAGGCGTGAACAGACCGCAAAGAGCGAACGGTTCATTTGAATAGCCACCCCTTTTTTTGGAACGAACGACCGCAAATAGCGACCGGCTCTGAATCAGGGCCTAAGATCTACCATGAAGCTCAATAACAATCCTATGACAATCAATAGCAGTATTAGTAAGTTGGAAGAGTAACTTCATACAGCATTGATAGGCCCTAGTGACCAGCAAGGGATCTGGCGTCTGGGCCCTGGCACCACAAGTGCTCGCTCCAAGCACAAGATCACTATAGGGGGTCAGTTACACTCTCTCTAGATGGAAAATGAAAGAGTATGCGGCAAACTGGGCCCCTCATAGCAGCCGCTTATTCCTGGGCGACTTCTGCCATCACTGCCTAATTTGTGCCTTAGTGCTCAGTGTCTCTGGGCTTTATTCAGAGGCGGCCGTACGGTCTACGAACGCATGGCCGCCTCGATGTTTGTCTAGTGCACATGCGCACGAGGGAGCCGGCTCCTTCGTGCGCATGCGTGAGACCCGCTACGACCGACAGCGCCGGTCGTAGTGGGTCTCTTTCCAAAGGGGGCGAGCTGTCGATGTTGATTGACAGCTCGCCCCGTTTGGAAGGCGGGCCAGGGGGGTGGCAGCCCAAACGGAGGCGTTCCCATGGGAACGCCTGTTTGGGGGAGGCCCCACTGACATCACTAGTGATTTCAGTGGAGAGCTTCCGGCTCTGACAGAGCCAGAAGCTCTCCGGGGCTTACGACAAGTGAGACCCTACCCTAGGGTCTCGTCGTAAGCCCCGATGGTCGCGCTGGTCAATGACCATCGCGACCATCACCCTAGCGGTCGTTAGACCTCTGGGTGTTAACCCACAGCCTAACGACCGAAACAGAGGCGGCCGGTCAGGATGCAAGTGGCCACCCATTTTCTGAGCGACCGCTTGCATCCTCCGACCGCCTCTGAATGAGGGCCTCTGTCCCTCTAAAATCTCACCTATGTTTATCTCTACTCTATGCTCTTTATTAAGGATGATCTAGGTTGTATATCAATACTAAACATAAAAACTACACATATTTGTACGAATCGGAATGCAATTATTATCCCGGCTGTCAGGACGCTTGTGCGCAGAATCCCGGCGCCATAATCCTGACACTCCTGACGTCAGAATCACAGTGCCGGTACCCCGACTGTAAGTATTGGGGTTAGGGGGAGCGTTAGGGGTTAGGATAGGGTTAGGCACTGTGTGGGGAGGGATAGGGTTAGGCACTAGGGGGAGGGATAGGGTTCACTGGCTGGGGAGGTTTAGGGTTAGGCACTGGGTGGGGAGGGATACGGTTAGGCACTAGGGGGAGCGATAGGGTTAGGCACTGGGTGGAGAGGGATAGGGTTAGGCACTAGGGGGAGGGATAGGGGGAGGCACTCGGTGGGGAGGGATAGGGTTAGACACTGGGTGGGGAGGGATAGGGTTAGGCACTAGGGGGAGGGATAGGGTTAGGCACTGGGTGGGGAGGGATAGGCACTAGGGGGAGGGATAGGGTTAGGCACTGTGTGGGGATAGGGTTATGCACTAGGGGGAGAGATAGGGTTAGGCACTTGGTGGGGAGGGATAGGGTTAGGCACTAGGGAGAGGGATAGGGTTAGGCACTGGGCGGGGAGGGATAGGGTTAGGCTGCGGGAGGAGGGGTTTAGGCTACGGGGGAAGGTTAGGTTTAGGCTGTAGACTGGGAGGGTTAGGGGAAGGGTAATATACTTACCTCCATTTGTGGGGATTGTGACCCAGTCGGGATGTCGTACCCAACCCGTATGAATCACTACATCTCACAAAACAGAACTTTAATATTTGCTTATTGAATCCCCCGTATGTTCTCACTTGCATAGCGTGCCACTGGAATTAGGGGCGAAGGTGGAGAGATTTAAAAAAAAAAAGAAGTAATTTCAGACCTAACGCATATATATATCCCATATATGTAGAAAAAGGTATCACAGTAGGTACTGTGTATATGATCATTTCTGATCGGTCATTTTAATGAATGACAATTAGGGTTAAAACTGGTAGCAGCATGTGTTCCTCCTTCCTGAGGCCGCAGGATGCGTCAGAGCAATTAACACCCCAGGCTGCTGTAACATGTGAGATACGCAGAAATCACACACAGTATATAAACCACACAACAGACCCACGGCGCTGCCCAGCAACAAGCTATAGCCTACATGACACTGTGATTTTCTTTTATAGAAAGTTGTGTATTCCTGGATTTCTTTATATTGGTTTAGTGTACTGTGGATATTACTGCAATTAGTAAATTACTTGGGTGTATTGGTCAAGTCTGATGTGTATTTTTAGTTTGTGGCAACTTGTTTCAGGTGTTAACCATCTTTCACCCACGTGCCAGCCCAGCGAACTCTCCCGATGGTGACTCACATTCTGATGAACAAGGAATTACTGGGATACATGTAACTTTTTACAATCTAATAGCTAAAATATTGGGCAGCATGGTTGGTGTAATGGTCAGCAATACTGTCTTACAGCACTGAGAACTTGGGTTGGATTCCCACCAAGGCCCTAACTGTGTGGAGTTTGTATATTCTTCCCGTGCTTGTGTGAGTTTCATTCAGGTACATCGGTTTCTTCCCTCCATCCAAAAATATACTGATGGGTTAATTGGCTCTCAACAAATATTAACCCTTTTGCGAGTGTGAGTGTGTGTGTACATGTGGTAGGGAATATATTTTGTATGCTCCAGGGACTGATGTGAATGAACAAATATTCTCTGTAAAGCGCTGCGGAATATGTGTGCGCTATATAAATAACTGGTAATAGATAATAAAATACCAATAGATTCAAAATGAAGATAATTGTACATGTACATATGTAACGGTTCCCACACTTTGTCTGAATTAAAAGATCATTGGAAAAGGAAACTTTATACTTCCCAATATTACAAAATGAACAGTTGGGAAAAAATACAGGACACCCAAAATCCATCCGCCCATGCCTTCACCATGCTATATACCTATACCCTCCGTCCTCCCTGTTCATGCCCTCATCACACCTTTACCATCAATGCACTCCACCTATACCCTCAGTCCTCCCTTCCCAAATCCTCACCACGTCTGTATACCTTCAGTGCACATCACCTATCTGTCCTCCCTGTCAATATTGTCATCACCTCATCCCTCTATGGAATGCCATGTATACCCTCGGTCATCCCTGCCCATACCCTCATCCCTCTTATACCTTTAATGAACACCACGTATACCCTCAAGCCCTTCTGGCCTATACTCTCGTCACCTCATTGTGCCCATAGCCTTAACGCACTCCACCTATACCTTCACTCCACCCTGAACTTTACCCTTAGTCCACTCTACTCTAAGCCTCAATCCATCCATAAATACCCTCAAATCACCCAACTCATACCTTAAATCCACCACACTCATATCCATAATCTACCCTGCCCATACTTTCACCATCTCTCTGCACTCTTAATGCACCCCAACCATGCCCTCAGTCCATCCCACGCTTAATTCACCCCTCCGATGCACCTCACCATACTCATACACTTTATTCACCTCATCCCTACGCTCAGTCCATTCCTGCAAATACCTACAATCCACCCCGCCAATACCCTGAAATGTGCCTTGTCTGTAGTGTCACCCTCTCACCAAGCCCTGGCGTCACTGCACCACACCCATAACCTCAGTCTGCCCCCACATACTCTTTATACAACCCACCCACATCACCAACTCCACCCATACCCTTAGTCCTCACCACCGAGACCCTGTGTCCATTCCTCCCTTACCATCAGTCAACCAAGCCCAAAGCATCAGTCTATTTCACCAATACCCCCAGTCTGCTAATCCTATATACTTAATCCATCCACCCACCATCAATCTGGCCTGCCCATACTCTCAATCCAATCCACCCATACACTCACCCTGACCATGTCCTCAATTCACGCTGCTCAGTACATCTTGCCCATATCATAATACACCCCCACTCATACCCTCACCACTTCCATGTGCCCATACCCTCAATGAAACCCACTTATGACCTCAGCCAATCCTCCTCATACCCTTAATCCACCCCATTCGTACCTTTCCACCTCTACCCTCATTCCTTCCCACTCATACCCTTAATCCCCCTTTTCTATACCCTCAGTCCTCCCTTTCATACCTCCATTCAGTCCTGCATATACCCTCAATACACTCCACCCATACCATCAGTACTGTATGCATGGATTGTGGTACAGAGAATGGGTAGAGTAGATTGATGGGCATATTTACTAAAGTGAGAGTATTTAGAAGTGGAGATGTTGCCCATAGCAACCAATCATATTCTACTTAACATTTAACCAGCACCTTTTAGAAGAAAATAGCCAGAATCGGATTGGTTGCTATGGGCAACAGCTCCCATTTCTAAAAACTCTCACTTTAGTAAATTTACCCCTGAGTGTATGGAGTGTGGTACACCTCAATCCATTCACCCACATTCTCAGTGTGCCACAATCCATACACTTCATCTACTCCATTCATACTCTCAATCCATCCTGCCCATGTCTACAGAGGCCCATACAAACACAGAAACACATTCACATAGTCTGTGATTTTCTTCCCCCAATTTAAAGATTCCCCAATCTGCGCCTACACATTGCAGATATTGTTCTGTGATTTGCAGATCATTTTCCGGAAAAAACTGATCTGCCAATCTTGAAAGGCTCCTCGGCAAATCAGCTGATTGTGGTTACCATACACTAGTAATCTACAGCAACGATTGGTCTGTGAAATACATCACGTTGAAGCCGATTTGGCGATTACAATCACTTTATGATCTCAATTGGGGAAGCACATACATTGGCGATTTATTGGGACAATCATCGCCAAATTGCCCCAACCGATCACAGATGTGTGGGGGCCTTTAGTTCAACACATTAACATAACACAATCCACCCCACCCACACATCACATCCACCCCACCCATATCTCAATCTATCCCACCCATTCTCCACCCATTCTCCATCCATCCTGCTCATCCTCTCAATCTAATCCACCCATAACCTTCATATTTACTTGAAATATGAAAATGGTCAACAAGTTGGACAATTATGCTTTATTTATTGCTCTTTATGTTTTCATTTATATTATGCTAAACCATTATCCCCTAATATGAAAATATTTGTATATGGTGACTGACACTTGTTTGGTCCATGTGGAAGGGAAAATCTCTTACTGACATGTTATGCTTTTTGCCAGCAAAAGTGTGAACAAGTTATTTGTATCTATATGGCATCACTATATGGACAGCACACTTGGTGTAGTGGTTAGTATTACTGCCTCACAACCCTGAGGTCATGAGTTCCAAACCAAGGGCCTGATTCAGCTTTGTTAATAGAGGGGCCTATTCACTAAAATAACATTTTTAAGGACATTTTCCTTACATAATGTTATTTTAGTATTCATGAAGCCACTTAGCACAGGAGATATCACTGATATCTCCTTGCTAAGTCCCCCTGCATTAATTTCCACACTCCCCATACATTAGTACATTAGTATTGGGATATGGAAATTATGGTATTCATCGAATTCCGAAAATTATGTATTTTCGGACTTTGATGGAGTTACTATCTGCCACTGTGAGGCGGCGAATAGCAGGACAGACTTACCTGATTCCAGCTGTGCAGGTCCCCCGGAGTCTTCCTCCGGCGCTCTGGTGCGTCCTCTGGCTCCGTCTGCAATGCTGATTTTTTTTTCTAAACTGCACTGTGTGCTGCTGGGAGACCACATGACAGACCAGCAGGACGGAGCCGGAGGCGTTGCAGCGGGCAGGTAAGTGCGGGACGGGGGAGGTGAGCGGAGGGAGGGGGGGGTTGGGGGGTTGCACACAAACTTACCGCAGGTGTAGGTAGTGCAGCACATGCGCTGGGTTTACGATTGTAACAGCACATGCGCAGCACGGATTCCAGCTGCGGTAAGTTAGAGCAGGCAGGGATAACTATTTCCCGAAAAGCTGTCATCGCAAAAAATTTTTAACTTTTCGGAATAGATAGTTATGGAGAGGAGGAATGATGAATTCCTCTGGTGATTAGGTAGAACTCCATGCGAGTTCTACCTAATTACCTCCCTCGATATTTTAGGTATGATGAATAGGCCCCAGAGTGAGATATCTCTCTCAACTGATCATCTAGGTGAAACCATGCTGCACTGCAGGGGGGGGGGGGGGGGGGCAGATTTAAAATGTGCAGAGAGATTTAGATTTGGGAGGAGTGTTTCCAAATTGACATCTAAATTGTAGAGTAATAATAAAGCTGTGCAATATTTGTGGGCTACATGCAAAAGCAGCCAGTATTTACCCCACATGTAAAAAATTAATTATGCATTTACACCCCTTGCATTGCAAAATGGTTTGTTCAGATTCACAGTTAAGTGAGAATTCTCACTCTATTCCCAAGTCTGAGTCAGGCCCCAAGGCCTTATCGATGTGAGGTTTGTATGTACTCTCCATGCTGGATACCCTGGACTTTGCAATATATGGATATTTCTAATGATGTAATAAATGTTTTGTCTCTTCGGATCTCCAAAAAAAGTGCTTTAAGTGTTTTATGCCAGCGCTGCACAAACAGCTCATGTTTTCAAGATGTCCTAGCTGGTGCACAGGTGTACTCATTACTAGCTGACAATTTTTAAAAGATACACAGGCGGTCTGGAAAACATGGACTGTTTTACTGTATACCACCTTATTTTGCTGGACTTTTCTCCATATGCGGTAGACCCTCCGTGACTTTTTTGTAATTTATTTCACCGATTTAAGGCCTTCAAATCTAAAAAAAAATAAATGTATTGTTCCCCCGGCCTTGCTAATTGTGCTACTGCCAGCGTCATGGCACGGATTATGTAGATGTATAAATGTACTTCTATATTGCATGTCATTTCCAGCAGTACGCACAGAATTGAATTGTTCCAAATAAAAGGCTCTGTCAGAATGAAGAAGGGCAGCCCCACTCTTGCGTCCCTGATTTAATGAATCTTCAGAGAGCTCGGACAGAAGTGTAATTTACCAAATCCAGTGTATTTCCACAGCCAATTAATTAGAAAGGCTTGTTGAGAGGCTGAGCCTAGTAAATCAGATTTGGGAGCATTGGATGTTATATTATCTAATTGTGCCATGAACTCACTCCTAAAATACATTTCCCTGGCTAAAAAGAAATGATCTGTATTTTGCAGAATGATTCTCTGCAACAGACCCCAACACAAACGCCCCTTCAGACACCAGACACTGCCTTCCTCAAACCGCTGTATTAGATAAAGCCAGCGAATACGTGGTACGCCCGTACCAGACAGCAAAGCTCTGATATCATTAGACATTGTCTCACAAAATTCATGTTTGTCTCTATCCTTTGGATGTGGAGGGGAAAAGCCTATGACCTTGTGGTTTCTAGGTGCTCTATGTACTAAGCCTTGGGGAGAGATAAGTACCAACCAATCAGCTCCTAACTGTCATTTTTTTTAAACAGAGCCTGTAGCGTGACAGATTAGTACCTGGTTGATTGGTACTTTATCTCAATCCATCTTATCGCTTAGGGCTTAGTACATAGATCCCTTGGTTAGAGTGCAACCATCGTCTACACCAGTGGTGTCAAACTCTGGCCCTTCAGCTTTTGTGGGACTACATATCCCAGCATGCCCTGCCACAGTTTTAGCATGCCCTAATAGCAAAACTGTGGCACTGCATGCTGGGATGTGTAGTTCCACTGCATCTGGAGGCAGTACCAGATTAAGGTCCACATGGGCCTGGAGCTGAAATTTATGAAGGGCCTATTGTGTGCTATCGCAGGAGGCATGACCAGCATGATGAGGGTGACCAGTGCTTTGGGGGTTTGGTCTAAACCCACACGCACATATAATATAATATATATATGCACGCGTGCACGCAAAAAAATAAACAGCTAAAGTATTTAACCACTTAATTGGCTAAAATTTTTAAAAAAATGTCCCCAAAATTGTAGATTTTTTTATTTATTATTAAATTATGTTTTGAAAAAGGTAGTTTTATAGATTAAGAAAAACCAAGGGCGGGATGTACTAACCTTGTGATGTACATCCCGCCAGTCACCGCAAAATGACTGATCACATATGTACTAACATATGTTATAAGTATCGCAAAGGACAGCTCTTGTGATAAGAGCTGTCCTTTGCGAATCAGCCGATGCCGGGTGAGGGGATCTTCGTCCCCTCCAGGCCTGGGAGCTTCCTGCTGGTGACCTGTGTAGGAAGTCCCGGCCTCCTCCTCCTCTTTCTTTCTGCACCCGGAAGATTAGGAGGAGAAGGAGGCAGAGGACCCAGGAGGAGCACGGGCCGGCAATCAGGAGACTGAGGTGAGTGGGGCCAGTGCTGGGCGACTGCGGGGCAGCGAAGCGTCGGGAGCATGTTGCGGTAAGAAGCCCATAGGCTTCTATAGGGTAATGCCAGGTTTTCTGGTGTTACCCTCCGCTCCGAAAATAGGGTGGCCGGGGCTTAGTACATATGAAAATGCGGTAAAAACCCAGAAAACAGGATTTTTACTTCATTTTTCCCTTAGTACATCCCGCCCAAAATAATTTAATCATTTATTGTAGGCGGAGGCAGGTCGAAAGAAGGGGGCGGGGTGAGAGGCGGGGATGGGGGTTGGCGGGTGGAGCTCTGTCAAAGTGGGGGGGGGGGCATGGCTGGACAGAGTGGAGACGGAATGGGGGGGGCAGAGATAAACACTGCATATATACACACAGTACACATACACCCACAGTATAACAGTGTATACAATATACATATATATTCCCAGTGTGTGTATGTATATATATATATATATATATATATATATATATATGCACACACACACACTGCCCGATCAATGTGGCCAGCAGTGATTGGGGGCGGCGCGGAGCCACGGCTGCTGGGAGATGCTGGGCTGCTTGGCCACTGTGGCCAGCAGTGATCGGGATAAATTGGGGGTGCAGAGGGGCCGGAAGATCCCTCTTAGATTGGCAGCTAACTTCCGGCAGCGCAGAGAAAGCATTTCTGACTGGTCGCATCAGATGCGACCATGACAAGGAAAGCCAAGCTCGGTGTGGCTGCATCTGATGTGACCACGCCAGGCAAGTGGTTAAAAAATTTTTTTTTTCAATTTTTAATAAATAAAAATAAATACAGCAATTTTTTTTTTTTTTTAAATGGAGAAAAAACCACAATGGCTTAATAACTGAAAATTGTGCTTACCTGGCGGTCGCTCCTCCGTTCAGTCTTCTCTTTTCTGATTGACTGCCAGCAGCCATTGGGTAAAGGGAGCAGAGGCACACATGGGGAGAGGCACATAGGGGAAAAGGGGACATGGGTATACTGTACATACAGTAGAGAGGAGACAGATGCACAGATATGAAGGAGGACAGAGGCATAGGGAAGAGGCAGTGAAAGATGGGAAAAGTACAGAAGCACATATAAGGAGGGGCAAAGGCAAAAATATGGAAGTCTGAGTGAGGCACGGAAATTGGTAGGCAGCAGAGGCACATATATGGGGAGGTGGCAGGGGTAGGAATGATAAACAGGACGACAGGACAGGAGAGAAGGGCTGAGGCACCTCTGTATATGGCAGCGCTGTCTCACCCACGTTGCCATCTTCTGTGCAGTGCACACACTATGCCCGTCCAATGGGAGCAGGAGAGGAGAGCTGGGGGTGGGGCATCTGTCGAGGCAGACAGAAGGCAAGCAAAGCTTATCCGCTGGGGGAACCTGAGAGGAGGACATGCATGTGACAGGGGGGCCCAACGCTACTTGCTTCCAATAATCTGGCAGATGCCACCGTTCCCTGTGAAGGAGGTGGGGAGTCGCGGCCCGCAGGAGGGGCGGGTCTTGCGATTGTGGGCGTGGCCTCAGAAGGCCACTGGCAGGCTGCTGCTGTAGCAGGAAAACATTTTCCTGTCTGCAGCAGCACAGCAGATGCTGTGGGCCTATTTTACTGGGCGGCCTGGAGCTGAAGCTCCACCCGCCCCATTGGTAATCCGGCCCTGTCTGGAGGGCCCGAGTTTGACACCACTGGTCTACACACATTATAATTTTTATTCTGTGGACTGAACATTGTTCACAATGAATGACACCTATCAAGTCATTAAAAAATAGCAGCATCACCAATGGATGAGAAACCAATGACCATTTTGGTCCAAAATCATCAAATTATACAATATATCAAAGTTCTAGGCCGGGGTGGAGGCCCCACAACATTGTACTTTTTCCTACTTGGGAACTCATACTGGAAAACGTGTTCCTCCATCTGACTTCTTGTTTCCTTATATACCCCTGTGAGCCCGCCACACAATTCCCTTTGTTACTGAGATAACCAAAGACTTAATTTACCGTCATAGCCTACCTCCCGCTTGGTGGGAGAATTCTGATTTGTGGGCCCTGAGTGGGGTGTGGACTATCAGGAATGTGTGCAGCTATGGAAAACTGGGTCACGGTTAGGTTAGCTTTTGGGCTCGGTTGGGTAAGTCATTAGCGCAGCTTCAGTGTCTTGTATATTTATGACCAAAAATGAGGATTTCATGCATCATTAAGACAAACAAAAAAAACCTCCCAAAACCTCTCTCCTACCCTCCAACATGTCCCCTTCCATCCGGTACAAAATGCTCTGCTCCTGGGCTTCCCACCTAATTAATGGTTGCAGACACCTGTGTTGAGCTTGTTAATAGATGAGGCAGGGGCATCACCACAGGTGGCTGCAATCATCAACTAAGAGAGAAATCCAGGAGCAGAGCCTTTTGTACCGGATGGAAGGGGTCATGTTGGAGAGTCTGCTCTCTGTCTCACCCTCTCCTGCCGGCCGTCGGCCTGTGACTGATGCCTCGCCCACCTCTCATGCCAGACCAAGACTCCAAAACTTCTCTCCTACTGCTCTCCACCTACAGAACGCCTTACCCCATCTGACAGGATTCACCCCCAATCTCATTCATTATAGTGTTCTCTCTAAACCAACCTCTTCACTATAACCTACTCCCTCTGCCTGTTCTACCAACTCCAGTACCATGTCCTCTGCATCCCTCCGGCTCTTATTGCATCGGCACTGACCTCTCCCCCACCCTAGACTTTAGGCCCTCACACAAGCAGGACGCTCTCTAGTCTCTGGCTCACGTTTGTTCTTCATCGTCCTTGAGATAAAATTGATCGAACTTCACCACTTTGAAGGCCACAAATACGTCCCTGCAACAAACGGCAACTGATATCGGTTTCCCTGATATTTGCGTCACTTTCTCTCTATATTTTTACTGCAATTTTCCACTTTTACAGAAGACTGCGTAAAATGTTAATGATAAATGATAATATTCTGGAATAAAACCCATTGGACTTTAACGTACAGTATATGGATATTGAAAGTCACTGTTCTGTGGCTAGTCTCCCATATGCCAACTGCTGACCGGTGCCTTATAGCCATGGGCCTGGACACCCAGTGACCCACATCAGGTTTCTTCTTTAAAATCCTTTAAATGGTACATTGCACATGTGGAGAAGATGACCCATTGCTGACATGACACAAAAGACAAAGGGCCTGATTCAGACCCGGTCGCAAGCGCCGAGTGCTCGCAACCGGGTCGATATTTGCCCACTGGGCATGCGCACGTTGGAGCCGGCTCCGACGTGTGCATGCGCGAGACCTGGCTAACGACGGCCGCTCCGTCGTTACGGGTCTCGCACCAAAGGGGGCGAGCTGTCGATGTTGATTGACAGCTCGCCCCGTTTGAAAGGTGGGCCGAGGGGGTGGCTGGCCAAACGGAGGCGTTCCCGACGGAACGCTTGCCGTTTGGGGGCGGCCCCACTGACATCAGCAATGATGTCAGTGGGGAGCTTCCTGCTCGATCAGAGCAGAAAGCTCCCTGGGGCTTGCGAGTGCCGACACCTAACCTTAGGGTCTCGTCGCAAGCCCCGATGGTCCTGGCCATCGCGACCATCACCCTGGTCGGTCGCTAAGCTGTGGGTGGTAACCCACAGCTTAGCTAGCGACCAGGAGGCCGCACTTCAAGATGCAAGCGGCCGCCCTCAATCAGAGCGACCGGGTCTGAATGAGACCCGAAGGCCACAAAAGCTGGACCGAATGGCTTTATGCCTCATAGGAGTGTATGCTAAGTATTACGGATGTGTGTAAGGTAAAGTGGGCGTCCTTATGTGAGGCTGCGTATGGCATTGCGATTGCAATCATTAGCATATCTTCGCAATGAGACTGCGTGCGGGATCGCATCAAGTCAATATAGTGATGACAATCAAGTCATTAAACAATTTGGTTTTGCGGAGCAAGATTGATATGATAATAAGCGAGAACGGGCTCATTTTCAGGATAATTCCTTGCCCTGTCCAGCCAGTCCCTAAAAGGACCTTCACCAGTTCATATCGGGCCTTACCCTATACCATTAATGACATGAAGCACTTCTACGTTAATGACTTAGCACTGTGATAATGTCTAGCTAGCTGCGGTGCTTATGTAACCAAAGTTCAGAACAGTAATTAGCTAATAAGCTACAGCTTTGGTGTGAGAGCTGTTATGTTACACCTCGTATTTACTGGGAAACAAGTTCCCCTTTTATTATTCATTGAGGAGCTGTAGTAAGAATACCCGACCTGTGGATTAATTCGTATTGATTATTACATGTGTTCTAACGATAGCTATACAGATCAGCTAGATATAAAGTACTTTTTATTTCAAATTTCAAAGTAAAGTAAATTCAAATAAATTCAGTGTAAACTATTACTAATAATAATAAATTGTGATACAACATTTAAAAGTTTGGGAAGCAGGAAAAATGGTTAAAATCAGAAAAGTAAAGGTGCATACACACGTAACGAATTTGTAACCAACGATTTTCTGTCAGATTTTCCCTTGAAAAAGTGAACGATTTTTTGAAGTGTAATGAACGATTTTTACAATAATGAATGAAAAATGTTCCTTCCCTTAATGAAAATCGGTACGTTGGACAGTCTGAAATGGACGATGAACGATAACTACAAACGGGAGCGCGCTTGAACGATTATCGTTCATCGTTATAACTCAGAAACTGAACGATTTTTTGAACGATTGAACGATGACGACGTCGTTAACGACAAGTCGTTCAAAAAATCGTTACGTGTGTATGCACCTTTAGATGTATAAACTATATTGAGAGTTTCTTATAAAGAGAACCATTTTACATTGCACTCTTCACGCACCACTGTGGCTGGAATCATTATAGAGTGCCCATGTCCACCACGTATTCTGCCAGTCTATATGTCACCGGTTTGGAAGAATGAATATAACAGGAGCTCTGATCATACTCAAACTCGCTTAAAGAATAAAACTTGGCTTAGGGGCCCATTTATCAATAAACACATTTGCAATGAGATCTGGGAGCGATATTAGCGCCCATGATCACATTGCCGGTAGCGATGATAGAACAGGAATGTATGAAATATCAATCACGCAGGGACAGACGGCGTATGAACTGCTCGCTATTCTTGTGGTTGGTTTTTCCTACCACAATCATGCGAGCAGTTCTGACTATAAAACAACCAAGTGACGTGGTCGATGACGCTGCTTTGTTAATTATGCACACCCATAAAACGCCCGCCTGCGTTAGGATCTCCACTCCCCGTTTTCAAGCACCTTCCCCTGTTACCACCCACAAACGCCTCCTCCTGTCACTCAAATTAGCAGGCATTCGCTATTTAGCGAGCACACGATTTTCGGCCTCACTGACTGGTTCGCGCATGCGTATTAAAATCCGTACGCATGCGCAGTTGTGCGAACATCGGTCAGAACGAACGAGCGGCCGCTTACGAGCGGCTCTGAATCAGGCCCACAGTGTACGCTCCTAAGGGGTTAAGATTAGCAGTAAAGAAAATGGGAGTGAAACAGTCGCAGCACAAGTAAATATGTACAGGGGATGAGAGGCTTCTCTGCGCTTTAATATTGTACCTGGGAGCTACTTATTGATAGAAGGATGCTTAGGAATATGAGACAACCAGATATAAACATTCTGCTGCTCAGATTTTTTAATATCCTTCAACCACAATGGTCGTCAGGAAGTCCTGCAGGCTGCGGTTAGCTCTACATACATTGCTGTATAACTAGCCTCTACCTGTAGGCTTATCTGTTTGCCAATTATGACTGAAGATGAATTTGTATTTTACATTGAGCGGTTTATATTGCATCGATTAAAGCCGCACGTTACTAAAAGTCTGTGTTCACACTTTGGGGCCCATTTAGTAAAACCCACATATAAAATGGTTTTGTTCCCCAAAATGTTCCACTACTCTCACTATGCGATATTTTTAAATATTGCACAAGTATTAAAATTTGTGTGCCGGGACAGAGCTTGCAAAAAAACAAAAAACAAAACTGTTTCCCCGGTGAATAAGGACCTGCAGTGGAAAACGCAGCTTTCCGCATTCTGGTCCGTGACGCTTAACCGCAATCATTCTGCGCATGTGCAGCAGCTCAATATCAGTTTAGCGCTACTTGGCACTAGCAAATTCTGCACTGACGGATGGACGAGGAGACCAGCGCTAATATCAAAGGCAAGTATATTATAAAAAATATATATATATTTAAAAAATAAAAAAAAATGGTACAAAAAAATGCAGGAGCAGCATCGGCAGTGCTGGGGTAAGGCAAGGCGGCTGGGGAGCAAGGGAAGGGATCTGAAAAGACCCATCTCTCATAGCATTTGTTTAGAAGGACTCCTTCCAAAAATAAAATGACAGTTTGAGATTAGTGTATTCATTAAAAGGTATGGGAAATATGATTAGGTGCATATTTTAGTGTATGGAGTAGAGGTTTGCAAAGTCTCCTCCAAAAGCCCTTTAATACATTTCAGTGAAACTAAAATAATGAAACTAAAATAATGTGAAAAGGGTGTTTTTCACATTATTTTAGTAGAAAAAAAGACTGATAAATAGGCCCCTTTATATCCTGGATTACAATCACTGAGCTAACCTGGCGATAAGTGAATAGTGTAAGTTCCTGTGTAGTGTTAGCCATACGTGCCAACTCTCCCTCAGTGTCAGGGAGACTCCCTGAAATAGTAGTAATCTCCCTGTCTCCCTGAAGAGTCCAGCAATCTCCCTGAAATGCTTTTTCAAAAGTAGACATGTATGTGTTATGGCCATTTTCCAGTCGCTTTTACAGCGCCGGACCCCCGCGCCGATGTAGGACTCGGGAGAGGTAAGTAATACTATGGATGTAGGGAGTGCGGTGCGGGGCCCCCCTGGACCCAGGGGCCCGTGTGCCCTGCACACCCTGCACCCATTGTAGATACTTAATAATACAGTATAACCTTTATATATATTTGATGGAAGTCAACTCTGTTCCATGTTGTAGTAGTAATACAGTAATATGTTGTAAAGTTTGTGCAACTAAAGGACATTTACATACACCATAATATGTGGACAGAAAGCACATTTAATTTTGTAAAAATGCGGCTATCGGGCCGCCTTGTGCAGACGTACGTGCGCGTTCTCTTTCCTTTTGTGCGCATGTGCAAATGCGCCTTCTGAACATTCGCAGAATCGTGCCCCAGATAAAAACGCAAGACAGCTACAATGAAACGGCGCTTTCTATTTGACAGTCTCCAACCCACCACCCCAGCCCCTAAATAAATTAATGAAGCTACAGCCATGGCCAAAAGTTTTGAGAATGACACAAGTATTGGTTTTCACAAAGTTTGCTGCTTTAGGGATCTATTTACAAAGTTGTGTTAGGAGATAAAGTGAACGGTGATAAGGTACCAGCCAATCAGCTCCTAACTGCCATGTCACAGGCTGTTTGAAAAATGGCAGTTAGGAGCTGATTGACTGGTACCTTATCACCATTCACTTTACCTCCTAACACAGCTTAGTAAATAGACCCCTTAGTATTTTTAGACCTTTCTGTCAGATGTTACTATGGTATACTGAAGTAATATTACAGGCATTTCATAAGTGTCAAAGGCTTTCACTGACAATTACATTAAGTTTATGTAAAGAGTCAATATTTGCAGCGTTGACCCTTCTTTTTCAAGACCTCTGCAGCTCGCCCTGGCATGCTGTCAATCAACTTCTGGGCCACATACTGACTGATGGCCGCCCATTCTTGCCTAATCAATGCTTGGAGTTTGTCAGAATTTGTGGGTTTTTGTTTGTCCACCCGCCTCCTGAGGATGGACCACAAGTTCTCACACCCTCCCCCCAGAAAGGAGGCGTGGTCTCACAGTAAGGGCGTGGTCTAATATAAGAGAATGGTCTTACTACCTGCCCTGTCTGCGTCGGCGTCTCCAACGCTCAGCCCCACTCTCCAAAAATGGCGTGCCGGATCCTCGGTGTCCGGCCGTGCCTTAAATAACTTTATTCTCTGTGCGGCTGCTCAACGTGACATCACGACACAGCCATGTCATACGATGGGTGGGGACGGGACAGGGAAGCGGCGAGCGTAGCGGCAACATGTCATCTAGGCGGTCCTAGGGGAGATACTGTGGCTGACTGTGAGTGACAGTAGGGGTCAGAGGTGGAGCGCACCATGCGATTGCACGGGTCACCCATCCCTAGAAACGGCCCTGGCAATACCCTTCGCAATATCGCCCTCATCCACTATAAAGGTTATACAACCACCAAACCAATTATTCTAACACACTGATGGCTTGCACACGCCTATTCCTAATAACCCCCAAGCCCTTCCCCTATAATTTTTATTGCATCCTTATTTCCAGAATCATGGGCATAATTGTTATGCTGGCCATACACGCTGCAATTATCGGGACGATCCGCCCGATATCGACGGATCGCCGCGATAATTGTAGCGTGGGGGGGGGCGACCGAGGGTTAAATATTGCTCGGTCGGGCATGCTGGATTGTCCAGCATGCCCGTCCGATGCGATATTTACCCGGTAACTGTCGACCGCATCGGGCAGTGTATGCCCAGTGCAGCCGACAGACAGACATTTCCTGTGTTCCTTCCTACGGAAGGAACAGGGAAATGTCTCCTCCCCCGGGGGCGGAGCGCAGATGTCGGGCTATACACTTTGAGATTTCTCTCACACTGTATGCCGCGGACATTTGCGGCTGGCAGCCGGCCAGATAAAATGTCTGTCGGTCTGACAGACATTTTATCTTGCCGTGTATGCCCAGCATTACTAACACCATTCATAAGTAACAATCTGTCTGATTTGCTCATCAGGCATTTTTATACAAGTCATAGTAAACAAATATTAATATAACGTTGCCCCTAGCAACTCAACCTCCTGGAAGTGGAGGACCCCTCACCCCTGGCCTGGCTTTGGACGCCATCCTGGTTCTGTTCCCTCAGCATTCTATTTTTCCTAATTACAAATTAGGCGGAGGTCTCATTAGGAGATCACTTTACAATGCTTTCTAGGAATGTCTTCCTTACTCATAAAAGTGCTGAAATAAACCCTGGATCCTGAAACCCTGGGCTTAGCTATCGCGCTGACACATTTCATAGGCCAACATCCTGCCTGAAACGCATCATTATTTGTAGGGATACAGTAAATCTATAGTTAACAGTCCTATAAATGTCTACAGGAGACTTATTATAGTTTACATTCAGCCAAACAGCAACTAAAGAATACATGACATTAACTTGTGTTTATAGCTATATTTAGACATATTTCTTTGCTTAGATTTTTTTATTGTTATTGTTTGACCACGAATGGTGACCTAGGAAACGTGTCATCACTTAGAACTGTTTTTGTAGATATACTTTTATTGGCCTAATTAATAATCAATTACAATTGTCGTCTTAATGTAATGATCAACTAATATTGCTCCGTTAATATAATTGTACATTAGTTTGGCTCCCTCATGTATTTACACAATAGTATTGCCCTATAAGGTCATTTTTACTGGTCTTTAGCTTTGGTGGCCTTTCCAGCGCCTTTCCCTGAAACAGCGACGGTTTTGCCATTTGAAAGCCATCACACATCACCGGTGGTTTGCGATCTAACAGCGAAACTGCTGAATAGTAAATACGGCGATCTGGAGGTAAAAAACCGCAGGCGAGTACTGAGATTTTCAAACCATCGCATAAACCCTGATTTTTTTTTTTTAGTAACACTCCCTCTTTTCTTTAGTGATAATATAATCACCACATTACTGTAAGATTCCCAACAACCTGTAAATAACACCCTTGGCTGCCCAAGGAGCATTCCTCTAACGCAATATCAATTAAAATAAATAAAAAATTGCAGCAAGAAGTAAACACAGGCGGCTTGATATCGCTGTTGCTTTAATCATCTGTCATTATTAATGTCCAGATTTGTGGTAATGTCTCCCTTATTGCAGACTCTTCAGTCATGTGCGGAGGTTCAGATGATGCCAAGGACTGATAGAGATAAATTCAGCTCTGGAAGGTGTTGTGTGGCTGTAAGGAAGAACCCGAGCACTAGGCTGAGCATTGTGGGCCTGATTCAGGCCCGGTCGCAAACGCTGAGCGCTCGCAACCGGGTTGATGGTGGCCCACAGCGCATGCGCATGACGGAGTGGCTCCGTCGTGCGCATGCGCGAGACCCGGCTAGCGATGGGCAAGCCGTCGCTACGGGTCTCGCACCAAAGGGGGTGAGCTGTCGATGTTGAGTGACAGCTCGCCCCCTTTGGTGGGCGGGCTGGGGGGGGGGTGGCTGCCCAAACGGAGGCATTCCCATGAGAACGCCTGTCGTTTGGGGGCGGCCCCACTGACATCACGAGTGGTCACCCACAGCTATGCGAGCGGCCAAGAGGCCGATCCAAAAAAGAAAAAAACCCGGCCCTGATTCAGGCCCTCAATGTGCAGACCTCGTATTGACAATGTATCTCTCGAGATCCTTGTAATAGTCATTGATGTATTAGTGCAGTGTTCATGTGCTATATATTACACCTTGACATTTACTTGATTTTCAAGGCGGAACACAAGAACTGCCATTTGACAGGACACATAACCATGAATACAATTCTCTCCATATAGGAATGTGTAACGTAAAAGTAAAATAAACAGCACATACCGGTTAGGTTCTAAACATCATCTAATAAATCTAAACAATGAATCACTATTCTATATGTGTGTGCATGCACTATACTGTGAGTGTGTGCATCAATTTGTGTAGTATAGAAAATTATTATGTGATCCATTTTATAGATTCGTATATCCCTGTAAGTAAATGTGGATTTTGATGCCACCAAAGGTCTAAGCGGCGGTTTACGGATTAGGAACGTGATGTGTTGTACATGTAAGCGCAGTTGATGTTGACAATCGAAAACTAGGAGGATAGAAGCAGAGGTCGTGGGTGGGGGATCATTCACAATGAGCAGGCATAACACAAAAATGCATTTCTAAATAGATATGGTTGATGGTCCCCCACTGCGCATGCGCACGCCGGAGCCGGCTCCAGCGTGCGCATGCGCGAGACCCGGCCAGCCACGGGCGCTCCGTCACTACGGGTCTCGCACCAAAGCGGTGCAGCTGTTGATTGTGATTGACAGCTTGCCCCGTTTTGGAGGCGGGCAGGGGGGGTGGCTGGCCAAACGGAGGCGTTCCTGAAGGAACGCGTGCCGTTTGGGGGCGGCCCCACTGACATCACTGGTGATTTCAGTGGAGAGCTTCCGGCTCTGACAGAGCCAGAAGCTCTCCGGGGCTTACGACAAGTGAGACCCTACCCTAGGGTCTCGTCGTAAGCCCCGATGGTCGCGCTGGTCAATGACCATCGCGACCATCACCCTAGCGGTCGTTAGACCTCTGGGTGTTAACCCACAGCCTAACGACCGAAACAGAGGCGGCCGGTCAGGATGCAAGTGGCCACCCATTTTCTGAGCGACCGCTTGCATCCTCCGACCGCCTCTGAATGAGGGCCTCTGTCCCTCTAAAATCTCACCTATGTTTATCTCTACTCTATGCTCTTTATTAAGGATGATCTAGGTTGTATATCAATACTAAACATAAAAACTACACTATTAGAGCTGAAAGCTCACTGGGGCTTGGGAGAACGAGACCCTACAACAAGGGTTTCGTCGCAAGCCCCAATGGTCGTGACCAGCACGACCATCACCTGGCTGCTCTCTAAAGCTGTGGGTGGTCACCCACAGCTTAGCGAGCGTCCAGGAGGCCGTCTTTAAAAAGAAAAAAACAGGGACGCCCTGATTCAGAGCGAGCGCACAGGAATTGGTTTTACACACGTACAGTCACAGATGAAGCACAACGGGACTTGGTGTGAGGAATAGCCGCGGCCGTTTGTATCGGACCCTTTTCTACACAGATTCAGGCACATTCGCACACAGATGTACAAGAGTCACAAGACTCGGAGGTCAGCGTATGCAAGCAACGCAGTTCTGTCACTTCCGTTTGTCTTATTTGCACGATTAATACGCACATTTTCAGCAAAAAAGACGCTAGGCGCAGCAGGGTTTTGCTGGACCTGACGCGTCAAGAGGGACTACAGTATTTTCACAACTGAAGCTCCAGTAAAAAAGGACACCTCTGTACATCTGAGTACAGGAGACAACAGATCCCTGCCGAAGATGCAGGTGCACCTATCTTCTAAAGAGGTGGACAAATCCATCCTTTGATCTCAAAATGAATGTGGAATGGCATGACCTTCGCTTTTGCTCAATTAAATATGAAGCTTGAAGAACCGCTAATTTGCTTTTGCCATTTTGCCTGGACTCATTGGAGCCATAGTAAGTTTGTGACACGTGTTTATAGGGAATGGGTATGAAATACCGCCGGCCGCAGCGGCAGCCCGACAAGAGCAGAGTTAGAAGCAGCGGAAGCCCGACAGCACTGGAAATCCCGATCGTGGATAGGTATCTACTAACCTAACCCCCCTAACCCTAACCCTCCTTTGGGGTGCCTAACCCTAACTTCCCCCCCAAGTGCCTAACCCTAATCCCCCCTCTAAGTGCCTAACCCTAACCACCCCCTTCCCCGATGCCTAACCCTAAGTCCCCCCCGGGGGTGACTAACCCTAACCCTCCCTCCCCCTAGCCTAACCCTAACCCTCCAGGGAGGGTGCCTAACCCTAAGTCCTCCCCGGGAGCCCTAAACCTAACCCTCCCCCCCCCGCGGCTGTCCACTCGAGGCGCCCGGCATCCCTACGATCAGGATGCCGGATGCCCGGCATTTCACCCATGCCGGGATATGACAGTCAGGAAGCCGGCTGCCAGTATTTAGGCAGTCGGCTTCCCGATTGCTTCCTGTTTATAGTTCCATAGAGATGATTATTGCATGCGGCACAGAAATGTGGAGACCATGGACCTCATTCAGACCCGCTCGCAAGCGGGTCGATGTTTAGGCCCTGTGCACGTGCAGCGGCCGCACTGCGCGTGCGCAAGCCCCGGGGCGAGAGAGAAATTCTCTCGCTCTGGAGCTCACTACAAAAGGGGCGGCTGTCGATGTTGATCAACAGCTTGCCCTGTTTTGTAGGCGTGGCGGGGGGGTGGTTTCACAAAAGGAGGCGTTCCTTAAGGAACGCCTACTGTTTTGTGGGCGGCCGCACTGACATCAGCAGTGATGTCAGTGGGGAGCTTCCTGCTCGATCAGAGCAGGAAGCTCCCTGGGGCTTGCGGTTCCTGAGACCCAACCTTAGGGTCTCTTCGCAAGCCCCGATGGTCGCGATGGTCTTGACCATCGCGACCATCAACCTGGTCAGTCGCTAAAGCTGTGGGTGGTAACCTACAGCTTAGCTAGCGACCAGGAGGCCATACTTGAAAACACAAGCAACATTTTGCGAGCCCCTCTGAATGAGGGCCCATGTCCTGTAGGTAGAGAAAATGAGGAGATGTACGTGTTAGGTGCACTGCACAGATGAAGATTTAGCTGTGTGAGTGCATCGGTCACATGCATCTGTGTTTTGGTTTATACAATGATTTTTGCAATCTATACAGAAATATCAGAATAGACACTGAGCAGAGGAGAGGATTCAGACCCGCGAACTAGGATGCGATCGCTCGTAGCTTGCGGATATTTGCAATCTGCGCCGTATGTATCGCAATGCGCATGCACGAACCTCTGTGAAAGATCGGGAAGCGCTCGCTCACCCAGCATATACAGCCCAGTTGAATGAGTGACAGGAGAGGCCGTTTGTGGGTGGTAACAGGGGCAGGCCACTAGAAACGGAGGAGTGGGAGTTGCGTGCCTGAGTGTTTCAACGCCGTTTCAGAGGCGTGCATAATTAACAGGCAGCGTCATTGTACACGTCATCTGGTTGTATATCACACTGAAGTGATCGCAGTGCTTGCGGCAAGGTATAGTCAACCTCAAGAGCTGCGAGCACATCCAATTGTGTACGATGTTCCAATGTTTTCATGCACTTCCAGGAGATGACGTGCGCAATTGGGCGTCTTATGAATGGCTGGTGGGCGTCTGCATGCACAAAGTGATCGCACGCTAAGACATAGTGGGCGTGTTAATGCCTTGCCGTATGATCGTCTGTCTTGCTGGGCGTGCGTTAGATTTGCATACGCTGGGAACAAGCGAATGCATCTAGCGAGCGGGTCTGAATGAGCTCCAGAGAACGATGATTTCTAGAGGGCACGATGGGCTCTATAACCACTATCTGTCGGTAATATAACAGCCACTGGCTTTGTGCAGCCCCTGACGTACTGTGCTTGTGGCTGACATGACCACTGTCAGATCCACCTGCTGATGTAGGAGCTCGCGGTCAGTCCTACCTTTTCCAGCTGCTGAATCCCCTCTTCCACGGAGCACACAGATGCCACGGTCCTGAGAGCTGCCAGGTACAGGCACTTGAAACGATCTTGTCGGCAGATTTTGAACAGTGCGACAACGGCACCTTCCTGCAAAACAGAACCTGGTGGTAAATAATATGCAATAAGTCCAGTTATTCTGCCCGTCTATTACTCTGCATTGTGTTTGGGTGTACGTGTCTCGGGACAGATAAGCACCTGTTTATTAACATCACAACATAAGAGAACAGGGGAATTCATGGGAAAAAATACATGAACACGTGTCACAACTTCATATCAGTGCTTCATCGGAGCAGGACAATAGAGGTGTCTTATACAGAACATACTTAGCAAAGACAGAATACAGTATGCCATATTTATATACATTGATATAAGCATTATATTACAGTACAAGAATAAATACTAAAATACCATAACGTGTACTTTATATTTATATTTAAAAAATGAGAAGTTACATTGTTCACATGGTAAATACAGATATACAGGGATATTCTCAGAGACAAATCCTGGAACTTTGGTTACAAATTATAACCAACTGACCAGTACTGGAATTCATTCTAATAAGCACAATATGAGTGTGGTCTTCCTTCTTACAGAGCAAATTTTATACCCGTGGCTGATGTGTTGGATACATGTGAATCTAAGTATTGTTAAATGACTTATCGGTAACCTGCGTGGCAAACACTATGCTACAAAGTTGGGCTGCTATGGAATGAATGAAAGCAGCCTTCATGAGGAGACGCTCTCGCATTGCTTCCCTGCCTGTCACTTTCTCTCCAACTCTCACCTCTCTGACTGACTCTACACTCACTATAATCTACCTCTCACATTACTGCCCTGCCTGTCACCTCTCTGACTCTGCACTCACTATAACCTTCCTCTCACATTACTGCCCTGCCTGTCACCTCTCTGACTCTGCACTCACTATAACCTTCCTCTCACATTACTGCCCTGCCTGTCACCTCTATGACTGACTCTACACTCAATATAACCTTCCCTGCCTGTCACTTTCTCTGCAACTCTCACCTCTCTCTGGCTGACTCTCTGCACTCACTATAACCTTCCTCTCACATTACTTCCCTGCCTCTCACCTCTCTGACTGACTCTACACTCTCTATAACCTTCCTCTCACATTACTGACCTGCCTCTCACCTCTATGACTGACTCTACACTCACTATAATCTTCCTCTCACATTACTGCCCTGCCTGTCTCTTCTCTGACTGGCTCTACACTCACTATAATCTTCCTCTCACATTACTGCCCTGCCTGTCACCTCTCTCTGACTGACTCTCTACACTCACTATAACCTTCCTCTCACATTACTGCCCTGCCTCTCACCTCTCTGACTGACTCTCTGCACTCACTATAACCTTCCTCTCAGATTACTGTCCTGCCTCTCACCTTTCTCTGACTGACTCCACATTTTCTATAACCTTCCTCTCACATTACTTCCCTGCCTGTCACCTCTCTGACTGACTTTCTGCACTCACTATAATCTTCCTCTCACATTACTGTCCTGCCTCTCACCTCTCTCTGACTGACTCTCTGCATTCACTATAACCTTCCTCTCACATTACTTCCCTGCCTGTCGCCTCTCTGACTGACTATCTGCACTCGCTATAACCTTCCTCTCACATTACTGCCCTGCCTCTCACCTCTCTGACTGACTCTACACTCACTATAATCTTCCTCTCAGATTATTTCCCTGCCTCTCACCTCTCTGACTGACTCTACGCTCACTATAACTTTCCTCTCACATTACTGCCCTGACTGTCACCTCTCTGACCGACTTTCTGCACTCACTACTGTATAACCTTCCTCTCACATTACGTTCCTGCCTGTCACCTCTCTCTGACTGACTCTCTGCACTCACTATAACCTTCTTCTCACATTACTGCCCTGCCTTTCTCTTCTCTGACTGACTCTTTGCACTCACTATAACCTTCCTCTCACATTACTGCCCTGCCTGTCACCTCTATGACTGACTCTACACTCACTATAACCTTCCTCTCACATTACTGCCCTGCCTCTCACCTCTCTGACTGACTCTACACTCACTATAACCTTCTTCTCACATTACTGCCCTGCCTGTCACCTCTATGACTGACTCTACACTCACTATAACCTTCCTCTCACATTACTGCCCTGCCTCTCACCTCTCTGACTGACTCTACACTCACTATAACCTTCTTCTCACATTACTGCCCTGCCTGTCACCTCTATGACTGACTCTACACTCACTATAACCTTCTTCTCACATTACTGCCCTGCCTGTCACCTCTATGACTGACTCTACACTCACTATAACCTTCCTCTCACATTACTACCCTGCCTCTCACCTCTGACTGACTACATTCACTATAACCTTCCTCTCACATTACTGCCCTGCCTGTCTCTTCTCTGACTGACTCTACACTCACTATAACCTTCCTCTCACATTACTACCCTGCCTCTCACCTCTATGACTGACTCTACACTCACTATAACCTTCCTCTCACATTACTGCTCTGCCTCTCACCTCTCTGACTGACTCTACACTCACTATAATCTTCCTCTCACATTACTGCCCTGCCTGTCACCTCTCTGACTGACTCTACACTCACTATAATCTTCCTCTCAGATTATTTCCCTGCCTGTCACCTCTCTGACTGACTCTACACTCACTATAACCTTCCTCTCACATTACTGCCCTGCCTGTCACCTCTCTCTCACTGACTCCCTGCACCCATTTCTGTCATATTATGTTCCTGTCTGTCACTTCTATATCTGCCTCTCCGTCACACTATTGATTTCCAGCAGAACTCTCTCTATCTCCCTGACATCTCCCAGTTCCTTGTGAGCCTTCTAAAGAGACGTCCGATCTGTGCACAATCCCTTCTATCTTATTGGCCAGTAGAGCTGCCACTCACTCTGGTGCAGTGGGATGGGCACTCCTCTATTGTATTACTATTAGATGAGGCTTTCCTCCATGATAATATTATAGGGAGATTGTCTTTATATTACATTTGCTCCTCCACAATTGTTTCCAAGAAAACAGGAATGCCTGCTGGGTTCTACCCCACATTGTAACATACAGTTACTCTACTCAACTCAACTGTAGTTGTCAGATGCAAACATTGAAAACTCTCTTCTGTAGGAGCCAGCCAGCCTCAATCTTATTCCCAATAAATGTATAAATACAGTTGTGGCACACAAGATTCACCATACTCACACTTACTCTGTGAGTGTTACACTGATCCTACCAAAGTCTCAAACGGCGTAATAAGAACTACTTCTATGTTCAGTAAATAACTTGCATAAAATCTTTATTAAACAAAAAACATGCGTTCAATATGGAAAGCGACCCCAGACGCTGCCGACGACTTTAATAATGTGTCTGATGTGGGGGCGCAAAACACTCTATTTACACAATTGACTTTTAGCATTTGTAAATACCATTTTAATTAAAATTGATGAAAAAGTCAAAATGGGATTAGTATTAATTGAATCTGCTACAAAGAACGGAGACATTGCTGCCTAATTATCAAGTCGTTACTACGCAAGACGCTCGATGTTGGTATTAATAGACATGAGCTGGGATCATACGTATAGGACAGGCTGGATGGTCGCTGAGTTTATACCGTATGATACAGTCTATAAACACACGCAAGTTTTAGATTTAAAGTGGACACATCACCTACTGTTAATAATTACAGCAACTGTGCGGGTGGCACTGATACTAATGAGAATTCTGCCAATCAATTCACTAGCAAACAATGATCGGTGCCTCGTGCCTCAGTAACGTCACTAGTTTGCAGTGAAGCGAATGGCTGCAGAGTCAGGAATATTGGCCTAGCTTCCACCATATGTTAGCAATTGGAGTAATGCTGGGCATACACTATACAATTATCGGGGTGATGCGCCAGATATCAGTGGATCGCCCCGATAATTGTACTGTGTGTGCAGGCAACCGAGGGTAAAATATCGATCGATTGGGCATGCCAGATCATCCAGCATGCACGTCTGATGCGATATTCTGTAAGTTAAATGTCGGCCGAATCGGGCAGTGTATGCCAGGCCGCAGCTGACCGACAGACATTTCCTCTGTTCCTTCCCAGGAAGTAGGGAAACATCTCCTCCCTGGGGGGCGGAGCGCAGATAGATATCGGAGCCAATACACTGTGAGATATCTCTCAGAGTATGCCCGCGATATCTATTTGGGTGTCAGGCTGCCGGATAAAATGTCTGTTGGGCTGGCAGGCATTTTATCTGGCAGTGTGTGCCCGGCATAAGACTTAACATCTAGATAACCTATGGTAATAGTGTTCCTTAAAGGTAATAATCGGATCATATTCATTCCGCGCTCAGTGGTGCTTTAACATTGGCCGAGCAGTCGCTGACATTCTGAATGCTGTATCAGCGGAACACTCCAAGTACAATTCATGTTACATGTAGGATGTAATTCATAATCCCACAAATGATATATGTAGCAGAGCAACAACATATATACCGACTTATTATAAAGGTAAGTACTGCAGTGTAAAAGTGAATACATACTGTAGGGTAAAAAATATACACATTCATCAGTATGGCAAAAATACTAATATATGAATGAGCGCAGTGGCCCAGAATAGTAAGTGCTGCACACATCAAACCCAGCCGTATAGTCATCTACAGAGACAAGCATATATCCCCACCTACTATATCTCCAATATAGCCTAATGCAGTATGCCCTCCATACAATCTCATATCCCCACATAGGGCCTGATTCAGACCCACTCGCGAGCGGCTGTCCGCTCGCAAGTGGGTCGATGTTCTGCACTGAGCATGCGCACGACGGAGGGAGCTCCGTCGTGCGCATGCGCCAGACGCGACGAGCGAAGGAAAGTCCTTCGCTCGTTGTGTCTGATCAAAGGGGGCGTGCTGTCGATGTTGATTGACAGCACGCCCCCTTTGGTGGGTGTGCCGGGGGCGTGCCTCCCTGACGGGGGCGTTCCCACGGGAACGCCTCCCGTCAGAAGCCGGCCCACTGACATCACTAGTGATGTCAGTGGGAGTGATTTTGGCTCTGATAGAGCCAAAATCACTCCGGGGCTTGCGGTTGAAAACCTCAACCGCAGGCTCCGGCTCGCAGTTTCGATGGTCGCGATGGTCACGACCATCGCGGCCATCAAACTGCACGCTCGTATAGGCTGTGGGTGGTGACCCACAGCTATACGAGCGTCCAGGAGGACGCTCCATTTTTATGGAGGACGGCCCTCATTCAGAGCGTGCGCTCTGCTCAGAGCGTACGGCTCTGAATGAGGGCCATAGCCTTCTATGCATTTCATGGAACCTTATATACAGACCATATTGCCTCATATTATCCCATATAGCTTTTTGGGGCAGATTTGGAGAAGCACACAGACTCGGACACGGTTTTTGCAGCGTCTTCGTCTTTATGCTAATGCCACGGCGGATTTTGTGAATATTGAGATGCCCACTTGCAGGGTCTTTGGCGAGATATTATTATGTTGTGATAAATTATGGTGACAGGTGGTTTTCAATCACTGTGATGGGCAGCGATAGAAAAGCAGCTCTATCGTCAAATCTGCGTAAATAATGTACAGTATACTGTATGGCGTAACGTGCAGGAGACCTCCCGGGTCCTCACTCTGCAAATGGACAGCTCTTATCGGATTCGGAAGAGCTGTCCTTTTTAATAAACGCTGCTACGCATGCGGTGAGTGGCGGGATACAACGCATATAAAATGCGATGTATGAAACATCCCGGCCAAAAAAATAAATAAGTAAAAAAGTGCAATATAAAGAGCTGAAGTTAATTGAATTAACAGAAACCCATTTATATGCCCCTCCCAACCCTGTAACATTGCTACCCTAGGTAAATGTTCCCAAGCATCGCAGTAACCCCCACCCCTACCCCCCTTTTGCAATCACACTTAGGGGCCTATTCATGATGTTATTTATCGGGGTCCGAACAGACCCCGATAATTAACACTCTAATTCATCATTGCTCCGGGGCGGTGGCAGCTGATGTGAAATCAGCTGCCCCCACGAGCGGCTTCATGCTAATTTTCGGAGCAGTGAGTCATTTCACTGCTCCTTTCGGATCAGTGATGGCAGTGCGCATGCGTGACCTACAGGTCACGCATGCGCACAAGAGCCCCGACGTCCGACGGAAGGAGCCGGACAGGGGCGGAGGGATCCGAGAGGATCTCTTCTCGCAAGCCGGACCCTCTTCCCATTGGGCGAAGAACAAGCGGGGGTATTCGCCATCTAAAGATGGCGAATGCACCCGCAGTCAAGCTCTGAAAATATTATATTTTCGGAGCTTGATGAATTCTGTCCCCATACTAGTGTATGGGGACAGCAGCCCATTCCGCAAACAAAAGGCAAGTAGGAGATATCTGTGATACTAGTGTATGGGGACAGAGGGCCATTCTCGGAGAGAAAGGTAAGCAGGAGATATCTGTGATACTAGTGTATGGGGACAGTGGGCCATTCCGCAAACAGAAGGTAAGTAGGAGATATCTGTGATACTAGTGTATGGGGACATCGGGCCTACCGCAAACAGAAGGTAAGTAGGAGATATCTGTGATACTAGTGTATGGGGACAGTGGCCATTCCGGGAGAGGAAGGTAAGCAGGAGATATCTGTGATACTAGTGTATGGGGACACCGGGCCATTCCGCAAACAGAAGGTAAGTAGGAGATATCTGTGATACTAGTGTATGGGGACAGCGGCCATTCCGGGAGAGGATGGTAAGTACGAGATATCTGTGATACTAGTGTATAGGGACAGCGGGCCATTCTGCAAACAGAAGGTAAGTAGGAGATATCTGTGATCCTAGTGCATGGGGACAGCGGGCCATTCCACAAACAGAAGGTAAGTAGGAGATATCTGTGATACTAATGTATGGGGACAGCGGGCCATTCTGCAAAAGGAAGGTAAGTAGGAGATTTATGTGATACTAGAGTATAGGGACAGCGGGCCATTCCACAAACAGAAGGTAAGTAGGAGATATCTGTGATACTAGTGTATGGGGACAGCGGGCCATTCCGGGAGAGGAAGGTAAGCAGGAGATATCTGTGATACTAGTGTATGGGGACAGCGGGCCATTCCAGGAGAGGAAGGTAAGTTGGAGATATCAGTGACACTAGCGTATGGGGACAGCGGGCCATTCCGGGAGAGGAAGGTAAGTAGGAGATATCTGTGATACTAGTGTATGGGGACAGCGGCCATTCCAGGAGAGGAAGGTAAGTAGGAGATATCTGTGATACTAGTGTATGGGGACAGCGGGCCATTCCGCAAACAGAAGGTAAGTAGGAGATATCTGTGATACTAATGTATGGGGACAGCGGGCCATTCCGGGAGAGAAAGGTAAGCAGGAGATATCTGTAATACTAGTGTATGGGGACAGCGGGCCATTCCGCAAACAGAAGGTAAGTGTCACGCTGGGCGGCGGGTTTTTGAAAGCCGAGGTCTGAGGCTGTGGGAGGAGACAAAGGCGAGGGGCCTGGACGTATGATCTCCGCATCCACAAGTCTTGGTCATTGGCTAGACCTAGTCAATGGTGCGGAGTCTAACTCACAAGGAGGTGTTCGCCAGTGACCCCTCCAAGCGGGATATGGGCTTGTGTGGCTCCCTGTAAGCAGGTCGCGGTCCTTTGACTTGGTGACCAAGGCCTGCAGGGAAAAGAGAGTCAAAACACCCGTGGTCCAAGGGTAATGCCTGGAATAGGCACGTGGGGAGTGGGATAGAACTCCTGGCTGGAGAAAGGCACTTGAGGTGCCGGCTAGAGAGGTGTGGAGATTTATTGGTAAGCTGAGGTAACAGCTGGATATCCCACGAAGTATATACCGGATTGCTGGCTGGAGATCATGCACTAGGGTGCAATGAGACGAAGGGTTAACCTGCACAGAGGCTGTGAGGGTGAAAGCACTGCGATGAGATGAAGGGTTAATTTGCAAACAGGCTGTGATGGTAAAAGCTCTGCGATGAGATGAAGGGTTAACTTGCACACAGGCTGTGATGGTAAAAGCACTGAGATGAGATGAAGGGTTAACTTGCACACAGGCTGTGATGGTAAAAGCGCTGTGATGAGATGAAGGGTTAACTTGCAAACAGGCTGTTGATTAGTAAAGGCACTGTGGAGAGATGGAGGTTAGCTGCCACACAGGCTGTTGATAGTAAAGGCACTGTGGAGAGATGGAGGTTAGCTGCCACACAGGCTGTTGATAGTAAAGGCACTGTGGAGAGATGGAGATTAAACTTGCACACAGGCCATTCCGCAAACAGAAGGTAAGTAGGAGATATCTGTGATACTAGTGTATGGGGACAGCGGGCCATTCCGCAAACAGAAGGTAAGTAGGAGATATCTGTGTATCTTAATGAATGGCCCGAATACTTAATTTTAACAATTGCAGGTGAAAATGTGCTTTTTCACCTGCTTTTGTCAAAATTATGTGATGATGATGAATAGGCCCCTTATAAATAGGTGAATATGTGCTCTAAGGTCTGTGAATCTCCGTTATATCATAGTGCACAAAATTGTTTTTGTTCCATCTTCGAGAGATACACACGGTCCTCTGTGATAACTTTTAGATGGAATTACAATAAATTAGCATTGCATGGTGTTAGTAACATTTGCAATGGTTAGTGTTAAAAAGATAAATGTGCAAATATTATCTACTGTCTGTAACAAACATCGGAAACTGTAATGCGAACACTGACTTAATATACAGAAAGTTGGGTGCTCAGCGCTCCAGTACATCTATATACAAAGTATTAATCCATAATCTGAATGTAATCCAAATATATTACATTCTGTGATCTAATTCAGGGCCTTATTCAGCAAGGAACACACGGATGCGGACGCACACACCCGACCGCTGCGAGAATATGCTAATTAATGCATACGCACGGCAATCGCAGCAGAATAAGCAGACGCCCAGCAGCACTACATAATACCACCCACTTCCCTTTACTTGCATCCTCTATGCCTGGCAAGACAGCAGAAACATCGGTAACATCGAGAACCATCGGACCCATTCACTCAACAGTGGTTGACCTGACCCTCCCGCAGACTTAGTGAGACCTCCTGTGTGCAAGTAGACCTCAGGTTGCATCTGCTCCCGCAAAGGCTTAATTATGCACGCCACTGAAACGCAGTCCAAACGCACAGGCACGCCTGCGTTTGCCTGACCACTCCCCCATCACCACCCACAAACAGCACTTCCTGTCAATCACTTGTCCCTGGGGCTGCGGACTCCCTGCGTACGCATACTCCATCTCACTGCCCGGTTCGCGCATGCGCAGGGCAAATCCATCGACCAATTGCGTGCGTCTGCACCCGTGCGTTCCTTGCTGAGTCAGGCCCTCAGACATACATAAGTTTTACATTTTCTTGTCCTCGGTGCTGATCAATCTCAGCATTAATATCTAGGATTGTTGAGTGATCACAAGTTCATCTAAGTGAAAACAGCATAATGTTCAGAAATGTTTATTTACAGTCTGCAGAATGAAAACTACCCCCAGGTTACCACATGATAGACTACAAGTCTGCTGCTCCTTCTTATTTTAGCCCTACATAGAGCATGTTGTACAGGAACATTTCATTGTTCCTTTTGCAAAATCACTCTGGTGGGGAGATTTATATGGCGGCCGATGCAAAAAAAAATCTGTGGCCGGGTTGCAAGCGTGCTGATGGGGTTTCAGGCTAGTTAGAGGGGAGCTTAGGCTATCAGTGGGAATGCCTGCACTAAGAATGATGGGGCTGGTGCAAGTCTCCACTGACAGTGACGACGCTACCCTTACAGGCAGAGGGATGGGGGCAGTGTGATGGAAATATGCATTTTCAAGCGCAAAAAAGCATCCGTAATTGCGACTGTTCTGCGTGCATCTCTAGATGAGACCCTTTAGCTATTAGCATCGGACACATGTACCTATAACACTGAGTTTTAGGGCACCTGTCACTGGCATGCAGCGGAGAAAGCCATTTTTAAAAAAATCTGCGCATGCGCTACAATGTCGGTCGCAGTATCCAGTAAGCCGCAGTATGACTGACGTGCTGCTGGCATTTGGGGGCGCCATGGGGAGGGTTCCAGAATAAGGAGGCGTCGGCCTCATTTTCTGGGTGTGCCGAAGCCAGTGGCTGCATTCTCGGATACAGCACCTGAGGGTTACTCATATGTCTGATGGCCGCCTGATGTTCGCGCAAAGGATCAGACACTGCATCTTTAGATGCAGCAAGCGAATCATAGAAGCCGGCACTGGGCGTCTTAACACGTATTACCTTCTACGCCAAACAGCACAGCCTCTGTGCTATGGCGTCCATCTCTGAATCAGGCCCAGAATTTGCAACATCTGAGGCATGAAACACTTTGTGCCTCATGCCTCAATGATAGGGATCTTGCAATTTAGACATTTCCCAAATAAGTGAAACAATTATAGGCCCTATTGCTGCTTTACCAGGTAATGCATCAGGAGCCTGAATAATGGAGAAAGAAAACATTTGGCGCGGGAAAACCAGGGGACTGTCCTTAGAAAATGGGGACATATGGGAGATCTCATTTATGGTGAATTTATAGGCAGATTGTTGGGGCCTTTTTGTGGTGTAGGTGACAAATCCACCTTAATACAGATCCCTTTTAACGTATTCCTATTAGTGTCACAATGGATTGTTTTGTGTAAGTGACTGCATTATTGTGTGTTTATTTATTGATGAATGCTCTAAGCCCATTGAACTGCCCTGAATAGTAGGAACGTAACCGGATACTGTGCACCGGGGATCCCCGTGTAAAGTGCTCGCAGCCTCTCCTAAGTAGCAGACATTTCACACAAGCCGGAACAGAACAAAGCAGGGCACAGAACCAGAGCCCATGATCAATGTCTTGTTTACATATTCCATTGAGCACATCCTTTCAGCCGGCAGTATACAAAAGGGTATTTGGCATTACTTGGGCCGGCATGATATTCAAAAGGTGACATCTTTATTTACAAATCGATTGAAATAAAATTGTTTTCCACACAAATTTCAAATGCAAACAACCAGGCTGTACTCTGACACTTTGCCATTATCCGTCTGCAGATGTGACGAGTCCCCGTGCCATTCACAAAAAAACTTTCCAAAACTTCCAAAGGAACTCGCAAAAAAAAAAAAGACTTCAAAGTCTATTGAAATCGGCAAAAGTTTCAATAAAGTTTTGTATTTTTTTTACCCTATACATTGTTCTTTCTCTATTACCAGACAGGGAGAAATGGTTCCTGCTGATGTCTGGAAAGTGAGTAGTTTCTCGGTCACTTAATCAATTCCAAAGGAGTAAATCCGTGGTGTTTTGAACGGTCATGAGAATAAAAAAAAAAGCTTATGTTTGAGGATGATTTATGAGCCGGAAGAATTGTGCTATTGGGAAGCTCCAAAACGTAATTGTGTGTCTGAATTTTGCACACAGATCCATGGACTGTCCTATAAATCTGTGAGCAGGCTTCTCGCGGGATGAATGGCGCGCCAGGGCAGATAAATACATACTTACTGCTGCTATGTGTCGCACTATTTGCACAATTCACCAAAACAGCAGAACACCTCTCGCCTGGCTCAACTTAGGTAGAAGAATACTGATTACCCCCCTCCCCTTACTTTTTTACATTTCAGATCCCTTTTTTAAATACATATGAACTTCTAAAGCCCACAGTATAAGAGTGCACAGTAATTCTTACATCCAAAGTACAGAAGAGAGGAATTTTATTGGCAATTTAAAAAACAATGACAGAAACGACTGAAGTTCCTGTTTTTGCAGGCAGCTGTGCAAAAGCCCCTGAAAGTCACCACGTCGGTTCCAGCAAAGTCCCTCGCGCCATCAAGGTGCACATAACGTATATTGTAATACATAACCATAGGCTTGTAAACCAACGTACTTTAAAAAAAAATAATTATACATTTTAACATCTTAAATTCGGAGCAAAGGCGTTCCGCTTTGTGTCATTGTGCCGCCCATCCAACCCTCTTTTTCTGTGCCACCTCCATCACCCTCAACTAAATCATTTAGAATCAATTTAAGCATATTTGAAGTAGAAGATTTAAGAAAAACAATAATGTAAAAAATATCAAACAAACAATGAGCTAAACTCTATCTAGCACTGAATAGGGACTCAAACTGATGAATGTCAGCACAGAATGGATAATAATAGAAGTGTTTAATGCTGTGAAATAGAAGTTATGAGACTTTCAAGTGCAATTACTAAACTACAGTACATTGGCCAAAATATCACAAATCATTCTGGATTTCGCCATAATTCAGCGAGACGCCCAGTGCTGGTACTGATGATCTTGGCCACAGTCCAGTGTGAAATAAAAAATCTATCCTATAAATAAATTCTGTGTGCAGTAGGATTATACATGTGGTATTGAGATAGAGAGAGATTTATATATATATATATATATATATATATATATATATATATATTTATTGTGATGCTTGGGGCTATTAGCTTGGTAGATTGCGGTTAGTGGTGCAGTGATTAGATGCAGAATTAGAGTCCACACATTGCATTTCAGTAAAACCAATTAAAAATGGTGCTTTTACTTCAGCATGGACATCAGGAAACAGAAATCAAATAATAAACACCCTAGCCCTTTCTTAGGGCACTAGCTCACTTCTTGAGCCCTCTCAATAGAAGCAGCTAATCTGCATGAAAGTCTCTCACAGTCTCTGAGATTTGTGGTCCTTCCTGCCACAAGCAGGACTGGACACTGGCTTCCTGGCCTGGTATATCTTTCTCAGCTTGTTGGCTGCCGCCTCTCACAAGGACAGTGTCAGAGGTATATGGATCTCCCTGCCTCCTTGCAGGTATGATCCTGACCACCTGGTCTGCTTCACTCACACTGCAGCCCCACCTGGACTGTCTGGCTGTGTCCACCAGCAGCCTTACCTGGGCTCTGGTCATACGGCAGCCATTATACATCTTCCCACAATGCTTTTCTACCCTGTTTGGGCGGATCTGTCCTGCCCCACACAGAATCTGCTGCTCACCAGTGCCACCTCTGGTGATACTGCCACAATATATATATATATATATATATATATATATATATATATATATATATTTATATATATTTATTATCTCTTTGCTACAGTCATCTCATATCATTTAGTAATTTAACTTTTGGCTTGTCTAGTGCTAATTTATAAAGCAAACTGAAAAGTGTCCCAGATTTCAGACATTCACATACGTTTCAGCCTTGTCGAAGGTATTACATATGTTGCATTAGTAAATAAATTTCTACAAAACCCTACAAATCTGCAGCTAATGGACATTTGTTGGATCGGTTATAGGAAGCGCCTGTTCTATTCATCTTCTTGTCTATGTAATTAGGTTTACCTAATTACATTACTGTATATGGAGCTATTTTGCAGTCTATTACCACATTATCTTGCTGCCAGCCCTGACCATTCCTCACATCTTTTAAATATCTCCAACTTGACCTGTTTGACATGGTTTCGCTTTTGCCCATAGCCTCCTCCCTATGCAGTGACAGTGTATACACAACCTGACCTGATGTACAAATCCCAGAGGCCTATCATAATGTAAAGTGTTTAAGACTTTGTCCATAGTAGTGAGGTGACGGGCTGTGACCCACTAAACCATAATTGTAAACAGGCCTGTTCCTTCCATGAGGCAAGGTTGGAACGTGGTCTTAGGAGGAACAATTTGTGGGCTGCATATGCTCTATGCTCTAATCCCGTGCCTAGAATGAGTCACTGGTATGAGGTACAGGGGAGGCAGACTACCTCTGTTAAGGGGAGAAGTATCAAGGCTTGGAGAGAGATATGGTCGAGTAGTTGCCCAAAAGCAACCAATCAGCTTCTAACTGCCATTTCAAAGACTATGGGGTCCATTTACTAAGCAGTGTTAGGAGACAGAGTGAAAAGTGATTAGAAAGTGATAAGGTACCAGCCAATCAGCTCCCAACTGTCATTTTTCAAACACAGCCTGTGAGATGACAGTTGGGAGTTGATTGGCTGGCACCTTATCACTTTCTTATCACTTTTCACTCTGTCTCCTAACACTGCTTAGTAAATAGACCCCTATGCTAGCTAAATGACAGATAGAAGCCGACTGGTTGTTTTGGGCCACTTCTCCACTTTCTCTCTGTCCAATGATTGATACATCTCCCCCTTAGTCTTTGTGCCAGCCGCGGTGGCGGCAACAGCCATCTAATAGTAATAATGAATCACTGCATTCACTACTGGTGGAAGTGGAGCGGACGAAGGCTGAAATCTTGTCTAGGCTGATAATGTGTAACCTTTTTCAATATACAAGGCTGGAATGGGTCCTCCTTCGTTAGTGCCTCCACCTCGACTCTGAAGCCGGGTACACACTAGACCAGGCCTGGCCAACCTGTGGCTCTCCAGCTGTTGTGAAACTACAGGTCCCAGCATGCCTTGCCAGAGTTTTGGCATTCCCTAATAGCAAACTGTGGCAAGGCATGCTGGGACTTGTAGTTTCACAAGAGCTGGAGAGCCACAGGTTGGCCAGGCCTGCACTAGACTATAGGTCGGACGACATATCGGGCACATCGGCCAGTGTGTACCCGTTATGTCGCTGACAATGCGCGCTCCCGCTCATCATCAGAGACATCGCTATCGTCAGCAGGGGCCATCCTGACGAATGCAGCATGGCTCCCTCCGTCGCGCCATCATCGGCAAGTGTGTATGCACTTGCCAATGCCGGCACCCTGCCGAGTCCCGCTGCACGCAGCGAATTGTTGCTGTTTTGAAGGCAAAGGGTGGTCACACCAAATGTTGATTTGGTTTAGATTTCTCTTCTGTTCATTCACTTTGCATTTTGTTAATTGATAAAAATAAACTAATAACACTTCTATTTTTTAAAGCATTCTATATATATATATATATATATATATATATATATATATTTATTTATTTATTTATATAAATAAGAGGCCACTTAATGCCCAGAAATTCAGACGTGCGTTCTAAATATAAGCTGGTCTTAGCTACAGTCTGATGTGATTCTTCCTGGTAGAAAACTGAGACATGTAATTCAGTGAATCATTGTTGTATAAAAGATCACTTCATCAATCACCCCTAGAGATGTAATCTCATTTTAAATGTTGGGTCACTGCACTCATTTGCTCGCTCCCCCTGAGTGTGGCGCTGGTCCCGCTCATTACATAAACTGCGGCACGCTCAGAAGTTCATCCGCAAACACGGGAAAGATGAAAGAATCTATTTCTGTGACAGGTCCTCAACTATCTTAAATGATACAGAGTCTCTATAAATATCATTACTAGGGACCTATGGAAATATCATTTATAGGAGTTTCTGCAATTACAGGAAAACTGTTTAACTCATTCAGCGCTGACATAATTCCAGGATAAAATGAACATTGAACACAATTAGACATGTTCGCCAGGAAGGGGTAAATTATGGGTTAATGAGTGAGATAACAGAATAAGAAGAACTATTCCCCCAAGGCAGCGCCCAGCTTCATACATAGCTGGGACATTTTTCCTTAAATACCACTTAATGAATAAATATCACTGGATTAGTGAAGAAAGGCGTTGCTATTTTATACTAACTGAAAAATGTTTTGACGTAGCTGTAAAACGATTGTTATTCTGTATATGATGTGCACTATTCAGGGGGCGCTTTATACCTATGTTTCTATATAGGTAATGAGGTACACGCATGTATACCATGGCGGAACTAGCAAATGGGTGTCCAGGTGCAAAAATATTTTGGGCCCTCTTCTTGCCACTCTAATACTGCCCAAAACTAGTACATACATAAACAGGCAATAGAACATTTTCCTGTTTCCTTCAGGCATGAGTCTCTTCAACAATGTATGTTATAAGTCATTAAAATAACTTTCTCCCCTTCTAACTCCCTTTCTTGAGATGTATTCAGCATCCCGGCGGAGGGGATGGCAACAGTCTAAATACCAGCGCCGGAATCCCGACAGCAGTGGGGATCCCAGCTCCAGAATCCCGACAGAAGTGGGGGTTCCCGGCTCCAGAATCCCGACAGCAGTGGGGATTCCCGGCTCCAGAATCCTGACAGCAGTGGGGATTCCCGGCTCCAGAATCCCAACAGCAGTGGGGATTCCCGGGTCCAGAATCCCGACAGCAGTGGGGATTCCCGGCTCCAGAATACTGACAGCAGTGGGGATTCCCGGCTCCAGAATACCGACAGCAGTGGTGATTCCCGGCTCCAGAATACCAACAGCAGTGGGGATCCCGGCTCCAGAATCCCGGCAGTAGTGGTGATTCCCAACTCAAGTTTCCCGACAGCAGTGGGGACTCTAGAATCCTGACAGCCGGCATCCTGAAGATAAGTATCGAGGGTTAGGCTTAGGCACTAGGGTTAGAGTTAGGATTAGGCACTAAGGGGGAAGAGTTAGGTTTAGGCAGCGGGGGAGAGTTAAGAGTAGGGTTAAGGGTTAGCGAACTTACTTGTTAGTGTTGGTATTGTGACTGTCGGATCCCATACCCAACCCCTCTTTCTCTTCTATCCCAGGCTTTATTCTTCTCCAAGCTCTTTCTTCTCTGAGCACCCTCCCTCTTTTACCCTCCGAGCTCCCTCCCACTTTTCCCCTTTGAGCTCCCTCCCACTTTTCCCCTCCGAGCTCCCTCCCTCTTTTCCCCTCCGAGCTCCCTCCCACTTTTCCCCTTCGAGCTCCCTCCCACTTTTCCCCTCCGAGCTCCCTCCCTCTTTTCCCCTCCGAGCTCCCTCCCTCTTTTCCCTTCCAAGCTCCATCCCTCTTTTCCCCTCCGAGCTCCCTCCCTCTTTTCCCCTCCGAGCTCCCTCCCTCTTTTCCCTTCCAAGCTCCCTCCCTCTTTCCCCCTCCGAGCTCCCTCCCTCTTTTCCCCTCCAAGCTCCATCCCTCTTTTCCCTTCCGAGCTCCCTCCCTCTTTTCCCCTCCGAGCTCCCTCCCTCTTTTCCCCTCCGAGCTCCCTCCCTCTTTTCCCCTCCGAGCTCCCTCCCTCTTTTCCCTCCAAGCTCCCTCTTTTTCCCTCTGAGCTCCCTCCCTCTTTGCCCCTTCTAGCTCCCTCCCTCTTTTCCCCTCCGAGCTCCTTCCCTCTTTTCCCCTCCAAGCTCCCTCCCTCTTTTCCCCTCCAAGCTCCCTCCCTTTTTTCTCCTCCGAGCTCCCTCCCTCTTTTGCCTTCCAAGCGCCCTCCCTTTTTTCTCCTCCGAGCTCCCTCCCTTTTTTCTCCGAGCTCCCTCCCTCTTTTCCCCTCCAAGCTCCCTCCCTCTTTTCCTCTCCGAGCTCCCTCACTCTTTCCCCTCCGAGCTCCCTCCCTCTTTTCCCCTCCAAGCTCCCTCCCTCTTTTCCCCTCCAAGCTCCCTCCCTCTTTCCCCCTCCGAGCGCCCTCCCACTTTTCCCCTCCAAGCTCCCTCCCTCTTTTGCCCTCCAAGCTCCCTCCCTCTTTTGCCCTCCAAGCTCCATCCCTCTTTTGCCCTCCAAGCTCCCTCCCTTTTTCTCCTCCGAGCTCCCTCCCTTTTTCTCCTCCGAGCTCCCTCCCTTGTCGAAACCGTATAAATTGGTTGCGATCGCTTAATTGCGCACGAATCGCAACACGACATCCATTGGACGATTTGATCGTCCACGGCCATTTTATGCGAACACACGCTCCCGCCGCATTCGTGCACGCACTTGCGCAATTGCACATGCTCGCTATACATGCACACGCATCCCATGCCACAGCAACTCGCCATATTGTGAATGGCAAGCCATGCTTCTGTGCTCACAACAGTTAGGCGCCATTTTACAGTACATAAACACCTCTTTCCTCTCATACAAATATTCACCCACTTACACAATAAATGTTCCAAACATAGAAGTTTATGTGTTTTAAAAGTATACAGTGAATGTTACATGTTAAATAGCAGTTATATGATATCTGGGCTTAGGAATACGATAAATGGGTCATGAGTAGTATCTACCGATTTCCCTCTGTCTCAACAGGAATATGAAACCAACAGAATGAATATGGAAGGGATCACTATCGAGTTATGAAGACCTGCCAAGAATTATACTCTATACTGTAAAAATCACTGTACACATCCCCTGTAGAGTTGCATGCCAAGGGTAGGAGAAAGGGATCTTCTAACACAATTCAACCTCCAGTGACGTCAACCATCTACTAACCAATGAATAGCAACAACCATTGTGACTCTGCCCCTCTGAGTATTTAGCTTATGTTCAAAGGAAATTGTACACCTATAAATTCCTATGCAGTCTGGATCCCAACCCCTTCTTCCTCTCCCTTTGTCCTTCTCTGCTTGACCCTGGAGAAACAACCAGCTATCTGAGAGACAGCTGTTAGTCTGGATCCAGATCGCATGGCGAAGTATTGGTAATTGTATCTTTGTCTTTATCCTGTATATAGCTGCATTGTATAGATTAAGGCTGATTATACCCTTTTTACAATATAGTACCTTTGTGTGTGTTGGAACCGCAAACTGTTTCTGTGTGACAAAGTTATTTTATATTGGGATGGGAGGTATGGGCAATCTGGTCTGTGCAATCAAATCTCTCTAATATCGATACTGTTTAAACGGTATCAATACCCTTTTTTCTCCTCCGAGCTCCCTCCCTCTTTTCCCCTCCAAGCTCCCTCCCTCTTTTCCTCTCAGAGCTCCCTCCCTCTTTCCCCTCCGAGCTCCCTCCCTCTTTTCCCCTCCAAGCTCCCTCCCTCTTTTCCCCTCCAAGCTCCCTCCCTCTTTTCCCCTCCGAGCGCCCTCCCACTTTTCCCCTCCAAGCTCCCTCCCTCTTTTCCCCTCAAAGCTCCCGCCCTCTTTTGCCCTCCAAACTGTGTCTTCTCTAACCCACCAGCTGTTGTTACAAGCCCCTCTGACTCTTCCCTCCGAGCCCAAGCCTTTCTTCCATGTCTTCCTTTTCTACCCTCAGATGTTTTTCTCCATGACTTATAAATCTTCTTACACCCCAGCTCTTTATTTTCTCTACCAAATAATTTTTTCTCACAGCAACAAACAATTTTATTAACCCAGCTCACTACTCGCCATGTCTCAGCTTTCTCTTTTCTTCCAAAGTGCTCTGTTCTCAAGATCTATTTCCATAGTCCAGATCTTTCTATGTCACCCAGTTCCACTAGTGCTGGAAGCCCCCATCACTGGCTCTCTCCTTCCCATCCCCCCACTGAAGTGTATCCCTAGCTTCCAGCAGGATCTTCCTTCTCTCTTCAGCATCCCTATTATGGATGCACCACATGTCATGCCATCCAATCAGAGAACACCTCTGATTGGTCAGCACAATACAATGGGCTTCCCTGGTAGTCATTCCCATCTCTGACAAGCTGGCTGCACTAGATCCCCTGACTGATCACATCTCCCTGGGCTCTGAACCAGTCCTGTCTGATGTCTCACCTAAGGGACACGACTTATTCTGCACAAATCCTACTTTGCCTGCAACTGTATTTATCAAAGGAGTAAGACCACCCAACCGCATCGCAACATTTATCATGATGTGGCCGGGAGTCCTGACAGCAGGGGGATCTACCTCGCTGATGAGGACTTGGCTGTGAGCATCACCTGTCTGGGCCTGGGGCAGACACTAATGGCCCAATCTGAAATGGAGACGCAATTTTTTCGCTTTTGTGAACAGTAACTTTAAGGCATCCATCAATGACAGGAGAACCCTCATTTTGTGCAGTAAAAGGACTTCTAAAACAGGTTATTTTTCAGATCATCTTCCAGCATGCTGTCCCATTCACAGGACATAAGCAAAATAAATAATGCAGTATACCATTAAGTTACAGATCAGAGTAAAGAGATTAATAGAGGCAAGGCCGACAACAGTTTTGGTCTAAGGGCTCGATTCAGACCCCCTCGCTAGATGCTTATGTAAATTCAGCTAACTAACAGCAAGGCAGGCGACCGCACGGCAAGGTATAGGCACGCCCACTATGTCTTGGCGTGCGATCGCTCTGTGTATGTAGACTCCCACCAGCCTGTCTTAAGACGCCCACTTATAAACGTCATATCCAGGAAGTGTATGGTACCATCGGGTGCCATCGGAAGCGCCCGCGGTGCTTGTGGTTGACCATACCCTACCGAAAGCACTGCGAGCACTTCAGTGTAAAATTCAGCCTATGACACTGCGTCTTAATTATGCATGCTTCTGAAACGGCGTTGAGACGCTTGGGCACGTCTGCGTTCGCACCTCCACTCCCCCGTTTTCAAAGACCAACTCCTGTCACCACCCACAAACGGCTTCTCCCGTCACTCACTCAGCTGGGCAGTCTATGCGCAGCGAGCGACTGCTTCCCGATCGGTCGGACTGGTTTGCACACGCGCACTGTGATGCGTACAATGCAAACATCGGCAGTCTGCATGCGAACACTTCCTAGCGAGCGGGTCTGAATCAGGCCCTATTTCTTACAAATGTAACAATTGGATTGCTTGAACATGGTGCTGCTCTAACGTATGTAAGCACAGTAAGGTTAAAAGCTAAGGCTGAGGTCAAGTCAGCACTGGCAATGCTTGTTCAGCTTTAAGACACTTCATTGATATATCAGCTGGTCTATTGGTTGGTTTGGAAAAAAAAACAGGATTGATTGATTGTTGAAAGATTTAATGATTGACTGACTTATCATTTGCTTGAACAGTAAAATGTCTCACCTGAGCCACCAGGTTGCAGAGTCGGGCCCCTTCTTGAGTTAGGCTGTACAGGCTATGTATGGCAGTCTCCATTCTGTATATATTATCACAAGTGTCCAACTCCTCCATCAGACCCTGAGGGGTAAATAACGATTTATACATTACACCAGGCTGCAGAATTACACAGATCTGTCACCGCAGGACAATGCTGTCTTCCGTCATTTAAGCAGTCAAATCTGATTCATTTGTCAAACTCTGTAAGTAATTAATAAGCCACGGTCAGATCAATCTGCGAGGAGGAGAATCACAGACAGTCAGACCTCCTCTGACCTCCATGAACAAGCTGGATCTCTCCCCGAGTACTGTGTACCTTGAATTAGCAGCAAAATCGTGAATAAACCAGCATTCCTATGGATAAATGTGCGTTTATTGCAGACGGGTTACATAAAGCCGGTGTGATGTGCAAATCGGGATACTTATATTTAAAAACGTGTAAAGATTGGACTGTAACCAATGAATTTTGGCCCTGATTCAGAGCCGGACGCAATGACAGAGCGCTCGCTCTGAATCAGCGCCGGGCTATTTTTTTTTTAGAACGGCCTCCTGGCCGCTCGCATAGCTGTGGGTGACCACCCACAGCTATAGCGAGCGGCCAGGAAGATGGTCGCGATGGTCAAGACCATTGCAACCATCGGGCTTGCGGCGAGACCCTTGTGGTAGGGTCTTGTTGCAGCAAGCCCCAGAGAGATTTCAGCTCTAACAGAGCCGGAATCTCTCCCACTGACATCCCTCGTGATGTCAGTGGGGCTGGCCCCAAACGGAGGCGTTCACATGGGAACGCCTCCGTTTGGGCAGCCACTCCCCCAGACCGCCCACCAAAGGGGGCGTGCTGTCACTCAACATCGACAGCCGGCTCCGTCGTGCGCATGTGCTCTGGGCCACTATCGACCCGGTTGCGAGCGCTCAGCGCTTGCAACCGGGTCTGAATCAGGTCCTATATTCCTTTCAAAAGGCTTTCATTGGAGGCTTACTAATGAAGCTATAGTGATGGGACGTCTGTGTTCTTTTACAAACCACAGATGCAGCGAGATGAAATGGGGCCTGGTACAGACTTGGTAACAAAATGGGCAAAGATTACTCAGCAGGCGTATACAGTATATACTGTATATATGCAGGTCTGCATAAGCCCCTTCTGAGTAAATATGCCCTTAATGTACTCAGTCTACATTAAATTCCTTCCATCCCGGTTCACGGTGCTTCAGGCACAGGTGGGTCTAAGGGTGTCAATCCAATTAGGTGCGAATTGCGAGGTGCGAGTTGCTGTTTTCACCTCAAATTTGCATAGCGAATTCATTTTGCAATCCAATTAGGGACAACTCGCACTAAATCAGACTGAATTCGCAACTTTCCATTCGCACCTCCCTGAGGATGAGAGAGGGAAAGGAAAATCTGTATTTTAAAGTTAAAAATTTCGGGACACTGTGATGAACCCCTTCGATGCCCCCCTAATGAATAATTAGGCATTTAAAAGTTTCCAATTAGCTTAATTAGTCCAATAATTAAATGTAATTTTTAGGGGTAAAAAAAAAATTTACTCAAATTACCCCAAAATAAACTTTTTCGTTAGTTTAGGCACCCAAAATGTAATTACAATAATTTTTTAGTTGAAAATTGTTTTTATTGATAAATAATAATCCATTTTTCAAGGTGCCCTCAAAGTGCCCCCAAATCACCTTTTTTCCTCCTTTTTTGCATTTTTTGTTTAATTAGTTTGAGATTAAACAAAAAAAAGGTTGTTTTTGATAATTTTCTTGCATTTAAAAAAAAAATCAGCCATTTGACACCATTTAAAAAAAAAACTGCTGTAACTTCCTAATGCCCACAAACGGCCGTCTATACAGTCCTGCTAACGAAATTATCCATTTTGAGGAGCCCAGGATGGTCTCCCCACATTTTCATGCATTTCTCGCAAATCTCATTTGGCAGTCAATTTGCCCTCCACTGCGAGTAGTGCGAATAGCCATTTTTAATTGGATTAGAGAATTCTCGGGAGCGCGCTTCGACGCGAAGTCTGCGAGTTTCATGAAACAAACCTGCTACTCGCAATTCGCTCCTAATAGGATCGACCCCTAAGTGTCAGACGTGTGCAGGTCTTATGCACGTGTTTGCTGTCTGAGCAAGATACACTATACAAACTTGGAGAGAACTCACACCACATCAGCCATTCTGTCTGCAACCACTGACCTGTACAGTTAGGCACAGCTGTACAGCAGCTGCAATCTTGATAATTATTAGAATTTTTGTTTTAAAAAAATATTAGTATATGTATGATCTGTAAAATCCCCACAGGAGCAGACTTAGGGCCTGATTCAGAGCCGGTCGCTATTTGCGGTCGTTCGTTCCAAAAAAAGGGGTGGCTATTCAAATGAACCGTTCCCTCTTTGCGGTCTGTTCACGCCTCTATGTCTGATTGAGCGAACAAAACTTGCGGTCGTTTTTTGTAAAAATACGCCCCCTGGCCGCTCGCATCCTACGTCATGTCCGCTATTTATTAGATTAATCGAGTACATCGACCAGGGTATGAACTGCTCGATATTCTTGTGGTTGGTTTTTGCTACCACAATTTTGCGAGCAGTTCTGGCTATAAAATAACCCAGTGACGTGGTCAATGACGCTGCTGTATTAATTATGCACACCCATAAAACGCCCGTTTTGACCTTTAAGCACGCCTGCGTTCGGATCTCCACTCCCCGTTTTCAAACACCTTCCCCCGTTACCACCCACATACGCCTCCTCCTGTCACTCAAATTATCAGGCATTCGCTATTTTGCGAGCACATGAATTTTGACCGCACTGACTGGTTCGCGCATGCGTATAACGATCCGTACGCATGCGCAGTTGGGCAAACATCGCTCGGAGCGAACGAGCGGCCGCTTACGAGCAGCTCTGAATCAGGCCCTTAGGGCTCGATTCAGAAACACTTGCTAGATGCGTTCACAAATTCAAGGCAAGGCATTAGCACGCCCACTATGTCTTGGTGTGCGATCGTTTTGTGTATGCAGACGCCCAACAGTCTGTCGTAAGACGCCCACTTGCGCACGTCATCTCCAGGAAGTGTATGCAACCACCTGTAACATCGAGGACCATCGGATGCATACACAGCGCTTGTGGTTGACCATACCATACCGCAAGAACCCTCTAAGTGGTTCAGTGTAAAATACAGCCATGTGACGTGTACTATGATGCTGCCACTTAATTATGCACGCCTCTGAAACGGCGTTAGGTCGCTCAGGCGCGCCTGCGTTTGCACCTCCATTCCCGCGTTTCTAGCGCCAGCCCCTGTCACCACCCACAAACGGCTTCTCCTGTCACTCATTCTGCCGTGCAATCTATGAGCAGCGAGCGATCGCTTCCCAATCGCTCGCACTAGTTCGCGCTATTTATTTTGAATTAGAAATGACATCTATGTAAGATCTATTTCATGGTCCAGGACTGCCATTCCGTTTCTCTTATGTCATATTCTTGTATTGTACCCAATATTTGCTTTTCTCTCATCATTGACAGCAGGGCTATTCAACATGCAGCCCATGAGCTTCTGTGGAACTACACACTCCAGCATGCGCTGACACTGCCTTGCTATAGGGGTTTCTAAAATGGTGGCTGGACATGCTGGGATGTGTAGTTCCACAGCAGCTAAATATCCCTGCTGTACAGCTTTGGTGGCATATGTTCCCTGTTGTACAGCTGTAAAAATTAGAGATGGGAATAGTAACTATATCTATAGCAGCATCGTCAGGAGCGTGAATCCCTTAATAATATAATAAAGATATGTCCTTCTGTGCCCCCAATTAAAAAGAGAAAAGCAAGTGTGAGTTATCACATAATGAGACATTTATATAATTATATGTAAAACAGTAAAAAGTGTACAATTAAAAATGGTTTACCAATAAGTATCAATTAGTGAACAAAACCAGTATCAATGATGGATGGAAAATTCATATTTCAGGGATGACGCAATGTCACTGGATGATTTATATATTCACCGCAATTCTATAGAAGTGGCGGCTACAGTAACTGCCCCTCAGATGGAGGTGAATTAACATCATATTCTATAATACAATACAAAATAACTGTCAAATAAATAAATATATATATATATATATATATATATACACACACACACACACATATATATATAGATATATATATATCTATATATATATATATCTATCTATTGAGGGTGCCGACCCTCTAGGAGTGCACCAGAGCAAGGTACCTGTGGAGTGTTGGGGCTTGGTTGTGTGTGTGTGTGTATATATATATATATATATATATAATATGAGATATGGTAAGAACTTACCCTTGTTATCTCTATTTCTACGAAGTCCATAGGGTTCCACAGGATACCTTGGGGTATAGGTGTGACGTCAGTCGCAGGGCACCAAAGAGTTAAGCTTTCAGCCTCCCAGGATGCACTAGGTCCCCCTCCTATACCCCGCCCCCGGGCCAAGGCACCTCAGTTAGTTACCAAGCCATAGGCCGGAGGAGGAGAAGGAAGAGAGAGAACAAAGATCTGGACACATACAAGAATCACATTCTCACCAGAGGGAGACGGAAAACCGGTGACCAGAGCAAAGCCCATCTGCAGCACAGGTGCGACAGGGCGGGAGTCCTGTGGAACCCTATGGACTTCGTAGAAATAGAGATAACAAGGGTAAGTTCTTACCATATCTCATATTTTCTACTTCAGGGTCCATAGGGTATCCACAGGATACCTTGGGGATGTCCCAAAGCAGTATCCTTTAAGGGTGGGGACGCTCCTGTGCAGAAAGGAGAATCCGCCGCCCGAAGGAAGCATCCTGAGAGGCGAAGGTGTCAAACCTGTAATACCTCACGAAGGTATGGACAGAAGACCACGTAGCAGCCTTGCAGATCTGAACTGCCGAGGCACCACGTCGAGCTGCCCATGAAGGACCCACAGACCTAGTGGAATGAGCCTTCAGAGAAGGAGGGACCGGTAGGCCTTCATGAAGATAAGTTGCAGAAATAGCCATACGGATCCAGGCTGCCAAAGTTTGCTTTGAAGCAGGCCAACCCTTTTTACGGAAGCCATAGAGGACAAACAAAGCGTCCGACTTCCTAAACGAAGAAGTGCGGTCAACATAAGTCCTTAAGGCCCGCACAACATCCAAAGAGGCCTCACCCACGGAAAGACCCGGTGAGTTAAAGGCCGGAACAACTATTTCCTCGTTAACATGAAACTGGGAAACAACTTTGGGAAGAAACTCGGGCCGAGTGCGGAGCACTGCCCTGTTCCCGTGAAAAACCAAGAAAGGGGGTCTACAAGAAAGAGCCCCTAACTCAGAAACACGTCTGGCCGAAGCAATGGCCAGAAGGAAAACAGTCTTAGCTGTTAGCCATTTAATATCCACTGAGCCCAGTGGTTCAAACGGCGGTCCTTGGAGAGCCCTCAGGACCACAGCCAAATCCCAAGGCGCCACAGGTGGAACAAAGGGCGGCTGAATACGGAGAACACCTTGCATAAATGTGCGCACATCCGGGATTGTAGCAATCCTACGGTGAAACCAGACAGATAGGGCCGAAACCTGTACCTTCAAAGAAGCAAGGCGAAGCCCATGATCTAGTCCCGCTTGCAGGAAGGCGAGAATCCGAGACAGACGAAACTCCAGCGGTGCATAACCTCTCGGTCGACACCACTGGAAGAACGTATGCCACACGCGATGGTATATCCTCGCGGAAGACGGTTTCCGAGCTCGTAACATGGTACGCACCACAGAGCTGGAAAACCCCCGGGACCTCAGCATGGCCGTCTCAACAGCCACGCCGTCAAAGACAGCCGAGTCAGGTCCGGGTGAAGGCAAGGACCCTGAGACAGAAGGTCCGGTCGTAGCGGCAACCGCAGAGGACTGTCCCCGGACAGACCCTGAAGGTCTGAGAACCAGTGCCGTCTGGGCCACGCGGGAGCTATCAACAGGAGCGTCCCTCCTTCCTGTTTGAATTTCCGGATTACCCGTGGAAGAAGGGAGACCGGAGGGAACAGGTATGCGAACCGGAACGTCCACCGGACGGACAGAGCATCCACCAGAGACGCCCCTTCGTCTCTTGTGCGAGACCCGTACACCGGCAACTTGTTGTTGTGCCGGGACGCCATGAGGTCGATTTCTGGAAGACCCCACCTGTCCACCAGTAGTTGAAATACGTCCGGGTGCAGGGACCATTCCCCCGGATGAACGTCCTGGCGACTTAGAAAGTCCCCCTCCCAATTTAGCACTCCCGGGATGAAGACCGCTGATATGGCCGGAAGATTGCGCTCCGCCCAAACCAGGATCCGAGAGACCTCTACGAGAGCCGCACGACTGCGAGTTCCTCCTTGCCTGTTTATGTAGGCCACGGTGGTAGCGTTGTCCGACTGGACCTGCAACGGGTGACCCTGGAGAAACCGCTGTGCCTGCTGGAGAGCATTGAAGACCGCACGGAGTTCCAAGATATTTATTGGAAGCTCCGCTTCTGTCGGCGTCCACCTGCCCTGGAAGAAGTGTGGACCCGAAACTGCTCCCCAGCCCCGAAGACTGGTGTCCGTTGTCAACAGGACCCAATTTGGAACCCAGAACGGACGTCCCTTGTTGAGGTGGGTCGTCTTTAACCACCACTCAAGGGACAGGCGAACCTCCGGGGTGAGCACAATCGTCTGGGACTTCAGAGACTGAGGCAGCCCGTTCCATTTGGACAAGATCAGGTGCTGCCGAGGTCTGGAGTGAAACTGGGCGTATTCCACCATGTCGAACACCGACACCATGGAGCCCAGTAACCTCATCGCCGAGTGTAAGGACACCCGGCGGCTGTGCAGACAACTGCGCACCCTTGACTGTAAAGCAGAGATCTTGTCCTCCGTCACGAAGATCCTTTGCTGTCCCGAGTCCAATAAGGCTCCAAGATGCAGAATCCTCCGAGACGGGATTAGAGTGGACTTCTGCCAGTTGATTAGCCAGCCGTGCCGTTGCAGCAGCGCAATGGTCAGGTACAAGTGGTGTAACAGGAGCTCTGGAGATCCTGCCACCAATAACAGGTCGTCCAAGTACGGCAACATGCGGACTCCCTGCAGCCGCAGAGAAGCCGCCATGACCGCCATCACCTTGGTGAAAACACGTGGTGCTGTCGCCAGGCCAAAAGGTAACGCCCGAAACTGGAAGTGGTCGCTGCGGATTGCAAACCGGAGGAACTGTTGATGGCGCAAAAGAATAGGGACATGCAGGTAAGCGTCATGTATGTCCAATGACACCATGTAGTCCCCAGGTTCCAGCACCAGAATGATGGACCTTAGGGTCTCCATCCGAAACTTCGGGACCCGCAAAGACTTGTTGAGTGCTTTGAGGTTGAGAATCGGACGATACGACCCATTGGGTTTCTGTACCAAAAATAGATTTGAATAGAAACCCTGGCCCCTCTGGGAGAATGGAACAGGCACTATAACTCCAGCCTGGAGCATAGTGTGCAATACCTTACGCAGCTCCGTAGCCTTGTTCCGGTCTGATGGTAGACCCGTGGTGAAGAATCGAGCCGGGGGTCTGTGCCGGAAGGAGAGGGCGTATCCGTGGGAAACCACCTCCAGAACCCAAGTGTCTGTCGTAGTGGTCGACCAACACTGGGCGAACTGTAGCAGGCGGCCTCCCACCCTGGGATCCCCCAAAGGGAGGCCCGGACCGTCAGGCCGCAGGCTTGTCATCTGGCTTGGGGGCCGGACGTCTGGTACTCCATGCCTGCCTCCGGGGCTTGACCGATTTCTTAGGGCCAGCCTGTCGAGGAAACGACTGTGGTTTGGGCCTGCCCTGGGCCCTAGATGACCGAAAGGACGATGGTCCAGAACCAGAAGGAGCAGCGGCCGACGGGAGACAAGCAGATTTGGCTGCCGCCAGCGTGGCCACAATCTTATCCAGATCCGGACCGAAGAGAACTTCTCCGGTAAACGGCAACGCTTCCAGACCTTTCTTGGAATCTGCGTCCGCCTTCCAGGATCGCAGCCACAAGGTGCGACGAGCAGCTACCGCTGCTGAAGAAATTCTAGACACCAGAGTACTAATGTCTAGAGCCGCCTCGTTGATGTAGGTGGCCGAATCACGGAGATTGCCAATCAACTCCGCCTGTTCGGCCGGACAGTCGGATTCAAAAGAAGCCTCTAATGAATCCGCCCAGCGCTCCATCGCTCTGGCAACCCAGCAAATGGCCATAGCCGGCGGTGCTGCCCCCCCTGCAAGGGAATAAGCGGACTTCAGGCAGATTTCTACCTTGCGGTCCGTAGCATCCTTAAGGGAGGACATGGATGGCATCGGCAATGTGGCACTACGGACAAGACGGGTCACGTGAGAATCCACCTGTGGAGGGGATTCCCACTTAGCAAAATAATTATCCGCGAACGGATAAGCCACCGCCAGGCGTCTCTGCGGCTGGTATCTTTTGCCAGGTTGTTTCCACGCCTCCTCTAAATGGTCCACCAACTGACCCGAAAGAGGAAAGACTGTGGCATCGCCCTTCACATCTTTGAAAAAGGCATACTTAGATTTAGCCGCTGGGGGAACTTCGTCCTCAATCACCAAGGCTGTGCGGACCGCCCGAATAAGTCCAGGAATATATACTTTGGACTTAGCATCAGCGTCCTTAGTATGGAGAGGTTCCTGATCGTAAGGATCCAGAATCTCCCCATCATCAGACGTCCCTTCGTCATCCTCATAAGGAGCAGACAGAGACGCCACCGGCCTTTTATGAGGCCGCATCACAGACTCCCCTTGCAACACATCCGACAAGTGCTGTACAGAACTCGTCAGGGAGTTAACCCACGCTGGCTCCTGAGAACCCGGGAGCGGGGAAATAGGGAGACTGTGGGGTACCACCAATTGTCGTGGGAACCCCTGCATGGGTGACGACACCACAGACTGCTGGGACAAACCCATCGGAGTAAACGCGGGCTGCGGAGCTAACTGGCCCACTAAAGCTGTTAACGCCTGAGCGAAACAAGCCCAGGGCGGCTCCTGTACCGGTGCTGTAACCGTAATAGGCCACGCCATGGACAAACACTGCCGGCAAAGGCCCTCCGCGCTACCCTCCCCCTCCGCTAACGGTACTTTGCACGTGGTACACTGTAGCCGGAGGGGAAAATCACTTTCAGACATGATGGCACCACGTATGTGACCTCTCTCACCAATTAAGTATTAAATAGGCGAGAGACCACCCTACAGCACCGCACTGCAAGGGCTTTAGCAGAAAGAACAGGGACAGTAATAAAGCTGACAGTTTTGAGAAGATAAAGTTACAGGCAGCAGCGCTAGCACAGTCACATACAATGCAGAGAAATAACAATTCCTGCACTAACAGCGCTGATCACTCAACTACACAGACACAGGGCCTGGTAGGACACAGCGCTGCATACACAGACCTGAGCCACAGCGGAGGAGAGGTATGCGGGGGGACCCAGACCACGATGCTTCCTTCCAGGCTTCTAGCAGCGTTCACCATGCGTTGCAGAGAAGATGGCCGCCGAGGAGCAGAGAGAAGCTGGCCTGGGGGAGGAGCGCTGACACAGGACCAGTCAGCACAGTGCAGAGAGGGCTGTGTGCAGCGGGGGAGGCGCCGGCTGTGAGACAGGGGAGGCGCGCTCCCCTGGCATGCATTTAACCCCTGGGACGCCGCAGCGCTACCGCTCTGCTGCGGTCCGCTGTCCCAGGGGGTAGTGGAAGCGCAGGTTGGTCGCCTGGCTCCACGCTGCAGCCAGTCCCCAGGGAGCCCCCTGCCTGGGGACTTAGAACCATGTGATCAGCGGGGACCCACCGCGGGACCCCGCTGCTTACCTCTGTCCCCCTTGAATCCGGCCATGGTCCGGAGCATCTGGGGTCACCGCTAGCTGTGACCCCAGACGCCCACCAGCATCCCCGGATCAGTACCGGCGTTCTGGTACTGGCGGGGTGTAGGGAAGACAGCATGGACGTCAGGACTGACTGTCCATGCTGTTCATCCAGATGTGCAGCCACAGCTGCATGAAGAAAAAGCTTCAGGGGCTCTTCTAGCCCCCACTCCAACAGGTGCACCCGACTCCGGCCGGGCACCAAACTAAACTGAGGTGCCTTGGCCCGGGGGCGGGGTATAGGAGGGGGACCTAGTGCATCCTGGGAGGCTGAAAGCTTAACTCTTTGGTGCCCTGCGACTGACGTCACACCTATACCCCAAGGTATCCTGTGGATACCCTATGGACCCTGAAGTAGAAATATATATATATATACACATACATAGTCAGGTGCATAAATATTGGGACATTGACAGAATTTTCATATTTTGGCCTCTATTCACCACCACAATGGCTTTGTAATGAAACAAACAAGATATGCTGTAACTGCAGACTTTCAGATTTAATTTGAGGGTAATTACATCCAAATCAGGTGAATGGTGTAGGAATTACAACCATTTCTATATGTGCCTCCCACTTTTTAAGGGGCCAAAAGTAATGGGACAAACTAAACAAACCTAAATCTAACTTTCACTTTTTAATACTTTGTTGCAAATCCTTTGCAGGCAATTACAGCCTGAAGTCTGGAACGCATAGACATCACCAGACGCTGGGTTTCATCCCTGGTGATGATCTGCCAGGCCTCTACTGCAAATGTCTTCAGTTCCTGCTTGTTCTTGGGGCATTTTCCCTTCAGTTTTGTCTTCATCAAGTGAAATGCATGCTCAATCGGATTCAGGTCAGGGGATTGACTTGGCCATTGCATAACATTCCACTTTTTAGCCTTAAAAAACTCTTTGGTTGCTTTTGCAGTATGCTTCGGGTCATTGTCCATCTGCACTGTGAAGCACTGTCCAATGAGTTCTGAAGCATTTGACTGAATATGAGCATATAATATTGCCCGAAACACTTCAGAATTCATTCTGCTGCTTTTGTCAGCAGTCACATCATCAATAAATACAAGGGAACCAGTTCCATTGGCAGCCATACATGCCCACACCATGACACTACCACCACCATGCTTCACTGATGAGGTGGTATGTTTTGGATCATGAGCAGTTACTTTCCTTCTCCATACTCTTCTCTTCCCATCACTCTGGTACAAGTTGATCTTTGTCTCATCTGCCCATAGGATGTTGTTCCAGAACTGTAATGGCTTTTTTAGATGTTGTTTGGCAAACTCTAATCTGGTCTTCCTGTTTTTGAGGCTCACCAATGGTTTACATCTTGTGGTGAACCCTCTATATTCACTCTTGTGAAGTCTTCTCTTGATTGTTGACTTTGACACATATACATCTACCTCCTGCATAATGTTCTTGATTTGGCCAACTATTGTGAAGGGGTTTTTCTTCACCAGGGAAATAATTCTTCTGTCATCCACCACAGTTGTTTTCCGTGGTCTTCCGGGTTGCTGAGCTCTCCGATGCGTTCTTTCTTTTCAAGAATGTTCCAAACAGTTGATTTGGCCACACCTAATGTTTTTGCTATCTCTCTGATGGGTTTGTTTTGATTTTTCAGCCTAATGATGGCTTGCTTCACTGATAGTGACAGCTCTTTGGATCTCATATTGAGAGTCGACAGCAACTGATTCCAAATGCAAATGTCACACCTAGAATCAACTCCAGACTTTTTAGCTCCTTAATTGATAATGAAATAACGAGGGAATAGCCCACACCTGTCCATGAAATAGCTTTTGAGTTGATAGTCCCATTACTTTTGGCCCCTTAAAAAGAGGGAGGCACATATAGAAACCATTGTAATTCCTACACCGTTCACCTGATTTGGATGTAATTACCCTCAAATTAAATCTGAAAGTCTGCAGTTAAAGCACATCTTGTTTGTTTCATTTCAAAGCCATTGTGGTGGTGAATAGAGGCCAAAATATGAAAATTCTGTCAATGTCCCAATATTTATGCACCAGACTGTGTGTATATATATATATATATATATATATATATACACACATACACTGTATATACATACAGAAGAATAGAACGTCCCCAAAGGAAACACCTGTGTGATTAGTGTGACACTAATCTGTGACGCTGAGATTTACCCTGTAGTGTCTGACACTTAACTAAGAGGAGGTACTGAAGTTTCTATTTTCATATTAAGGCGAGTTTCTTATGGGTGCTACAATATCAGGTGACAGACATACTGTCAGGATAAGTGGCATCTGATTAAACTGACCCTGGTGCATGTATGTATGTAATGTATGTATGTATGGTATGTATGTACTGTATGTATGTATGTATGTATGTATGGTATGTATGTATTACAGAAATTAAATTGTAAGCTCCACTATGGCAGAGACAGATTTCTCCACTAATTATACAGTGCAGAGGAATAATGACAATATGGCTGCTGGGGATTGCACAGACAGGGACTATATACACAGACCATCTTGCATCCCATAGAGAATCGGTACTAGAAGGTAACACAATGACCAAGCTGCAACAAGCACCAGGCTCTAACCATCTCCCCAGGTTTTACAGTAATCCGGACGACATGTCAGTGTATATTTATTTAGGACTTGTCACTCTGGTAAATAATGTATTAAAGCTTTTTGTAGGATATTAGGGCAGCGTTTGGCTGCGGAGGATGAGAGAAATAATGGAGGAGGATAATGACAATAAGAGGTGGCCTTTCCTGCAGCAGTGTAACCTTAGGCAGACGCGTGGCACCACAGCAAAGCATTACATCATGGGATGACATCATTCCCCATGAATTACTGAACAGTGCGCCAGACGCTGGTTGCATGAGAGGCCCTGGCAGCGATTAGCTCACAATGTACACGCAGAGCTGCCCATCACCCGTCAGTGCTCACTATTCTCTCTCTTCACATTTTCATTTTCTTAAATGGATCTGTGCTGAATGTGATACAATTACAGAATTATCTAAATAAGATGTTTCCAGATAAAAGGCACCAAGAACGTTATGGAAACAAATCTTAAATGGCATCTGCTAATGCTAAACCAGGAGTGAGTTAGGTACAAACATACTCTACATTTGAGACTGTTAAAATGAATTGAAAATTATTAAAACATTTGTAGTATGCAGCTCAAACTACACGTGCCTGCAGCTCCAACTACACACGCCTGCAGCTCCAACACCACACGCCTGCAGCTCCAACACCACACGCCTGCAGCTCCAACACCACACGCCTGCAGCTCCAACTACACACGCCTGCAGCTCCAACACCACACGCCTGCAGCTCCAACTACACACGCCTGCAGCTCCAACACCACACGCCTGCAGCTCCAACTACACGTGCCTGCAGCTCAAACTACACGTGCCTGCAGCTCCAACTACACGTGCCTGCAGCTCCAACACCACACGCCTGCAGCTCCAACTACACACACCTGCAGCTCCAACTACACACGCCTGCAGCTCCAACTACACACGCCTGCAGCTCCAACACCACACGCCTGCAGCTCCAACTACACGTGCCTGCAGCTCAAACTACACGTGCCTGCAGCTCAAACTACACGTGCCTGCAGCTCCAACTACACACGCCTGCAGCTCCAACTACACACGCCTGCAGCTCCAACACCACACGCCTGCAGCTCCAACACCACACGCCTGCAGCTCCAACACCACACGCCTGGAGCTCCAACACCACACGCCTGCAGCTCCAACTACTTGTGCCTGCAGCTCCAACTACACACGCCTGCAGCTCCAACTACAAACGCCTGCAGCTCCAACTACAAACGCCTGCAGCTCCAACTACACGTGCCTGCAGCTCAAACTACACGTGCCTGCAGCTCAAACTACACACGCCTTGCAGCTCCAACTACACACGCCTGCAGCTCCAACACCACACGCCTGCAGCTCCAACTACACACGCCTGCAGCTCCAACTACACACGCCTGCAGCTCCAACACCACACGCCTGCAGCTCCAACTACACGTGCCTGCAGCTCCAACTACACGTGCCTGCAGCTCCACCACACGTGCCTGCAGCTCCAACTACACACGCCTGCAGCTCCAACACCACACGCCTGCAGCTTCAACACCACACGCCTGGAGCTCCAACACCACACGCCTGGAGCTCCAACACCACACGCCTGGAGCTCCAACACCACACGCCTGCAGCTCCAACACCACATGCCTGCAGCTCCAACTACTTGTGCCTGCAGCTCCAACTACACACGCCTGCAGCTCCAACACCACACGCCTGCAGCTCCAACACCACACGCCTGCAGCTCCAACACCACACGCCTGCAGCTCCAACACCACACGCCTGCAGCTCCAACTACACACGCCTGCAGCTCCAACTACACACGCCTGCAGCTCAAACTACACACGCCTGCAGCTCCAACTACACATGCCTGCAGCTCCAACTACACGTGCCTGCAGCTCCAACACCACACGCCTGCAGCTCCAACACCACACGCCTGCAGCTCCAACACCACACGCCTGCAGCTCCAACACCACACGCCTGCAGCTCCAACACCACACGCCTGCAGCTCCAACTAAATGTGCCTGCAGCTCCAACTACACACGCCTGCAGCTCCAACACCACACGCCTGCAGCTCCAACTACACACGCCTGCAGCTCCAACTACACACGCCTGCAGCTCCAACTACACGCGCCTGCAGCTCCAACTACACGCGCCTGCAGCTCCAACTACACGCGCCTGCAGCTCCAACTACACACGCCTGCAGCTCCTCCAACTACACACGCCTGCAGCTGCAACTACACATGCCTGCAGCGCCAACTACACACGCCTGCAGATATAGCTACACGTGCCTGCTACATGCATTTGCAGCTCTAACCACACGTGCCTGCAGATATAGCTACAAGTGTCTGCTACATGTGCCTGCGGTAATTACATGCGTCTGCAGCTTTTACTACACGCGCCTGCCGATATAGCGTCATGCGTCTGCTACATGTGCCTGCAGCTCCGACTACACGTGTCTGCAGCTGACTACATGCGCTGGCAGCTTTTACTACACATGCCTGTAGATATAGCTTTATGCGCCTCTACCTACATGTGTCTGCAGATATACCTACATGCGCCTGCTACACATGCCTTCAGCGCCAATTACACGCTCATGCAGATATAGCTACACACGGCTGCAGCTCTAACTGCACTCGTGTCTGCAACTATGTAACTGTGTCTATTACTATGTTACTTGGGGGTTTATTCATGAAGCGGTGAAAAGAGTGGAGAAGTTGTCCATGGCAGCCAATCAGCTTTGAGGTTTCATTTATCAAGTACATTGTGCAAAATAATAGGTAGGAGCTGTTGGTTGCCATGGGCAACTTCTTCACTGGCACACTTCTCCACTCTTTTCACTGCTTCATGAACAGACCCCTTGGTCTGTTAGTATGCAACAGTATCTGTCACTACGATACTGTGTCTGTTACTATGTAACTGCGTCTGTTACTATGTTACTTTGTCTGTTAGTATGCAACAGTATCTGTCACTACGTTACTGTGTCTGCAATATGTAACTGCATCTGTTACTATGTTACTTTGTCTGTTAGTATGCAACATCATCTGTCACTACGTTACTGTGTCTGTTACTATGTAACTGTGTCTGTTACTATGTTACTTTGTCTGTTACTATGTTACTTTGTCTGTTAGTATGCAACAGTATCTGTCACTACGTTACTGTGTCTGTTACTATGTAACTGTGTCTGTTACTATGTTACTTTGTCTGTTACTATGTTACTTTGTCTGTTAGTATGCAACAGTATCTGTCACTACGTTACTGTGTCTGTTACTATGTAGCTGCGTCTGTTACTAAGTAACTGCGTCTGTTACTATGTTACTTTGTCTGTTAGTAAGCAACAGTATCTGTCACTACGTTACTGTGTCTGCAACTATGTATCTGCATCTGTTAGTATGCAACAGTATCTGGCACTACATTACTGTGCCTGCAATATGTAACTGTGTCTGTTACTATGTTACTTTGTCTGTTAGTATGCAACAGCATCTGTCACTATGTTACTGTGTCTGCAATATGTAACTGCGCCTGTTACTATGTTACTTTGTCTGTTAGTATGCAACAGTATCTGTCACTACGTTACTGTGTCTGCAACTATGTAACTGTGGGTCTCATTCAGACCCGCTCGCGAGCACTGTACACTCGCAAGCGGCTTGATGGTGCCAAGTGCGCATGCTCCAGGTCTCGCACCAAAGAGGGCGTGCTGTCGATGGTGATTGACAGCACGCCCCATTTGGTGGGCGTGCCGGGGGCATGGCTGCCCAGAAGGAGGCGTTCCCATGGGAACGCCTACCGTCTGGGTCTGGCCCCACTGACATCACTAGTGATGTCAGTGGGAGTGATTTGGGCTCTGATAGAGCCAAAATCACTCCAGGGCTTGCGGCAACGAGACCCTACCGCAAGGGTCTCGTCGCAAGCCCGATGGTCGCAATGGTCTTGACCATCGCGACCATCATCATGGACGCTCGCATAAGCTGTGGGTGGTAACTCGCAGCTATGCGAGCGTCCAGGAGGACGCACAAAAAAAAACAAAAACGCCCTGATTCAGAGCAGGCGCTCGTTCAGAGCGTCCGGCTCTGGATCAGGCCCTGTATCTGTTAGTATGCAACAGTATCTGTCACTATGTTACTTTGTCTGTTAGTATGCAACAGTATCTGTCACTATGTTACTGTGTCTGCAACTATGTAACTGCGTCTGTTACTATGTTACTTTGTCTGTTAGTATGCAACAGCATCTGTCACTATGTTACTGTGTCTGCAACTATGTATCTGCGTCTGTTACTATGTTTCTTTGTCTGTTAGTATGCAACAGCATCTGTCACTATGTTACTGTGTCTGCAACTATGTAACTGTGTTACTATGTTACTTTGTTAGTATGCAACAGTATCTGTCACTACATTACTGTGTCTGCAACTATGTAACTGCGTCTGTTACTATGTTACTTTGTCTGTTAGTATGCAACAGCATCTGTCACTATGTTACTGTGTCTGCAACTATGTAACTGTGTGTTACTATGTTACTTTGTTAGTATGCAACAGTATCTGTCACTACATTACTGTGTCTGCAACTATGTAACTGCGTCTGTTACTATGTTACTTTGTCTGTTAGTATGCAACAGTATCTGTCACTACATTACTGTGTCTGCAACTATGTAACTGCATCTGTTACTATGTTACTTTGTCTGTTAGTATGCAACAGCATCTGTCACTATGTTACTGTGTCTGCAACTATGTAACTGTGTGTTACTATGTTACTTTGTTAGTATGCAACAGTATCTGTCACTACATTACTGTGTCTGCAACTATGTAACTGCGTCTGTTACTATGTTACTTTGTCTGTTAGTATGCAACAGTATCTGTCACTATGTTACTGTGTCTGCAACTATGTAACTGCGTCTGTTACTATGTTACTTTGTCTGTTAGTATGCAACAGCATCTGTCACTATGTTACTGTGTCTGCAACTATGTAACTGTGTATTACTATGTTACTTTGTTAGTATGCAACAGTATCTGTCACTACGTTACTGTGTCTGCAACTATGTAACTGCATCTGTTACTATGTTACTTTGTCTGTTAGTATGCAACAGCATCTGTCACTATGTTACTGTGTCTGCAACTATGTAACTGTGTGTTACTATGTTACTTTTTTAGTATGCAACAGTATCTGTCACTACATTACTGTGTCTGCAACTATGTAACTGCGTCTGTTACTATGTTACTTTGTCTGTTAGTATGCAACAGCATCTGTCACTATGTTGCTGTGTCTGAAACTATGTAACTGTGTGTTACTATGTTACTTTGTCTGTTAGTATGCAACAGCATCTGTCACTACGTTACTGTGTCTGAAACTATGTATCTGCGTCTGTTACTATGTTACTTTGTTAGTATGCAACAGTATCTGTCACTACGTTTCTGTGTCTGCGACAATGTAACTGCTTCTTTACTATGTTACTTTGTCTGTTAGTATGCAACAGTATCTGTCACTACGTTACTGTGCCTGCAACTATGTAACCGTCTGTTACTATGTTACTTTGGGTCTCATTCAGACCCGCTCGCGAGCGCAGGATGCTCGCAAGCGGGTCGATGGTACCCAAATGCGCATGTGCACGACGGAGGCTGCTCCGTCGTGCGCATGCGCGAGACCCGGCGAGCGACGGGGAAGCCGTCGCTCGGGGTCTCGCACCAAAGGGGGCGTGCTGTCGATGGTGAGTGACAGCACACCCCCTTTGGTGGGCATGCCGGGGCGTGGCTGCCCAGACGGAGGCGTTCCCATGGGAACGCCTACCGTCTGGGAACAGCCCCACTGACATCACTAGTGATGTCAGTGGGAGTGATTTTGGCTCTGATAGAGCCAAAATCACTCCAGGGCTTGCGGTCACCGAGACCCTACCGCAGGGTCTTGTCGCAAGCCCGATGGTCACGATGGTCTTGACCATCGCGACCATCATCATGGACGCTCGCATAAGCTGTGGGTGGTAACCCACAGCTATGCGAGCGTCCAGGAGGACGCACCAAAAAAAAACAAAAAACGCCCTGATTCAGAGCGGGCGCTCATTCAGAGCGTCCGGCTCTGAATCAGGCCCTTTGTCTGTTAGTATGCAACAGCATCTGTCACTACGTTACTGTGCCTGCAACTACATAACTGCATCTGTTACTATGTTACTTTGTCTGTCACTATGAGCCTACTTCAGAGTTGTTTGCAAACCTGATGGTTTATGCAGATCTCCAATGTTTCTCAATCTCACCATGCGCAGGATCTGAATGTCTGTACATGGTCGCAGTGCTCCCTAAGCTGCAGCATTATTGGCATGCAGCAGCTGTTTGGGGACGGGGAGGGGACCGCCAACATTACAGAATATGGGGGCATATTGGTCCTATTTTCTGGCCGCGAGCTGAGGCCAGTGGCTGCGTCCATGGAGGAAGCTTCAATGGTCCCAGAAGCGTAAAAACAACGGTCGTCCTGAGTAACCCGAGGGTTACTCAGATGACCGATGCTCATGCAGATGATCACAAAATCTTGCAGTCGGTGTTTTTCAACTACAGCCGCCGCCTGCTGCTTTTACATATGTTTGTATAGCAGCTGCATCTGTGCATTTAGTGTCCATCTCTGAATCAGGCCCACCTGTCACTGCGCCTGCACTTGTGTCACTGCACCTGTCACTGCGCCTGCACTTGTGTCACTGCACCTGTCACTGCGCCTGCACCTGTGTCAATGCACCTGTGTCACTGCGCCTGCACCTGTGTCAATGCACCTGTCACTGCGCCTGCACCTGTGTCACTGCGCCTGCACCTGTGTCACTGCGCCTGCACCTGTGTCACTGCACCTGCTCCTGTGTTTCTACGTCTGTCACTATTTTTCTGCATCTATGACTATGTTACTGTGTCTGTCACTATGTTACGGTGTATGATTACTGTATGTATCAGTGGCTACAACTCCACCTACTGTATGTAACAATGTGTCACTGCTACTGTACCTGCAACTATGCACTATGTAATTGAATATGTAAGCATTTAACTGCATGTGTATGAAAGCATGTAATTGTATGTTCAACTATGCCTGCACCTGTGCAACTGTTTCTGTAGTGTGTAACCACATGTAACTCTGCATACAAGCAATACAAAATAGGAGTATATAAAAAACATGACATGCTGCATGACGTGTATTTACATGCTGGTCATTGACATATCTGAATCACATGGTTTATTTGATTACCTTGACTTCCTGAATTAATGCCAGATTGATCAGCTGACTAAAATACTGTCCGACTGATGTTAGGGTCTCGTTAATGCAGAATTTCATTGAGAACAGTGTCTCCTCATCTTCGGTCTGGGTGCACCTAATGGTAAAACCGGGATCCAATTAAGAATTGAACAAAATGGAACAATGGAGACATGACATTGTGTTTTTACATATCTTGCACACACTGACTATATGCCTGGGCAAACTGTAGCCAGATCTGGCATACCCATAAGTTGTAGAGTATTGTGGGGCCACAGCTAACCCCCTGTATGGTTTGAACAATGTTGTCCCCATCGTCTTTGAGGTCAGGCGTAGCCTGGGAGAAATCTTGAATGCGAGATTGGGAAGAGAGCAGAGGCAGGGTGTGAGGAGAGGAGGCTGGAAACGTAGGAAGGAGCGGTGATGGCTTTGTAGCTGAGAGAGGAGGCCATGGAGGAGCCTATTACACTAATCAAGATGGGAAATGATGGGTGTATGAATGGGAGTTTTAGTAGCATCCAAAGTGAGAAGGCCTGACTCTGTAAAAATTGCTGAAGTAGGAGCGGCAGGATTGTGCAAGGGGCTGTATGTGGGGGAAGTAGTAAAGAGTAGAGTCAAGGGAGATGCCTGACCTTGTGGAAAGAAGGAGAGTGACGTTGTCAAAAGACAGTTGGGAGTAGAGGGAGCTCTTGGCTGGGGAAAAACTATAAGTTGTGGATGTGATGGCTGACTGAATGTGACAGGGCAAAGGACAGAGGTCCAGGGAAGAGAAGTAAATTAGGCCATCATCGGCATTAGCAGTGGTAGTGAAGGCCAAAAGAACTGCTAGTCTCACTGAGGAAAGACGTATAGAGGGAAAAGAGAAGGAGCTCAAGGACAGAACCTTGGGGGACCTCGACGAGAAGAGGAAGCAGAGGGTAGGTGGTGGAAGATGTAGATACAGAGAAGTGGTTGGCCAAAAAAACAATTAAGCGTTAAAGAGCTGAGTCATGAAGCCCAATGGACTGGAGGGTTTGGAGGAGAAGGGGATGGTCAACAGTATCAAAAGCTGCGTGGAGATGAATAATAGAGAACTGGCTTTTGGATTTGGCCACGAGAAGGTCATCCGTAACCATAGTGCGGGCAGATTCTGTAGAATGAAGAAACAGAAAGATAGCTTGGACAGGGTTTATAAAGTAATGAGAGGAGAGGAAGGATGAAAGACTGTTGAACACCACCCACTCCAGGAGCTTGGAGGCAAAGGGGAGAAATGGGAAGATAGGTAACGTGGAAGGAGAGGTCAAGAGATGGTTTCTTAATGTGGGAGATAAAGGTGAAGGTTGAAGGATGAAAGGAAGGTGCCAGAAGAGAGAAATAAATTGACCAGGTGTGCATATGCTTCAGGGTGGCAGGGATCAGAAGATGTTGACGGGAATGGGACTTCAGTCCTGGGGACCAGGGGGAAGAAGGACAAGGTTGGCAGTACTGCTAGGGGGAGACAGAGGTGGGGACTGAAGTGAAAAGATGTCATCAGAGGGGTGAACATATGGAGGAGGGAAGGATAGTGGAGCGGGGAAGAGGTGGAATTTGAAGATAACAAAGAGACTGCAAAAGTTAGAGGCCTGGGATGAGAGGAGGGATTTGAAGTTGGATGGTTTTGTGAGTGACAGAGCAGAGCTATAGGATGATAGAATGAACCTGAAGTGAAGGCAGTCGGCAAGAGGGCACAGCGTCCACCAGAGGTATTCAGGAATGCGAGTGTACTTTTGAAGAAAGCAGGTCAGAGAATAGTGCCAGTGTTGGGAGGGGATTCT